>CAMTZB010000024.1:10467500-11717500 GCA_947086495.1 Morpho achilles
CACAATCTACGTTTAATTATGGACACCAAATTCTCGAAAACTATAAAGCTTTCGGAAAAGTTGTTAAACAAACTTTATACCTTTTCTCCTTGAATACCTTTTCGACATTATACCCCCTTTATGAATAACCCTGTATGTGAATAGCGAGTTTTTAGTATTTTTCATTCATGTTTGATAACGGGTTAAATAGTGCAATTTAAGTAACATTATGGTATTATAGTTAGTTTTTATTCCCATTCCAAAAACATCAGATGATGTTAATGTACAGTTAGTAGGCCGTAGATCTGTAGATTTTGTACTTTTTCCAAAATAAAACAAAGTGTTCAAAAGTACTGCCTTCTTGTCTTAGGACGATTTTCGATTTTACTAAAGTTTTCCCATCACACTAATAATTGTTTTACTTTATAAATTGACACTTGATTCTTATTGTGTATTGTATTATTTATTGGTACCAGGTAAAAAAGCCAAAATGCCCCTGTTTTATTTCAGTAATCGTTTGACACTTTACTAAAAAAGAGAAAAAATATTCGTCTGAGACGTCGCAAATTTCTTGTGAAAAATATAAGTTAGTCGATTAAAATGCACAAATTTTATATTATTTAAATTATTTGAAAATGTATAACTGTTTACTTCTTTATATTTAATGTCGTATTGCGCTATATAAAGCGATACTTTTAATATTGATTGTGTAATGGAACAAATTATTTAATAATAAATGTGTGTAAAAAATTTAATTTGTATTTTCTTATAACCTTGTTTCCAGTAGGTGTGTATCGTTTTACAAAAATGCAGGTAGAAAAAGAAACTATTGTTATATATCCCATTAGCTACTTTACACTGTTTATTCTTTTCGTAAAGTAAATTTAAATGTAGTAATATATATTTTTTATTAAAACATAAATACTTATATTATATATGCAGTCGTCCTTAAAAGATTAAAAAATCAAAAAATCTATATTTTGTCAATGGTTGGGATTGTGCAGTTCACCTCGTATATTTGTCTTCATCAGCTGTAAACAAAAAAGACATAGCTAAATTATGAAATATTACACATTTTTTAATGAAATTTCAAACATCTAAGTTTTTTTAATTATACAGTACCTGGGTGACCGAGCCTTGCTCAGTAATTTTTTACAAGATATAATAAAAGCGATGAAAAAAAAAGAAAGAAAGTGCTGGTGACATGTGGAACTCAATTCCAGGTTTTAAACTTTTTGGTCCGCCCATTACCCACTGGGCTATTACAGCTTTACGATTGTAAGCTAAAATATTATTTGCATTGAATTCTATCATTTTAGCATTTTTTAATACGCGTAAACAGGGATAAAAGATTTTTTTAATGAAATCTAGCTAGATAGATTTTCCCCCCAAAACCCCCTACATGCTGAATTTCATGAAAACCGTTCGAGCCGTTTCTGAGATTAAGAAAAAAATATAAAAATAATATAATAGAAAAGTATGATATACTTAATAATGTAGTAAAAGTTACCTCAACTTTTTCCTGATAGCTTAATTCTGTTTTTGTAAGCACATACGATAATTTCGCGAGTGCTGCCTCTGCTGTCATATCAAAGGCTGGTACGACGCCGCACTCCACTAACAACTGGAAATATTATATTATATCACGACAACTTAACTGACGAGTATCATTATAAATGTCTATATTTTGTGTAAATCCCTAGTTAATATAATATTGAAAGTTTTCAAGATTAGACTAGGCGGGGCACGTAGTACTAAGTTTTTCCTTTTATCAGATTTAACAGGATTGTTGGACTTAATGCACCACAGAATATCGTTGGTTGTGTTCTTGCAATAATGGACCAAATCAGCAACTTGATGACCTAATGATATTTAGTTCTATTTTGAATACAGAAGGCCTTCTATAGTAGGCCTTACGGGTTGGAAAGTTAAGATCGATCCGTGTATTGGTTGCGTATATTGAATCCCGGAATTACAAAGACGGGAAAAAAAAATAAAGCTTTACTAATGTACAATTCATCATTATGCGTTTTTACTACAAATAAATAAACAAATATTCCATTAAAAATATTGTGATTTGTAAATAGACACAAACATACCAATCCAGTCTCATAAATAGCCTTTCCCAGTACTGTTCCATTAATACACTGAGTATACATTGACAACAAGAACATTGTTTTTCACTGCCTTCTCGATCTCCTTATAGATTTCTTTTCGCTTAATGGGTATGTTCCCATTTCCATACGTTTCCAGGACTACACCTATAAGAAACAATTATCACAAATTATTAAAGTACGCAATCTAATGAAGTAAAGTATCACAAAGCTTTGCCATTACAGCAGTTTGAAAACACTGTTAATAAGAGGCTGATACAGAAAGCCTACTATACTGTTGAGGATTACTTAGATGCTAAGAATTTATGGATAGCTCTCTTCGACCCTGTACAGTAATGACTAAATGTAACTAGTAATAAGAATCATATTTTGAAATAAGTAACCGCCGAGTTAATTGCTAGCTCTTCTCGATAGGAACAGCTTTCAGAACCAGCAATAGAGTTGACGAAAAAACTTGTTTACAAGTATATTTGAATACTGAATATTTTAAATTTGAATTTGAACCAATAGTAAACTTTAACTTATTTCTAATTGCTGATTGCATATTTGGCAACTTAACGTTATGTTCATTCTAGTCTGATACACTATACACAACACTTTCTTATTACAAATTATATTTAATTAATCCCTTTATCGATTTGCATAGGTCAACATATTCAAACTATTTATTCAGATTTAAAAAAAAAACATACTTCCGGTTTGGAATAATCATATAAAATTATTATTAATCAGAATATACCTTCCATTCCTTCGAAAACAGCTCTGATAATCTCAGGTGTAATAGTAGGTGCTACTTTTAACACATATACTTTTTTAGAAACTTTGTCATGCAATCTGCATTCATCAGCCACAGAGCCAGGTGGATGGATAAGCATTTTGGGATCTACTTCAAGCGTTGTTTTAGCTTCCAACAGTGGAGGGAAATTTGGTGAATCGAAAGCGTATATTTTTGTATTTGAGACTTTCTTCACTCTGAAAACATAAATATTATAAGAAATGACACATATAAAAGTTGCATTTCATTCTTATTCATTTCATAAGGATGAGATATTCATAGATAACATTTGTGCAATAAGTTCAAAGCATCTGACCATAGATAATATGAAACATCTGACCATCATCTGATATTAAATAATAATCATATAACTGTAATTTGTCACGATTAATAAATCTAATGAAATATATTACTATTTTGTCAAAGATCGTTCTATGATGTACGTAATAGTGTATTCTATGATTCTATGCTTTACTTTCTTTCTCTAACTCTTTTCCTTTATCCCTTTCTCTCTGTGAGATATTCGAAATTCAAATATTGTAAGATTTTTATTTAATTTATTAGTCTATAAAGTTAAAAAGAATAATCTCAAGTGCTAAATTAAGTAAAGATTTGTGAGTAGCACGTGTTTATAAATACTTTACATTCATTATATTTAAAAGTAGTCATTAAATTGAATTATAATATAAATGAAATACCTGGTTCCTCTGAAGAGTTGTGCACCAAAAAATACTGTGACTTCCGGAATATGTAGCGTAGCTGCTATCAAAACAGCACAAAGTAGGTTATTATTGCCGTCACTGCGTGGTTGAAATATTGGAACCTAAAAAGGTGTTTACAAAAATGCATTCAAAATTAAGAAGTCGTTTTATAAATCATTTTACATTTATTATTTTATATTTTGAAATCTAATGCACACAGAATGAACACAGCATGACAAATAAATATACTCTGTATAGTAAGTAGTTACTATCTCACTGCTGAGAATAGGCCTCTTCTCTCCGTATTTGGAGAAAAGGTTTGGAGCTAAGACCTACCACGCTGCTTCACTGCGGACTAGTAGGTTACAAATATCTCCAGAATTCTCTAGAGATATGCAGGTTTCCTCACGTTGATTTCTTTCGCCGAAAAGCGCGTGATAAATTGCAGTTATCAATTAGACACTTATGTGTCTAAATGAGTTTTTCTGTTAAAACTTATGTTTTAACAGAAAAACTCATTGGTGTCTGCCCGGGTTACAACCCGTGACCTCCTCGAAAGAGTCGCACGGTGTTACCGCTAAGCTACCACAGCTTAGTATATTTACATAAAAATCTTTAGTTTAGTTTGCTACCTTTTGGACCAGATCCGAAATTGATTACCTAAGTTTTACAGTACCTGTGCTCCAGTCAGCACCACAGTTTTTCCGACTGATTCCAGCATGAAAGACAAAATTGATGCGCCGTATGCGGTCGTATCCGTTCCGTGGAGTACTACAAATCCATCGTAATCGTGATAAAATTTCTGTAATTAAAAAAAAAATACAATCGTCATTTTTATCGTCATGTTTTAAACATTTTGTAACATGATTTGGCCAAGTATTTTAGTATCGGCCGCCTGCCTGACGTCGGTAAGAAATGAGGGTGGTCTATTCTACTCAATTCTTCTCAGCCGGATACCACACGGCGGAATCGTCATTATATAGATATTAAATATTTATAACGACTGTATGGTAGAATTACACCATATAAGCAATTTAAACAAATAGGTACCTGTATAAATTAACACAATTTATAGTTATTATTTAGGTAATATATAGATAGAGTTTAAATATCTAGCAATTATTTAAACGGTAATGTCAAATAATAAGCAAATATTGGTTTAAAACCTAAAATGTACTAGATTATGTGGCATGTAAAATGGTTTTTACACTTTACTGGGATCAATTTTAAATATATATTTCGAATCAATGGTACTCTGAGGTCAAATTGAAATCTTCAATGATATAATTTATGATTACATATTATATTATTTGACCTTTATATCGCGAGCCATCTTGATCCAGTCTTCTATCATGAAGTCCGATGAATCTTTTAACTCGTCATATTCATGAATTTTGTATAAAATTTTCAGATCTGTATCTTTACCTTCTGTAATAGACATGGCTGTATTAGATAATATAAAAAAAAGAAAGTACGGCTCTCCTTTAAAATTGAGGCTTCTAGGCCTTAGCTTTATTCAAGATATACTCCTGGAAGAAATAAAAGTTTGCTACACTTTTGGCTGGAAACAACGAAAATTTTGCATATTTTTACCAAGTACAAAGGAATATTGATTGTTATATTTAAAATCATAAAAAGTAAGAACTCGCTATTTATGGTTTGAATGTAAATCATAGATCTACATACTCGTATTATATATCATTTCTTCATTATATAAACTTATTAAATATGTTTTAATTATTATTATTTTTTTAATTTGAGTATTTCTCACCTATGATGTTCAGGAAAAAGTTTGTACCTACATAAACCGTAGTTTAAATGTAATGATATCGTTATAAATTTTAATTCATACTTATACGGTGAAACTAGATTTCTTACGCGGTAAGACAAGGTATTCCGCTTTGTCAGTTTTAGCCAAGTGATCTTGCCAATATTCGTTGTCGTGTAGCTGCGGTAGTTTTCTAATAACTCGATGCTCTATATCTCTTTGGGGGACAAGTACTGAAAGCAAAAATTAAAAAAAATGTTTCTGTCATATAAAAGTTTTACCTGCTTTTAGAACTAGCTTTTACCCGCAACTTCGTTTCGTAGATGGCTCCTTTCAATGTCATCCTATTCCTGTAGATTTAACAGGATTTTGATAGCCTATTTGTTACCCCGGGGTATAAGTCAGTATTGTGCCGAATTGCATCGATATTTGTTCACCATATTCGTCGTGAAAGGGTAACAAACATACATCCATACTCACAAACATTCTCAATTATAATATTAGTAGAACATTACAAATCGTTTTCAATTGATCAAGAAAACTATCTTCAAAATAACGTCGTCAATTGTATACATAGTTTTAGGTGTAATGTTAACACATCTAGCCACCTATCAACATTCAAACACTCTCTATCAATATCAGAATCTTTAGAGTAATCTGTGATTAAGTTTGAGATATATAAATTGATAATTTCTATAAATAGATGCTTCAAGTGCCACAGATGTATCGTATCGCTAATATTGCGAACGGTAATTGATAGCTAGAAACTCAACAGGGGGTCGTTTGTTTGGATTCCGAGGAAAGCACCAATCACTTTTTCGATTAAAACTAATTCTAATTTATATTTACAATTTATCACACGCTTTTCGGTGAAAGAAAATAATGCGAGGAAACGTACATGTTAAGAAAAAAACAGGAATTAGTTGAGGGTATGTGAAAACTTTAAGTTGATCGAATGACGTAGTATGTACTCCATATATTAATGGTTATATATACACGGCTGAACGGATTGTATCGTAACCATTGTTGATAGTAGACATAAAAAATAAATATTAATTTTCAATTATTTAAGTTGCAGTGTTAAGAAATTTGTTTTAACTCTGTGTTTGTAAGTAACCGATTTATTTATTAATTAAAATCATTTATTTTCAGTGTGCTAAATACCACGTACCAAGCCATTTTCGCAAAACATAACTCTTTGCAGTAAAAGTACTATGGATTCTACAAAATAAAAACTAAAAATTTCTCATACTTCACAATACTTACAAGTACTTACTTAGCAATTCAACTATGTCTACTTATACGTAATCATTTAATATGCATATAACTACCACATTTTAAATAGTACAAAAAAATACTTACCGCCCTTCTCATTTTTTAACATTCCAAAAGTACCGCCCGTATATATAACCAGTATTCTTTTGATTTGAACCATTCTATATTATTGTTTACTTCTCAAAACGTAAAATCTGTTACAAAAACACGACTACCTATAAACACTGTCGATTATTTACTAACGGCAAAGAGATCTTAATGAGTTAATATCATAGAACTATTTCACATAACGATAAGTAGATATCTGACAAACGGTTATCATATAACCTTGATATTAACATATATTGCGTCATCATTAAGTATCAGATCAGTCTTGTTCTAACTGAATAACAAATAGTAACGCTTTTAGCTTCACGACTTAAAGCAAAGTAGCAGTGTAAAATTATTGTGTAATCGTTTATGACATTTAAAAGAGAAAATAAATGCTAGAGAATATATTTATATTTCTTAAACATATATTACTATGCTTATCCATGTATATTTATTTTACGATACGATTACCATTCGAGTAATGGGGTATGTGTGCCTAAGGTTAGTCCGATATTTATTAACATAGAAAAAAGCCTGCTTTCTAACTGATCTGAATTTAGGAGGGACGGATAGCTTCATTTTAGATAACAATTAGTTAATGTTATCATTTAGGAGTTTATGTAGAGTACAATGATCAGCAATATTGCTACGCTGTGATAGGGTAAGCATATCTATGTGTTTAAGCCTTTGAGAATAGTGAGGGAATCCATGAAGAAATTTTTACAAATTCTTTTAATGAAACCAACCATTTTGGCGGCTTTCAAAATAATCAGATCAATATGTGGAACTTTATTAGTATACATTTCGATTCCTAGATCGCTAATATTTTTAACTTTAGAAATACAATCACTATTTATCACGTAAGATGTTTGTATAATGTTTTTATTTTTAGTAAATTTTATATGATGACACTTTGCATTATTTAAATCCATATCATTATAAACACACCACTCTTGTATCGTATTTAAGTCTGACTGAAGTAAATAAGAGTCATGAACACCTTTTATTTGATGGTAAATTTTGAGATCATCTGAAAATAATAAACATTTACTATGATTTACAGAAAGAGCTATATTATTTATAAATATCACAAAGAGAACAGGACCTAGATGCGCTCCTTGAGGTACTCCAGAAGATGCTTCGTAAGGCAAAGATTTATAACCCTTAGCTACCACTCTCTGTATTCTTTCAGAGATATAAGTTTCATATAATCTCTTTACCGCAATATCATCATCTTCCCACTCTAAGTGGAGTCGGTACAACATCATATAAACATGTTATCACATGATTTGGCTAAGCATTTTACTACCAAACGCCTGCCTGACGTCCTTTGTCATATTTTACGACACCTCGGTAAGAAATGGGGGTGGTATATTCTAATCAGCCGGATACCACACGGCGGCTCTTCCCGTAGTATGTATATCTATCTATATATGCTTTTTACAAACTATATATGCATAGTAGGAACACTTCATATAATATGGCAATTCAAGGCAAGCTTGCAGAAGTTATTGTTTTTAGAAATCACTTCAATTAAGTTCAATCTGTTTTTAAAAAAGTTCAATATTAAATTCATGGTGTAATTTTATTCCACAATTTTGGAATTTCTGGCGGAATTTGACAAAAATAAACTGTTTGATTTAAAATTATTTTATTGATTATTTAGTAATTTACAATGTTCCAGCATTTGATATCACGAAAACAATATTACTAATACCTATAATAGCCATAAAACTAGACAATAACAATGGTAAATATAGTTGAATTATATTAGATGAATCAGGCGCCGGTGCAGGGGTTGAACTTCCAGGATCATCATTGCTTTCATTCTCTACATCGATGGTGTATTCTCTACCCCAAATACCAAATGTGTATAGCTTATCGTTAACATTCCGCAGTCTAAATGAATAAGCGGTAAATGCATTTAGAATTTGCGCTTCATCAAAAGCGTAGGTACTAGGGTTTAAAGGCATGATAGCTGTGTCTAAGCTAACGGGGAAATATACAGATTTCCTCGCCGTTAGTTCGACATCCGTTTCTGGAGTCGGTACAGCTGCTGTTATTTCCAAAATTTGAAAAACTCCTGTCGAGTTCGGTGAATGTTGAGGAAATCTGAAAATATTAAAAATTTTTAGGTTTCGTTTAGAAACCAAAGTTTTCTGTACCAAAATTTAGAAAAAAAATTGTCATTTTCTCTTGAGTCACTTGTTCATTTATCTCAAAAACGTCAATATTTTAAAATTTATAGACATAGAGATTTGTGTATAAATTTAATTTAAATGCTGTAATGAAGTATAAACTTTTGACTAAATTGAGAAAGAAAAAAATCTCTAAACAAAAAGAAGCAAAATTTAAATATTTTTTCACCATTATAATATATTATATTATTAGTAATACAGATGATTATTATATTAACAATACTAATAATATCGTGGTAATCCAAAACTGATATTAATTACCTTTTTTATTGTTGACCCCTACTATAAATTGATAAATTCAATTTAATAGTAGGGGTCACCAATAAAAAAAGGTAATATGTATGTAGGTTTCATCATAGACTAAATATGTATACTCTCTAGAAATTACTATTCACCTTTTGCCACAAGATTCAATTGTGTCGTCTGTACAGGCAAATATAGAACAAGTCCTCATGCCGCCAGACGTTACCCCGCTAAAAGATCGTAGACCACTGTACGCACTAGCCCTGTATTTATAGATCTAAAACATAGAAGTTATAAACAAACATATAAATTAATCGTCATTTATACCTTAGGTTAATTTGTTTAATTAATTACCTAAGTAATTAATTAAACAAATTAATCAAGTAATTAGACATAACCTGGTACTGTTTGTAAACAATTTGCTACTGATCTTACCCAAATCAGTTCTCGATAATGCATCTCTCATGAGTAAAGCTATAAGGCAGCGTAATTTATAATAGGTACTCATTAATTTGCATACTTATTCTTTTTTATAAACATCTGCACTCTTAATATACATAACACATATTTAACAAACATTAGATGTTCGCCCTTACTTTTTACCAAGGTAGGACTAGATGTTAGGCATTAACGGGCAATAATTTAACTCTTCATACGATAATCTAAAAACAAGAATAATAAGAAATAAAAATTATTAAAAAAAAATACGACGTCCATCACTCTTAAGAATGGAAATTTAAATAAACAACATAGCAATTGCAGTATTTTCTCAACAATTTTTAGACAAATTTGTCTCTTACATTGGTGAGAAATAAAACAATAATTAAGTATTTAATATTTATTGTACATTGATTTATTTTACAAAACATATGAGTATTTCACACAATATGGATTGGATACAAAGTTATCTTACAGTACAGCGTGTACAGCGCAAATTATATGCAAATCACTCTGCCAGAGTCACGTAAAATGGCAAACAGGAAGTTGAAATAGTCGAGATTACTTACGGTACTTATGTCAATATGTGATGGTATTTCTACCAAGGTAACAGTTTTTCACAGGAAGATTTCGCACGATGTTTACTGAATATTTTAATAATAATTTGTTTAGCAGAACAATTTATTATAGAGATTCTAAACTGAACTATTTACCTAATTAATATTGAAATTAAGAAGAATTAAATAACAATATTTATACTTATATTTCTAAAACTACCCTACATAAATAAAGAATATGTAATAATATCACGCATTTTATTTATATATAGTTACAGTAAATTATAGGCAACTTGGACAAATACATGAAATTTATACAGTGAGATTGTTTATCTTATTTTAAGAAAGAGAATATAAAAGTAGTTAAAGGCTGTGAAATGTGTTTATTATTATTGTTTATTTATCATTTATTGTCTAAGTAATATTATTATAATATTTTGCGAAGAAAAACCAAACAACTGCAGATCAAAAGCAATGTAAATCTTAAATTTAAGTGTTAAATTAAAATTAATAATTCGCTTTTATGTAAAATTATTATGAAAAATCGTGTCAGCTGTATAGCCACATGCCAATCCGAAATGGAGCAAAGGGGTGGGGCTAACGTCCAATCCTACTCACTTATGGAGAGGATAGCTCTTATTTTGCAACAGTTACAAGCCCTTATATTTGTATGAATCAAAAAAATATATTCTGGAATTGTTAACTAATAGGAAGTTACAATAAACTCGTAGTATAGTTGAACAGTGCATATATAAAAAAAATTCGTCTATGTCTGAGACCATATTTTTTTCAATTTTAAAATTTTAAGTTTAATGTTTTAATTACCATTTAACGAAATAACCTCCGTTAAATGCACAAAGAAAATAAGAGTATAAATGTTGCCAGTATAAACGATCCCTTTACTCAATTTGGGTGCTTATAACTCGTCTCCTAACAGAGAACTTCTGTCTCTGTTCTTCTTATCAATGTTATATATTATATTTTCAATTTCATTATAATTATCTATATCTTCTTTTGAAAATTCTGTGGGTATTGGACCGTCTCTATTAAATATTCTACCCCAGATACCAAAAGCGACGAGGTCAGTTTGAGGAAAATTTACTTTGTGAGTTATATGTGAGCGTTCTTGGTTTTCAGTTAGTTCATTAATTTTCTCCTGGTCCTTTATCGTATCTACTGTGTACGAAAAGTCCTTCGGATTAAGAGGTAGATTATTATTTCTGAAGGAAATTGGATAATATTTAATATCATTGCATTTCAACGTATCATTATAATTTTGATGAAGTGACGTCATTTCTATTTTGAGCATCGTAATTTCTACACTATCTTTGCTGTTGCTATTGAACCTGCAATAATCAATAAAAGTAGTTGAAGTTGAATTTAGGTACTCATAAATATATACGATACAATTAATTTATTTGTACAGAGAAATCGGTTTTTGGGTTCGCAATGCTTGCATTTATTTCTATCCCCATAAAATTTCCATACCGATTTTTATATGTATACATATTATAAAACAAAGTCCCCAAAAGCTGTCTATCTGTATATGGTCGATTTTCTCAAAATCTACGAAACGATGTTTGTACAGTTTTACCAAAAGATAATTTAATTATTGAGGAACTTAATGGTACATTTCCGAAACGATTAATCTAATTTTGATGGGACTTTTAACGAAAGATAGAGGTGGTTAAGAAGCAAGATAAAGACTATTTTTTACCGTAGCATTAAAAACCCTCGTAAACCCTGACGGCTTACGAGGGATATGACTTTGTGTCACACTGAACTGCACTCGGTCGAAGCCGCGGGCACAGCTTTATAAATATAAAAATCGATTCATAATGAGATATCAATCATCCGAAAATTATATATAAAAAAGACACCCGGTTTTTAATGAGATTTAAACTCGCAAAACTATCTACATCTAGTAGTTTTTCTAAAGAATAAAAACATGAATTTACCTGTAAACGCAACTTTTGACATCTTCTGTTTTACAAGCTACTAGAATGCAACCCACAGTACCAACGTCTCGTTTAGCGTACACATTGACGCCGTCGTGAGCAAATACTCTATAGAATAGTGCCTGAAAATTAGAAAGGTAATATTTGATTTTATTGTAATAACAAGACACAAACAGACAAAGTACTGTTTTCAAAAAAGCGAAGGGAAATTCACAATACATAAAGTTGTTTCTGTTACTTAACATTATAACTAAAACAAAATTAAACTGAATTATTCTTGTTTTTATATAGATACTTTTTTTATTTTTGTCTTCTATATTCTGTAAACTATATTAAAAATTGTTCGAAGGTAAAATATTTTGAGTTATATGATTTAAAAAATAGACTTTAAAATTTAATTATTTTGGTTATTCGTAATTACAATAAAATAATTACATATATAACAGCAAATCGGTATGTAAAAAAAAGTAAAAAATATAGAAATTGAATTCCTTCAGGAAACTTATTTAAAAAAAATTATAGTTGCAATATCTTAAATTAATTCTGAATCTGGGTGTAATTAAGCACGTTTGTCAAAACTTTATATAAAATGTATATGGATTATTATCATAATAGTATTAAATAGACACACACAATGCATATAAAAATTTTAATTCTTTACTTACTTGTCACATTAATTACCATTTGAGCGTTTTTACTACAAATCATGCACTACACAAGCGTTAAAATCTCTTTCTAAAGATGTTAGTATAAAATATGTAACATGGAAGATTTTTTTAAGTTAGTTGGCAAAAGCGAAGCATAAAATAAATGCTGTAGCATAAAATAATGTTGTAACATAGTAATATAAATTAGTCAGTTCAGAAATTATCAACATACAGTTTCCCAATCCATAGAATGTTTAGGTTCTTTATTAATACAGTAATTAATTTTAATTATTATTGTGTTAAGCATAATATAAAGATTGTTTTAGTGACTCAATTGTCAGGCGCTACTCGAATTAAATTAAAAAAAATACCGAAATCGCATACTTCTATTATAGCCAAAAAATGAGATATCAAATCCCGTTTAGCACAAAAATCTTTTTTTTTTCTCATTTATAATTATGACTTGTATATTGTAATGACATTAATAGAGGAAATTATTATTAATATGAGCCGAGTTAAGTCGGGTAGTAAAGTTACTGTTACTGTCCCACTGCTGGGTGTAGGCCTCCTCTTTCCGTTTTTTGGAGAGAAGGATTGGAGTTAAGACCTACCACGATGCTCCAATGAGGAGTTTTATGTCGGTAGTTTTTAGTGAAATTGAAACATAAATAAGTTATAAATATATAACGCATATATATTTATAACTTATTTATATATCTTCTTATTATTTCTTTCTTCTTATATTAACTTTAAAAATGAAAATTTTGATCGCTTATACATACAAAAGTAATAATAAAATGCTAAATGTAGAGTGGATAACCGATTGTCCACTCTGCATTTAGCATTATATATATTTTATATTTTACTTCATCGCGGATTATAGCCAAATAATTTTATAATCACTTTTGTATTATGGATCTCCGCAAAGTAACGCCTAATTCTATAAATCGCTTATACATAGTTAGTATAAGGCTCCCATTAGTAACTCCTTCGCTTAACTGGATTATCAAGGATGGGTATAAGCGTGATGACGCCGGGGTAGCTTATAAGTAGATAATTAGGTTTTATTAGTCACTTAGTGACGTCGCATTAGCTTCTACCACGCCCCTGCTCAAAACCCAGCATTATTTTTACCCCTTTCTGCTCTCGCACGTATGGGAAGATCATCAGTCAGGTCAACGGAAAGGTGGGTTCGATATATATATATCAGTAAATTACAAGCGGAAATTGCTGTTTATAATTGAAAACAAAAATATCAATAGTAAAACCAAATGATTTTATTTCTCCCTTGACCATGGATATTGCCTGCCCTCAGACACCCAGAAATCTCAAATAAATAAAGGGGTTTAATACAATAAATTATTAGACTCGTTTTTAGTTGTTAGTATGTGAAACCAAAACATCGTATGCAATACCTTATGATTATTTCAGCTAAATAGAAATAGAGAATGATAAATTGTTTTTAATGCTAAATACAACATGCACTATTTCCCGTTCTATAAATACCGACTACACAATACAAGTTTCACTTTACAACCGAATCATCTCAAACATAGGCTCTAAGATATAATATCATGGCAATTTTCATCTCTTTCTCTTAAATTTAGCAACACTTACATTTTCCCCACTTTGCTGACTGAATTGCACTCGGAAATGGCAAACCATGGCACCGCTTACGAGAGTAATATCGCTAGTCCCCGGGTTTAGTAACCTGGAAGTGTGCGATGCCAGTGACGGGTCGGTGATAAGATATAAGTCATCTTGTTCTGCAGGTTCGTTATATATGGGTCCCTGAACGGCACCGCTTACCTGAAATATTTACTTTCTTGAAGTAAATCTCTTATGATGGTCCAAAAAAACGTTCTCGCTTCTCGCTGTACTTTGACGCGTTTCCATAGTTCAACTTATTTTATAGCTCGCCAATCGCCTTGACAGCTAAACTGATAATATCATAATGTGCTGGTATGACTGGTATATAATCTTGATAATCTATGTATATTAAAATGAATATCTATTTGCCTTATCATCGCATTACACGAATATAAAATGGAACAAATTCGCTACTTCTTTTTTATGTTAATATTGCCAGGAAAGGGTTATTATGAAAGATGAAATTTTGTATTTTACTTAAATTTTAAAAATATTCTATTTTCATCTATTTATAAAATAAATGGCATTAAATCATTAATATATTTACCTGCCCAGGTCTCTTAGGTACTCTAGCCACAAGCAGCCTACTTGTTGGAACTCCTGGCATAATACTAACTAATGCTCCAGCTCTGCCTGAATAAATGCCTGAACCTAAAAATTAAAGATAAAATAGTGATCATGAGAGGTAAACAAAATTATTATGAAATAGATCTTCTTTCGTTAATATTAAACATTTATTATCAGAAAAATCCAGTACTATATTCTTGAAAATATGGGAATAAAGACATTATATGGGATTTACGTGATCAAATAGTTTGGTCTCAGCAGCTTTGATAATTAGGCAAACAGATCACGATCCGGAACTGCAGCAGAAATTGCTTAATCTAGCAAGCGTTGCAAATATGCCGTTATCATGTGTAGTTACAAACCTATAGGTACGCATATTTTTGGCATCTGAGACGTAACGTAAATATTATATAATATAAATGTTATTACTTAATAAATTGATATATGACATATCTTAATTTTGAATACATAGTACGACCCATCGCTGCAGTGGATAAATACTTAGTTTATTTTTAATAAATTTTGCAATATTATCTTACCAGCACTCCCAATGCGCACATTATTAGCTCCGGCTCCTAGAAAATTCACGTTCATAGTGTAGGCATATGCCTGTTGAATTTGGACCGCTGTGAATAAAATATATGATAATAGATAAGTGTTTCATGAAAAATGCAATGCACTTGGTTATTGGGTTAAAGCGTCAATAGGACTAGAATACAACTATTATTTAAATAGTATCTATGGCAGAAAATTCAGTTATTTAGCATTACTCACCAGTTAAATATGGCATCTCTGAGAACCACATAGTAGTGAAGACAATATCAGTAATGTTGTGTTTCTCAACTATTTGTATTGATGGCACTTGAAACATGAGGTCGAAACAGATATAGTGACCAAATGTGACGCCAAAGTCCGTACTGAAAATTCCTAAATCGGGCGATAAAGCTGGTGTCCTCGTGTATTCACCAAACAGATTGATTTTACGGTATCTGAAATTGAATAATAGTAAAAACTTAAATGAAGATGAAATAACTTAAACCAATTATGCTTCTTATTACATTCTAAGCACTCAATTGTTTTATTTCTCTAACTGATAATTCTTTTCAATGCTGAGATTACATTTATAGCAAGTCTAAGTCAAATAAAATTATTTTAGCAACCACTTTAATGACGAAAAAATATTTTTCCAAATTTAGAAGTTTCTTCTGTATTGATTATAACAATCTGAGCAGTTTTCAGATAACCCTCGTGTTTACACTAACAACTTAAATTAACATTTTTTTATTGTGTTGCAACTTTCGTTTTTATAGGTATGTGATATGAAATATTTTAATGGATTAAAGCGTTTTAATTTTTTCTTTAAAATTAAAAAGAAAAAACAAATAAAAAGTATTTTACTAGTTTGCATATACTATGATTAATTTTTTAAAATGTTAATACGACATTTACATTTTTTTTTATAAAAGTATGTTTTGTTGTTTACCTATCTATAACTGCACCAGTCCTATCAAATACGACATTGGTGTTGAATAAATACACTTTTTGTTCGGGACAACTCTCTCCAGGCACATTTCCGCTGGTGCAATCTACACGCTCTTCTGAATTAATGACGACATAGATCTGATTTTGTCTTGCTGCTTCTGATATGGCTACTAAAATCTGAAACGAAAATATGACAATATTATAATACTAGTAATATCCCGCGGTTTCACCCGCGTATTTATCAATATATAATAGTTTTCGCTGCACATGCGATGACAGATTTTTAAGACTAATTGTTTGCACCTTATTATATTTTTATGACGTATCCCTATTTTTTTAAATGTAATGTAATATAGCCTATGTAACTCATTAAAGATGAAGCTATCCAGTGGTGAAAGAATTTTTGAAATCGGTCCAGTAGTTTTTGTGTGAAAACATTACAAACATACATACAAATTTTTCCTCTTTATAATATTAGTAAAGAAGAAAACATACAAAAAAACAATATTATTATTTACAAAACAGTTAAGTAGCATAACTTGGTACTATCCCACTTCGAAGCAAAGCCTTCTTTCTTCTTAGAGAGAAGGATTGGTGCTAGCATACTGGACCAATATGGCAGGTTACATCTTTATCGCTGCACTCTCAGAAGATTTTGTTATAATACAATGTTTTCATTCAACGTAAAGTGCATAATGACTTTTTAATATCGATTAGACATAAATTGTTATATAAAATTCATTTTCCGGGGATTGTATCGGTGACCCCGTAAAAAGGGTCGTGACTCGTACTATAATTAAAACTAACTATGACTAATACTGGCATTTAGTTTACAAAACAGTATTTATTTTTAATGAACATATGTAATTTTACGTCGCCCTTACATTTTAGATTTAGGTTCATTTAACAAAATTAATTTAAACATTTCAACAATAATTTATAGAATTAGGCTTAGGCGTTACTTTCCGCAGATCCATAATACTTTACATTAATTTCTATAATCTGATACCTGCATGTATCAGGTATGAAAAAGGATTGTCCATTCTACATTTAGGATTATATATATTTTCTATTTTACTTCATCGCGGACATTTCATTAGAAACATTTCATTAGAAATCATCAGTTGATTGCTGAAATACAATCCGAAGTTAAACACCGGGGTAACTTTATTAAATTACGTTTAGTTTAAATTACGACTTAGTTCCTCTTTTAGTGGTAAAAATTAGCGTCTGCAGGTATATCGATGTATTTCGGCGACCAATAATATTTATCTCGTTTACAAATGGTGATAAAAATTGATAAATTTTGGAATAAAAATACGACAAACCTCGTCATATAGTGTAGGGTGCAAAGCCGGTATGGGGTATTCTTTCAGCAAGCTGTTGATAGGGACTACAATATTCTCCCGAACGGTCAGCGTCAACTCGGGAAATACAATTATGTCAGCATTCTAAAACAAAATCCTAGTTAGTGTTAGTAGATTACAATTGTAGTAAGTAGATTTTATACCCGTGGTGAATTCGTATAGTAATGGAGAGTACAATGTTTGAAGCTGTTTCAAAAAAGATTTAACACATTTCTTAATTTTGTTTTAATATAGACTTCAAGAATACAGATCATTTTTTGAAATATAAATCGTGAGTAGTGTTCATAGTTTATGTATAGACACCGGGTATATTGCCATCTTATTATATCAGGTTAGCCCGACTAGTTTCGTGCCCATCCGAGGCCCTTATTTATGGACTCTTCATGGCGTGATCGCGGAGGTAATTGAGTTTTTCCCGCTCGAAACTAGTCGGGCTAACCCGATAAAATAAGACAAGCATAACCAGTTTCAATACATAAACATAGATCAATATATGAGTGTCATAAAAGTCTATAGCTACTATAGTAATAATTATATTATTTTATAGCCCGCAATTAGGCCTATGGCTCTTATAAAGTATTTTGACACTATTTTATTTTCTGGACACTAATTTATATCTCATAGTACGAGATAGTGATTTCTTTGTCATTGATACAAGATCTCTAAGATGTCATCACATCAAAAGTATACTTGCTTATCTGGTACTGTTAATCTAAAAAGTAATAAGTGACTTTTAATAATGCATTACCTGTTCAGCGGCATCTCGTATGAATTGAATGTAATTTTGCAAATTAACGCTTGTGTTTGCTTGCACTTGATACTCAACCACAGCTCCGACATAACTGCTATCGTCAGGTGTAGATGTCTGTTAAAACAAACCGTGCAATTATTATTCGATCCTATATTTTATTCCAGCGCCTCGATTCACTTAATTATACACCGAAAGAATCTTGCGGAGTCCGCTCTACATGTGCCACCGGAAATACCAGACTGATGTGTATTATTCTATAACTCGACCTTGTTATCGGCAACATATTGACGATAATCCACCGTCTTTCCAAAATTTAACGGCCATAAACAAAAGTAATGAAAATATTAATTTGCTATAATCGAGGATAAAATTTATCGCGGATTACAGCAATATAATATGTTCATAACTTTTATAATATAGACGTCTTCAAATTAACGGCTTATTCTAAATAACAACTTCTCCAATCAGGAAAGATTATCACGTGACTGAAAGAGTTTTAAATATGAATGTGGATGGATATATGATTGAGGGCGAAAAAATGATAGATGGATTTTGTAAAATATGCAATAAGGCGTCAGAGTTTGTTAATGATAGAATGGAATGGAAGCCGAAGGATAACTGTCTAGGGATAGCTGTGATAGCCCAGCGGTGCGACCGTGTGAATCTCTAGAGACGATCATGGGTTCAAACCCGGGCAGAAACCAATGAATTTTTCTATTAAAACTGATGTGTCTAATTGTTAATTGCAATTTATCACAAGCTATTTCGGTGAAGGAAAACATCGTGAGGAAACCTGCATATATCTAGAGAATAAAAGGGACATGTAAAACCTACCAATCCGCATTGGAGCAGCGTGGTAGGTCCTAGCTCCAATCATTCTCTCCTAAAACGGAGAGAGGCCTTTACCCAGCAGTGGGATAGTAACAGACCGTTAATTAAATGTAAGGAAATCGAATGAAAGAAGACAGAAATGAGGAATGAACTTCTCCAGTCACACCTCAGTAGATCATAATAAGTGCAAGAATGATATTTTGAACCTATTATATTTAATTACTGTTAATGTTGGTATTGAACCTGAATAAAAATAAAAAATATATGTTTATATGACTAATCTTCTTCTTCTTCTTCCTCTTCTTCAACCGATGGACGTCCACTGCTGGACATAGGTCTCCTCATGGGATCTCCAGAACACACGATTTTGTGCCGCTTGTATCCAGCGGCTCCCCGCGACCCTTTTGAGGTCGTCTGTCCATCTAGCGGGGGGTCTTCCGACACTGCGCTTTCCGGTGCGGGGTGGCCATTCCAACACTTTGAGACCCCAACGTCCATCGGTTCTCCGCACTATGTGCCCCGCCCATCGCCACTTCAGCTTCGCGACCCGCTGAGCTATGTCGGTGACTCTGGTTCTTCTACGGATCTCCTCATTTCTGATTTGATCACGTAGAGAAACTCCGAGCATAGCTCGCTCCATCGCCCGCTGAGTGACTCTGAGCTTTCTTATGAGGCCCATAGTCAGCGACCAAGATTCAGAGCCATAGGTCATCACTGGCAACACGCACTGTTCGAAGACTTTAGTCTTCAGACACTGAGGAATATTGGACGAAAAGATCTCGCGTAGTCTCCCAAACGCTGCCCATCCGAGTTGGATTCGGCGACGGACCTCTTTCTCGAAATTGGACCTACCTAGCCGGACCGTATGCCCAGGTATATATATTCGTCGACAATTTCGAGTGCAGAGTTCTCAACGATGATCGGGTGGAGCGGAACATGTGAGTTTGACATAACTTTCGTCTTGCTCATGTTCATTTTTAGGCCCACCTGTTGAGATACTCTGCTGAGGTCGTCGAGCATTGTGTTAAGATCCTCCAGGGACTCTGCCATAACGACTATGTCGTCGGCAAATCGAAGGTGAGTGATGTACTCGCCGTTAATGTTGATGCCATATCCGTTCCAATCCAAAAGCTTAAAGACATCAAATGCAGCGGTAAACAGCTTCGGGGAGATGACATCTCCCTGTTGCACACCACGCCGCATTTGGATTGGTCTCATAGTTCTGTCTTGGATACGGACAGACATTGAGGCGTTTTCATACAGACACTTCAACACTTGGACGTACCGATAGTCGATTCGGTATCGCTGGAGCGATCTTAACACAGCCCATGTTTCTACCGAATCAAAGGCCTTCTCATAGTCCACAAACGCCAAGCAAAGTGGCCGGTTATACTCCTCGGTCTTCTGTATAACCTGCCGCAGCGTAAATATGCGGTCTATGGTACTATAGCCTTTCCGGAAACCGGCTTGTTCGGGAGGCTGGAAGTCGTCGAACCTACGAGCGAGACGATTCGTTACGACTCTCGAAAACAACTTATAAACCTGACTCAGCAGCGCGATGGGTCTATAATTCTTCAATAAGGTGTTATCACCCTTCTTGAAGAAAAGAACCACCACGCTCCTGTGCCACGCTTCCGGCGTAGTGCCCTCGTGAATGACGGAATTGAACAACCGCTGAAGGACTTGGAGTACCGGTTTTCCACCCGCCTTCAGGAGTTCTGTAGTGATTCCGTCATCGCCCGGAGCCTTGTTGTTCTTAAGTTGTTTGAGAGCCGTACTAATCTCGTATAGGCTGACGTCCGGGATATCTTCGGTATAGTGTCGGGTCAACTTGGCTCTTTTGCCAAATTGACAACAGGCTGTTGTGTTGAGGTGTATAACTGCCCAAAGAACTTCTCAACCTCTCCCAAAATCTCAGGTCGAGACGAAATGATACTACCAGTATCGGTGTTCAGTCGCGTTAACTGCCTCTGCCCAATAGACAGATCTCTTGCGAACACTTTTGAGCCCCTGTTACGCTCAATGGCATCTCGAATATATTCGGTGTTAAAGTGTCGCAGGTCGCATTTCTGCGCCTTAGAAATCTGTCTATTGATCAGACGGTAGCTCGAAGCGTCTACTGAAGACTGTAGCCTCATTTCGTTTCTCTCGTCCATGAGCTTGAGAGTCTGGGTCGAGAATTTATTGGTTCTCTTACGGTGAGTCTTATAGAATTTGGACCCCACCGCATGGACAGTTTCCACTAGCCTGTCGTTTACATCGTCCACAGAAGCGCAGTCAGCTAAGCAATCAAAACGGTTTTTCAGCTCGAGTTGAAAGTTCTCGGGGTTTTGAATATGAGCTCGAGTTGGTCGGAGCGTAGACTTCACCAGTCTGGATCTTTCCAGCTGTACGCATATATTCAATGTGCCTCTAACCATACGGTGATATGAAATATGACTAATCAAGACAACTGTTATAAGTAGAATACCTAGTAACATTATCTATTTATCTATCTTTACACATTTATCCGAATTTGCAAATACGTTGTAAGATATGACTGGCCCGTTGGAGCAGTGGGTAGTGACCCTGCCTTCAGCTCCGCGGGTCGCGGGTTCGATTCCCGCCGAGGGCCAACATTTTCTATAAATGAATTTGTTGGTCTTTGAGCCTGGGTGTATATTTGAATTTATGTATGTATTTAAAAATATATAAGTATATATATTCACCAGTTGTCTGTCACCCATAACACAAGTATTAAGTTACTTACTTTGGGGACGGACGACCGTGTGTGTAAGTGTCCCATATATTAAAAAAAAAAAAAAAAGATAAGTATTGATAATGATTTAAGCCATATTTGTAGAGATAAGATTCACAATCTATACAGAATCTACTCCGTGTCTATCTAATTTTCATGAGTTTGTAAATGGCAATACCTTTTAAAGCAATCTTCTCACTAAATATGATTTCACTTTAACATTTTTTAATTTAATTTTTTATTAATCAATAATATGGAAATTAGAGATTGACTATGCATTGTAATTATTAATAGATGAACTATTACTATATATTCTTTTATAAGGTGTTTTATAAGGTATATATCTTTAGTATTTAAATGAGTTAATCTTGTATATATATATATATATATATATATATATATATATATATATATATATTCCGAATCCCGGAAACGGCTCCAACGATTTTCCTGAAATTCAGCATGTAGGAGGTTTAGGGGGAGAAAAATATTAATCTAACTAGGTTTTATGTAAAAAAAAATTGTTTTATCTCTGTTTTTGGGCATTAAAAAACACTAACATTTATATTGAATTGAAATTTCGCCATTAACTGTCAAGTTGGCGTAGCTTATTCGGGGAACGGGCAGCCACGAAAAATGTGAATGCCAAGGTTCGATTCCTAACTTAATAATTGTTTTTTGTTTTTTTTTTTAAGTTTTTTATTTTATTTGCAAAAAAATTACCGAGCGAAGCTCGGTCCCCCAGATATTTAATATATATAGAATGGTACTAAGCTAAAGGTATTAGGTAAAAATAAAAATCAGTCTTACAATAGCATGGTATGTAATTTTTTATTAAATTTTAAAATTCAAGTGTCACAAAGATAAATTATAAAATACAAAAGACTTTATATTAAATGTACCTGTCTAAAATGTACCTAACTTCGTAACAATTATCATATCTAATCTTGCAAATTATATCCAACTAATCCAACTAATATTATAAATGCGAAAGTTTGTGAGTATGGATATATGTTTGTTACTCTTTCACGGCGAATCCGTTGAACCAATAACGATGAAATTTTATTACACAAGAATAACATGTGTAGGCTATAGAAATCCTGTTTATTCTACAGGAATAGGATGACATGCAAAAGCACCATCCATTATAAATTTATCACGCGACAACAGTCCATGCAAACTCTGAAACTGTAGGTATCTTTTGCAAGCTAGTATAGTCATATGACGCATTTAGTACAATTCCACCGGCATTGGCGGATTAAGCAAACGCCAGACACTTATATTTTCTAGAAATATCCTATTTTGGCTATTTATGTTAACCATTTTGGATATCCAAAGATATTCTGAATAGCAGGGCAATACTGCAAATAGATTTATCGTTTTGCAATTGCGTTTATACTTTCGAACGTTCTTTATTTTATATTTAAATAAGTAAATCTTGTATGTATGTTTGCATATACATATTTATATATAGTACTTGGGTGACTGAGCCTTGCTCGGTAATTAAAAATTATGTAAAAAAAATTCAAAAAAAATTGAAAAGAAAAATGAAACAAATAATAGGGCAGATGGGGCTCGATCCTATGTATTTTCACCTATCTAGACCGCCCGTTCTCCAAATGAACTACCATGACTTTACGTTTGACAGCGAAAAATTGTGATTATATCCAAAGTAAATTTTAAAAAAATTTTAGCGTCCAAAAAACAGGGATTTTTTTTTTAAATAAAACTTTTCTAGATCGATTTTTTGTCCCCCAAAACCCCCTACATGCTGAATTTCAGGAAAATCGTTGGAGCCGTTTCCGAGATTCCGAAAATATATATTTTGTTCCGAAAATATAAATTTTTATTTTTTATTTTGTAAAAAATTACCCAGAAAGGCTCAGTCACCAAGGTACTTAATATAATTTAACTTTAAAAAAATGAATCTTCAACGTATTAAAATAGCTAATTTATTGCTTACAAAATACAATAGCAGCTTAGCAATAATGCAGTCTCTTCACAATTTAGTCTATACTAACTCAACTGGAATTCGGGGGACATTTGTACTTAAGTTCGATGTTTGCACACGCCCGATATGTGTGGGTCACTCATTCACTTTCCGATGTTTTTGCGAATTTGATGAACAGCAAAATTGTGTGTAGCGGGTTTTAATGAGCTTACACCAAGGATTCCAGACTATCGACACATACTACTTATATCTTTAATGATACATATCCATTAGATAAATAAGCACAAACTATTAATTATGTGTATTCTATACAGTTATATAAAATAACATTATTTTTTTAGTTAAAGTTTTGTTTGTTTGTAAATAACAAATTTTAAGATGAAATTATCAAATAATTACTAGATGTTTATGTGGATCATAAGCAAAAAAATTCAATAATAAAAAATAATACACAACCTGTGATGAATATCCAAGTAAACAAAAATATATAAATAAAGTCGAGCGCAACATTTCACTTATTTACACAGACGTAATACACGTGCTACTCTTCTCGCCCATCGGCACAAACTAACAGTTATACATAAACATTGTAATATAATAAATGTATCTATAATGCGAACTGTGTTTGTTTCCAAGTGACGTTAAAGGTGCGTACAAAATGCCGGACTCATCATTACAGAGCAATGTGCTCTATTACTTATACATACATCCTCTTGCCCTTATTTCACTCTAAATGGGGTCAACACAACATGCTACAACCATGTTATCACATGATTTGGCTACGTATTTACGCCCGGCCGCCTGCCTGACGTCAACTTAACTTAGTGGTATTTTACGACATCTCGGTAAGAAAGAGGGTGGTCTTTTCTACTCAGCCGAATACCACATGCATTATTACTTATTAATTATACTATCTATTATTGATTTTTATTTAGGTATCATACGGTTTTATAAATGGAACTGAATAAACAACTTTTGTAATTGTTTAATCTAAGCTTTTAATGCTCCCAATAAATAATAATGATAAATAATAATAATAAAGATGGATGGATTGTGTGAAAAATGATATGCACGTTAAAGGAGTGGCACCAGAGTGGACGAATGATAGAGGAGAATGGAAGAAGAAGACATATAGTGCCGACCCCACTTAGAGCGGGATAAGGGTAAGAAAATGATGATGATGATGATGAAAGAAAATAAACTAAATACATTTATATAGTCAGGAATCCGCCTAGTTTTAATTTAAAGATTTTTCTGCGATTAATATTTTATTCCTTAACAATTTTTAGTAATATGTAAACAATGTAATATGTGAACTAACAATTAATATAAACATAATTGTTAGTTTACATATTACATTGTTTACATATTAACTTGTTTACATTTGGATATTTTTGTGTCGTAAGTATCAGACTATGGAAACAAACTTCTGAGTTCATTCATTGTGTGCGTAAAAAAGGGGAGATCCCTCGAATGAGACGAAAATAATACAACATGACATGTTATAGTAATCTTTCCTACAAATAAACAGGAAAATATATTTTCTTACAAATAAACAGGAAAATATGGTTAAGCCATATTATTAGCATTCTCCCGATCAATCAATTTTACTAATATAAATCGGACTTTGCCTTTTGTCAACATGATTTATCTCGGCTTTATTAGTAAGCTGCAGTTTACATCTTAAAAATTGTAATGTAGCGCACATAATTGAGATTAGCGAGTTCGAACATTGAAACAAAAACAAACCAACTCTTCAGTTTAATGTATTAGTATAGATATTATTATTTGAATATAAATTATTTCATATTCATTTGAATCAACACTATCATTCTAAATTTGAAACAGTTAGCAAAACTCAAGAATTTCGTAATGCTTCAGAGCAGCGTATGCTATATTGGCATGTTTCCATTATACATTATACGTTGTTGAATGTGAATCATATGATCGTTTTTACGTATTTCAGACTTATTGCTATTGTAATAAAACCCATTATTATTCGAAAGATATGTTTTTATGCACATGCAGATGTTGTTGACAGCTCTTGTTATAGATTTGTTGTTATATAATTAGTATATATATGGATAAAAAATTAACAAATATTTAGCCTTACTGAACGCCGTGTGGTATCCGGCTAAATAGAATAGTACCACCCTCATTTCTTATCGAGGTGTCGTAAAAGGCGACTAAGGTAAGTCAACCTGCCGTGTGGTATCCGGCTGAGTAGAATAGACCAACCTCATTTCTTACCGAGGTGTCGTAAAAGGCGACTAAGGTAAGTTGACCCACCGTGTGGTATTCGGTTTAGTAGAATAGACCACCCTCTTTCTTACCAAGGTGTCGTAAAATATGACTAAGGTAAAAACGCAACCAAATCATGCAAGGTCGTAAAAACGCAGCCAAATCATGTGACATAATGTTTATAACATGTTGTGCCGACCCCAGTTATAGTGGGATAAGGGCAGGACGATTAGCCTAGCTGAATAATTGAGTGAAACATTTCTAACGTACATTCCGTAACCATGTTTAAGAAAGTTATCTCACAGAAGGAGGTGGCGTAGCGCTGCGGGAAGTCAAGTCCATGGATTCGATCTGTTGCGGGCGAGCAAAGCCGGCTCTTCCAAGTTCGTCGCATGTCGGACTAACGAAAACCTCTAGCCGATATGATAGAAGACTTGGACACCCCGTTAGAGTAGGTCGAGACAGTCTATACATTTGGTACCGTTGATGTATAAGTTAGCCAAGAAGAGTCATTATTTTAGACCGATTGCGCTCCGTTGGAGGCCCAATCCAATTACAAAAGCTACTGCAACCGGTAAAGGAGAAAGTTTTCAATATTTCCATGCCCTGGTTATCAGGAGCGTAGGGACTATCTGGTTTTTAGTTGATGGAAGTCCGACATAACCTTTGTACTACTAAGTAGGTTTATAAGTATCCGTATAGTTTAGTTTATGTTTAGTAATTATCAAATGATAAGCCGAAAACTTTTTGTTACCGAAAACTTTGAGTTCTTTCAATCGGTGAGTCGAGTGGTTTTCCGCTTTTACTAACCTAGTATATTTCTGATTTATGGTGTAAAGGAAACTTTTAATTTTAAATTATCCGCCTAAATTACTAATTTGGCTATTTGTATAACAATTAATAACTGTGAAAATAGCTTCGCTATATAATAAATACTTATGATTTGAATTTAATATAATTATAGATTATCATAATAGAAAGTTATTTGTTTATAACTGAGCCGCGAGTAAGTACCTTCGTACATTTAAGCGAGAGATCTAGCCGATGCGTTTACGGCTTTTTATTTAATATCATTGTTTAGGATTGGTCAACTGAGTCAGATCAAACAGTTGATCATCGGAATTTGAATAAGCTGTGTTAAAACCATATCATCATTCACTTCCCCATAGTCAACTATCTCGCATGAACCAGTCGATCGTCGGAATTTTGATATTCTTTATCTAAATCACTCACCTACTACTCTTGCTTTAAAGATGGTCGTAGAAGATGATTGATAAGGTTAGAGGGTTGTAAAGAAGAATATGATAGACATATAGGTAAATTTTTATTTATTATAATATTTAATATAATTCATTTCTCAAAACATGCTTTTCATATCCTCATTGTAATAATATTTTCTAAGCCTTTGTTAACTTTGTCGATACCGAGAGCGTCATCTAATTTGGAATAGACTTTACCAATCTCACTATTCGTTCTTGCAATTGAATTTTTTCTGTCTCTGTTATAAATTCTACCCCATATTCCGAAAGAAATCAATTCTGTTTGTGGAGAATTAACTTTAAACGTCACGTATTCCCAATCATTTTCTTCTATTGCATTTTCAATAGAGTTATAGACACCCCCAACTTTATTAGTATTAAACGTATAATTTTGTGGGTTTAAGGGAAATTTGTTATTTCTGAACGAAACCGGATAATATACGACATCATTACATTGTAAAGTAGTATTATAGTGGTAACTATAAGAAGTCATTTTAATATCCAACTCTTCGATTTTAGTTACCTCGTCCAATTTTTTAAACCTGTAAAACATTTTTTTATTAAAACATAACAAGCAGAAATAAATATACACATGATATGTGGATTTCGGGATCGTTTGTACCAAGAAGTTTTTAATGTTTGTAAGTTCATCATCACGTTGTTTATAATCAGGATGTAATTTTCTTTTTGAACTTGGAAAATCGTCGTTAAATTATTAATAAGAAATTTTTATCAATGTTTAATTAAAATTATAATTACGTAATATATCACAATTGCCCGCATTATGCTCAGTGTAGGAAGAGTCATTAAATTATCGTTTATGTAACAGTATTATTTTACATTTTCCTGTTATGATCTCTTTTAATTTACTTATTTAGACGTTAATCAGAGAATAGAAACTAAATTACTTTTACCTCTTGGAATAAGAACATCCCCTTCTTCATACGAGTATATAATTATTGCTTGTCGTACGTATGTGTCGTTGTGAAAAGTAATAAAAATTGGAAATGTACAGTTGATATTACTTTTCCAATGTACTAGTAATAACTAATATAAGATAATATATACAAAAAAAATTTGTTGCTCATTTTGCATGATATAAATTTTTACTTGTAGTGTTTAAATATGTAGAATATAAAATTGTTCTCATACTTGTAATTACAGCTCTTCACATCTTCATTCTCGCAAGAAACTATTGCGCAAGCTACTGTACCTAAATTACGCTTCGCATATACGTTAGAACCATCTTCAACAAATGCACGGTAAAAAGGCGCCTGCAATGTCGTAATTAATTAATGTCATAATTTCATAATCTAAAAATCTTATTTCGATCGTTTAAAACTAAGTATTATAATGTGCTTTAAAATACAACAAGGGGTAAACTTGCGATTTTAATCTATTTTTTCTATACATATTTTGTATATATTAAATAAGATTACAGCCCCGTTGTAAAATACATTTCATAACAAAAAGTAATCTTGTATTTTCGCCTACTACTACTTTGTTATAATATATTAAGATTTGACTAGAAGCTAGCAGAAAACTTAATTTATATATACATGAATTTAAACTATCTATCAATTCAATAGTATTACAGGGATTACAGTGGCCTTAAGATGATTATCTTCGTGTTATCATTAATATTATTAGTAGAGCGTTTAATCTACTATTGATAAGAATTATGAATAAGAGCGGCCCCAAGTATTGCCCTGCGTAGTAAAGTCTCAAACCTACCGTTGAGCCATTTCGGTCACCCAAACGCACTTTGAAGTGACAGTGTACGTTTTTATCTGTCAGTGTAAATTCTTGGAAGCCTGTTTTCAACAATTTGCTGACGTGAGAAAGCAAAGAGGAATCGGTTTTTAGACGAAGATTATCTTGATCCGCAGGATTATCGTAAATTGGCCCTGGATATGTGCCGTGCACCTATAATATAATAATAAAATACTAAAACTTTATTTTTTTAAACTGTATAATAAAGTTACGACTTAAATCTCATTTAATCCTGATTTTCTTTTGATGAACAAACATTTCAGCTATCTTTACCTTTAACTTTTTGATATTAATATTTTTGATTTCATTAATTATATCAATCCATAGAGAATACTTTCTAACTTACTGAAGCAATATCTAGTTAAAAATGAATCCAAGTACTCGAATGTATCAATACCTGAACATGTCATAATCAGACCATGACTTATGACTTCAAATGTTTAACATAAACTCTTTTTATCGATGGATGTCCCTGGACCAAATTAAGTTCCGCAAACTTCTTATTTAAACCAAAAAGTTTGCAGCACAACATTTTCATGTCGTTATTTCACATGATGGACAATTTTATCAACCTAGAACCCCAATGTGTCCCCTCGTCATTTTGACAAGGGAGCTTGTGCAGTTACTGACAAATATCTAAGAGAACAGTGTCCAACTATGAACTTAATCAATTCAAGCTAAATAAAATGCGCTGTACCATGCTGTAACCTAGTTTAGTTTCAGAATACTATTATTTTGTTAAAAAAACTCAATCTCGAATCAGTCTTTACATTTCCGGGCACTTTTGGCACAGTGGCGACGAGTAATCTTGTGGTCGGTACACCAGTCATTATGCTTACTAATGCTCCAGCTTTCCCGGAATATATTCCGGATCCTGTTAAGAAAATATTGAATTTATACAACTTTTTAAATGAACTATGCCTAAATTATATCAAATATTTTTTTTAAGTCGTGTGGAATGTTAGGAAGGTAACGTAGCGGCCTGTGGCTATTCCACAGTCGGACAATAGGCCTCGTGTTTCCTTTTTCTTGAAAAGGGTTGGGGCTAATACAATAATTTTCTTCTTCTATGATATTATATTATTATTTCACTATTTATCAATCAGCCCTTTTTTGTCCTAAAGTTTATGATAATATTACCGCTAATTCACTAAAGTTAAATATCAATGTTATTAAAAGGTTTATTAAAATTTTACCTGAACTTCCTACTCTTACATTATTAGCACCAGCAGTAAGGAAATTTACATTCATTGCATGAGCATATGCCTGTTGAATCTCCACAGCTGTGAAAAATTAATATTATGAATGAGAATCAAATAGGATATCTTTATTTTTATATATCTAAATATATTCATTAATCGCTATGATAAATTGTACATATCCCCTATAATATTTTCGATTCAGTATGATAAGGTTGCCAAGAAGATATCGCCGCTTAAGCGACATGCCGCCAGTAGATTTTTGTTTTAATAATAAATAATATGTTCTTATTTTAATACTAATTTTAGCTACGACTTTGTTAGCGCCAACTCCAGCGTTTCTTCCGTTGTCCGAGACAAATACGGGAGATTTCTTCCCTTCTAGATATCCCGTGTCTTAACTACAATTGTGCAAAATTTATCATTATCAGTCTAGCGGTTTAACCATGAAGACATGGTCAGACATCACATTTTTATATGTTTAAATCGTACTACTAATTATATTATTAAAGCACTCAAAGAATTTGAAAGTAAATGCTACAAAGAAAATACTAAATATCAATTTAAAAATACAATGCAAGTCTACTAAAATCATAATAACATCATCGCGATTTTGTTTCTTTTTTAATTATATATATATATTATAAAACGCAATGGTTTCTTATCGGTTTATAGTAAGTTAGAATAAGCTACCTGTATTTTCATTAATGGTGGATACTTGTTAATTCATATAATTTTTAATGTTTGCCGATTGTATTTGCAAATGCTTAACACACCTCTTGAGATGTCGTCATTGCACTCTTGTAGAAACGTAAATGATTTCTACTGGATGTTCAGAATATGTATGGACTACAAACTAAAAGATAATTTGGAATATGCGTGTGTAACGTTAGTAATATATATAAAAAAAATATAAAACAAAGACTTACCCGTTAAATAAGGCATTTCAGAAAACCACATAGTAGGGAATACAACATCAGTGATATTATTTTTTTGAACCACTTGAATGGAGGGCACTTGAAACATTAAATCAAAGCAAATGAAGTGACCAAATGTGACACCAAAGTCCGTTGTGAACACTCCTAGATCAGGAGTTAATGCTGGTGTTCGTGAATATTCTCCAAAAAGATTGATTTTCCTATACCTGAGATAAAAGAAAATGCTAGTAACAAATAACGTTATAGCCCGTATGGGCTATTCATAGATCACATCATAGTTTTCTTTGTATTTACAGCAATTTACAGCAAAAATATGGTAGTCTAAAGGCTTATAGAATTGATTTTGCGGAGGCTCATAATACAAAAGTAATCAAAATATTATCGTAAATTATAGAAAAATAATATTTTCATAACTTGATATTAAAAGCATTTAAAACTAAAAATAACTAGAATTTCATTGTCGATTAATGATGTAATATTAATATTAATATGACTATTAAAATCAAATTATTTACTATGTCGTCATTGAAACATGTACCTATCAATAACAGCTCCATTTCTGTCGAACACAACGTTGGTGTTAAAATGATATTGCTTTAGTTCTGGGCAGTTCTCGTCCAATGCTTTCCCATTTCTGCAGTCCATTAACTCCTCTACATTAATAACCACATATATCTGATTTTGTCTTGCTGCTGCAGAGATAGATACAAGAATCTGCAAGATACATGTTACAAGTATTTGTAGAGTATAAACACTAAAAGACTTGCTGATTACGCCTGTTGATATCATTGATTTCTTGTCTTTCGACCCTATAAGTTACAAACTACAGTCATACTATCCTATCCTATTATCCTATCCTACTAATATTATAAATGCGGAAGTTTGTGAGTATGGATCTATGTTTGTTACGCTTTCACGGCGAACCTGCTGAACCAATATTTATGAAAATTGGTACAATTATTCCTTATACACCGGTGTAACATATAGGCTATAGAAATCTTATGATATAGGATAACTTTATTATTATTAACCTCCTACGCGATAACAGTCCAAAGCAAACAAAGTTGCGGGTAAAAGCTAGTACTTGAATAAATCAAAATGACGAACCTTCTTAAAATGCTAATGAATAAAATCTTCTAAAGAATGCCATTTTTGTATATTCGTACTCGAACTCAGGATGTTTGGCCTCGGTTAAGGTTTGGAATGATGATGACGTTTATCTTGCTTAGGCTAATATGCGAAACTGTAAGTACTCATGAAAGGTCACAGGGATCCAAGCGGCAAAAGGTCATGGAGGTTTGGAGATCTCTTACAGATTAGATAGTCTAAAGGTCGAATGTTTTTAAAAAACAACCATAATACACTAAAATATAAATTTTAAATGGTTATATTCTTCTGTTTATCATTATTATTAAAAAAGAAAATTTATTGATTTTCACTTCTTTATTTTTATACATTTATTGAAAACGAATGTTCAAATTTATTTTAAATTTTAGTTTTATGATTATTACGCTGTGTAGTATCCAACTGAATAGAATAGTACCACACTCATTTCTTACCGAGATGTCGTAAAACGCGACTAAGGTAAGTTGACCCACCGTGTGTCATCCGGTTGAGTAAAGTAGACCAAAAGCAGGGCGGCCGGTCGTAAAATACGTAGCCAAATCATATGACAACATGTTTGTAACATGTTTTGCCGACCCCACTTAGAGTGGGATAAGGGCAGGAGGATGATGATTTAGTTTTATTATTATTCTTTAAAAAAATGGTTTATTGTAATTTCTTTTTCATACGTTTATACGAAAGGAATGTATTAAAATTATTATGTTATAGATAAGTTATACCTCGTCATACAAATCTGGATGGGAAGCGGGCACGGGATATTCCTTCAATATGCCATAGATTGGTACAACGACACTGTGCCTTCTAGTCAATGTCATTTCGGGAAACACGACGATATCAGCACTCTATACACCATAATTTTTTTTAATTTAGTAAATAGGTAACCTTATTTTAACAAAAAAGAATAAAATGACTAGGGATTAAGTTTTTGCAGTTTTATAGAGGAATATTTCAAACATACTTGGTTACCAGCATTTTTTATCAGCTGCAGATAATTTTTTAGATTGGTCGCTTGATCAGTTTGTACTTCGTACTCCACAACCGCTGCCACGTAGTTATTATCTTCTGGTGTTGATTTCTATAAACGTAAAAATGATACACGCGCAAATACACAGAAAGCTAGGTACTCGTATTTGTAATAGATGTGAAATGCCTATCAGTCTCTGTTACGATTTAACGGCTAATCTACTGGATCTATTGGCTAATACAATTATAATTATATAAGCTAATACAATAAAATACAATTATAAGCTGCAATTTGTACAGTTGCAGGTTATATACCAGGCTTATAAACTCCATATTATCACTGTATTCGTTCTTTAATTCACCGTCTATGACCAGAAATATGTTTTAAAAGACGTCTTGTTTGGTGTCTTTTAAAATATATTTCTGGTAGTCGTAGGTAGAGTAGTCCTTTTAGATAAAATTGATTATTAAATAATTTATAGTATTAGGCGTTACTTTGCGGAGATCCATAATACAAAAGTAATAATAAAATTATTTTGCTATAATCCGCGATGAAGTAAAAGAGAAAATATATATAATGCTAAATGTAGAGTGGACAATTGGTTATCATACCTGATACATGCAGGAATCGTAAAACAAAACACATGCACAAACCTCCACCACCGCCACCATGATACACAAGCACTATATACGTTCACTATCACAAACTCAACAATTGTTTCGCCCCGCAACCGAAGCATCATCAGGAGATAGACTCCACGACCAAAATCGCAATGCTTTGCGATTGCATTATATATATTTTCTATTTTACTTCATCGCGGATTATAGCAAAATAATTTTATTATTACTTTTGTATTATTAAATAAATATATTTTATACTATATTTATTTAATAATACAAAGTATAAGTCTATAAAATAACAATTATTTTGTCATTTAATTAACCCGTGCCATTGCATTTTTCATTAAAAAACTTTTATCTGTGTTAAAACACAACAATAATAGTAGAATATCAGCGTAAATATTCCATTCGAAATTACTTTTTGCGTTGTACATTTTTGTAAATTTTAGTCTAACTTAAACTAACCTAAAGACTTTGCAAGCTTGCCTATTAATTTAACGATAAGCGTATTTATCGCCGATAGAAACATGCGTTGCGACCTTAGTAGCAGATATGTACGAAACGCAAAATATCGTGTGCATCACTTGAACTTTGTAACAAAGATTATTATCGTAAAAACATTGGTTTTGTTATCCATGTGCGTATCATTTGTTTGTCATTGCTATGTTATCAATATATTTTTAATTTGCTACAATAAAAGATCGCAATCTGTCGTTGCTACAATTGGTATTGGAAATTTTATTTCATATATTATTACTACAATATGAAATCAACTATTTATTCAGGCCCTGGCTTAATAACTTACAATGGATACGACATTGTCGACCATACCTAGTTAAACCAAACTAAACTATAACTGAAAAGCGTCATATTTAGCCCTGAAGATCGAATAGCGTTCGAAAACACAGACACAAATAATAGACACACAACGTCCTCGCCAACGAACACGATATCCCAGATTTTTGACGTCAGTTGATCATGAATATGTCTATAACATGACTTCCCACCCAAATTGCAGAGTACGGAGTTTGCATTAAACTTAAAGGTTTACCAATTCTTCAAATTATTTACGAGGAAAACAAATTAACGCAAACCTGCACAGATAATCCAATTAAGCACAAAAATATAAATGTACTGGCACATGTCATTTCTGCTATTTGAAATAACGCGTACGATCCTTAATTATCACAAATACAAACTAAATAAGATGAAATATATTTGTATTAACAAAGAGATAATATTATGACTTTGTAACATTCTGTGATAACGTTTAACCTGTACTTTGCCTTTCGTTTATGGTCCTATATTGGTTACATTTGAAAACGGATCATTTTCGAGGAAAAACATTTTCGAATGAATTTTCAATATTTACTGTTATTTTTAACTATTAACTATATGTATATTTTAATACTAAAATTTTATTTCATAAAATAAAAAACCTCATTTAAAAACTCATAGTGGTTATAATCAACATTATGTAGATGAAATGATATTTCCTAGCAGTTCTCGGGTTCAAATCTTAGCAGACACTGCTGTATTTTCTATTTCCTTTTTTCAAGTACCTTTACGGTGAACCTTTGGCAACCCCATTGGCAGATCCTGCTGGAAATCTCCTCTAAATCCCATACCAGACTCTTTAGCAGAGAGTACGATGGAATTTGCCCAGTAGGAAGATATCAAATAATAAACGCTCGACCGTTCCACATTAATTAAATATTAGATTAGATACCTAAGGTAAAATTATACAATTAATGAATAATTAATTATAAATAATATTTAATATTATATAGAAAAGTAAACAATTAACTATCAAAAATAAATTTTATTATGTGCAAAACAGCAATTAGATAAATGTTAGATATATCATCCGATATTGATAAAAAGAGGCGGTGTTAATATCGGACCATATAAAATGTTTAACAATATATAAAATATTGTTGATATCCGGTATATTACTATCTAATCACATTTTTTTTTGTTTCTAGCAACACTTGAGAGGCCCTGGTAACCGTCAGATACATAATGATACACCGAAATCGTAACATTAGAAACTCTGTTATAAACTGACCCAAAAACCTGGCGAATTGATGAAAAAAGGATGCCTTTGACAAGGCAATATAGGCCGATAATATGCTTGTAGTAATTTAAACAGTATCGCTAGGTGGGGAGGGCGAGGATAGAAGCATTGCCGAGGATATGAAATGCAAATGACAGAGCACAGAAGCTTTATTGTTTGAGAACATTTTGAATTTAACAATTATAACAGATATTTTTGGATATAATAATTTATATCCCAAAATATGTGATGACAATATACTCAAAAGGTATCTCTAAATGATTTAAATGATTTGTTAAAATGTTTATTATATATGACGCAGACAAATATAATCGCATCGTATCATTGGCGCCTTACATTTAAGTGATAGTTATTAAGTAAATATAAATACTATCATTTGTTTTTCAAAGGTTAACACCTTTGAAATCATATGCTTGTTCGTTTACTGTTTGCGACCAGTTAAATGCACTATTTGCTTAATAATTTCGAATGTTTATTGAGTTAAACTCTCCAAAATCCTAAACAATAAATAAGACACAATATTTCACTTATATATGACGACTATCTCTCTAGAAGATATTGATATAACGTTTAAGCCAGGAGTTACATACATAACAAAATATGATAAAAAAATATAAAATATTATGCCGTTACTGCTGTTTTGTTTCTCTAGGCGATAGTGTGTGACGGCCTGTTACTATCCCACTGCTGGGCGTGGGCCTCCTCTCTCCGTTTTTTTTGTTGGAGCGAAGGATTGGAGCTAAGACCTACTAAGTTGCTCCAATGCGGATTGATATGTTACACGTATCCCCAGACATCTCTAGAGATATGTAGGTTTCCTCACGATGTTTTCTTCACCGAAAAACGTGTGATAAATTGCAATTATCAATTAGACACATAAGTTTTAATAGAAACTCATTGGTGCCAACCCGGGATTTGAACCCGTGACCTCCTCGAAAAGTCGCACGGTTACCGCAGCTTAGACGGTAGTATAGGGGTACAAAGTTTTTTCTTCACGTATATATATACAGAATAAATATTTATGACACTTTGCAGCTAATTATTATATATAATTTATTTAACATTTCTTTCTGATATATGAATTTACTTCGCCTAAATTATAAGTAGCATTATATTGCAAATAAACTTTAAGGATTAGAAAGCTCGATTAATATATGCAGCTTAAGGAGCAAAGGAAAGGAGGAACATTAGTGTGATTTTGCAGCACCTCACTGTTGAAAAAGTCATGTGATTTTCAGACAAGCGCTTTGCTTTAGATTACTAGCAGATAGTAATAAAACATCATATTATTATAATTTTATTTTACATAAATTAAATAATTATACAAAATCACATCGAATGTCGTTTTAGTCGTTGCTATATTCTCTACCCCATATTGCAAAAGTGTATAACTCAGCGTTATAATTCTGCAGGGTAAATTTATAAACGTTGGTCGCATTCGAAAATTGCGTCATATTAAAACTGTAGTCCTTAGGCTGTAAAGGCATAATGGATGTATTTAACGTGACAGGAAAATAGACTGATTTATTTGCTGAAAGGTCGACGTCTTTTTCTGGAGTTGGAACAGTTGCTGTTATTTCCAAAGTTTCAAAGACACCCGTAGAGTTCTGCGAATATGGACGGAACCTGAAAATATTTAATTCTATATAAATATTGGTCACGTTGATTTAGCGAGATACTTTGAAAGGTTCATCGTGATGAATCAGATTATTTGAAGATACAAAATATAGTCAATAATCATGGCCGCAAAGCCATCAAGGTGTTACCATGTAAAGGTTATTAAAAAGGTTCCATTATAAAATAAAATCTAAGTAAGTCTTATCTGTGGGATCCCTAGAAAAAAATAATTTAAATAGTTTATGATTTGCGTAGAAAAATATAATTTATAAGCGAATGAAATAGACTAAAGTACCTTCTGCCACAAGATGCGACGGAGCCGGTTGTACAAGAAAATATGGCACAAATCTTCAATCCGGCCGTCCTAATCCAGATAAAGGATCGGATACCATTAAATACGCCAGCTCTGTATTGATAGATCTAAAGCATAAAAATTGTATTGTAGTAAAATATTCATAGTAAAATAGTTGATAGAATTTAATATAAATGAACATTATTTCTATTCAAAAAAGTTTTAGTTTTCTAACTATGAACATTATAACATTTGTTACGTCGGTCTACGTCGTTAAATAAGAGAGAAGGGTTTACGTAAAAGAACTAAAGTGATTAACGAATTTGGAGAATCGCTGGTAGTTAAAAATTTTTTATTTATAAGTACCTATTACATCAAATCACTAATTTTCAACACCAATAAGGGTTACTAATTATATCGCTTAAAGAGTTAAAATGATTCGGGAAAGGCGAAAAGGAAAAATAAATTTTATAGGGATATGTAGATTCTAAGGGGCCTAAGGCCTCCTAATGGCCCTTCAATCGAATCATTATCACGAGAAAAACCAGGACAAAGAAACATTTTATTTTATAGTGCCTTTTACATGACTTAATACAGAAAAATATTTCTAAGTTCTATAAACTTTTAATTAAACTTACATTCTGGCCATTCCTCTGAAGCATCTTAACTCGGAAATGGCAGGCCGTGTCACCACTTACAAGTGTAAACTCATTAAATCCCGGTTTCAATATTTTGGTAGTATGAAGAGACAACGACATGTCAGTCGAAAGAAATAAGTCGTCTTGTTCTGAAGGTTCAGCATATATAGGTCCCTGAACTTTAACTTTTACCTGAAATCCATATTTTTTTTTATAAAAAAATTCCTATTATAGTTATGAGAACCTGTTACATTAGGGGATGTTACATGGCACATCTTTAATAATTTAAGTTATCCCAAATTGCTAAAAAAATAAAAAAATATATTTTACAATTATTGTTTAAAAGTATTATATAAAAATATTATTTTTGCAACAAGGTAATAAAAATAATAAAGGTAAAATATTTAAAACAGAAGTCAGGATTCCTTCTTCGCGCGAATCCTAGAGAACGGCCTCCTCTTTCCTTAGGAAAGAATTGCAGCTAAATACACGCTTTTTTAATGCCTATGTATGCCTTTCTATGATTACACATATCTCATCAAGATTTCCTAACTCATAAATATTATATACAAACCAATAAATTACACTAAAATTATAAAGCCTTGCCTTTGAATTCCCCGGAAACAAAACACGGTCCTACAGAAAATCAAAAAAATATATTTTGTTTTATTTTTCGTGTACAGCAAGGTTATATAAATTCGCATATAAATTTACCTGGCCAGGCTGCTTAGGCACTCTAGCCACGAGCAGCTTGCTTCTTGGAACTCCTGGCAAAATACTAACTAGTGCTCCAGCTTTACCGGAATAAATGCCTGATCCTAAAAATAACGTTTTAGAAATTGATTGGACATGTACAAATAGAAAATAGTTATTTATAAAATTATTTATACTTCTTATATTTTTGCCTTTTTATAAAAATTATAAAAGGCATAAATATAAATAGTGTGCTTTAAATATGTTTTTTTATTTATTTATTCGTATATCACACAATGTTATTTAACTATCATCCTCAACCTCCTGCCCTTATCCTACTCTAAGTGGGGTCGGCAAACATGTTAAAAACATGTTGTTACATGATTTGGCTGCGTTTTTACGACCGGCCGCCTGCCTGACGTTAATTTACCTTAGACACCTCGGTAAGAAACAGGGTGGTCTATTCTTCTAAACCGGATACCATACGGTGGGTCAACTTACCTTAGTCGCCTTTTACGACACCTCGGTAAGAAATGAGGTTGGTCTATTCTACTCAACCGGGTACCACACGGCGGGTCGTCTTACCTTAGTCGCCTTTTACGACACCTCGGTAAGAAACGAGGGTGGTACTATTCTATTCAGCCGGATACCACACGGCGTAATATTATTTAACTATATTCCAAATATTTTTGTTATTCACGGCGTCTACGGGAGGACTAAGACTAATGATTGATCGCGCTTGGACAAATAAAACCTTTTCACAATGGCTCCAATGTCGGATAATGCTTATATTAAAAATTGTGGTTTTATTTTATTTATAGATTGGTGTTATTTTAGTAAGTGGTGCTATGTTAACATCAGTGTTTTTTGTTTAATTTTTATTCATATAGTTCCAGTTCTTCTTATGTACTTTTCACTCCCATAGAAATGAATTCAAACTTATAGTAGATAAAAAGAAAAGTTTACCAATGAACTGAAGGGAAATATGGTCTATATAACAAAGCAGCAAATTATAAGTATTTATGAATAGGATCAGCTAGTACTTCAGAAAAGTGCCATAATTTTATTGTCATTAATGGATTAAAAATATTTGACGTCTTTTTTTGAGCAAACACAAAGCTATGTCTAGTTCTGAGGTACTGGATGATAAATTTTATAACGAACTTACCGGCAGTTCCCATAGCCACGTCATTGGCTCCAGCTCCTAGAAAATTCACGTTCATGGCATAGGCATACGCCTGTTGAATTTGAATCGCTACGGAGGAAATTACTCATTAAAGTGCTTAACAATAAGAATTATGAAAAATTAAGAATATCTAACAAAAACAATCTGACAATATCTATTATAAATACGGTATATAAAGGTGTAAAATTATATTTATTAAAGTTTTTCCGAACACCAGAATCAGTCGACGAATAGTATAAGAAAATAAAATCTGAATATTTTTTCCATTATAAATATTGTTATTATAAATATTTGATTACGAACGAAGGTAGGCTCGAAAAAATCGTATTCGTAAGCAGAAACCAAGTCATGATAAAAAATACACTTACCGGATAAGAACGGCATTTCTGAGAACCACATGGTGGAGAAAATAATGTCAGTAATATTGTGTTTTTGAACGATTTGTACTGATGGTACTTGAAACAAAAGGTCGAAACAAATGAAGTGGCCAAACGTAACGCCGAAGTCCGTCTTGAAAATTCCTAAATCATGCGATAACGCAGGTGTTCTCGTAAATTCAGCAAATAGATGAATTTTGCGATATCTGAAAATAAAAGAAATTGCAAAAGTTATTGTATTAAAGATATGTTTAAATTAATTATTTATTCTTTTGATACATAAATATAATCTACGCCGTATTCTAGTCATACAGTTATTATACTTAGAGTAGACGAGGCATAGCCAGGCCAGTAGTCATGAGTAAGAAGATGAAACTTACATGTATTCTTGACCTTTGTCTTACACATAACAAAGAGAAAGATGCACCCTCCTTCGAGGGTGTATCTACATAAGAGAAGTAAACAAAAAGCAAAGGCTTTCTGTTTACTTTTCTCATAAACGAGGTAATAAGGCGTTATCAGATACAAATTATTCCCAATCTTCATAAGTTTTTTTTTAAATAAGGCATATTTATTATGTATCAAAAAAATTTCCTTTTAATTCTCATATTTTTTTATAGATCAGATCATGTCGCTAAACTAAAAACGAAATAGATAATTTTTATTTGTGTAACAGTATGTGGATGTTGCATCAAAGTTTAGAATAAGCTTTATTTACCTATTTATTACTGCGCCAGTTCTATCGAATACAACATTCGTATTAAATAGATACATCTTTCGTTCGGGACAGCTTTCTCCGGGTACATTCCGACTGGTGCAATTTAAGCGTTCTTCCACATTAATGACTACATAGATTTGATTTTGTCTTGCGGCTGCTGATATAGATACTAGAATCTAAAGCAAGAAATAAATAAATAATAAATAAATATATGGGACACTTACACACACCGTCCCCAAAGTAAGAAACTTAATACTTGTGTTATGGTAGACAGACACCTGTTGAATATATACTTACATGTTTTTTAAATACATACTTAAATACAAAATAATCACTACCGACTGGCCCGTTGGCGCAGTGGGTAGTGATTCTGCCTTCAGCTCCGCGGGTCGCGGGTTCGATTCCCGCCGAGGGCCAACATTTTCTATAAAAAGAATTTGTTGGCCTTTGAGCCTGGGTGTATATTTGTATTTAAGTATGTATTTAAAAAAATATATATAAGTATATATTCACCAGTTTTCTGTCTACCATAACACAAGTATTAAGTTACTTACTGTGGAGACGGACGACGGTGTGTGTAAGTGTCCCATATATTTATATATATATTATTTAATTTTAAACACAATTATTTTAACGAAGACCATTATAGTTATGCGATCACTCATATCTTAAGCCAGAAAATCTAGAGTTTTCCTTAAGTCTTAAGATATAAACTCATTGGTTTCTGGCCGGGGTTTGAACGCGTTACCCCTCGATAAAGTCGCTCAGTCTCACAGCTGGGCTATCGCATCTTACGTATTATAAAGAAATAAACAGTATTATTTATCTATTTAAGGATGTATTGAAAATTATTGAAGTCGTAAAAAATATAGCCAAATCTTGTGACAACATGTTGTGCCGACCCCGCTTAGAGTGGGATAAGAGCAGGAAGATGATTGAAAATTATTGAAGTCTATGTTTACCTCCCTCGACCTCTCGAAAGAGTAGTAATGTCACCGCTGGGCTATCCTAACTTACACAAAAATACTATTAATACACGCCAATCTCTAAAGAAAAAGTTATATAAATAATGAATTTAATGAAGATTTAATAAACATGAATAAAGTATGTATGTGATATATAACCAAAAAAAATAGCTTAAATTCATAATATAGTGGAGCGAGTGCATTGGTTAAGAATTGAACGTAGTTGATCTAAATATATTTTATAGACTTAATAGGCGTAAGGCGAAACGCATTTATCAACAAGTGTAACACAACGCACTAGTAACACGTGATTCTGCACTCAAAACTAGATAGCGCCACTGATCGTTTGCTCCGCGCTATCGAAGTGCTTTCGTAGTAATATAAGAAGTCCCCATACATTATTTTATTAGATCGACATCGCTTTCAAATCCAAGACGGTCTCACTAGACACTAACAAACAATGAAACAACGACAAGAGAGGTTACAAAAAGACTATAACGAAAAAATCAGACAAACCTCGTCATATAGTGTAGGTTGCAAAGCCGGTATAGGGTATTCATTCAGCAAGCTGTTGACAGGGACCACAATATTAACATTCTCGCTCAATGTCATTTCAGGGAACACGATAATGTCAGCATTCTGAAACAAACTGTATATTAGATTGAATCAATATTTTTGAAAACAAACTACTTTTTGTATTTATATGATATAATGTTAGATAGAATAGAATAGAATTACTCTTTTTTGCACAATAATACACAAAAGAAAAATATCAATTTATGATCAACTTATGCCACTCTAAGTGGGGTCGGCACAACATGTTATAAACATGTTGTCGCATGATTTGGCTGCGTTTTTACGACTGGCCGCCTGCCTGATTTCAACTTACCTTAGTCGTATTTTACGACACCTCGGTAAGAAAGAGGGTGGTCTATTCTAATAAACCGGATACCACACGGCGGTTCAACTTACTTTAGTCGCCATTTACGACACCTCCGTAAGAAGTGAGGGTGGTCTATTCTACTTAGCCGGATACCACACGGCTAAATCCATAGACCTCGATCATTAAAGGAAACTTAGGTAAATGATGCATTTTTGGGGGACTATTTCAAAATAAATGCTGCATGTGATTGGAAACATTCCTATGATTTACATCGCCGCCACCCGTTCATACATAGCTAGGTTAATATACACACATACGTAATTCATTCAAAAACCTACAATATCTTAGGTCTTGGCTACAAAGTTCTACATTCGATACACAAGAGATAATCGTCTAGGTAGAATCGACGACCAATCTTCGACTTTTTATTCGAATATTTATACTTCGATATATTTATATTCAAATAAAAATACTTAAAGTTTTTTATATAAATACTTCATGAATAAGTAATATTTTATTCGTATAGTTCGCATTCATTTTAGCGTTAAAATACTCTCAATCTGTTTTTTTTCTGTTCCCGAGAGAGACAATCCGACGGGCAGACAGTCAGTTTTCGCTTCTTTAATAGTATCATGGATTTGATGTTATCAAACGTATTCTAAAAATAAATGTTTGAATAATTATTCAGATGTTCACTAATTAATAACATCGCTACAGTAGTTATGATTTATTTTGTTATAGTCCGCGTTTGTTAAGAAAATCTATGTAACACACTACACAAGCACTACACGCACATTCACTTTGACAATCTCGACGATCGTAAATTGTAATGAAGTCGTGGAGCCTAACCTTCTTATGATTCTTCGGTTAAGAAGAGATCGTAGATATCGAGTAGAGAAGATCTCAACTCACAAAGATTTTATCTAGGATCGATCTTAGTATTCTTTATTCGAGACCGCCCATTACCCAATTGAGCTATCATGACTTTACAATTGACAGCATAATTATCCTTTACTTTCACATTTAGCAGTTTTTTCAGTGCCCGAAAAAAACTAGCTAGTAGATGATATTTTCCCCCCAAAACCCCCTGAATTTCATGAAAATCATTGGAGCTGCTTCCAAAATTCAGAAAAATATATTTTTTACAAAATTATCTCATTTAAATATTATGTATGCTTTATGTTTTAATACATTACCTGTTCAGCAGCATCTTGTATAAATTGGAGGTAATTTTGCAGATTGGTGCTTAAATTGCCTTGCACCTTGTATTCGACCACAGCCGCCACATAACTATTATCGTCAGGCGTAGATATCTATTAAAAATCATATATTTTTTAACCACACATATTTTTGTGAAGATATTGTCTTGTTATAAACAAATCATTTCCTGAACGCAAAGCTTTAATTTATTGCAAACAAAACCACATCTTTTTACAATGAATAAATGATATATCATAAACATTTTTAATTTTCACAGTTAATTACAATATATTAAGACAATACTTCCTATTTAAATTGATATAAGTATAACAGCCGCATTAGATAAGATTTTATCTTCAATATTTAAATCGTGTACAGCTAATTAGCGATTATGTACTTCAAAAATTAAGACTAATCATTGTTTAAATAATCCCCTGTATTATCCTGTAAAAATGGTACGAATGTAAGTTGAATAAAAGCTTTCAAAAATATACTTTTAGAAAGGTTTTATCCACATTCATCAATAATTGACCAGAAATGAATAACTTTTAATAATAACTATTAATGGATCACACAAATAAAACTGATGGTTTTGTTATGAATATGTCAAAATCCTACTAAGATTCATAAGTAATTCTAATTATAGACCAAAAAAATTTAATACGGTGATATCGTGGGTAAATATTAGAAATATTATAATACAAGACCTGCGAGGAGTATCCCAGTAAAAATAAATATAAAAATAAGATCGAGCCTGACATTATAACACGAGCAAAATATACTAGTTGCTTTAAACTATTGTTGGAACACACTAATGCTTACTTCACATTGCAAGACATATATTAACTCTTTTACAAACAACATGTTTGTTTCCAATGTGACCTTGCGATAAGGGATAAGTTTTTACGGACATGACAGACTCAGTGTGCTTGGTGTGCTGAGTGCGAGTTCTTTCTACCTACTCCATCGCGTTAGCGTAACGCTAATTTGTGTGTCTTTACAGCTATTGCTAAATGTCGCTCTTACAGCTTCATAAAAATTGACGTCACACTAAAGCGATTAAGTACTCGTAGTTTAAAAATACTCGCACTAAGTACACTGGGTTAGAATATAAGAACGTTAAAGCTTTGTTAAATATAAGAAGAAAAGCTTTGTTAAGTATTTTGCATTTATTGGCTAATAAAGAATCAACTGAAGTTACATATTAAATAATAAAGATCTTGCATATTTATTGATTAACTTTATTTATTATTTTCTAATAGTAAGTATAATGGACACTTTCTGAGAAATGAAAGAGTGGATAATATTTTTTTCCGAACTGACTGTATGCTGTTAGCCCTAACGGCTTTTACAGCGTCACCGGGCGGGACAAGCGAACGCAGAAGCATCGTTGAGGTTGCGAAATGCGGAGAGTAGAGCGCAGAAGCTCTACTAGCGTCGGGGAACGTCGTCCTAAGGGTGCATCCTATGAGGCCGGACCACGGCTTAGGGCGACGTCTAGTGGAGGGCTGACGACTATGTATGACTTTGATTAGTCTTGTATGACTTTGATTAGTCTTTACGACGATGGAAGGGTGGCAAGAAGCCACGACCAACCCACGTCAGGAATCTGGGATGTCGTCTTCGCTGGCGATAGAAACTCAGCGGTTGCTCTTTATAAATATAATTCTTAGTACTAGTTACATTTCGTCATTCCTGTCTTACAAGATGGGAAGAGAGCTATATCCACACATTCTTATCAACTAAATAATCCTCAACAGTATAGAAGGCCTTCTGTAGCAGCCTCTTTTTAACAGTGTTTTTAAACTGTTGTAATGGCAAAGCTAAAATTGATTAGGGAATTTTATTATAGAATCTTATACCCCAACCCACAAACGACTTACGTACCTTTGCAAGGCGCAAAGCAGGAGCCGCAAGCTTATGTCGGTTCCTACTTTGTCTATTACACACGTCACCTATGTATCGTTTTGTAATTCTTTATAATTTTTTTGTACATAAATTAAATTGCTTAAAACATACTGTGAAGCAAATGTTTTTTGCTTATTTCCTTAAACTTCTCTCGCAGGGAATCACGCGGACTTATATTATAAATGCCACGTATGGCTCTTTTTTGTAATACAATTTTTTTTTATTATCCGCGCAGCTACCCCATAGCATTATTCCATAAGACCATAGTAGGTGTTTAACAAGCTCTCGCATTCGCGTTAGCTTTAGTGTTCAATTAGTTTCTATTTATTATATAACCATACGGCATATTAGCTTCATTTTAACTATCATACTCCTGCCCTTATCCCACTCTAAGTGGGGTCGGCACAACATGTTATAAACATGCTGTCACATGGTTTTGCTGTGTTTTTACGACCGGCCGCCTGCCTGACGTCAACTTACCTCTGTCGTATTTTACGACACCTCGGTAAGAAATGAGGGTGGTACTAAACTATTCAGCCGGATACCACACGGCGTATCTGCATTGACGTATATTTTTAATATATTCATCAATGCAATCAAAATTAAATGTTTATGCTTCTGATACTAAGAGCATAGGTAAATAGTAAATTTTATAAAAGAAATATTTCATTAAAAAACTATTTTGACATATGCAGTTTTATTTTTTTTTTCGTTATTTTTACACCTTGGTTGTTTGGCACACCTGTGTCATATGGTTTTGTTGTTTACTCTTAGTAATTACCTAAACTTATGGAGGATATAGTATAAAAACCCTACAACAATCCAGTTGGTCGTATAGATATCATCCAAGTAACAATGAACCAAGTTGTATCTAAATGCTGTAAAAAAACTCAGAGCAAATGAATATTAAAAATAACAAAATAAATTATTAAATAAATAAATAAATATATGGGACACTTACACACACGGTCGTCCGTCCCCAAAGTAAGTAATACTTGTAATATGGGTTACAGACAACTGGTGAATATATACTTACATATTTTTTTAATACATACTTAAATACAAATATACAACCAGGCTCAAAGACCAACAAATTCATTTATTGAAAATGTTGGCCCTCGGCGGGAAACGAACCCGCGACCCGCGGAGCTGAAGGCAGGGCTGAAACCCACTACTCCAACGGGCCAGTCAAATCTTATTAAGGTGATTCATTTTGTTAATTATCTTATCATAAAATCACATGCATGCCCTCTGATTGCCGTTATGTGTCACCCAGGCTAAGCCATAGATATGTATCAATGAAATAGTGAATCACACGATTTAACGACGATTGATATGTAACAAAGAATATTATCTTGAGCATGTTGTTGTTGATAGTATCAGTAAATTTAAATTACTTAACTTTATTAATTACTAGCGGCCTGCCCCTGCTTCGCACGGGTATAAAATATATATCCCATGTCAGTCAGTGTAAAAAAATGATTAAAATCGATCTAGTAGTTTTGATTTATTCATTACTGCCCGTGGCCGGCACGCGTTAAATTTGGGGAAAAACAATTTCCTTTCCCTATACCACGAAGATTTCCTGCTATCTTTTGAATATCTAAATTCATATAGTACATTTTTACTTATTTACGGTATATATTTTACATTTTCCCAATATATTTTATTTTTACAATTAATTACAGAATGTCTTTAAACAAACTCTTGAAAGAGCGACATAGCTGCTAAAGTCGAAGTGCTATAGGGCGAAGCGCTGCGAACTCACGGCATTTTAAATCTGTAATATCTCCGAAAATGTTCACTCAAATTACATGCTGTAAACGGCCATATTGATCTATATTAAATCAACAATTCATTTAAGGTACTTAATTGGACAAGGATTAATGCTGTATTGCATAAAAATTGCTTCAAAAATAAGGCATTATTTTTCGTAAAAAGTAAATGACAAAAAATGCTATAGTGGGTTATCCATAAGAGATAGAGATATACCATTGCGGACTTTTCTGTAGACCTGTTCAAGGTGTACAAATACTTAGTACATCATTTTGATGAATCTCGTAGGGTTTAGCCTGCGTTTGCAATGTAAGCGGAAAAAAATGTAATTATTTACAGAAACTCCGTATTGAATGTTATTATATGTAAAAACCTTCCTCTGGAATCACTCTATCTATTAAAAAAACCGCATCAAAATCTGTTGCGTAGTTTTAAAGTTTTATGCATACATAGGGATATATGGACAAACAAAGAATGCGACTTTGTTTCTTAATATGTAGTGATTCGATGTTGACACAATATTGTGTTTGTGAGCTCTTAAAGTATAATGCAAACCATGATGTGTAACCATCGGTATTGTAAGAGAAGTACATTTTCAAAAAAATCAAACAGTAGTAAAGTTCTTGCAATTCTAATAATAATAAACTCTGCCTTTTATATCTCACAAACTCGACATTTAGCTGACAAAATGTTAACGGAAAGGAAGTTAAGTAAAACGAAAAAATAACAAAGATTACGAATACCTGGGGTGGTGTGTGGTGAGACCGTGCGACTCTCTTGAGAATGTCACAGGTGCAAACCCCGGGCAGGCATAAATGATTTTTCTGTTTAATGAATGTGTCTAATTGATAGTTATAATTTATAACATGCTTTTCAGTGAAGGAAAACATCATAAGGAAACCTGCATATCCCTAGATAATTCTGGGGATATATGTATCCTACCAATACACATTGGAGCAGCGTTGTGGGTTCCAACTCTCTCCAGAAACAGAGAGAAGAGGCCTACACCCAGCATTGGAATAGTGATAGCACTATTTTTTGTTTCTTTCACTAAGGTACCCACAGCTTTATAAAGTAACTTGAATGAAGGATAAAAGGTTCGAGGTTCTCACACAATAACATTTCGGTACAAAATCGTGAATCATCAATCTTTAATCGATAATTTAAAGAATGTATTTGTCGTGAAATAAAAGAAAACTGATCTGATGGTTGAGGAGATTTAAATAATCCTCTAACAAGGTAACTTTTATGGGCGTCCAAACATGAGCGCAGTCTTTTTGGAAAGAAATTACACAGAAAACTTACCTATATATTTTTAGCCGACCGAAGTATCGTATCGGGAGAGTATATTTTTTTTTATACGAGTATATGCAGTATGTGTATATAGTTCTTTATTTTATATTAGTTAATAGTTTAAGTAGACGCAAATGCACTCCCATGGAAACAATCATAGCGGCAGCCGTGAAATTAATAATTTAAAATTTCTAAAATGATTTTGATAATTTTAAATAAAAAAAGAACGTAAAATCGAATACCTAAGTAATTGCAAAGTTCATCGCAAACGAAAATCGTGACATGAGAACTATTCATTAAAACTATTATTATTTCTCATTAAAACTACATTAACTAACATAAAGAGATTTAATTATTTCATTGATGTTCGTTCTTCGAGGCTCGAATATCTAGAATGTTCCATGTGACTCCTTAAACTCTGGCTATTCAATTTTTCTCTGCGTAGAGCTTGAGATCGCGCTCGTCTTTGTCTTATTGGTGAACTCATACGGCTAGACCGCCGTCGATCTATTACACCTAAAAAGCACCAAAATTATTCTACTTGAATAATTTATTTACAATAAAAGTATTGGTGAAAATAAACCTTATATTATATTGGACTAGCTGCGCTTCACCGCTTTGCGTTAGCCGCACAAACTTTATGAAAAAAAATAACATGGGTAACAGGTATGAATGAGAATTGAGATTTTTTGGCTTAATGGAATAAAAAGCAACATAGGTTTTTTCCAGAATATAAATCCTTATTTATAGAAATAGGCGTTACTTTGCAGAATTCCACAGTACTAATTGATAGACGAGATAGTTTTGATAGAATTGTTTTGCTATTAACGCGGATTATGGCAAAATAATTCTTTCATAACTTTTGGAGAATGAATTAATTATTCAAACGGAATAAATGGACACAGACGATTTTTGCTAGTATATTTTATAATATTATGAAATAGATTATTTGAAGATATAAGAATTATAAAAGTTAATGTTTGTGCAAATTTATTTTATTTTCACCGCCAAAACAACTAAAAATGTTTGCTTATTGCTAAGCGAATAAACAAGCGAAGCGCCTGCAAAAAAAATATTAACTATCACTTTTATATAGGTATAAAAGTTTATTTTCCAAAGGAGTGCACAGTATATATGTATGTTGACGCGGGGGTTTTTTTTTAATTACCTTAATTGGATATTTGTGTGTGTGAAATTCTTCAAGCTCTATATTTAATTGATATATCTATTAAAAAGTATCAACCACATTTCTTAAGAAAATTTTCGTACCACGTCTTCTACCTTCGGAGAAGCATACAACACGGAAGTTAGTTTTTAAAACTTTCCGTGGTAAGTAAGAAAACTCAATAGTTTTGAAATTGATATCATTGATGTCATTGGATGCATATATGTAATGATAATCTAGGTAGTAGTAATACTGCTACATTTTAAATATAGCATCATTGCAACAGTAATTATAAAAATATTTATCGAGGATGTAATTTTGATAACTACATTCGTAATATGGATCCTCGAAAATAAACGCCTTATTCTATAAATCATACCTTTAACATCAATGGTTACAATCGGCAAAATCCGAAAAGCCATAAACATTTTTTTACAATATTTGTTAACAACTTACACACCCTTAAGCCTAGTTAGATCCGTTCCAACTTCCAAATCATCGCCACCTCTAAATTTACCAAAAGTTTCTTGACTTGCTTTAAGCATCTCACTATACATTGTAATATATTCATCTCCAACGCGAGCATCTTCCAAGGTTTTTCCAACATTTTTCCGAATGGCGATTCCCAAAGATCTCGATAATGGGACTTCGTTCATAACTTGATCTGCCTCAGATAATGTTGATTTAACATTCTAAAATTGAAAACTAAATAAGTCATGTGCAATATTTATAGAATTTTTAAACTTCGATATTCGATATTGATGTAATAGACCAGCATTTTTACAGAGCTAATGCGATCCAAAGGGATTAACATAACTCTAAAAATTACAATATATAGTTTTAGCAATGCTCTTTAATATTTTTAATCTAAGGTAACGTCTCCATTTATTTACCTTTACAAATATCAGTTAAACATAAAAATGTTCGTGAAATGCAATATCTTTCCTAAGGGAGTCAGGGCCTACCATTGCTCAAAACAGAAATCAGATTTTTGGAAGTATTAAATGGGGAACAATATGCCTACGTGCCTTTATAATGTGACGTGATATTTACAACAAAGAACATATAGTAAGAAACGCAGAATCGTTATCACTGCGATGGGTTCATTACAACCACAACACGCCTACCAAGCGTGGTAATATTGACTTTGACAGTAATTTTTAGAACCAATCTTAGACAAATTCTCTACGATAAACCTTCTAAAGGCTATCGAGCCATCTAATAAATAGGTCCATTACAGACTTCTATTAGTTGTGACGACAGCTAACAAGAAACTTTAGCTAATACACCTAAAAAGTAACGGCCTGTTATTATACCACTGCGGAACAGAGGTCTCCTCTCTCCTTTTTTGGAGAGAAGGGTTGGAGCTAAGATCTTATACACTGCTGACATCTCCATTGCGGATTGGTTGCATATAGCCTTAGACTTTTTAGAGATGAACAAGTTTCCTCACAATGTTTTCCTTTCCCAAAAAATGTGTTAAAAATTGCAATATCATTTAAACGTAGATAACGTTTAACTTAAATTTGAGAAAGATTTGAGCCCTCTGAGCTATCACTGCTTTTATTAACCTAAAAATATATCAACCTAAAAATTGCACTGGTAAAGATCCTTTGGAATGTATTCTCTAGTCTTGGAAATTTGGTGGATGCGTCCATATTTCAAACATATGAAGGAATTGAAAACTTTTTCTAACCACGAACATTAGAACATATTTTATAAGAATGAAAAATGTTTAAAACAACACAAATATAAGCAAACAAAAAATGAAGCGATCTCTCACAGCCCCAAATCATTATGTTTTAAAAATCGAAATAAACTAAATATACTACATTATTATACATCATTAATATGATGCTTACTAAAAACATAAAGGTCAGTAAAACAAAGTTATAGCTCACGTTCAAATTATGGACATAATACAAAGATAAATTTAGTACTTAGAAACGAGAAAAGCAACCTTCTTTCATTATTCTACCATGTTACATTTTATATTTAACTAGCGGTCTGCCCCTGCTTCGCACGGGTATAAAATATATATCCCATGTCAGTCAGTGTAAAAAAAATGATTAAAATTGATCGAGTAGTTTAGATTTATTCATTACTGCCCGTGGCCGGCACGCATTAAATTTGGAGAAAAACAATTTCCTCTCCCTATACCAAGGAGATTTCTTGCTATCTTGGGAATATATAAATTCATATAGTACATTTTTACTTATTTACTTTTACATTTTACCTATGTATTTTATTATTACAATTAATTACAGAATGTCTTTAAGCAAACTCTTAAAAGATTCGAAGTGCTATAGGGTGAAGCGCGGCGTCCTCACGGCATTTTAAATCTGTAATATCACCGAAAATGTTCACTTAAATTACATGCTGTAAACGGTCATATTGATCTATAGTAAATCAACAATTTATTTAAGGTACTTAATTGGATAAGGATTAATGCTGTTTTGTATAAAAATTGCTTTGAACATAAGGCATTATTTTTCGTAAAAAGTAAATGACAAAAAATGCTATTGTGGGTTATCCATAAGAGATAGACATATACCATCGCGGACTTTTCTGTAGACCTTTTCAAGGTGTACAAATACTTAGCACATCATTTTGATAAATCTCGTAGGGTTTAGCCTGCGTTTGCAATGTAAGCGGAAAAAAATTTAATTATTTACAGAAACCTCAAAAATTACAGTATTTCTCTACCCCGTATTGAATGTTATTATACGTACAAACCTTCCTCTGGAATCACTCTATCTATTAAAAAAAACCGCATCAAAATTTGTTGCGTAGTTTTAAAGTTTTATGCGTACATAGGATATATGCAACTTTGTTTTATAATATGTAGTGATAGGATAGAATTTTTAAAATGTCACAAATGTCGTGTTTGAGACATTGTAGTGTGTTTAGTGCGATTTTCTTAACCTACTCGATCGCGTAAGCGTAACGCCAAACTATATGTATGTATGACGCTAGTTTGTATTACGTGCAACAGCGACATCTAGTGAACGCTGTTCCAGCGCCATACAAGTTGAGGTTACGCTAAGGCAATCGAGTAGGTTAAAAAACACAGGACCGTAACAGTTCGCTTCAATACCTACATAGCGAGTTAACACATACCGCATCACAAGAGATCAAAGCTGAGTTTAAAATTGACATTACACGTATTAAAACGCCATGTACACCACATTGGGAACGTGAATGTTAAATTATATGAATATACCTCTATCACTGAAAGCACTAACATACACGCAACAATCGACCACAAGGTCATTGTTCAGAATTATTTAAACGCATTTGAACACTAGATATTGAGCGTGAAATGCGCTCAAAGATATTATTGAACTGGAGTGACTCCTGTGTAATTCTTCTTCGTATTGTTCGCAATACAATGGCCTAAACAACAGCAGATTCAATAAACATCACTGCTTTCAAGAAATGATCACAGATTGATTAAAAAAACTGAAATAAGGAATTTATATATGATATACTAGCTTTTACTCGCAGCTTCGTTCACGTGAACTGTTGTCGCGTGATAGGTTGATAGATGTTATTCCGGTGTATAAGGAATGATTGTGCCAAATTTCATCGATATTGGTTTAGCGGATTCGCCGTAAAAGAGTAACAAACATACATCAATAATAATTTATAATAGTAGGATAGGATAGGCGTGGTATCCGGCTAAGTAGAATAGATCAGCCTCATTTCTTACTGAGGTGTCGTTAAAGATAAGTTGACCCACCGTGTGGTATCCGATTTCGTAGAATAGACCACCCTTTTTCTTAACGAGGTATCGTAAAATACGGCTGGGGTAAGTTGACGTCAGGCAGGCGGCCAGTCGTAAAATACGGCTGGGGTAAGTTGCCGTCAGGCAGGCGGCCGGTCGAAAAATACGGCTGGGGTAAGTTGACGTCAAGCAGGCGGCCGGTCGTAAAATATGCAGCCACATCATGTGATAGCATGTTTATAACATGTGCCGATCTCACTTAGAGTGGGATAAGGGCAGGAGGATGATGATGATGATGATGATGACGGTCATCGCCGATACTAAAGTGGAGGCATTAATTTTCAAAATACACTGAATAAGTAGAGTGCATAATTTCCTACGTTCCCCGACACTAAATGATGCTTCCCGAATATTCAGCATATATTTTGTATTCCATTGATACTAACGAAACAGATAACAATGACCTATGCGAGAACAAATATTTCATTTTTATCACAGGTCAATTGGCTGGCACAATAACAGTGATGAGCACGTTCCAAACCGGCTAGAACTGGTTACGTTTCAATAATATTAACGTTATTGGCACATTTGAGTTTGTTTTGAAAACTACACAGATTTCATGTTTTTAAAAGATATTACGGGCGACTTGAGATCAATTAAACATTTGCATGATCTTAAATGCAAAGTCATAATAACAATTTTATCATTATTTTCGTAACATTTGCATTTAAGATAGCGGTTATCATTTTAAAAAAAGGTAATTTTATATTTTATGCATTTATTGGAGTATTAAACGACTAATATTTTAATATATATCTAGACAGTTTTTTAGTCTTGTGAAAATTGATAATAAAATCTAAACTATACTAACTGCCATGAGAAGTTGTGATAGCCCAGCGATGAGGCAGTGCACCTCTTTTTAGGGGTCACGAGTTCAAACCCCGACATGCACCAATGAGTTTTTCTCTTAAAACTTATGTATCTAATTGATGATTGCAATTTATCACACGCTTTCAATGAAGAAAAATATCGTGAGGAAACTTGCATATCTCTAGAAAATTCTAGGGATATGTGTAACCAGCTTCTTCATCAATATTCTCTCCAAAGAAAGAGCGAGGAGGCCTAACCCCAGTACTGGTTATCGCATAGATTATTTTCAGAGATATGAATCTACATCTAGGTAAACTAAACACTAATAAATCTAAATACTACTTATCAATATAAAATACAGAAATATATTTTATTAAGTAAATACGTACATACATATATGCGTATATACACTCGCAAAACATACCCTTCCGTTTGTTAAGTCGAGTAAAACATATGTAATTTTTCTATGCGCTTTCTTTTTTGGAAAAAATCCGGAAATAGCATCCTTTTCCGCACCCCGATGTTGACGCCCATCCTAACAACGTGTGTTCTAAAGAGTTTCAATAAACAGCTGTTATTTCAGTTGGGCGATCAATAATTACATTCAGAGCTTATGCAAATAAGCTTTTATCTATGATTGCTAATGCTAAAAACGAAAGTAAATTGCAGTCATAATAAAACTGCAGCAAGAACAGACTCTCACTTTACTTTCACTTTGTATTTATGCACTTTGAAAGATTTTAACCTTTTCTTGCCTTTTTCTATGCTATTTGATTTTTAATCTATAAATGACAATAAAAATGAGTGAGAGAATGGTAAGAAGTAATGACGACCTTAAAACCGTTCATATAGACGTTTGTATGTCTTTGATAGACTCTGTTACGGCGTGACCCAATTTGAATGAAATTTCCAGACAATCTTTAGAATGACCCAGCGGATGATTCTATAAAGTTTCGTGGAGATCTGAGCATTTTCGTTGAGTTCTGTTTCGAGGGCAATTCAAAACCAAACTGAGTCACAGCAACGCGTGGCCGGACCGCTAGTGCATCATAAAATTTAATACATTTTAAAAAAATCATTTTTTTATGTGAAGGAATAAAAATCTTCAGTCAACTGTGACTGTGACACATCATAAAATTAATTCCATTGATGCTTGATGTATTTAAGTTATTTAAGTTATTTTTATGTAATAATTTATATTCGTCGTTAAGTAAGGCAAATAACACTTAATCTCTAGACGACAAACATAAGAGTCATTTCTATTCATTCATCATTCTTTTTCTAACAAAAGTATTTCTTAATGCAACGTTTTAAAAGTTGTCTGAACCTTCAACGGAGTGTTGTTACTATGAGCCAGGTACTTAATAATATAATAGATACAAAATTATTGTCCTTTTTTATTTTCTACATATTTGCATAGTAGGTACATATTACAGAACGAAAATAAAGAGCTTTTTGTTTTAAAAATCTTATAAGTGACAAAATCACTATAAAATATAATAAAAAATAAATACATGTAAATAATTAATATCTATTAAATAACAAAAACACTTATCATATGAAGTATGAGACGTAATAATACATTTACTAAGAATATGTTGTAAAAACGACACTAATTCTATGCAACGCTGACTAGACAGTGTTTTGAATTGAGCAAAACCAGTATGAAATTGCGGTATTATTAATCTGACTTCCTTGCGTGTTCGTTTCGACATGAAACCGCTTATAACCAGTTACTGTGTGTTGACCGTTCATTATCTCTAATGATATTCTACTGTAAAACTGACATATGTGCGATAAGGTTAAATAACAAGAATGCGATTCGAAGTATTAGTATCTCAGACAACTGATGTATATTTTTGATGTTGTCACGTCCAGATTGGTTATGATATTTTAAATTTCTGTAGGCTTTATAGAAATAGATTATTGTGGTTGGGGACATGTCATAATTATACATAGGACATTTAGTAAATACTGAATTATTCACAACAAAAAAATCTAAATTAAAAGTGGATGTAAAATGCATCTGTGCTACATTTCGCTCATATGCTGCTATAATGGCACAACTCAAAAAACACTTGTTTTGGAGTAGGTGTAAATATTAAAATTAACATTATTTTCAGCAGCAATACCGGTAGAACTCATTCAATATCATAGACTGTTCGTTTGTTTAAACAAACTTAAGCATTTTTTTATGTATTTTCTTTAGCAATGAAACCATCTTTCTTATTCCAACTTCTTTAAACCCATTTATATAAAAACATAATTTTTGAGTTGTGTCACTATTACAGCCCATGGGCGATTTATATTGAAATAGGTAGAATAAATTTCAGTGATCATTATCTGAATTTAGTTTTTATTAATTAAAAGCTTTTATCAACTTGCAATGTATGTACATGAAGATGGAATCTTGCAAGTTAAATTTAACCCACTCAGTGGCCCGTTTGAGCTGAAATTTTATATAATAGTCCAGTATCGATGATAATGCATATTTATGATAACCATGATCTGATGCTGCTGTCAGAATTGGCTCCAGACGAGGGAACTGCGAAACGGTTAATAGTAGCGACATGAAATAGTGTTTAAATTGACTTGTTCTTATTAAGTACCGAATAAAACACTTTCATGATAACAACTAAGCAACAATATAAGTAAGGTCAATTTTTTTTATAATTTAAAACACAGTTGTTTAATATTGATAATCTTAAAATCTTTTAATACGTCTAAAATCTTATAATTTAGAATGTCGATGAAGCAATATTATAATAAAATAGCAAATATTTTTAATAACTATTTTACAAATATGGCAAATAGGAATATTAATAAAAGTAATACATACAAAACAAATTCTAGTAATAAAATAATGCACTCTATGTATTTAAAACCTGTGACATTTAGTGAGATAACAAAAGTAATAACATTATTAAACAACACGGCTTCTGAAGGATTTGACGAAATAACTACAAAAGTAATCAAAGCGAGCAAAGATTATTTAACTCCAATTTTGACCCACCTTGTAAATTTATCCTTTGAGACAGGCACGTTTCCCGAAATTATGAAACTATCCATTATTAAGCCGTTACATAAAAAAGGCAATCGTAAGGAAATTTCCAATTACCGGCCAATCACTCTAATACCAGTATTATCAAAAATATTTGAAAAATGTATGTTTAATAGACTATTATCTTATTGTAATAAATTCAATATAATAAAACAAGAACAATTTGGATTCCAAAAACAAAAATCAACAACATTGGCTATATATTCTCTTTTAGATATTGTACTTCGTAATATTGATTCAAAAAGAAATACAACTGGTCTATTTCTTGATCTGTCAAAAGCGTTTGACAATGTAAGACACGATATCCTTATTAATAAAATGGAATCCATCGGCATAAGAGGTCCAGTATTAAAATGGTTCACATCATATTTGAAAGATCGCTTTCAGAGGGTAATAATAAACAAAAAAGTTAACAACATTGTCAAATCATATGAGTCAGAATACAAACAAAATTGTTATGGAGTCCCCCAGGGTAGTATTATCGGCCCATTATTATTTATTATTTATATAAATGACATTACGGAAGTTACTGACCATAAATGTATATTGTTCGCAGATGACATTTCTGTAATTTTCACATCAAATAAGAATTCAGAGATTAAAGACCATGAGTGTGATATTAATAACACTATAAAAAATATTATTAACTGGCTTGATAAAAATAACTTACAAATAAATTTATCCAAAACTAAGTATTTACAATTTCACGACATGAAAGTTACATTGAATGTCAATCATAATAATAAAAAAATTGATACAACTACTGATATTAATTTCCTAGGTCTTAATTTGGACCATAAATTAACATGGAGGACTCATATAGATAAGATCTGTGAAAAAATCAATCGATTCTGTTTCGTATTAAGACGCCTCAGATATTTAGTAGACCAAAAAACTGTTATATCGGTGTATCATGCGTATGTTGTATCGGTTTTAAGATATGGACTTGTGTTCTGGGGTAACAGTACGGATGTTAACAGAGCATTTATTGCTCAAAAAAAATGTATTCGAGCGATATGTGGTGTTTCTCCAACAGAGAGCTGTAGACAATTATTTCGCAATTTAAAATTATTGACGTTACCGTGCTTATATGTATTTGAGGTATGTTGTTTTGTAAAAAAACACCACGATCTATTTACAACTGCTAGCGCTAAATATCCTCGGTGTAGTAGAAATATTAATCGTTTAGTTTTGGATTACTGCCCTAGGTCTGCACTTTTCCTGAAAGCATGTGTTGCTATGTGTGTAAAAATATACAATAAGATTCCCGGAAAAATTAAACAACTTACCTTAAATAAATTTAAAACTGATCTGTATATATGGTTAAATGAATTAAATTTCTATGAGATCCGAGATTTTTTAACTTAAAATACTTACTTAATTTAATTATTTATAATATAAAAAAATAATGTGTGACGGGTAATGTTATTTATTTAAATTTTATGACTTATGTAAATTTTAATAATTTTGTTTTTTAATTTTTAATGTTTCATTAATTTTTTGGACAAATATCAATATTTATACTAGTTCTTAATATGATTTTTTATGTCAAAATAATTATTTTCGCTATTTTGTAATATTTTGAATAATTGTACAATTTAGCATAAGCTTTGCATGCCAGAGTATTGGCGGAGCATGAGAACACTTTTGTTTTTTAAATTTGTCAACCTCATAACCATGTTCCAAGCAAATGTATTAAATAAATAAATAAATAAATAAATACGGTCCATCAATAATTGCAGTTTGTAATATTGTGATGAAAAGAAAGAAAATGAATAAACCATACTTCTAGAGGAATTTGTTTTCAGACAATACAATAATGCTTCATTTAAAACGTAGTTTTGTACGAAATATTTACTATATTTTACATATTTATCGACTGTCAACCACTGTTGCTAGTTGCCACATTGTTATGTGATGACATGCAGTATATGTTAGCCACTACTTTACCTACGTTATAATATGAGCTATTATCCATTTCTTTTGTAACTGTTATAAAGTATCTCATTTTGAAACTGTACATTTTACTTTTTTTATAATTATATTTGGAAAATTTCATCTACGGAGGATTGAATAATTATAATTTTGCAATAAATATTTTGCGTTAATGTAAATATTTAAACATTTTTTGAGCCATAGTTTTACCATTTCGTAAGTTCGAAATATATATACTATATAATAAAAACAATAATTAAATTCTATTATAAAATACTAAGGTAGTCTCAAGTCACAAAAATATACGTATATAATCTGAAGGTTATTTAATTTGACTTCTAGAACGTCAGGACTTTTCAGTATTTACACAATTTTCCCGATATATAAAAGCTTACATAATTGTATTTATCAGGGTGATGGATAACCAATGACAAGGTCGAGGTGATGAAGATCTTCTTTATATAGATACAAACGTTATAGACGGCAGTTAGTCGGCTCGCGTTCGGTCGTTCCATTAGACAACTTGAGATTTTGACTATTCATATTTTAAAAGTTTACTGGTTTACAAAATGCCACCTGTCGCAGTGCCTGATGAGGTTTTTCATTTAATTTTTTTCTTTATTCATAATTTATTAATAAACGAAACGTTAAGTAATTAATTTAAAATTAAATAATTTAAATTAATGTTAAAAAGAGTTTTATATCGTTTTCGGTAATTCGTTGTTTATTAAAAATATTTTAAAAATTTTATTAAATTCTATTTAATTAACTGTTCGGTAACATTTTTATTTTAACTTATGTTTATTGTAAATTTCTTATATTAATTTATGGATTTACATTTATTTAAGTTAAAATTTACCTATGTGATTACCATATCAAAATACGTGTTTATTACCAATGTTTGGGTATCTTAAATGATATTTTTGATCTTTATGATAGTTATTCAATGTTAAATTTCATAAATGGCGGGTAATTATAAAATTTTAGTAAACACGCCTATGAAAATATGAAATAGCAAAATTAATATTAATTTATAAATCCATATCAATACTGCATTCGTATTTGGACGAACAGCATACAGAATTTTTTTAATTCATTTTAGGCTCCAAAGAAACAATTGCGTGTGGCGATAATAGGACAAAGTACGTTTGCTGCAGAAGTGTTCAAATTACTACAGAAAGATGGTCATGAGGTGGTCGGAGTGTTCACAGTACTGGATAAAGGGAACAGGGAAGACCCACTTGGTACGTTTAAATAACTACCTATTATGTATTGTTATGATTAGGTTAGGTTTCTCTTTTTTACTCGTAAACAAACTGATCCCTACAAAAATATCAAAAATTAAAAAGTTTGATTTGGTATATATACAGTAGGTAATAGTAATATCCCGCGTATATTTTTTTTTTTAAACCTTATTAAATCTTTATAACGGATATCTATTTTTTTGAAAATGTAATATAGCCTATGTTGCTCAGTAAAGATGCAGCTTTCCAATGGTGAAAGAAATTTTTAAAATCGGTCCAGCAGCTTTTGTGTGAAAACTTTACAAATATATATATAAAATTTTCCTCTTTATAATAGTAGTATTTAAGTTTCATTTAATTTTCACCGCAATTAACTGCGGTGGTGTAAACATAATATTAAAAGACTTGTTTTTTGTAATTTTTGTGTCAATGTCTACATCAAGTATTATCATCATAAAAGCATAAATACGAAATCAATATTTCTTTGAATTATTTTAGATTTTAATATGTAAAAATATAATAATAGCGTAATAGCTCTTTACAACCCCAAAACAAATACAAAGTTTTATTTTATAGTTGTAGTGTATAATATATAAATAAATAAAATTTGAATACATAAATTTGTGTTTAAGTAAGTTTTTTAGATAATTTTCGGAATATGCAAATCATTGTGTTGTTATCAAAAATCTCTTAGAAGCAGTATTTATTACCAGCATTAGCTGGAGTTGTCTAACTAAAACTTAAATTATTACAGTTTTTTCGGTGTATTTTTTACATTCTTCAAGTTATTCCGTTACCGCCAAATAACACTATCTTTTCAAACAGGTATTTAATCGATTTGGACTACAGCTATGTAGCTATAACTTAAGATGATGTAGACGTATAAGATATATCATATATATATATATATATATATATATATATATATATATATATATATATATATATATATATATCTCTCATACATAACTTCCGCAGTATACGCACGTAGGAACAATTTAGCAGTTTATTTTCGTAGCAATCAAGACATGTGTCGAAACTCAATAAATTAAGGACACTTGTTGAGGCTTCGAATCTATCAACGGTTTTATAACACCCGTACATGTTGTAACGTTTTACAATTTGAAAGTGAAGAAACATTTTTGTAATAGAGCAAAATTAGGCCCCAGACGTTACTTATTTTCTCAGGAATAAAATATATAGAATAAAGCAGGTTTAGTAGATACTTTGAGAGTATACCGGCCAGCTTTAGCTGAGGCCCGTATCATTGACGCAGATTCTTAACCATGATATTCTTCCAGGCCTTGATATTCTTCTTTCGACCAGGCCTTCTTCTACCGGCTACTTTTCTCTAAATTATTAATTGAAGGAGTTGATAATAATTCTACTCTACTTTTTTACTATGAAGTATTATATTGTTTGTAGCAACAATAGCGGCACAGAATGGAAAACCAGTGTTCAAATATAAGACCTGGAGAGTCAAGGGAAAAGTTATACCGGAAGTTCTCGAGGCCTACAAATCGGTAAGTGCTTTAGAGTATCACTGACGATTCTGTAATTTGTATGCAGAGTTAAACTAAAATTTTTGAAAACTTAAATACAATATATCTAGTGCATCTTAAAGAGATATATCCCATCAATAAATCATACCTGTGCTGGCTTATCCAAAAACGAATCCATGACGAATGTTATAAAATTATTAAATTTGTTCCAATAGATTTATAGGTAAATTGTGCAAGCAAGCAATACACATTACTTATTCAATCGTTCTTAGTATTGGCAATTCATTATTTCGTTGTTTAAATGTACCAATGATTAGTTAATTAGTCGTCATAGTATTTTCAAGTAATGATAACGACGAATCTATTTATACGATTTATTAAACGGGATTACACAACATCATAAAATCAATAGCTTTGAGAAATGAAATGGTATGGACGTAAAAAATTGAAACAAATAAAAATAATATAATTAAATATATGGGAGAATTACACACACTGCTATCCAACCTCAAAGTTAATAACTTAGTACCAACTTGTGTTATGGGTAACAGACAACTGCCAAATATACACATATATAATTTTAAATACACCCAGACTCGAAGACCCAACAAATTGTTTATAAAATATGTTAGCCCTCCTCGGAAATCGAACCCGTGAACCGCGGAGCTGAAGAAAGGGTCACTGCCATGTGGGCCAACGGGCCAGTCAAACTTGATGAAATTTAAAAAAAAACAACTCATCAATTTTTATCCAAGTAGAAACTGCTTGTATAACGTCAATATACAGAACCAGTCAGCGCCCTAATATCTAAATAGGCTGTTGAGAGCGCAGAAGCTATCATAGGAAACGTCGTCCAGAGAGGCCTCTAGAGGCTTACTTCCAGGACACGTCGTAAACGTGTCCTAGAATTAAGAAGATTTTCAGTGTGAAGCTAATAATGACTGCGATTAAGCATCAGCACGTCAGGTTTACGAGTATGTCACAAAGCTACAGCCGATGTCCGAAACTTGAATCCCTTCTGCGCCACATCGTCTGTGTCATGTAGTATGTTATGTATAGTTTTTGGGCGCTCTTATTTTCTTGCATCAACCTAACTCTACTTGATGCAGCTATTAGGAGATTCTACTGACCGTGCTGCCTAATTAAATTTATATTAAAATTGAAATAACTCGAATCTCTGCTCCCCTTGACCTTTTCATTTAACTATTGCAATAAGATATACTGAAAAAAGATAGTTACTATCTGAAAGCAAAATAAAGCTTAACAATTCTTTAGCTAAATAAAGCAATCAAAAGCTGTTATTTTTTTCGATAAGACAAGTTGCAAGCTGATATTTCTAGTAACAAGACTGTCTATCAAGCGCACCTTATCAAATTTAGAACATAGTTCCTACTTCACTTCTGACCTCTTATATCTTATCTTTCCTTAATTACGGTTAATGCCATCAAATATGTTATTAGTATGAAATTTACATTTTATGCGTGCAGAAATACGTAGTTGGGCACTCCACGGCGTACTGCAGTGTGGTTACGCTGAACCCTTAATCGCTAAAATCTAAATAATCTAACAGAAATTGTAATACCTTCATATCTTCGATCCCATCGTTTCATTTTCTTTTTCAACATTTTTATATCCATAGCTGACAAAGGGAACTTGTCTTGGGAATTTATTATGCACACCACACGATCTTGTCCGCACGACCTCATGAAGATTTTTGTCCACCTTTTGGCGGGTTCGAAAGATTTCGTTTTTCTATACGCAAACGCCATTTAAGGATGATTCACGCTACACCGTGCCGCGACCGGGCCGTGCCCCGTCCGGGGCACGGTCGAACATTATGGTATACTTTTGGTATGAAGTGATTCATGCCTAACCGTGCCCCGGCCGTGTCCCGGCCGTGCACGGCCGGGGCACGGCGTTGAAATGTCGGTGGGTATTGTTTCCCGGCTCCGGCAAGGTTCGGCCCCGACACGTTGTAATATAAACATATGCGCCCGGGCGCCCGCAGAGCAGTCAACGTCAAATCTTGGTGAGTTTAGCAGCTTAACAGCAAAATGGACAATGCAAATTGTTTAGAATGTGTGTAATTTGCTCTGTGATTTACGACATGAGCCATCCTAAGTATTTAGATAACAAATAAAATAATTTCCAATACTTCATCATCGATGGCAATTGCAATAGCTGCTAATTCAAATTGTGAAACTGCATATTTATATAGGCGTCAAGTCTATCGATAGATGAAATCACTTGCTGACAAAAGCTACTTAACATAGATATAAGTCGTGCAAATAATAAACCCAAACAGCCCGGTGTAACATGAATGACTGGCACGGCCGGCGCACGGTGGCCGTGCCCCGGCCGTGGCACGGCCCGGTCGCGACACGGTGTAGCGTGAATCATCCTTTATGCTGGATTGCTACGGCTATCTGTTTTTCCTACTACGCGATTATTTAATCAAGTAATTATACATTTCTATTTACCTTATAACTATATATAAACGTTACTTAACTTATAGTTATCATGGTATCCCAATTTTCTTTAATATTTTTTTATATCCTTAGGTAATATTATATACTAATATGTAAAAATATATCCATACAATTTTTCCATCCAGACAATTTTACCAATTATTTTGTAATTACATTAAACCCTACTAACAATTTTTATCTCAACTTAATATTTTAATAATAAAAAAAAATACATCCATACATAGCACATTTTGTAAAACCGCTCTCAGCTCTAAGAGTTGCTATCATATGATGATTCGTATTTATAATAAATTGCCGCAATCCTTAAAAGATATGCCTTTGACTCAATTTAAAAATCAAATACATTGCTGGTTAACAGATAAATGTTTTTACTCCGTGGAAGCTTTTTTGAATTTAATAAATAAATAAATAAAGAATAATCAAATAATAATAATAATAATAATATATAATAATAAGACAATTTCAATTCAATATTAAAATCTTTGACATAAAATAATTCATAATTTCTAAATGTACCTATAATAATATTTGCATGTCAGCTAAATGACTAAACGTGTTGTTACTATTACTATTTTATTACACCTTTGTTACCATGATTTTTGCAAATAAAGTAATTTGAATTAGCACTGGAACTTCGACTCCTTTTGTTCATGGTTTTCAATATATATATTGTAATCTTTAGTTATGACTGACGGGGTGACTTCATCTTCGGCTATATTTTGTTTGACTGATCTGAAGATTAGCGACCACGACATCAAGTGTTAATCGCTAAATGTCAAAGAAATTAATTAAAGAAATTTTATAATTAAGCATTATCACATTAAAAAATCTTTCATATAAATTGCGCAGTTGAAATTTTCTAGATGGTTGTTTTAATTTGATAAAAATATTCTGACAATATTCTTGATGACACATCATATTCGTAAAAGATAAAACAGAAATAGATACGTACCCATTAAATTTTTATGCGAATAATATTTACATATATGATGAAGACTGCACGAGTCAAATCAGATAACCCATAAAATGAACCCAAACAGTTGTACAAGCTGTAGGCATTTATGAATAAAGTTGTTTTAAAGTCGTACGATTGAATTATTTATCATATTATGTAAGTTCGTATAAGGTTCCTCCTCTCCTTCTTATTATTTTTAACCAGTTAACATCTATTGGAAGACATAGGTATCAACAGGAGGTCTTCAAGGTATTTCCACGCTATACAATGTCATGTCGCTTAAATCAAATGTCTCTCTACGATCCTTTTTGGTGTCCAGCATGGAGTTGTCACACCTCGACTAATAAACCTCGAATTAAATACATATTTAATTAATTGATTAACAGACTAATGTGGTTGAACTTTATCCGAACACCTTCCATAACCATTTTTCTAGGACCAGTTAATTAAAATCGGCAGTTGATTAAAAATTTGAATTTTGCATTTAGCCGCCCATAAAAAAATAAATATTACTTTTGACCTTTTTGTGAGATAAAGCGATGATAGTTGATATTATTGTTTACGTTTTGTTATCGCAATTGACAATGTTTTAATTTTGGCAGTCTCAATTTAATAAACAACATTCTTATCAGTTAGATGCAAAATAACGTCAGGTTAATAAAACAACAAAACATTCAATTATTCTCGTAAATTATAAAAGAAATTGTAATTAAAGTGTGAATTCGGTTAAGATTTGCAAATTTTCGACTTTTATGAATTTATAATAAATACAATTTTATACTGTAATTTTAATAATATTCAGTCTCAAGTTTATACCAAGATTTTTAAATAATTTGTTAATAGTTATTTTACACTAACATAATAACAAAGATAAAATTTGGATATTTATCATAGAATCCTGTAGGCCACATGATTTTCAGCCTTTTGTAGGGTGTCACATGAAACCTCTAAAACTTATGGCACTTTTTATTTTGTCTATCATACATAGCGCCTAAGAGTCCCATATATATTTATTTATTATATTTATAATTAAAACCTTTTGTTTATTTGTTGAAATTTGTTGACTTTTTTGTTGAAGTTTATCTAAGTGTTTATAAGTTGTACTATTTAAATTGCAAATCTAAACTATGTACAGTTATTTCTTTTAACTTCCTAAAAAGTATACAGTGGTTTTAAATAGAACGTATCAGGTTGAAATGCGTTTTTTTAAATATCTGCGTCATAACAGTATTCCGTAAAACTTAATGTTATGGAATAAATCATTTTTATCATTTTAATTAAGTAAATTAAACTAAATGATTACCTATATAACAAAAAGCCAAAAAAAATCCTGAATGAGATCTGCTAAGCATATATTTAATTACAGGTCAACGCAGATATTAATGTGCTTCCTTTCTGTACGCAATTCATACCCATGGAAGTGATTTTGTATCCAAAATATCAGAGCATCTGTTATCATCCAAGCATCTTACCAAGGCACAGAGGGGCTTCATCAATAAACTGGTAAATTTATTTCTCTTCAAATTTTGATTTCGACCATGTCTAACTCTTGTGTCATAATACAACAAAGTTATCATCATCATCTTCCTGCCCTTATCCTACTCTAAGTGAGGCCGGCACAACATGTTATAAACATGTCACATGATTTGGCTACGTATTTTACGACCAGCCGTCTGCCTGATGTCAACTTACCTTAGTTATATTTTAGGACACCTCGTTAAGAAATGAGGGTGGTCTATTCTATTTAGTCGGGTACCACACGGCGGCTCGACTTACCTAAGTAGCCTTTTACCATTTTATCACCAATTTATCACACGCCTTTCGCTGAAGGAAATTATCGTGAGGAAACCTGCTTGTCTCTAGAGAAATCTGGGCATATGTGTAACCTACCAATCCGCATTAGAGCAGCGTGGTAGGTCTTAGCTCCACCCTTCTCTCCAGAAACGGAGTGAGGAGGCCTATGGCCAGCAGTGGGATTGTAACAGGCCGATACTTTACTTTTTAATTTTATGAGTTGTGTTTAAGTGTTGTGACAAAAAATGAGGGATATTAATTCGCTTTGCGATTTTGTCGTGGAGTCTATCTCTTGATGATGCTTCGGTTGCGAGGCGTACGTAGAGCTTGTATATTATAGTGGCGGTGGTGGAGGTTGTGCATGTGTTTTTACGAATCCTGCATGTATCAGATATGAAAACGGAGTGTTCACTCTACATTTTGCATTATATATATTTTCTATTTTACTTCATCGCGGATTATAGCAAAAAAAATTATTACTTTTGGATATTAATTCATATCCTGTACCTTATTTTTGTTAATATTATCCTACAGGACCCTAATAGAAGGCGACACAACATGTGGCCTCACTATATTCTGGGCTGACGATGGCTTAGATACGGGACCAATCTTATTGCAAAGAAGCTTTCCTTGTACAATCGAGGACACTGTTGACACCTTATACAACAAGTATCTTTATCCGGAAGGTATGTAAAAATGTTTAAATTAATTTATTCTTTATTACCCCCATTTTCAAATTTTAAGAATAAATAGCATAAATTAATGAAAAATATCTGAAATGTACTAAAAATATATTTTTTGGGTTTTATTTAATTATTATTTATCATCATCCTCCTGCCCATGTCCTTGGCTATGTATTTTACGATCGGCCGCCTGCCTGACGTCAACTTACCTTAGTCATATTTTACGATACCCCGGTAAGAAACATTGTGGTCTATTCTACTCAACCGGACACCACTCGATGGGTCAACTTACCTTAGTCGCCTTTTACGACACCTCGTTAAGAAATGAGGTTGGTCTATTCTACTCAGCCGTATTCCACGCGGCATTATTTAATTATTATTATTGGTATTTAAACGATTTCTTAGAATATTTAGACAATATAATTGCTACCTACGCTAACGCACTAACAAAATCAGAGACAAAAAAATTACCTACTTGTTGTGACAATATTTTATTGTTTATACTACAATATAATTAGAGATTCCGTCATCTGATAAAATCAATTTGAGTAAAATGTATAGTATACTAACTCGCCGTTAGTTTTTCGAAGCCCCAAAATATAGAGATATTGTATAAATGTGAGATTTTAAGCTTATTATATATAAAAGATTATAACAAATTGGATTTAACGGCGTAAACCCGTCTAACTAAGTTATCCTTTACAGGAGTATATCTTATCCTAATAACATTATAAATGCGAAAGTTTGTGAGTATGGATGTATGTTTGTTACTCTTTGAAAGTGAATCCGCTGAGCCAATATCGATTAAATGTGGCGCAATTATTCCTTTATACACAGGAATAACATAAAGGATGACATTGAAAAGCGCCATGTACTATTAACCAATCACACGACAGTCCACGCGAATGAAGTTGCGGGTAAAAGCTAGTATCTAATAAGGGAGAGGAAATTGGCGTTATAATATTTTTATTTTATATTTAGGTATAAAAGCGTTAGCGGAATCGGTCAACATGGTATCCAATGGTACGGCACCAAGAATAGCGCAAACTGAAGATGGTGCCACTTACGATCCAGCTTTATTCAAGGCAGAAACTCATCAGGTAATTACTTTCATTGTTCCTGTTAAACTTTCTTTCCTCATTGGTTATTATTTGCTTTCTTTTTTAGGTAAGTCGAAAGTTAATTTTATTCTGAACATTTATTAGGGTATTTTAATATTTTTAGAAGTTAGTTTTAGTGGTGGTGTCTTGTGAAACGTGCGGTAATTAATCCTGCGTGTATGAGATATGAGAACAGTTTTGCTTCCTACACTTAGCATTACATATATTTTCTTTACAAACGTGAGTTATAGCAAATAATTCTATCATTATCTTTGTACAGTGTGTAGTTATTATTTCTTTAAAAGTAATTTTCTGAACTTTGTATTTGGTGTAAACTCATGTTTAAAATTAAATTTTATATTGAATTTTTTCTATTATCTTGTCATCGCATGACGTCTTTGTGACGGTCACGAGTAGCGAACTTGAAATACCAAAGATTCCAGCGAACATAATGAAAAAGTACACTTACCTATTATTGTATTCAAATAGCAAAGAAGAAGCAAAATTTTTTATTATACGCTAAAAATACTGATAGTATTGCACACAGTCTAGTATATTTTTCTTAATTAATCTTAATTAGGTCACAGTTTAAATAATATATGTCAATCACGTGTTAAGCAGTTAATAATTGAACGAACAAATGTTTTCAACAATGTAGCGGATATATAAGAAATTATATAGTCATCGCTAATTATATAAACATATTGTACGACTTTATTTACCTATAAATTCATCTATATTTCCTTAAAATAATTGTGTTTGAAGATTGTTTTTTAACAGTAGAAAATTTCCATTGTGTCATTCTCTCGTTATCTCTCCCATTCACATTAATAATTAAATTCGATGTTGTTACTGGAACAAAAGTGCCACATTGTATTTTCGATTAATAATTGTAAATTACGCACTTATTGTTTTTGGATTATTATCTGTTTGGCAAAATTTCAATTGTTTTTGATAAAAAAATATATTAAACTAGCCATTTTGCTTCAAATCACCATTACTAATTGCGATAGTTATCGGGTACTGAAAGAAAAAAATATTAATGTAGAATCGCTTTATTTTAATTGAAATTTATTTGATAGGCTTCATTATTCTTCATTAATATTTCGGTAGAAGTATTATTGTAGAATAAGTATTATTAAATAATATTGTACAATAATATTTCGGTACAAATATTATTGTACAATATTATTGTGGAATAATAAAAAATCAGTGAATGTAATCGACATTCAACAACTAAATTTGAATGAACGGCAAAGAAATAAATCTGTGTTTATTGTAAATACCAAATTTCGTTGACATATGTGATATCGGTATATCTGTTGATTATATTTCGCAACTATAAACGATGCCTTTATCCGGTATCCGGCTGAATAGAATACCAGAAATACCACCCTCATTTCTTACCGAGATGTCGTAAAAGGCGACTAAAGTAAATCGACCTCGTCAGGTACGTCGTGACGTCAGGCAGGCGTCCAGTCGTAAATACGTAGCCAAATCATATGATAACATGTTTGTAACAATTTGTGCCGACCCCACTTAGAGTGGGATAAGGGCAGGAGGATGATGATGAAACGATGCCTTTCTCCAAGCTGACAAATAACATATGTATTAATTTTAGATTGACTGGTCTAAAAGCGGTTTAGCTTTACACAACTTCATCCGGGGTCTAGACTCATCACCTGGCGCCACTACATTCATATTACCTCAAACTAAAGATGGTATTGATGAAACCAAAGACACTACCCTGGAAGTAAAGTTTTTCGGGTCTTCATTATGGGAAGGAGAGTTTGAAGCGATCGGTGACAAACTGGTTATACCTGGCTTATTGAAACCTGCCATTATACATGAAGCTGGATTGTTAATTACAGCTAATGATGGAGCCAGGGTACGTATTATTTTATATACTAGCAGGTTGTGACACTAAACAACTATTATTATTATAATAGTTGATTTATTGAGTAAATAGTTGGTTTATAAAGTAAACAAAAGTAAAGTTTATTGAGTAAGTTATGAATAAGAATTATGCATTAGTATATTTATGAGAGCAAAATACTTAAAACACTCTTTAAAAAATAACGTTAAGTTTTAGGTATCTGATACTTTACAGATACACATAAAACTTATCAATCGATTCTGTAATCAAATTTGTAACAATATACAGTTAATAGATTGTTTTTCTTTTGATATAAAAGTTAATAACAGAACGTTAATTTTATTTCAGATTAACATACAAAGGCTAAGAGTAAATGGTAAAATGATCAATGCACAAAACTTTTTCAAAGCAAGCGAAAATAAAGTCTCACTCGAAATAAGTCCAGAAGAAAGGAAATTTATTGAAAGTGTACGTCAAGTTTGGAAGGCAATATTAAGAATTGATATAGACAATGACACCGATTTCTTTAGTTCTGGAGCTGGCTCTATGGACGTAGTTAGATTAGTTGAAGAAGTCAAGGATTTAGCCAACATAGAATTACAAAATGAAGATGTTTATATGAATACAACCTTTGAAGAATTTTATACTATAACAATTCTTAAAGCGAGAGGAGGTTTAGATAATAAGGAAATTTCATATGAAGGAGTTGAGATAGAAGCAAATAAAATGAAAATTAAATTTCCAACTCAGTTGTTTATTAATGGTGAATTTGTTAATTCCGATAGTACCAAAATGTTAACGTTAATAAATCCTACAGATGAATCTGTCATATGTAAAGTACAGAGTGCGTCAAAAACTGATGTAGACAGAGCTGTTAAAGCTGCACAAAAAGCTTTTCAAGAAGGAGAATGGTCTAAGATTAGCGCAAGAGAAAGAGGACAGTTATTGTTTAAGTACGTTATCTTGATATTTACATGATATTTCCAAAACTACATTATGAATAAATATACTAATAGATTTTTAAAGAGTAAAATGAAAAATCAATTTTGTTGCTTCATTAATCCAGCAATTTAAATTGTACCATTGCAGGCTAGCAGATCTTATGGAGCAGCACAAAGAAGAACTAGCAACCATTGAATCAATTGATTCTGGAGCCGTTTACACACTGGCATTAAAAACCCATGTTGGAATGTCCATCGACACTTGGAGGTATTTTGCAGGTTGGTGTGATAAAATCCAAGGAGCGACGATACCCATAAACCACGCTAGACCTAACAGGAATCTGACTTTAACCAAGAAGGAACCAATTGGAGTGTGTGCATTAATAACACCATGGAACTATCCTCTGATGATGCTGTCGTGGAAAATGGCTGCGTGTTTAGCTGCGGGAAATACAGTCGTTATGAAGCCAGCTGCTGTAAGTGAAATTATTTCTAAGTAATTAATTAGTAAACACATTTTGACGACACATTTAAAACATATAATTTAAATTTTTTACCTACCTATATTAATAACTCATTTTATTCCACTTGGAATGGCACTAAGAATATTTATACTAAATAACTTATAGGATAAAATAATTAAATGCTTATGATCCACATGGATTGATCCAAGAATGCTGACTCCGTTTCCGTTTAATTATCTAGTAATGAATGATTGAGTAATATATTTATGACTTATTATTGACACATGTTAGATTGTTATGCAATGTTAACCTAACCCTCAAAGGTTACTGAAATAGCGATACTGTTAAGTTTACCGACAGTATATATTCAGTTTAAAGTAAACAATATTTAAAAGTACGTTAAAAGTTAGATTATCGCTTCAATTTTATCCAAACAGTTATTCCATGTCTCTTGTCTATTACTTAACTGTTTAAACAAAATAAAAAACACGTGTGCGTATACTTAATACGTATGAAATTCGATTAAAAGTTTGAAACTCACATTTTTATAAAACGATAAATAAGTTACCATGATTTAAAATTTCTATAGAACGTTTTACATCTTACAAATTTTGTATACAAAAGTAGTGATAATATTATTTTGCTATAACTGGTATATGCTATAACTATTATATTATTATTTTGCATTATGGATCTCCGCAAAGTAAAACCTTACTTTATAAATTAAAACATTGTGTAGTTTACAACATCGGTGTAGTCTTGCCGGTATCTAATAATCATCCTGCGCTTCTTCATTTTTCTTACATTTTTCATACAATTCTCATTAGTACATTTTTAATTTCTCTTACGCATTCGCGCATACTATAGGGGTATTTGCTCTCCCGGAAAATATATTTCGCATTGCTGCATCTTAAGTTGTATCATTGCATTTTTCGTTTTTAGGTGTGTCCTTTAACGGCTCTAAAGTTTGCTGAACTTTGCGTGAGAGCGGGTATACCACCTGGTGTGGTTAACATTTTACCCGGCAGTGGGACAGTCTGCGGACAAGCCTTAGCTGACCACCCTCTTGTTAGGAAGCTGGGTTTCACAGGCAGCACGGAAATCGGTAAATATCGCTACATTCATATCAATTTTCTTTGCTCCATTTTTCGAATATAAGCATTTAATTTGATTATTTCAAGCTAATGTCTCCGCATCAGAAAGCACCCGTTGATAAATAATAAAGACAGGAATTTTATAAAAATTTGTCTACCTAGGTAATGCATACATTAACTTATCTACATTGGGATAAATTCACACATCACTTGTTACAATCTATCCAAATGTATTATCGTGTCACAAGGTCTGTTTTTTGTATAACTGGGTTTCATAAATAAATATCAGGTTTTCCCCGATTATTCATAAAACAACGAAACCACTCACGTTAGTCTGAATTAAAAACATTGGTATTTTTATAGGACAAACAATAATGAAGTCGTGTGCAGCATCAAACATGAAAAAAGTTTCACTCGAGCTTGGTGGAAAATCGCCGTTAGTTATCTTCGAAGATTGTGATTTAGAAAAAGCTGTTCGAAATGTAAGTTATTGTGTCAAAATTACCACTTGTAAGTTATGTAAGTGATTTTATAATATGAAAAAAATATTAAAAAAAACTCGTTGCAATCATTTAATTCCCAAATTTTTTATATAGTTTATCACGAGATAGATATATACCACGAGAACCACAATAAACTTGGTGGTTCTTTCCAAATTTTTTGTTACAAAGTTTATTACAATTCATATTTCATTACTTTCTTTCTTAGCGGCCTTATGTATGTAAGTGAATTCAGCTTAAACCCACGTAATTTAGTTAATGGTATCTACTGTTTTCGTAGTGCGTAATAAGAAATCCCAAGCACTTATTATTACCGACTGTGTTGAATATAAAAAAAAACGTAAATTATACTGCAAATTTGTTTTTTTTTTTTATCAAATATCCCAAAGGTCTGTCTTAACGATTACGATTTTTAGGGTATGGCTTCAGTATTTTTCAATAAAGGTGAAAATTGTATTGCTGCTGGTCGTCTCTTTGTCGAAGAGAGAATACACGACGAATTCGTCAGACGTGTTGTCGAGGAAACTAAAAAGATGACGATCGGTGACCCTCTTCATAGAGGAACAGCACATGGACCACAAAACCATAAAGCGCATATGGACAAACTACTGGAGGTAATATTTTAATGGGAAATAAACATCTGTTCTTCAAATAATTTATAGAATTATAGCGTTACTTTGCGGAGATCCATAATACAAAAGTAATAATAAAATTATTTTGCCTATGCCCAGCATAGAAAATATATATAATGCTAAATGTAGAGTGGACAATCGGTAATCATCGCCAAGCTTTGCGATTTTGGTCGTGGAGTCTATCTCCTGATGATGCTTCGGTTGCGGGGCGAAACGATTGTTGAGTTTGTGATAGTGAACGTATATAGTGCTTGTGTATTGTGGTGACGGTGGTGGAGGTTTGTGCATGTGTTTTTAAGAATCCTGCCTGTATCAAGTATGATAACCGATTGTCCACTCTACATTTAGCATTATATATATTTTCTATTTTACTTCTTCGCGGATTATAGCAAAACAATTTTATTATTATTTTTGCATCTGTTCTTCCTTATAAAAAAAATATGAATGTTTCTTATATTTTTTTTATTACACAGTTCTGTGAACATGGTGTAAAGGAAGGTGCCAAACTAGTATACGGCGGCAAACGTGTTGACAGACCAGGATTTTTCTTCCAACCTACTATATTCACAAACGTCACTGACGATATGTTCATTGCAAGGGAGGAATCATTTGGGCCTATTATGATTATTAGCAAATTCAGTAGCAAGTAAGTAAGAGATGTCTAAAGATAAGTTTTGGAACCTTTCACCATTACTTGTAAATCTTTGCTTGGGGTAAATGAAGCCCACTAGCACATCATCTCTAAATTTTCCAATTGATCTAACTAAAGTAAAACTGGATTAAAATGAAATTAACTGACTTTACAAACGATCTTAAGTTAATTCGACGCCAGTAAGTAAAACTTGTAAACTTGCTTATATTATATTGTACTATAATACTTAAAAAATAAATTGATAATTATATCACGAAATATTTATTTATTTATGAACTATAAAAAACGCTACAAATACATCATTCATAAAAAAAAGTTTGCAATATTGTTATTGTTGACTACAACTGAGTCCGCTAAATTATTAAATACTAACTTTTACCCGCGATTCCGTTCGCGTGGACTGTTGTCGTGTGCTATCAATAAATGACGCGTCGTGTCGATAATAGATGGCGCTTTTCAACGTCATCCTGTTCCTTTAGAATTAACAGGATTTGTATGGCCTATATGTTATTCTGGTAGAAGGAATAATTGTGCCAAGTTTCAGCGAATTCACAGTGAATTCGAAAGAATTACAAACATACATCACAAACTTTTGCTTTTAAATTATTAGTAGGATGCGCATTGAAACCTAAACCTGCTAATATTAAAATCATTTGTAGAAAAATGGATTGTTGAAATTTATTAACGTTTTAGAAACATGGATGATGTTATTCGTCGAGCAAACAATACAGAATACGGTCTAGCGAGTGGGGTGTTCACACGAGATGTTTCACGTGCCCTGCACTTTGCGGAGCGCATCGACGCGGGCACTGTTTTTGTGAACACGTACAACAAAACTGACGTCGCTGCGCCATTTGGAGGATTTAAGCAATCTGGATTTGGCAAGGACTTAGGTATACCCTTACTTCTTTGTTTTAATAAAAGTTTTGAGAACCTTCCATTTATTTGGCATCATATATGTAAGTTTGTTTGTTTGTTAAATTTCTTTATTGTACAAAAGATTAAAAAAAACATACATGGCACAGAAATATATATAAAATTAAAATTGTACAAAGGTGGACTTATCCCAATAAGGGATCTCTTCCAGCCAACCTTTGAACTCTGTAAGGACAAAATAACAATGCGATAGGCGGGGAATGCCACGAAAGGACAATAAAATATAAATAAAATAAATAATACTTAACACATATACTCGATTAGTCAGCATTTTCAGTGATCATCATTCTCTTACCCTTATCCCACTCTAAGTGGGATCGGCACAATATATCTTCTTCTTCCATTTTCCTCAATCGTTCGTCAACTCTGGTGCCACTCCTTTAACATGCATATCATTTTTCACACAATCCAACCATTTTTTTTTCGGCCTCCCCCTAGCCTTACATCCATAAGTATCCTGCTCATAGTATTTTATAACTCCAGCTTTAAAAGAGTTAGGTGTAGGTGACTTCTTAAGTCCAAGTAAGGAAGTCTTAAGTCCAAAGCTAAGTAAAACGCTACAAAGCACACCATAAACCATGAGGTTGTGGATTTTACACGGCATTGTATGAATTATGCAATATATTTTTTATAAATTTATAAATATATGGGACACTTACACACACGGTCGTCCGTCCCCAAAGTAAGTAACTTAATACTTGTGTTATGGTAGACAGACAACTGGTGAATATACGAGGTGTGTTCAAAAAGTATCGCGAATTTTGTGTATTTTCAAAAATTATTTATTTATTCGTATTCTATTTTGTCCCCTTCAAAGTAATCCCTCTGGGATATTATACACTTGTGCCAACGTTTTTACAAATCTTCGAAGCACTTCAAAAAATCATTTTTTTGTATCTTGTTCAGCTCCTCCTTCGATGCCGTCTTTATCTCGTCAATCGTGGCGTAGTGTCGTCCTTTCATGGGTCTCTTCAGTTTCGGGAACAAGAAAAAGTCACAGGGGGCCAGATCTAGGGAATACGGTGGCTGCGGTATCATTGGTCTGTTCTTTTTGGCCAAGAAGTCGCGTACAAGCAGCGATGTGTGAACAGGGGCGTTATCGAGGTGCAAAAGCCAATTTTTGTTTTTCCACAAATTATCGATTAAAATCGAATGGCACGAGCCAATCAATATGCATAGGTCCTTGGCAATTTCTCTATCGATGATTCGAAGATTGGTCAATACCATTTTCTTCAATTCATCAATTTTTTCGTCTGTTGTTGAAGTGTTCGGGCGTCCGGCACGCTCTTCGTCATTCACATCTTCTCGGCCTTTTAAAAACATTTTGTACCACCGATAAACGTTGCTTTTGTCCAAAGTAGCTTCTCCATATGCCACAGTCCATACTCGGAATGCATCCGCGCACTTAATTTCGTTTTTCACACAAAAATCGATACAGGTTCCTTGTTCCATTTTTTGAATAGGTAAAAATCGAAGACGAACCAAAACACGTGCAAGCAAAGCAGCTGTCAACAATTAACCGAACATTCAAAATGGCCCAACTTGTCAGCATAAGTGAGAGACATATGTACCAACATAACGCCACAAAAAAATCGAAATTGGAATATATGTAACTCGCGAAAATTCAAAATTCGCGATACTTTTTGAACACACCTCGTATACTTATATATTTTTTTAAATACATACTTAAATACAAATATACACCCAGGCTGAAAGACCAACAAATTCATTTATAGAAAATGTTGGCCCTCGGCGGGAATCGAACCCGTGACCTGCGGAGCTGAAGGTAGGGTCACTACCCACTGCTCCAACGGGCCAGTCAAAATATTTTCATAGAGCTATACTTGAGTAGGGGGCCTGTGTAAAACGTGTCCTTTGAAAATAAATATAAGGCGAATGAGACATATATTACTTGAGAATCTATCTCTCTTTTTCATGTGTGATTAGACAAAGATAAGTAATGTGAAATAAGTATCATATACCCCTCATTATTTGTTGCGATATTCTTACTTAGAGGCTTGCCTATGGCCCGTCTACTCTAGTTAAATCACTCTATGGGTAATTTACTAATCTTGAACACGAAAATATAGTGGTATTTATTTTACTGGCGTTACTACTTCATCCAAATCATCATTCTTTTTAGAAAAAAAAACATCCAGTAGACCCGTTGAAATTATCATTTCTTCGGATATGTATAATAAAAGTAAAAAGAAGATATTAAAAACTTGACATAAAAATTTATGAGTAATAGACGTAAAGCCGCCGTGTGTTATCCGGCTGAATAGAATAGACCACATTAATTTCTTACCGAGGTGTCGTAAAAGGCGACTAAGGTAAGTTGACCCGCCGTGCGGTATCCGGCTGAGTAGAATAGAGCACCCTCATTACTTACCGAGGTGTCTTAAAATACGATTAAGTTAAGTTGACGTCAGGCAGGCGGCCGGTCGTAAAACGTAGCCAAATCATGTGACAACACGTTTAAATCATATTGTGCTGACGCCACTTAGATTGGGATAAGGACAGGAAGATGATAAGATACATTTGTCTCACTTTCTTTTTCAATATAGATATGCATAAATAATAATTTATTTTTCAGGTCAAGATGCTCTCAACGAATATCTGAAAACCAAGTGTGTTACCATTGAATATTGAAATATTTCCAGTTCACATTTTTGAATCTCATTACCTAGTTGTTTAAATGTTTATTTGGCACGGTCTAGTATCTAGTTATTTGTATAAATTTTGTATATAAAATATTATAATAAAGTGATATCTAAACATTGTTTTATTATTTACTAACGAGCCGCTTCGGCGTCGTACGTTTAGAGAAGAGCTTTCAGTGGAGCTGCGATTAAGTTGACGCTTGAGTAACAGAGAGATGAAGTTACACCTTGAGTAAATCGTATATTGAAGATATAGTAGAAATGATCATATCCACTTGCATATTACCTAGGCTGATATCGATAGTTTGTGCATGCCAGCAAATAGCATCTCTAAATTTTGGTTCGCCTGCTAAAAATGTTGGTCACCCATGCGTTAAAGCGTCATAAACAAACAATCAATAAAAAATATAAAAAATTACTATTATATTATCAGGATGGATTGTATGTTTATTAATATATCCCGATTCGTAATAAATTTGTTAATAATAAGCTTTATGTATATGTCAAATAAAACTGAAGATTACGCCCATCTACCGAGCGCATTACTCGCTTGTCAAAACAGTCATATTTGATTTAATTCGGTTTAGTTTGTGTTAAACGTTGCAAAATACTTTATTTTGTAGTTTATAGTAATTTGAAAACATACAGGAATAACAAACCTATAGTAAATTATGAATAACACAGTTTATATTTTCGGTAGATATGAACATTATGTAATAAAAAAAATGTCTTTTCGTCTGATCGTTACTTGACGAACAAAGTTGAAACAAAAATAAAACATTCAAGTGTAAAAAGATGTAACAAATATGCATAAAAAGATGTTACAATTGTTCTTCAACTTAACGACATTCAGATGTTTTTTAAATATATTTTTTTTTACTAAAATATGGTATTATCGAAAGTGTTACAAATGTCAGAATGATTTGACAACTATTATGTCAAAAACAGATGTTTATTTGACTTTTTGATTTAGATACTTGTCAAATTGTGAAAAAATAAATAGTGTTCATCAGGGCGGTTTTACTCATGGACGTAGTATATACTGGACGGCGCCAAAAGACGTTGCCGATCTTGCGTCTGTGTGTAAGCGATTTATCGTTTGTCTCTGTTCTTATCGCGAACTATACATAAGAGTGAAAGAGATTGTGATGAAGTTTGGCAACGTCGCTAAAAATGTGTCCAGTTGGTGACACCAAATGAGGCCATAACATTGAGTTTGTTGAAGATTATTTCTTGAAATCTAAAGCAAATACGAATGTTACTGATATATTTTTTCAAAAAAGGTGGAATATGTCGTGTGCTGCCTTAACGTGTCCATCAAGAACAACGAAAGGAGGAGTTAAAAACACGGAATTACCATTTCATAAGTAAATCTTTGACTCTCATTTGCGTGCTAAATTAAAGCGTTTTATTCAGTTAAAGCGTTTCAGATTATAATCTTTCAGTACAGTTTGATATTCTCTAGCCGGCACGAGTGTGGGATACTGATAAAACATAGAAATTAATCATTAAATATTCGATTGAATTGTGTTACCTACGTAGTGATGTACACACTAACGAATTATTATGTATCGATAAATATCAGTCAAAGTTATATTTATTAGCTAAGTAAATGCGAATTCTCTAATTTTAGATTATTTTATAAATTATAAATGCCCACATATAAGAGAACAGTGGATAAAAGCTGTCACCGTCTCACGGATATGTAAATGTTGGGAATAATGTGAATCATGATATTGTTCAATTGGCCACTGAAGCACTAACATTTCATCTACACATAAAGCACCGAGTATGGGCTGCACCTTCGACTTTAATTTTAACGCTTCAAAGGATTCCTTGGTAAATCTAGGCTCACAGTCAATTGACTGATACCATTTTTGAGAACCACCCATCACAGTAAGATATGCAGTAAAGATGTGCATCGAATAATACATGACATTATACTGCAGACTGTATACTCAGGAAATTATGTTAATCTATTCAAATGTTTAAATCTATTCTGAACACTAAACCAACTAGGTTGGTAACAACTGTATATGAACTTTACAGTACCTGAGCTAGGCTTCGATAATTATCGACGCCTAGTTTAGCTTATCGATAAGCTAAGTACTTCCCTAATCACGCACACTAATGCAATTCTAAAAGTTCACACAAGCATAAAATGGACACACAAAAATAGCTAAGGCGGCATCCAGTGTATTCTTTATCCAAGGTTTTACTACAGGCGCCAACACATGTTATCTCGCATCCCTCTTGCACATGTACGTATTTATGAATGAATCGTATGAAATGAGTCTCAGCTGCATCTCACTCCACTCCTACATACATATTTTTACGCACTCATTCTCATTTTGACTGTCTATCATATAACAAGTTGATTTTATCAATGAATGGGCGGTATATTAAATTTTTAAATTTCCCGTTGTAAAGTTCTAGTACTTTAATTTTTACTAAAATGTATAATTTTGTTTTAATTTAGTTAGCAAAATTCTTGAAACAAATATCACTAGAAGCAAATTAAATGTATAAAGTCTTATTTCACCAGTAGCTGTTGAGATATTTCTTAAAATGAGAAATATAACAACGAAGAAACGTGCAGTCATAAAACAATAAGAAGAGGATTTACTTAATCATTATATAAATGTAAGTGTTGAGTTTTAATGACTTTTGTGCATATCAATAATAGTAAGAGCTTTCTTAAAATTTACATTCTCACATCACTACATCATCACTACATATTATAAAACATAGTCCCTATATCCCTATGTACACATAAAACTTTAAAACTACGCAACAGATTTTGATGCGGTTTTTTTTAATAGATAGAGTAATTCCAGAGGAAGTTTTGTACGTATAATAACATTCAATACGGAGTAGAGAAATACTGTAATTTTTGAGGTTTCTGCAAATAATTACATTTTTTTCCGCTTACATTGCAAATGCAGGCTAAACTAAGTATTTGTACATCTTGAAAAGGTCTACAGAAAAGTCCGCGATGGTATATGTCTATCTCTTATGGATAACCCACTATAGCATTTTTTATACAATACAGCATTTAGCTTATCCAATTAAGTACCTTAAATAAATAGTTGATTTAATATAGATCAATATGGCCGTTTACATCATGTAATTTAAGTGAACTTTTTCGGAGATATTACAGATTTAGAATGCTGTGAGGACGCCGCGCTTCGCCCTATAACACTTCGACTTTAGCAGCTATGTCGCTCTTTCAAGAGTTTGTTTAAATACTTTCTGTAATTAATTGTAAAAATAAAATACATAGGGAAAATGTAAAAGTAAATAAGTAAATATGTACTATACGAATTTTGATATTCCAAAGATAGCAGGAAATCTTCTTGGTATAGGGAAAGGAAATTGTTTTTCTCCAAATTTAACGTGTGCGGGCCACGGGCAGTAATGAATAAATCAAAACTACTGGATCGATTTTAATCCTTTTTTTTACACTGACTGACATGGAATATATATTTTATACCCGTGCGAAGCAGGGGCAGGCCGCTAGTTGCTTTATATAACACTATTGTTGATTTTTAATTAAAAAGCAAAATTTAAATTTACGATTGATTAAACGATTGATTGATTAATTGCAGATTCAAGAATCCTCAGATCCAAGATTAAGTGTAATTTTTTATTTTAATATGATTGTCACATGATGTAATTTATAGTTATGATTTGAGATATCTTTACATTTACAGTGCTAATAAAAGATATAATAGTATGTGTAATGAATGAAACAATAATAGCAATATAAAAAGACTGTTCTATAAAACTGAAAGATAATATTTATGTAATTTATACATCACTTCTGTCATAATAAACATAATTTATAAATCACTGCTGTCGCTCCGCCGTCGCCTCGAGCGCTCGAACACCATCAGGCCGAACAATAGCGTCAACCACCAGGAACAGGACCGAAGACGTCGTACGCATCTTTCGACATCTGTAATTTGAGAAAATGCATTTGAGGTAACTAATACTCATGTGAAGTCTGAATTTATGAAGCTTAGTTAGATTCCCGTAATTTCAGCTACAGATGTAAGCGTGCACTCAAACATCAGTAGCCAAAAGCGACTGGGAAAAGAATTAAGGTTTTACATGAGTTGCAGGTGCCAAATACCGGCTCTTTGCCAACCGCAACACATAACCATTACAAAAAAAATGTAAAAGTTAATGACGTACGAATTACCAAAACTGCGCAATTCCAGAAATCAGTACGACACCTTTATAATGGCTAGCCCGTTAATAAAACGTCTAACAAAGTAGCGCGCTTTTGAAGCTAATGTTCGACGATACAGAAAACGAACATTACCAACAAACCGCCTACACAGTATGGGAAGAAAGAACACTGCAGTGTCCACCTCAACCATACTGTTAAATGAGAAGAAAAAGCCCTGCAGCTTTTACAGGAGGACAGTCAGACGCTGCTAGTGCGACGCGGGAGTCCGACAGCTGGCCTCGTGACTCCACGAGCTACGCTGGTCTGGCCTCGCTGCCGCCAATGGAGACGTGCCACCGCCCCTCACCCCAGGCCGGCCCGACCGGCTATGCCGCAGCTGCGGCCGAACAGTAGCGTCAACCACCAGGAACAGGACCGAAGACGTCGTACGCATCTTTCGACCTCTGTAATTTGAGAAAATGCATTTGAGGTAACTAATACTCAAGTGAAGTCTGAATTTATGAAGCTAAGTTAGATTCCCGTAATTTCAGCCACAGATGTAAGCGTGCACTCAAACATCAGTAGCCAAAAGCGACTGGGAAAAGAATTAAGGTTTTACATGTATTGCAGGTGCCAAATACCGGCTCTTTGCCAACCGCAACACATAACCATTACAAAAAAAATGTAAAAGTTAATGACGTACAAATTACCAAAACTGCGCAATTTCAGAAATCAGTACGACACCTTTATAATGGCTAGCTTGTTACTCAAACGTCTAACAAAGTAGCGCGCTTTTGAAGCTAATGTTCGACGATACAGAAAACGAACATTACCAACAAAACGCCTACACAGTATGGGAAGAAAGAACACTGCAGTGTCCACCTCAACCATACTGTTAAATGAGAAGAAAAAGCCCTGCAGCTTTTACAGGAGGGCAGTCAGACGCTGCTAGTGTGACGTGGGAATCCGACAGCTGGCCTCGTGACTCCACGAGCTACGCTGGTCTGGCCTCGCTGCCGCCAATGGAGACGTGCTGCCGCCTCTCACCCCTGCTGTGTTATTCTCTAAAAGCAAAGTACTCGTCGTCGAGCTCGTCGTCGAGCTAACTTTGCTATCGCCCGTCAACCTAACCACGCCGAAATCGGTATTCTCTAACGACATATCGCTCTAGTCGAAGTCAAGGTTGCGAGAGCTCGTCGCTGTTTTTGAAATGTTTTTATCATAGACAATTCGAACTAGTGATAGCATTACCGTTGACACAAATTTTACCGATAATATATTATTTTAATATTTTTGTGTTTAAAAACGCATTTTGAAACGTTAATATTATTATATTCATGAATATTACTAAAAATAGAACTCGAAATAGCTGCAAATATATTTTTATCAACATCATTATAATATTACACAGGCTGAATAGATATTGCCTTTGCCTAATTAAAAATTAAAAAAAAAAGTCAAGTGGTTGGCGTCGTTTTGAATCTTTAAAACTTTGAATTGGTTGCAAGTTTCATTTATTTTGTATTTTTAACTAAATTCTTTAATTCTCCTTACATTTGTTACCCATCGCAAGTAAGTATATTAAACGTGCAATGAATATTATAGTTCTTGTTTGGGTTTATTGTATATTTTGCATTTCTTTAAAGCATGTCTCGAAACGCGATACCTTCTCGTAGCCAGTTTGAAAAACTACTGGAGTTACTTGAAGAAAAACGTTGGCTTGCTACTGGGCATGCCCGAACAAACCATGCCAGAGACCGCACAAGAGAAGCCTGGCAAGACATAGCCAATAAATTAAATAGTGATGGACGAGGCTGTCTCAAAACATGGCAGCAGTGGGCAAAGGTATGATCATATTTTAAATATTCTTTTGGGAACTTCTATACTTTTTAACACCTGTGCTATGCAAGTGCTTAATACTTAATAGGTGGTTTTGGTTTGCTTCAGTATTGGAAAGATAAGAAGGCAGCATTAAAAAAAAAATCAGCCAAATGAGAATGACAATGTTGCAGACTGGTGGTGGTATTGCGGAGCCTATAATTCTGTCAACATTTGAAGAGCGTATGGTTGGCTTATTGGGTGGAGAAGGATTTGCTATGGGTGATAAGGATTTAGAAATTAATCCTTTCTTTGTATGTTATTTGGGTTTTTTTTAACATTTATTATTTTAAGTATTTTATTTATGTTTGTTCATTATAAGATTGTAATTATTTTTCATTTGTTATTTATAGAATCCAACAAATCAATTAAAAACTAATACTGGGATGCTACCAGATGATTCTAATCCAATCTTACGGGTGGTATGTATTTGTATACTTTTAAATAGTTTTTTGAAATATAAAATAATTTATATATTTGCTATAAACCAAAAATATTATTGTTACAGCAAATTGCACCTGAATCACCACTCTCCCAAAGTATTATTCAAGTAAGTAATATGGTTATCTTTATACATCATTAGCATTATCTTATTATTTCTCAAAATAAATTCTAATATATATTTTTTTTTACAGAATGTGGACATTGCACAGCCTATAAGTGATGCTAGGTTGACAAATTCTACTGAATCTGTGATTGTAAGCAAAACATTTTATTAATATTGTAAGCTTATGAGTATTATTATAAACATTTATAATTTATATAACTATTTATTGCAGACTCCACAACCTGGGCCATCATGGAGAGTGGATATCGAACCACCAATCCATTCTCAAATGCAGGAATTGGTAAAAAATTTCACAAACATAAAATTTCATTTACTACTATTATTTTGTATTTAGTTTTTGTTTAGGTAACTTATAAATTATTTTATACGAAGGCAACTTGAGTTTATTGGATGTGACCCGTTAGTTTATATATTAAATTATTTTAATTAATTTATCATAAGTAAACTTGCACACATTTTCTTTGCTGTTAATGTGTAAGCAATTATGTTTAATAAGAATTTAAAAAATGGAAATTTCAAAATTCATAATCATTGCATCACTGTCTATAAACTTAAACAATATATATGTAGTTAAATATTTGTTGTTAATGTTACAGGCAGAAGAAAGAACATCTATACAGAGAGAAGCAAGAAATGACTCCGTTGCATCAAGTAATATTTTTTCAACTTATAGTAAGCATGACCATTTTTTATTGTTTTTAAAATTGTTTATTTGTAGCACCTCGTCACCGTCGTGCTAGACCTTCTCGGCGGCGTCTACTCCACCGTACCCCACCAGCCCAGCGAAATTCTCAGATGGTGAGAATTACGGAACGTTTCATAGCAATTGAAGAAAGGCGAATTGAAACTGAGAGGATTCTGGCTAGATCACAAGAAGCAATGGTTAATGTGTTACGGGATGTGAGCCTAGCATTTCAAGAGTTAGTTGCCAAGATATGCCGTAACTAGATATTAATTTTCATTTAATTTTCTTAATTAGTTCTTAAATATAATTTTTTCTAAATTTATATTAAGAAAACACACTTTTAATTATTGTTGATAGCTTTTAATTGATATACTTTTTTTTATTGTATTTATTGTAGAAACAAATGATTCTTTAACGATGTAAAATTACTGTGATGTTTAATTAATTCTAAGTTAGTTTAGATTCCTAATATTTCTTCAGTACATTTTTTTTCAAATGTTTTCAATTTTTTCTATTCAATTTCGAATATTGTAAAAAATGGGGTATATTGTAAAGAAAATTATATTACAAAAGTCATATGAGACATCTACAATTTAAGTCCGCCATGATTCCCTCCACGTGAAGTTTAACATTTACATTTGCTTTACAGTATATTTGAAGCAGTTTCATTTTTGTACATAACAATTATAAAACGATAGGTGATGTATATAATAGACGAAGTAGAGTGACTATTCAAAAGCCCTTGTTCACAAGTTAAATTGAATAAAGAATAATTTGAATGTGAAATTTAATTTTGTTTAATATGTTAACAATAAAAACGTATATGTAACGATTTTTTTTTATTCTTACTATTTTATGCAGATATTTGTAAGTATTCCTGGGTTCACAATTGATCTATAACACACTTTATATAATAGCATATACTTGCTTTTGAAAGTTGATTGCTTGAAGTGACTGATATTTAATTTTAGTCTTAAACTAAATAAATTTAATATATGTTCTACATATGTACGTCTATATAATTTTTTTCAAAATTATGTATGTACTCGCTGTTGTGGTATCCGGCTAAGTAGAATAGGCCATCCTCTTTCTTACCGAGGTGTCGCAAAAGGCGATTAAGGTAAGTTGACGTCAGGCTGAGGACCGGTCGTAAAATGTCTAGCCAAATCATGTCACATATTTATAACATGTGCTGACCGCACTTAGAGTGGAATAAGGGCAGGAGAATTATGATATTAAATGATAAATAAAGTGGTATTATTTATTTTTTTAAACTTATAGTATTGGTATTTTTTTTTACATTTGAAAGAAGATTAAAAAAATTATATCCTATTTTAATCATTATAGCTTAATATCATACATCAATTATACTATAATATTAATAAAGAGTAAAACATTACAAATGATAGTAAGTAAATATTAAAATAATGTTGGTTGACTCTTATGATAATGATTTTAAGTTAATAAAAAAATAACCTGTAAAAAAATCAGTTATAAATCTTTTTGTTATCTAATTTAGAATTTACAAGTTACTATTTAAAATATTAAAACAAAGAAAATTAGTGCTAAAGTATTACAGTCAGTTTATTTAAAATAGTTAATATAGCTACATATAATTAGTTTATTTACAGATAAAGCATTATTTTTAAAACAGTGTAAAGGTTCTTGTAAGAAAAAAATATAAAAATAAAAAAAGTATATAAATGAACAAGAGATAGTACAGTACAACATATGAGAGAGATTCAACAAATTTTTATTCTACATTTAAACAATACTATACAAAAATATTATATTATAAATAACTGTCGTGCACGCCACAATTGGCTTACTAATTCTTGTGTGCCTAATTGACCCATGGCCAAATCATTTTGAGCATCCCCATTGGCAGACAGAGCTTGGACTAATCTGCTGTCCTCGATTAAATAATTTGAAATGACATTAGGAGCAGGTAGTCCAGCACGGTTGCATACATTATGGAGTACACAACATGCTACCACTATTTTTAATACCATAGTTGGATCATAGTGGAGCACTCTGTGGACTAACAGACACCTAAATCTTCCTTTTAGCAAGCCAATTGTTCTTTCTATACAATTGCGTGCAGAACAATGCAAATTATTATATAATTCCTCACATGGTTCGGTAGGATTATTGTATGGTGTCATCATGAATGGCCTTTGAGCATATCCTGAATCACCTAAAAATATATTTAGATTAAAACTGGCAACTAATCAAAATAAAATATTTGTGATAATATTTGGTATTTACCAAGTAAGTAAACTTTCTCCCCCATAGTATGGAGTCCATTTAAATGTTCTCTAATAATGCTATTTGAGAACACAAAACTATCATGTGTAGCTCCTCCAAAGGTAGCATCAACATGGATGATATTTAAATCAGCATCACAAATCTAAAAGTAATTAATGAAATTAGAAATAAAATAACATTCTATAACTGTTACATACTATACTAAATAGTTATATTACACTTACTATGAGAACATTTCTGGCATGATAACCTTTGCGGCAATAGTACCTTTCTTCATGATGTCTAGGTCTTATCATGGAAACAAGAGTTCCATCAGCACATCCAATTACTCCTGGGATCTTGAATTTTTTATAAAATCTAAAATATATAAATGCAAAATGAAGATTTATTTATTCTCGTTTTGTGTTTAAAAAGAAAAAAAAATTAATACCTTTCTTTTAGAACCTGCCTTTCATCAGAATTCTGTGGAAACCTTATATATTTCCTTATTATCTCTGGTCTATTTAGAGCTTCAACAACAGAGTGAATTGCTCTAGACACAGATGTCTGGGAAATATATGTGTCCACATTTTTTCCTATTATCTTTTGGTAACTTCCATTACCCAAAAATGATAGAGTGCATAAAATCTGAAATATAACAAGCAACATGGTAATTGCATTGTTTTTAAATTTACATTGGTATTTTATCTTGGTCATTAAAAAACAAACCTTATTCTATTCGATATTCGACTAGAACGATGATGCATTGAAAGAAAAGGATTGAATTCACTTTCTAATTCGTTAATTAGATCTTCCGACAGTCTGTAATGCTTAATATACTCAGAATCACTTGAAATTGTACGTAATAGTCTTATTTGTTGCGCCTGTCGGCGTTTTGCTAAACCGTCTTGTTTCTGAGCTTCTTCCAATAAGAGAATGGTACATGCTAACTTTGCGTTCATTTTTATAATTTTTAATATACAATTACACTAAAACACAACTGAATTTAACTTTAAAAACTAACTTTTCGCCCTACTAATGTTGACTCTCGCCCTAGATAATGTAGCTTTTGCATGTGACATTAAGTGGCGAGGTTGTGAGCGAGGTCTCGGCCACTTGAGTGTCATTTTTTTGTTAGCGAATACCAAATTGTATGAAGAAATGTCAAATGGTGTCGAGCGTCGCGGCTTTGATTAGTTCAAATAGGCGCCGTACTCGCCCTAGAGCGCTAGTGTAGTTTAGTATGAGTTAGTGAATACCAAATCATTAATTCGTCGCTGTTCCAGCCGTGAAAGCAAGTTTATGTCCTTAGCGAATAACACTGTGCTATAGACAGCTATGGAACAAGCTGTGATAGCTCAGCGGTGAGGCCGTGCGACTCTGTAAAGACGATCATGGGTTTCTACCCCGCGCAGGCACATGTCTAATTGACAATTGCAATTTATGACACGCTTTTCGGTAAAGGAAAATATGGTAAGGAAATCCGCATACTTCTAGCGAATTCTAGGGATATGCGTAACCTACCAATCCGCATTGGAGCAACGCGATGGTAGGTCTTTGCTACAATACTTCTCTCCAAAAAACGGATAGAGGAAGCTTATGGTTCCCACTGCTGGGGTGGATAACAGGTTACTTTAAACATACACATGCCAATTTTTGTGTTTACAAACAAAATTGATTTATATTTGAAACATTTTAACTCACTTGAAGAATATCAGCCATTGTATCAGATATTAATGAATTCATTGCAACAACGGTAGCAGTGCCTTTACCAGACACAGTTACTCAGACAAAAAATCCAGTTGAAATGTGCATAGCTAAATGGGATAGTATGTTAAAGCATCTTGAACAAATAACTATCTGTTAAATAATTAAAGTATGTCTATAATCCATATTGTCTGTCGCAGAAAGAATAAAACTATTCAGAAATAACCACTTAAAACATAGAATATAACTGATATTGGGTATGACATATGATATACAACACTTCAATAAAGCAAACACAATAAATATTACTATAGAAGGAAAAGTTTTATTTTTATTATTTTAGTTTTATTTTTACTTATATTTTAAAATTAAAAAATAAAACTTCCCAATATTATTACAGTTCAATAAAAACACTAAGGATATACTATAATGCTATATGCTTCGAGGTCCCTGCTTTATACTTTGTAAACATATTAAATAGACAATAGGTTGAGATATACAAATAAATATATATATAAATTGAAAAACACTAGCTGAAATTGTACTATATATTATAGAAAAACCTTGTAACATGCAGTATAATTTTTATTTCCTATTTGACTTAGTTATCGTTATATAAAAATTATGATATGTACATTAATTTCGATTGATGAATTAGCTATATATATGTCTTGCGATTTTATATAGCTTCTAGTGTCTTGTAGTGCAATAAATGATTAATAATGGAACATTAAAGTTAAAGTTTTTTAGAAGTTGTTCTAATTGATCATAAGTGTGTATCTATCTTAGTCATGAATAATTTGGACATAACTTAAATGGTCTACTTAATATTTTTTTTAGAAGCATTTTCAATTGAAGTTGTATACTTCATTTTATTATATTAGAACTTAAAAAATGATTGTCAAGTTTTTTATAATGAGACTCGGATAGAAAGAGAGTAAATAGCAAAAGAGAGCAAGTTTATTCTGTATAAAGCAATATAGGGTATATTGCTTTATATAACACTATTGTTGATTTTTAATTAAAAAGCAAAAGCAAAATTTACATTTACGATTAATTAAACGATTGATTGATTAATTGCAGATTCAAGAATCCTCAGATCCAAGTTTAAGAGTAATTTTTTATTTTAATATGATTGTCACATGATGTTATTTATAGTTATGATTTGAGATATCTTTACATTTACAGTGCTAATAAAAGATATAATAGTATGTGTAATGAATGAAAGAATAACAGCAATATAAAAAGACTGTTCTATAAAACTGAAAGTAAATATTTATGTAATTTATAAATCACTTCTGTCATAATAAACATAATTTATAAATCACTGCTGTCGCTCCGCCGTCGCCGCGAGCGCTCGAACAGTGCCAGGCCGAACAGTAGCGTCAACCACCAGGAACAGGACCGAAGACGTCGTACGCGTCTTCGCGTTCGGCTACGATCCGCCGTAGCCGTATGGCGGGACGTCCTCGACCGAATGTATTTAAACAAACTAGACTAGAACTAGAATGTATTTAAACAAACTCTTGAAAGAGCGACATAGCTGCTAAAGTCGAAGTGTTATAGGGCGAAGCGCGGCGTCCTCACGGCATTCTAAATCTGTAATATCTCCGAAAATGTTCACTTAAATTACATGCTGTAAACGGCCATATTGATCTATATTAAATCAACTATTTATTTAAGGTACTTAATTGGATAAGGATTAATGCTGTATTGTATAAAAATTGCTTCAAAAATATGGCATAATTTTTCTTAAAAAGTAAATGACAAAAAATGCTATAGTGGGTTATCCATAAGAGATAGACATATACCATCGCGGACTTTTCTGTAGACCTTTTCAAGATGTACAAATACTTAGTACATTATTTTGATAAATCTCGTAGGGTTTAGCCTGCGTTTGCAATGTAAGCGGGAAAAAATGTAATTATTTACAGAAACCTCAAAAATTACAGTATTTCTCTACTCCGTATTGAACGTTTTTATACGTACAAACCTTCCTCTGTAATCACTCTATCTATTAAAAAAAACCGCATCAAAATCTGTTGCGTAGTTTTAAAGTTTTATGTGTACATAGGGATATAGGGACTTTGTTTAATAATATGTAGTGATTATGTAGTGATGATGTAGTGATGTGAGAATGTAAATTTTAAGAAAGCTCTTACTATTATTGAGATGCACAAAATTCATTAAAACTCAACACTTACATTTATATAATGATTAAGTAAATCCTCTTCTTATTGTTTTATGACTGCACGTTTCTTCGTTGTTATATTTCTCATTTTAAGAAATATCTCAACAGCTACTGGTGAAATAAGACTTTATACATTTAATTTGCTTCTAGTGATATTTGTTTCAAGAATTTTGCTAACTAAATTAAAACAAAATTATACATTTTAGTAAAAATTAAAGTACTAGAACTTTATAACGGGAAATTTAAAAATTTAATATACCGCCCATTCATTGATAAAATCAACTTGTTATATGATAGACAGTCAAAATGAGAATGAGTGCGTAAAAATATGTATGTAGGAGTGGAGCGAGATGCAGCTGAGACTATTTTCATACGATTCATTCATAAATACGTACATGTGCAAGAGGGATGCGAGATAGCATGTGTTGACGCCTGTAGTAAAACCGCCCTGACTTTGCACCCCCCCCCATACCACCGAAAATAGGCTCGCGCCAATGTATGAATCTCAACCATCTGTTTTATAGTTAGTAATCTATAGTGTTCATCATACTCTTGGGATTATTTATCTCCGAAAATGAGCAAAGTTCCTTTAAGAGATATTTCGCCTATTCTACAGGCTTTTAGGAACTTTCTTCTGGGTGTAAGTATCGATTCTGCTTATTGTTTTGGTTATGTAACCTAATATATCGAAGACTGTTATTTTATTATTCCCAGAGAAAACATATCACTGCATTGAGATCAGAAGCAGTAGTAGCAGCTAGGACTCAACCACCGCCAGAAATTCCTGATGGTGTGGCCCACAAGTATGCACTATTTTATCATTATAACTGTTCTCTTCTAGTAATAACAATAACTAAAACCTTTATATTTGTGTATTATGTGAAATATGTGTATTAAATAATGTATTTGTTCTTAATACGGTTTCTAACTAATCTATATTTAAAGCATAACCTATCATATAAAACAATTTTACCTAACAAATCAGCAAAATACACTTTATATAAGAAGTGTCAACTAAATAATATGAACATGTTTTGGTCAAATATGTTCTAAAATTCATATCTTTAACTTTAAGGTAGAAAAACCACCAAATCGTATTAGACCTGTAATACCAACTTGTATTAGAGGTCTTACAAGTTGTTCAGAATAATATATTGTCTCCACATTATAATAATGTATTTTAGGTGGTTGGGTACACAACCATACACTTATTTGATGTGTAGGCTGCAGGATAAAGGACCTAACCCTTAGGTGTGTTAATATCAAACATAAAGTTGTTGTTAGTATGATAATTGTAACTGGTGTTTGGTGGATAAGCAGAATGTTTTCAATCTTAAATGAAAAACATAAAAGTGCAGGTACTTCCTATTTAGTGATTTGAGAAGCAACGACTCCAGCATTTCGTATCGTTATTGTGAGATAGATAAAAAATTATTAGATGGACTCACAATAACCATTCACATTATCTAAAAACTATTATTTCCAATAGATGTACTATATCTAATTTTACAGACATGCCCACAACTACTACTACACTCGTGATGGTCGTCGAGGAGTCACACCACCTCTGGATGTGTCTCAATTGATGCTAAGTGACAGTAGTGCTGATAAAGGGTAATAATTTATATCATGAATATTAAAATATAATAAACATAAACAATATACTTAAATTAAGTAATCTCCTTGATGTATATGATAATTCATTAGGTGTGTTTCTTACATCTTTAATTTTCATTAGGTAAAATCTGAATTTAATTCTTCCTAGAACTTATTAGTCTAATCAAGTTGGCTTTAAAATATACAAGCTGAATAAATTCCAAAATAAAATTATTGATACTAACCTGTAAACAGATTTACCATGAAACTTTTTCAACATAAAATCGATAATGGCAAAAATAATTATCCATAAATTATATCTATATATATATAAAGTTGAAGAGTTTGTTTGTTTGAACACTTTAATCTCAGGAACTACTGGACCGATTTGAAAAATTCTCTCAGTTTAAGTTAGTCCATTCATTGAGGATTTTATATATCATAATGCTCAGATGAATAGGAGAGGAGCAGCAGTAAAAAATATTACGAAAACAGCAATATTTAAAGCTTTCCTTACATGCGCTGAGTAAACGCTAATAGTTACGCAAAAATGGTGTATTACAAAATTGATCCCCTCTTAAAATCTAAATAAACGTCCGCGACAGCATATGTTTAGCTTTTAGGGTCACTAACCATTTTTATGATAATAAAAAGACTATATTACAGTTTTAATCTTTTCACGCGGGCAGTGCTGCTGGCTTTTGCTAGTATATAATATATGCGATAGATGGTATTATAAGTATAATTATTTGTACTGCCATAATTGCCTATATTGTTTCAAGCCTCAAGAAGGTAGTCATGTTTCATATAATAAATCATGATCATTGATGCTGACAATACATGATTCATTGTCGGATAGCAACGTCTTACTTTAAATGAATTTTAGTTTTATTGTTATAACAACATAAGGCAAATGAAAAAGTATAGTAAGTACATACTTAAATGTTTTGAGTAAATTTTTTATCTTTTTTTCCAGAACACCCAAAGCAGCAGCAACTGTTCGACCCACTCCTGGAAAACTTTTCCATTGGGATAAACATTATGAATAAATTTCGTTTAGTTTGATATTTAATTTTGATGTACATTATAATAATTATAATATAGACTTCTTTGAGTTATTTTTACAATTTTTTCTTTTTATAACTTTTGATTGCTCAAGTATTTGAAGCACATATTTCTCATAAAACATATTATTACATTCAAAAAACGTTTTTTCCTTTCTGCCATACTTTAAGGAAAGGATGCATTATGCAATAAAGATGAAAAAGATCTATTTTAAGTCATTTAATTTACACAAACAACACAAAATATTAACACTTAAGAATATTAACAATATAACAATTGTCCCTATGTCTATGCATACCAAAGTTTTTCATAAAACCATAGAGTTATAAATACAACCTTACCTAGTTAATCATTTATTTACTTCAATTGTAGTTATTTTTATTTTAATAAATATAATAACGCCTTTATCAATACATCTTCTACTAACTTGGTAGCTCTCAATTTATACTGTTGAAATTAACTCTTATATAAAACACTGTTTGATATCATATACTGTAGTTGCAATTTCATAGTTTCTACAATTAGAGAATTATACTAGTTTTGATACATACACGAATATCTAGAGAGCTTTATTTAACATTGAGTTACAAGCAACTTATATAATAATATAATCTTTAAACAATTGTGAATTGCTATACATTCTGAGTTCACATATATTGATGCCTAAAATCCTGTTTGTTGATTTATTATATTAGTACCTAGGTCACCGAGCTTTGCTTTTTTTTTAAGATATAAGAAAGATGAAACATGAAAAAAAGGAAAAATCAATATGGCCGGTGGGGCTCGACTAAGATATTACAACTTTACAAATAACAACTAAATATTATTTGCATTCAATTCATTTCAATTGTTAATAAAATGATATCTTAAAACAACACTGAAATACATCGATAATCTACACATACACATGGTAAAGTCATGAATGTTTATATGATAAAAATTCTTGGACTTTTAACTTTGGTGACAAATTTTGAGTGCCGTTTGCAAAACAAAACTAACAATAGTGGATGGATTATCATAGAACGTGTTAAAAATTGACAAACTGTGATTGTTTTTCTGACATGTCGAATTTTATAACCCGGTTAGACTTTAATCAATGAATCAGATGTAAACGAAACTATAAATGACACATATGAATTTGACATGACCGTAGTTCTTGTTGGAAACACAAACTTTTGAACCAAATCATACCCAGATTCTAAACAATTACTCCAATTAAAAGATATCCTTAAATTTTTATAAAAATGTATAATTATCGAAATTTTTAGTAAATTTATACAATATATAATCTAATCTACAAATATGAAAACCATAATTAATTAAAATAGATATACGTTATTTATAGGTACTTTGTATTACATCAAGCATTTGATTTTGAGTTAACATTTGACTTGCACATAAATATTTCATAATATTCACGGTTTATTGTATAATTCAAAAACATTATAAGCTAAGCGTGTAATCTTTTTTGGATAATATTCTATGGCTCATATTAAGAGATATTCTTAAAATTTACAACTATATAATTTTACATTTAATTATTTAATTTTATCGTTTAACGCACATGACAACATAGGTATATTTAGGCATTATTAATTATATCGTCAGATACTAATGATATAAGCCTTTTTTGCGGCCCAGAGATTCTGTAAACATAAAAAAATTATACCTAATGGCAGTTGTCTTAATGTTTAATAAATAATCCTTAAAAAATATGGAAAACAAAATTGAATCTGCAATCGAAATATTTTTATTCATTGCGCTCAGTCACTCGAATCTGTAGTCTCTGGAGTCCGAATGTGCATCATGGAAAAGGTCCCAAAGCTGAAAGCTTTATTTCTGGTCGGTCTTCTAGACCGATATCTGAACCGGTGTCATTTATCCCCGTCCACCTGCTTTCTAAATTGCATTGCGTCACCATAGGCTTTCTTTACTGCTTTCCTGTCGGTGGGTTTCCTTGATTCGACCAATTTAGCCTGATCTACTGTTTTATCTAAGCCCAAGCGTTCTAACTTATTCGGTGGCAGCCATTGCCAAGTTCGCTTAACGTCGAAGAATAATACGAGGTACAAAACGGGTTCGTGGGCGTAATTTTTCTTTAAGTTTAGAACATCTTGTGGTGGTACGGGAAGAGGAACTCCGTTATAAATGTAGCCTTTCGGCATCTTTGGATCAATGATAAGAGCTGGATACCAAGGATAACCCCTGCAAGAGGAGAGGAGGTATAAATTTTAAAAAAGTTATCCTGAACTAATATAACTTGTGTTAAGATCAAAATAAAAGATTTATCATTTTGAATACCGAACTGAGGTAAGTTGAAGCACCGTGTGGTATCCGGCTGAGTAGAATACACCACCCTCTTAGTGAGTTGCCGTAGAATACAACTAAGGTAAGTTGACGTCAGGCAGACAGCCCGTCGTAAAAACGCAGCCAAATTATGTGATAGCATGTTTATAACATGTAGTGCCGACTCCAAATAGGAGTGAGATAAGGGCAGGAAGGATGTATTTTAACTTTATTTTAAGATATTTATGAACTAACCTGCACTTTGCCCATACCAATTGTAAGGGCTCCAGTTGAATTTCCGGCTGCGCAGATTTTACTGGCGTTTTTGACGTGGAAGACCTCGTGCCACGTCCCTTAAATTTTATTTTTTGTTACTAGAGATAGATACTTTTTTAAATTCTATTGAGAAATTGTAGTTATTATGCAAAAACAATTTTCGTGGTGTCTTTAAAAAAAATGAATTTATTTATTTATACACTTTATTGCACACAAAAGAGAAAAAATTAAACCGTTAGGTGTAAAACACGGCGGTAGAACAGTAAAATAAAATAAAAATGTATATTTAAATTTATTTAATATTATTGCACACACAGGAAAAAATTGGAAAGCAAAAGAAACAGCAATAAATTTCATAACTTGTAACGTACAAAAAGCGGTCTTATAGCTTAGTAGCGATCTCTTTCAAACGACCTTAGGGTTCAACAGGACTGTAACGATTGTGCGTGTGTGTGGAATCCAAAGGCAAAAGAATTACAAAATATTTAAAAAGACTGAAGAAATGTAGTGACTTTTTTGGATTTTCAAGAGTCTGCTGTAAGGCACTTTCAAATTTTGTGTTAAAATTTATTGATCAGGTGGTGGTGGTGGTTTAATGGTTTTTAAAGACCATTAGGTGTAATAGCACGGCGGTAAAACAGTAAAATTAAATAAAAATATATATTTAAATTACCCGCGCGCTTCAATTATGTTTACTAAATCGATATGAATAACCTTATAGTTTTATACTTTTTAGTTATAAATACTCTATATATTAAGTATTATAAATGTAGTATGTATGTATGTCCATAATTTATGTACATAAAAATATAAATATAAATAAAGAATTATAAAACGAAAGGTGATGTATATAATAGACAAAGCAGGAACCGACATAAGCTTGCGGCTCCTGCTATGCGCCTTGCAAATGTACGTAAGTCGTTTGTGGGTTTGCGCTAAAACTATGTAAAATTTAACTTTTTTGTGAAATAAATAAATAAAAAAGATATCATGCGTACCTTCACAGGGGTCGTGGGTGGTTCAGCTTCTGCCACGTCAGCTCTTGTTGAGCGTCGCGCGCGCCTACGCGGCTCCTGCCCACTTCCCCCTTCTACAGTCGAGTCCATTGTTTCGTTATAACTTGACCTTGGAATCATTAAACACAGAAGAATTTAACAATTTCTATTCTTCTTACTCACTTTAATGAAACTTTGCTCTCCTTAGAACTTGTAAGAAAAAAGTAAACGTGTTCACAAAATCCATGAAACTAAATTTCAACAAAATATGTAACAAAATACATATTACCTTTTAGAATATTGATTGCTCAATATTCTAAATATGTATTTTGTAGGTATAAGTATTTCTATTAATTATTATTTAAATTAATATATAAGTGGTAATAATAAAGGTAAGTTATAACAAAACTAGCAGTACCCGCGACTCCTATCACGCCTGCTTAAGTGTTTAAATATCCGCAATAATGCAATACGTGTTATGACTGTTAATTCTCACCCATCACTAGAGCTGAAGGAACATGAATGGTCCGATCCATTTTCATCATCATAGTGCGTGCACGACGAACAGGACTGTGACCACGCTGAGCTGCTACTTGAAGACCTAAATATTAGGAATAACACTATAAAAACCCGACATTAATTGTCGTGGTTTAAACTAGTATTAGCGGCCTGTTACTATCGCATCGCTAGTAATAAGCTTAAATATCGAATACTGTGTCGAATATATGTGATGTAATATACATCACATATATCAGACGCTTAGTATTAAATTGACTATTCGAAGTGTATTTTATAGAACTCAACATCAAAGTTAAAAAAGAGTAAAATCGATGAATTATAATTCTATTTTTTCACTCGAAGTCCCATTCCTAAATACAAGTACTTTTAGAATTTCCGATTTTTCTATAAGATGCTTTGGTTTATGCTGAATTTGTACGTAACAACACTGTTAGGAAGCTCTCACTTACTCTGCTGCTATTACATTCACCCTCCTGCCCTTATTACACTCTAGGTGAGGTCGGCACAAGTTACAAACATGTTGTCACATGATTTAGGTACGTATTTTACGACCGGCCGCCTGCCTGATATCATTTACCTTAGTAGCCTTTTGCGACACCTCGGTGAGAAAGAGGGTGGACTATTTTATTCAACCGAATAACACACGGTGGGTCAACTTACCTTAGGCGCCATATACGATACCTCGGTAAGAAATGAGGGTGGTCTATTCTACTCAGCCGGATACTAAAGAGAAGTATCCGGCTAGTTAATGTCATAGTAGATCTCGTTTATCAGAAAGTGGCATTAGCTTATTTTAAGGAAACGCTTTAGACGATACATAAAAAATTCTAAAACGTTACCTGGAAAATGCAAGATCACTGTCAGATCCTACTTCGCCGGGCGGTCCCCTGTACTGTAAAAATGAAGCTCCACCAGGTACCCCCGCACCTCCTGCCCCTTCTGCAGTACCATCACCACCCATGCCCCTAGAAACATAAAACATTAAAGTGAGAGACGTATTATGAACTGTATTATTTACATATGGACCATAGGCGACTTAACCTATAGTGCACGGTGTGCAATGCACAGTTAAGAGCATCGTCTTGGACCATCATGGTACAACAATGATATTACAGAAGCGGCCCGCCATTACCGTTTGAAAACTACTCCCGGTGGCGGTAGTTTTCAAACGCGAGCGCCCTATGGGCGGCTCTAAGAAAGGCCGTAACTAATACCATACTGGCCGTAACTATGAAAAAAATTTCTTGTTACGACGGCAAAGTTAATAGATATAGCCACGAGGAAGGGAGGGGAACAGGCCTAGGGGGGCGCCAGGGTTTTATTGCACACAGACACTAAACGAGCTAGGGCCGCCCATGAGTTGGACAATGGTAAATCATCAAAGAATACATATGTTTCAAACCAAAGGGAAGGGAAGGCGAATTAGTTAGTGTTATTCAACTATACTATTAATCATACTCCAACTCATCCAAAATTGATTACTAATCCAGTAACTAGTAATACAGTGGCCTCCCAGATATACAATGACAATTAAGATAATATGGCTGTAGTGGAATAATCAAAAGAAAATGCGGGAACGTGTATCCAGCGACATTTTGTGTTATTTTATAGCAACATATTAAAAAGACACGCACCTAAACAGATCAGGTGATGACGCAGATTTGTCCTTATTCTGTTTGCGCGGACGGCCGCGGCCTTTCTTCCTAGGAGACGTCGCTGCTTGCGTGTTACTTCGTCCCAAGCTGGCTGATAATGTAGGCAACGATGCTATAACATTGATAATACTGAATTTAAAAAAAGGCCAAATGGTTTTTCGGATTCACTAAATAAATATATGGGGTAAGTAACCTTAATACTTGTGTTATGGTAGACAGATAACTGGTGAATATATACTTATATATTTTTTAAATACCTACTTTAATACAAATATACACCCAGGCTCTAAGGCCAACAAATTCATTTATAGAAAATGTTGGCCCTCGATTGGTAGTAGTAATATCTTAGCTTAAATATAACCCTGAAGAATAGAGAAACTATATCCGTTATAGGCGTGTGGTATCCGGCTGAGTAGACCACCCTCATTACTGACCGAGGTCTCGTAAGAGGCGACTAAGGTAAGTCAACCCGCCGTGTGGTAATCGACCGAGTAAAATAGACCATCATCATTCCTTACCGAGGTGTCATAAAAGGTGATTAAGGTAAGTTGACCCACCTTGTGGAATCCGGTTGAGTAGAATATACCACCCTCTTTCTTACCGAGGTGTTGTAAAATACGACTAAGGTAACTTGACGTCGGGCAGGCGGCCGGTCGTGAAATACGAAGCCAAATCATGTGACAACATGTTTTTAACATGTTCTGCCCACCCCACTTATAGCGGGATAAGGGCATGAGAATGATATCAGTTACATAAAATTGGTATATGTAATCGTCAATGATGTGTGAGAATTACTGTTGCCATTTCCAATTGAGATATTGTTTACATACAAAAATAACAATATTACACTATATAATATTGGAGATAGAGAGAATAAGAGAAGATAGAGCCCTAGGGGTGATAGGGATACAAAGAAAAAACTTACCGTCGGATCCGAAACTTTTAGAAGGTGTTGCCAGAGTACACGGGCTCAGTAATAAAGTAGGTTTTTTGAGACCGCCCAAAAGTCCCAACCCTAAAACCAATCCAAGAGAGATTTAGGCGAGAGACTTATTTAATTACAACATAATTATTTATCTATATTCGTATAAAAATGAATTTTACAAAATTCACATTAAACGTTACCTGTAGATTCTGGCTGTTTAGATGGCGATCGTTCTGGTGTTGCCAGTTTTTGTGTGCGTTCTACTCTTTTTAGCGTTGTTATTGGAGCTTCCGAATCTGTGGTTGGTGTATCTTAAAAAAAAACAATATCTCTTACGACGATGACGGTCATAACACGTAATTATAGGAAAATACAGATACAGAGTGATTAAATCTTATTGGGTTTTCCACGACATTAAAATATATTTTATACAGACACGCTTTATGGTTTCATCTGCATGTAACCAGCTCCTTTGAACGCAAATGTGACCCACTTCAGGCGAAATGAATTAATTGAAACTTTTTACACTCATCGAAAATGACAACACAAACTAAACTAATACACAAAAGCTGAAGAGTTTGTTTGTTTGTTTGAACGCGCTTATCTCAGGAACTACTGGACCGATTTGAAAAATTCTTTCAGTGTAAGATAGTCCATATATCGAGGTTGGCAATAGGCTATAGCATCACGCTAAGATAAATAGGAGAGGAGCAGCATTATAAAATATTACGAAGAAGAAAAATTAAAAGCTTTCCTTGCGTGTGCTAAGTAAACGGTGAAAGTTATTTATCAAAGTTAAATCATGTATTAAAAAATTGTTCCCCTCTAAAAGTCCACGAAAGCATATGTTTAGCTTTTAATGATAAACAACTTAAACCATTTTTACAGTTATCAAAATATTATATTACAGTTTCAATCTTTCCACGCGGGCGGAGCCGCTGGCGATTGCTAGTCAAATATAAAATCACTTTTAAAAAAATAGTAATCTATCGCTCTAAAAAATGGTGTAGAACAGTGTTTTCCAACGTGGGGCCCATAACCCACAGGGGGGCAATTTCATGGTTAAGGGGAGGGCAACTCGACACGAGTTTAAGCCTTTCGCTCTGGGCCATTTAAGTGCAATGCTAGATTACGGTTCCAAATTTAACAAAAAAAAGCAATTTTTCTTCCTAAAAACCTATTATTTATGTTCTTAAGGTCAACAAGGTAAATTTTCAAGGAAAATTCAATTTTTAATATTAAAATTTATGTATGTTACTTTTTATCGTGAGACATCGACCAAAAAAGGTCGGGAAACACTGGTCTAGAAGCTGAATTGATCCGTTAAGTACCAATTTCCCTGGTTTCCCGTGGCCTGGACGCCGACTGCGCCACGCGGCCTCGACCTCTGCGGCCTCTCCGACCTCGCCCTCTGCCGCGGCCTCTCCACCAGTTTCTGTTCACTTTACTCTTTGTTACCAACGGTGAATCGTCTCTCTGAAAATAATTTCACGCTAGTTGCCACTGCGACTTCGTTCACGTCACTTTTATTGTTTTTTTTTTTAATATCTATCTAAAATAATTGCCCCATTTTATGTGGTTTGTTCGAAAATACACAAATTTTTCATGTCCTGTATGTAAACCCGATGTTAAGGCTTCAATTGTACTAAAAACGATTAGTATTGCTCAAACGGATTACCTGGCGAAAGCGTAATTAACAGATAGACTTTAGGGTGGTGACATTAGGAGTGGTATTTTCTTTATGAAAAAAACCCCGAAAAGTAAGATGAAAAAACACTTTCACGATTGTAATATTTGTGTATGATTAAAAATATTTTATAGTTAAGAAAGAAACATAAAAAAATTATACGAAAACGTATTTTATATTAATTTTATTGCAGTTATATTTGTATAATTTATCAATAGTTAATATCAGTTAATAGGCTACAAAACATACCGTGTTGTTTTCGTCATCCGTATTTAGCTCTCTATGTACACTTGTATGTCGACGCTCGCTTCGAGCGAGCGACACGCCGCGTTCGCTTCGTGTATCTGGAATCCAATATGCATTCAACTGTGTTAGGTGATAGTAACCTTCTTAATTATACCCAACTAGTTTTATCCGCGACTTCGTTTTAAACTGTAGAACATGTGCGCTATGGTTTTGCTTACGAGTTAGTTGTTGCTGTACGCCAATCTTGTATCTTAGTATAAATTTATGTTACAATCACTGTTTAATGAAATTTTCAGACAATCTTTAGAATGATCCAGCTGATGATCATGTAAAGTTTGGCGGCGCTGACAGCATTTTTTAACTGATACTGGCAGTGTTTTTTTGTTTAAATTAAGCCGACCACCGAAGCGATCTGCGTATGCTAATTTATACATAATATACAAAGCTGAAGAGTTTTGAAAAAATCTTTCAGTGTAAGATAGTCATTTATTTATCGAATAAAGAATACAACATCAGGCTAAGATAAATAGGAGAGGAGCAGCAATAAAAAAATATTACAAAAACAGCAAAATGTTAAAGCTTTCGTTGCTTGCGCTAAGTTAACTGTGAAAGTTATTAAAAAATTATATATTACAAAATTATTCCCCTCTCAAAGTACTAGATAAAAGTCCACGACAGCATATATCTAGCTTTTAAGGTAAACCTACATTAACCATTTTTATGGTTATCAAAATATCATATCACGGTTTTAATCTTTCCACGCGGGCGGAGCCGCTGGCAATAGTCACTACATAGTATAAAACAAAGTCACTTTCCCTGTCTGTCCCTATATCCCTATGTATGCTTAAATCTTTAAAACTACGCAACAGATTTTGATGATTTTTTATTTATATATGTATAGTGATTGAAGAGGAAGGTTTATATGTATAATACATTCAATATGGGATGGAGAAATACTGTAATTTTTGAGGTTTCTAATGTGATGTCGTAAATAATTACATTTTTTTCACTTACATTGCAAACGCAGGCTGAACCCTACGAGATTTATCAAAATAATGTACTAAGTATTTGTACACCTTGAAAATTCAACAGAAAACTCCGCGATTGTATATATCTCTAATGGATAACCCACAATAGCATTTTTTTGTCATTTACTTTTACGAAAAATAATTCCTTATTTTCGAAGCAATTTTAAACAATACAGCATTAATCCTTAATTAAGTACCTTAAATACATTGTTGATTTAATATAGATCAATATGGCCGTTACAGCATGTTATTTAAATGAACATTTCCGAAGATATTACAGATTTAATATGCAAGGGCATAGCGGTTTGTGTTTTACTCCAAATTTAACGCGTGCGGGCCACGGGCAGTAATGAATGAAACAAACTACTGGATCGATTTTAATCATTTTTTCCCTAAGTGACTAACTATATATTGTATATAGCCCTTGCGAAGCAGGGGCAGGCCGCTAGTTATGTATAAATTAGCAGATATTAGATTTTAATCATTTTTTTCACTGAGTGACATAGGCTATATATTTTATACCCATGCGAAGCCGGAGCGGACTGCTAGTATGATATAAATTCATACCTGCCGTCCGGTCACTATCACTGCTAGAATTCCTGACACTACGACGCCGTCTCGCACTGGGCTCTCTGAGTCGCGGCCGCTCCGCCTCGTCCGCCTCGCCCTGCCCCGCCACGTCACGCATCCCCGCTTCGATGACGTCACGACGGGCTTGACGGAATATTGGTGCGCACTGTTCACGCATCTTCACGCCCGCCCTGATGACAAATATTGATTGATGAGCGACTTATTGGTCCCAATTTTGTCACCAATTATGGTCAACAGTATTATTTAACGCGATTTTTTTTTTAGAAGGCGTTTTTGAAGCCAACTATTTTGATAATAAACTTGTATTGCAATACTTAAATATAAGTGTTCCCAATAGGTTGCCTCGCAAACATCTTGGCTTGTTGCACCCGCTGCGCTCCAGAACGAACCTTAAGCATTTTTCTGCATTAAGTAGGTTATCAAGAGAATATAATGCAATTTGAGAATCTATCGATATGTTCAGCGATACATTTATTAAGTTTACAAAATATATTCTTAAACTCCAAACATTGAAGCCTTAGTGTTACATTTAGTTTATTTTAGTTAAGTGTTGTCCTTTACATATAATGATGTACATGCTGTAGCACCTGAAGGCAGTGTATTTAATACCTTTTGTGGCGTATTTAGTTAATTCTAATGTTTTAAAGTAACTTTAATGTAACTGCCACTGGTTGGTCCAAATAAATAAAATAAATAATAATATTTTAATTCTAGAATTCTATTCTTTCTTCTTTGTTCGATGCGTTAATAGTATATTACTTATGATTAAATATTTCGTGACTGACATTGACAGGATAATCATAAACTATGTAAAGTTTATTTTATTCTATTTTAGGTATTCATAGCACATATTATATAAAAAAATAGTATTATACAAAGAAAAATTGGCTATTTCTTGTCTATGGGCACTTTAATAAAGCCAAATCGCACAATCCACCGAACGCACATTGAAACTTGACTTACTTGAAATTGGACCCAAAGATTTGGTTCACGGATCTATATATTAATACATGAAACAAAAACGGTTGTACCTCTTTTACGAAAATTACGCAGACAAAGGGAAGTATGAAATTTGACACATTTATAGAGTAGAGAATACTACCATTTTTTATATAAATAATGCATACTTTGAATTAATAGAAAAATTCCCTACACACACTACCATGCAATTGATACACTCACAAATATATACTCTTTTGTTTATGGTCTTTGGTTAAATTGAGTTCAAACTAAAAATTGATACATTATGGTCGTATTTTATATATAAGATATGGTAAGAAAGTAAAGGTTAAAACTTACTTATAAAATACAGTGTCCTTGTTATTATACGTAAGGCAATTATCGATCATTAATTGAAAATCTGCTTCCACATCATCTATTGTTTTGTAAGCGCCTCTGTCCAGTTTCTTTCCTATAGTGCTGAGATCCATTGGGTGTTTCACAATTGTACTGTAATCTGGTACCTATATTAATTTGAATTTGATTAACTAGAATGTTCTTAAATGATTCAAACTATACAAGACCGAGAGTATCATCGCGTCAAATAATGGATATTAATCGTTCGTGGTAGCCCAGCGGTAACACCGTGCGACTCTTTCGAGGAGGTCACCATAAGGGTTCAAACCTGGGAGACACCAATAAGTTTTTCTGTTAAAACTTATGTGTCTAATTGATAATTGCAATTTATCACACGCTTTTCGGTGAAGGAAAACATCGTGAGGAAACCTGCATATCTCTAGAGAATTCTGGGGATATGTGCAACCTACCAATCCGCATTGGAGCAGCGTGGTAGGTCTTAGCTCCAATCCTTCTCTCCAAAAATGGAGAGAGGAGGCCTATGCCCAGCAGTGGGATAGTAACAGGCTGCTACTTACTCACTTTACTTACTATTGCAGATATTATTCTAGCACCTTAGAATTCCAAGTAAATTCTTTGCCTATCGCTACTTATTTTAAAACTTGGCAATTACTTAAACTATTCTAACACTGATTCTTCTACTACTCTCCTTATTTTTTATTTACCACGTAAAAACACTACAAAATATATATTTTTAATTGCACTTTTTATTAAGACTGATTGATGACTCCTATAATAAAGACATAGTCATCAATCACATAACCATAACCGAATATATTTTTTCAACCACGATAATTTTAAACATCTTAAACATTTTTTAAACATTTTAAACATCTTAGACTTTTTGTTGTGTTAGTCTAACTAAAGATAATCGTATAATTGTCACAAATATTAATTCTATCAAACTTCCGCTGCATTGAATGTCAGTCATTAAATGCTTGAATAATATACAACCACCGTTACGTGACTTTAAAAATAGTTACACGTTTGAATAAAAACATAATGAGAATTTTATTAGGCATTTACCTGGCCGATGTATCATCATCATTCTCTTACCCTTATCCCACTCTAAGTGGGGTCGGCACAATATCTCTTCTTACATTCTCCTCTATCATTCATCAACTCTGTCGCCACTTCGTTAATATGCATATCATTTTTCACATAATCCATCCATCTTTTTTTCGGCCTCTTTCTAGTCATACATGCGATGTATCTATGAATCTAACGTTAACTTAAATTATTTATTTTTAATTCTTAAGCGTATTTTAGACTTGCCGTTGTTATTACAGCATAGTTTCTTACCTCAAGTAGGTCGACGGGTTCCGTAAACACGTCACTTTGATCGGCGTACCGCAAAAGGCGCAACAGTTTGTGCAAAGCCGCACGCTCCGGACGTAACGAGTGAAGCACGCACCGTTCCCATACGCGAGTGTACTCAGCTTTCAATCGCTCTCTCTTTCGTACGAGCTCGCAAAGTAACCTAGACATATATTAAATAAATAAATAAATATATGGGACACTTACACACACGGTCGTCCGTCCCCAAAGTAAGTAACTTAATACTTGTGTTATGGTAGACAGACAACTGGTGAATATATACTTATATAATTTTTAAATACATACTTAAATACAAATATACATCCAGGCTCAAAGACCAACAAATTTATTTATAGAAAATGTTGGCCATAGGCGGGAATATGGCCGCGAAATATTGGATATACTTATGTATTTTAGGACTTATTTAAAAATTATTAATAAAATTATGAATATATTTAGTGTCTGTCTCCTGATACACAAGTATGATGATGTTGATTTGTTTGATACTTACGAAACTTACTAAATCACTAAGTGTAATACAGCGTAATGAAAAAGAGAGAAAAAAGCTTGATTTAGTGTATATGTACTACTTTTTTTCGTATACTTTCTGATGGCAATAGACGTTAATGACAGTAAATTAATGATGAATGAACCAAGCGTATTAAGTTCACTCATACCTAGCTCTTTCTAAGTCCTGTCGTATTCTCTGCCAGTACTTTAGTTGATTGCACAATTCACGAACGTTCACCGTTCCATCTTGGATACCTCTGCTACCTGCAATATCAATTCTATGTAGGTAATATATATATATAGATAGTTTCTATCTAATTCAGACCAACATCGACATTACACACGATTAAAAGCCTAATTCATAGTCGTGTAGTGTCTACGTTCATACCGGGTCAGAATGTATTTCACACAACGACCCTTTTTAAAGCGAGAATCTATAGTAAACCGAAACCCCACTTCCGCTATGAAACAACTACACTAGCACCCACAAGTGTCCTTTGACGTTTCTCTTTGTTAGTCATATATTAAATTTATCCCTTATAAAAGGACACTTTGAATAGCATAAGATAGCTTAACCGTATTTCAATAGCACAGAAAACGTTCAGAAAGGATAATTTGTAATTGAAATACCCTATTTTATTTTATATTCCCAAAGTGTGCGCTTGCGTTAAGCCTTTATAAGGTTATAAGTTAAGGAATAGGCTTTGTTTTGATAATTAAAAGCCTTGATTATATTGATTGCAAGTTACAAAGAGTACAGATGCGTAACGTTATGTTACAAAATTTGAATGTGAAGAAATACAATTGATTTGAACGTATAAAGGCGTACAGGTGCAGCATGGACGTGTCACCCACACGTCCACGATTGGTCCGTATCAACCGCCCACAGGTGATTATAGGCCGCAACACAAAGGAATAACTATATGAGCTTCTTTTTCTTCTATAATCCGCGATTAGGTAAAATAAAAAAAAAATAATGCAAAATGTAGAGTGGACAATCCGTTTTCATACCTAATACATTCAGGATTCACACATTCACAAACCACCACCACCACCGCCACCACAATACACAAGCACTACAAACGTTCACTATCACAAACTCAACAATCGTTTCGCCCCGCAACCGAAGCATCATCAGGAGATAGAATCCACGACAAAATTGCAAAGCTTTGCGATTTTGTCGTGATGAAAACGGATTGTCCACTACGCCGTGTGGTATCCGGCTGAATAGAATAGTACCACCCTCATTTCTTACCGAGGTGTCGTAAGAGGCGACTAAGGTAAGTCGACCCGCCGTGTGGTATCCGGCTGAGTAGAATAGACCAACCTCATTTCTTACCGAGGTGTCGTAAAAGGCGACTAAGGTAAGTTGACCCACCGTGTGGTATCCGGTTTAGTAGAATAGACCACCCTCTTTCTTACCGAGGTGTCGTAAAGTACGACATTGGTAAGTTGACGTCAGGCAGGCGACCGGTCGTAAAAACGCAGCCAAATCATATGACAGCATGTTTATTACATGTTGTGCCGACCCCACTAGAGTGGGAAAAGGGCAGGAAGAGGAAAACGGATTGTCCACTCTATATTTAGCTGTATATATATTCTCTATTTTACTTCAGCGCGGATTAAATCAAAATAATTTTATTATTACTTTTGTATTATGGATCTCCGCAAAGTAACGGCTAATTCTATAAATTACTTACCGTGATGGCTCGTGAGACTCTGCAGCCTCCGTAACAACGGCACTCCATTTCTACTGTGCCGTTTGAGCGTCCAGTAAGCTAGTAAACGTTTCATGAGATGCGCGCGTGCAGCGGGTGGCCCATGAGCTAACTTCGCAATCTCCGCGACCCGTTCGGCGGGTAGTGTCGGCACTAGCACTACAGGCGCCCATGTCCTTTTCAACGCTAATACCCGACGTGCCTGAATTAACGAAGTACTTAGTGTAAGTACTTCGTACATACTCCTTACACTTGTTAGGTTTCTCTTGTATGTATATAGCGGTCTCCCTTTAACGTTGGCATTCTTTACGTGAACGGATTTGATTCTTTATACATTTATCAATTACATTGTCACCGGTTAAGTCAATAAAACATATAATATGAAAAAATTAAAAAGTCATGTCTTTCGAATAAGTGAAAAATAATTTCGTTTTCAGAGAATAAATTGGAATGGATGTTTTAGTTGGTTTTCTGTTACTTCGTCATCCTCCTGCCCTTATCCCACTCTAAGTGGAGTCGGTACAACATGTTATAAACATGTTGTCACATGATTTGGCTTCGTATTTTACGACCGGCCGCCTGCCTGACGTCAATTTACCTTAGTCATATTTTACGACACCTTGGTAAGGAGGGTGGTCTATTCTACTCAACCGGATACCACACGGTGGGTCAACTTACCTTAGTCGCCTATTACGACACATCGGTAAGAAATGAGGTTTGTCTATTCTACTCGGCCGGATACCACACGGCGGGTCGACTTACCTTAGTCGTCTTTTACGACACAATAAAAACACAAATTAGTTTTGAGTTACATCCTTTTATATTTATTTCTGTTTTAATTATATTTAATTTTAATATATGTAAACTATTTTTTCTAATTCACAAAGGATTCTACAATTGTACATCATTTTACAGAATAATGGATAAGTAGTCTTTATTGTCTATTATTTTTTATTATTAATTATTATTATTTGTTTATAATTAATTAATTAATAATAATTTTAATAATTAAATAAATTATATTATTATAAAGACGTTTTTCTATTTTCTCAATAAATAAAATTACAATTACTAAATTTATAGCTTTATTTTAGTTCTTTTACCAGTTTTGAATAAAATAAACTATTTCCTATGTATTAAATGCCAAAACAAAAGCTATACTCACTTGTTTTATTTTGTCTCGACCCTTTTGTCTTATCGCAGAAAGATCGGCAGGTTTATTGTCTCCTTCAGATTCTAGTGCTCTCCTTTCCTAAAGAAAATTAGGAAAAAGTTTATTTTAGAAAAGGGATAATGGAACATTAAAAAGTTTAAAATATTGTAACTCAAAATAACCAACAATGTTAATGGACGATTAAAGTTATCCATATACCTGTAAGATATGAGCAGGGGTGTGGGCATCGCAGTAGGCCATTTTGGCAACTTGCACCGGCTGGCTGGGATCCCGCCCTGATCCAGCCGCTTCCATTTTCATATACAAACTGAGGAAAGATATTATAATTTATGATCTTTTAAAGCGATAAATTGAAACAATTTTTTAAGGATTTAATAGACATCTCAATTAAGCAGTACCTGACCGAGCTTTACTCGGTTTATAAGATAGAAAAAGATAAAAATAATTGGGCAGGTAAGACTCTTGCCCACCACTATCAACTTTTCAAGGTTATCTGGTTGACGGCGAGCAAAGTATCCTAAGATTCGTTGATAACATATTGTTGAGAGCAAACCTTAACTCCTATTCATTAATCTGTACATTAACCATCAACAACTCACCCAGCCTGTTGAGCACAGGTTACGTGGAAAGCAGAATAGCAGTTGCTCCTGTGGCACTGGATACAGGCACCGGCCCCACGTTGCTTGCATACCATGCACTGCAGCTTCCACCGAGCGGCCGGAATCATTTCTATCGAATCTGATGGGTCGACATTGGCAACGATATAATATTAATAATTTATAGAATTAGGCGTTACTTTGCGGAGATCAATAATACAAAAGTAATAATAAAATTGTTTTACTATAATCCGCGATGAAGCAAAATAGAAAATATATGTAATGTTAAATGTAGAATGGACAATCCGTTTTCATCGAGATAGACTCCACGGCAAAATCGCAAAGCTTTGCAATTTTGTCTCATTTGCGATTTTTTGTGTCTATCTCTTATCGTCGGTTGAGGGGCGAAACGATTGTTGAGTTTGTGATAGTGAACGTATGTAGTGCTTGTGTATTGTGGTGGCGGTGGTGGAGGTGTGTGTATGTGTTTTTACGAATCCTGCATGTATCAGGAAAACTGATTGTCCATTTAGCATTATATATATTTTCTATTTTACTTTATCGCGGATTATAGCAAAATAATTTTTTTATTACTTTTTTGATATAATATAAAATAATTTATTTCGACCAAAAACGAGTCAAATTGTTTAGTATTAACATAAGACCTAACTCTTAAATGTTAGTAAATACAGTAGAACCTCGATAAGTTAAAATCCAAGGGAAGCTCAAAATTTTTGTAGTGAAGTTGAAAATTGTAGAGTTTTTAAATTATCATGGGTTTATAAAAAGTGAAAGGTGGGGGATTATGAGTTAGTACTTAGCTCTAGAAGGAGCGACTGATGTTTTTATTGCAACACTGTTTGAGCTACGTAAGGAAACATTGTTCCAAATAGGAAAATCGGCCAGTTTGCGTCTTTTACCTAATAAATTTTCTCCTGATTCTTGTTTTTTCAAGACCTAAGCTTGATTTATAGAAGCAGTTGTTACTTTGCAGAATTCCATAGTACAGAAGTTACAATTTTTTTTTGGTGTAACGCAAATAAACGCAAACCGCAACGCGATAAGTTCGTTAACGCTTTTCTGTAATGGTAAACGTCGTGAGGAAACCTGCATATCTCTAGAGAATTCTAGGGATATGTGTAACCTACCAATACGCGTTGCAGCAGCGTGGTAGGTCTTTGTTGTAATCCTTCTCTCCAAAAAAGGAGACAGAAGGCCTATGCCCATCAGTGGGATAGTAACAGGCCTTTACGTTACTTTGAATTCTTAATAACCTATAAACCAGTGGAATCGTGGTTGACTTATAAATTGTTAGAACTCCAGCAAAACACAATTTTTACACAAAAAGTGTTTTTAGGCTAACTTTTACGAGGCTTATTTGGCTAAAATCATGAAGATATTACCTATTGGTTCTAAGAAGACAGTGTTGGCAAAACGTACTTCCGGTATCCAAAGGGCACAAACCACGTGAGCCCATGTTCCTTGATCTGTCTGTTTGAAAGCACCTGTAACAGTACATTGTTTTAAGCGGTAAATACAGAAGACAAGATTTTCTTTATCAAATTCAATTCATATTCAAAATATTCTTTATTCAAAAGTGCTTTTGAATCGTCAACTCTACTGCTGGTTCGGAAAGCTGTTCCTACCGAGAAGAGCCAGCAAGAAACTCGGCGGTTGCTCTTTTGAAAATATAATTCTTACTAGTTACATTAGTTATTACTGTTTTGTACAGGGTCGAAGAGTAGCTACGTCTACGCATTTTTATCATCCAAGTATTCCTCAATAGTATAGTAGGTTTTCTATATTTGTCTTTTAGCCTTGTATCACAAAGTTGTAATTACCTCCAGTGTTAGGACACAGCACACAGTTCACGAGACGAGAAGGGGACTGTAAGCAACGTCTGCATAACCACTGCCCTTCAGGTATATAGGGTACCTAGAAGCAAAGTATCATGTATATATAACATGTTGTAAGTTGATATAGGAGCTGAAAGCTATAAACCAAAATGAAAGCTATAAATTATTTGTATCTGTATCATGATTTGTAATACACCATAGATAATTTATTATATGAAAGTAGGTGAGCCGGCCTTAAATATATCCTCTCCATTTAAAATATAAAAAAGGTGGTACAAATATGGGTCAGACTGGACGTAATTTCAAAAATCGCTTTAAAAAACACATGGCCGCCTTTAGAAACAATAAACCCGAAAGTTAAAGCTAAACATTTGTTAGAATGCGGTCATAAAATTTCTAACGACAGTTGTTTCCAAATTTTGCACACCTGTGCCAAAAGCTTAAACCTCAATACTTTTGAGGAATTGGAAATAATAAAACATAAAAACGATACACTAATTAACGAACGTTACGAGTTCTAGTTTGCTACACGCATTCAAAGACAAAGTAAACGAAATGGTGGGGGTTAAACTCGGTACTGCATAACTTTGCTTGCTTGGGATATGCTCCGCTTTGCGGTTTTATTATGGAGTCTATCTTCTGATTATGCTTCGGTAACGGGGCGAAACAATTGTTGAGATTGTGGTTGTCAATGTGTGCAGTGCTTGTGTATTGTCGTGTTATTGGTGGCGGGTAGTGCATGAGTTTTTACAAATTCTGCATGTTTTAGGTATGAGATAGAATAGTACACTTTACATTTAGTATTACATGTATTTTCTTTTAGCACGGATTATAATAAAATAATATTTTCATTACTTTTGTATATAAAAAAACATTTTACGACGCACAAACATATTTGCACACAAATATATTTAAGGGACATACCCCATAACAATCTTGATGAACAGCCAGGTTACACATGTCACAGAACAAGATAACGTTAGTATTCTGACATTCACCATCCATGCAAATACAACACACAGCGTCCTCGTCTACTGTTGCCGCCGTCTGCTGACCATTTTGAGTTCCCTGCATAAAAAATGTTACATACAGAAATAATATACAAGATTAGATACTACTAATTTTACCATTTAGTGATAGCGAAGACTAAGAAACATCTGGGGAATGTATGTTTCTTCGTTTCGTTCGTATATTATATGACGTGAATCTATACTAATATATAAAGCTGAAGAGTTTGTTTGTTTGATTGATTGTTTGAATGCGGTAATCTCAGGAACTACTGGATCAATTTGAAAAATTCGTTGTAAAATAGTCCATTTATCTAGAAAGGCTATATAACATCACGCTACGATGAATAGGAGAGGAGCAGCAATAAAAAATATTACGAAAACGGCAAAATTTAAAGCTCTCCTTGCGTGCGCTAAGTAAACGGTCAAAGTTATTAAAAAATCATGTATTACAGAATTGTTCCCCATTAAAAGTTCTAAATAAAAGACATAAAAGACCGCGACAGCATATGTCTAGCTTTTAAGGTTAACCCACTTTAACCATTTTTATGGTAATCAAGATACTATATTTGATTTAAATCTTAACATGCGGGCCGAGCCGATGGCGATTGCTAGTATGTTAATAAAATTCTTCTAAAGAGCTCTTTATTTCTAATCTGATAATCTATAACCTGCCTATTTGTATAGTTTGTGTAATCTTCTCCTTCTCTCTGAGAAAAAAAAGTCTTTTGCTTAGTTGCGGGAGAGGTATACCCGCTGCGTGATTTTGAGCTTTTATATGACAAAAAAGATAGCTAATATAAAATGAATTCAGTAGACTTATGTATACAAGATTAGAGTTATCTTCTTGCCAGTAAGTATGCTTTATTTCATGTTGGTTACTAAAATATCAATAAGAATTGATTTATTTCTATTTAAGTAACTATTTACACTACTTACAAGTCATGGTGTTATATTAAGTCATTATCTCTAACATTTATCACTATTAGAATAGTACCACCCTCATTTCTTGCCGAAGTCTCGTAAAAGGCGACTAAGGAAAGTCGAGCCGCCTTGTGGTATCCGGCTGAGTAGAATAAGCCAACCTCATTTATTACCGAGGTGTCGTAAAAGGCGACTAAGGTAAGTGGACCCACCGTGTGGTATTCGGTCGAGTAAAATAGACCACCCTCTTTCTTACCGAGGTGTCGTAAAATACGACTAATGTATGTTTACGTTAGGCAGGTCGTAAAATACGTAGGTAACCAAATGATGTGACATATTTGCAACATGTTGTGCCGACCCCACTTAGAGTGGAATAAGGGCAGGAGGATGACATATCTCTAACATTAATCAATATACAATAATCAAACATATGTTGAGATTAATCATAAAGCGACTCTGCACCGGAAAGCGCAGTGTCGGAAGACCCCCTACTAGATGGACTGACGACCTCAAAAGGGTCGCGGGGAGCCACTGGATACAAGCAGCACAAAATCTTGTGTTCTGGAGATCCCATGAAGAGACCTATGTCCAGCAGTGGACATTCATCGGTTGAAGAAGAAGAAGCAGTATCTGTGCCAAGACTACAAAAAAAAACAAACATGCAAAATGCCCTTACAAATCATATTCAAAGGATTATTACTTACTTGGAAATATGACTCCTTTTCTAATCTATCCATCAACAGTTCCAATGTATCAACTGACACTGGAGGTAGTGCTTGTTTTGCTCTGTTTTTGTTAATGATTGCTAGCCATGCTGTATCCTCCTCATCGACATCATATTCCACCTCACCGTCTAGTTCCTCAGCTGACTTTTCTATGAAACGGATGTAGGCATTTGGCCTAGCTGGGGCATCACATACTCTTTCATTATAGTCTGGGATGAGCTGTAAATTTATTTACTTTAGAAAGAAAGATATTTATTTGAAATAATGCATCACTAACAGGCTAACAATCTCAAAACTATACTAAACATGCCTTAACAAATAATGAAGTAACTATTTCATTTACTAACTTATAACAAAGACAACTAACTACTAGTGGTATATCACTGCATAGTATAAAACAAAGTCACATCCTCTGTTTGTCCATATATCCCTATGTATGCTTAAATCTTTAAAACTAAACAACAGATTTTGATATGGTTTTTTTTTAATAGATAGATTGATTCAAGAGGAAGGTTTATATGTATAATAACATTCAATACGGAATAGAGAAATACTGTAATTTTTGAGGTTTCTAATGTGATTTCTTATGGATAACCCACAATTGCATTTTTTTACATTTACTTTTTACGAAAAATAATGCCTTATGTTTAAAGAATTTTTTATACAATAGAGCATTAGTCCTTATCCTATTAAGTAACTTAAATAAATTTTTGATTTAATATAGATCAATATTGCTGTAATTTAAGTGAACATTTTCAGAGATATTAGAGATTTAAAATCTGTAATATCTCTGAAATCGCTCGTCACCCTATAGCCCTTCCAATTTAGCAGCTATATGTCACTCTTTCAAGAGTTTGTTTAATGAAGCTGTGAATGTTGTATATAAAGACATTCTGTAATTAATTGTAAAAATAAAATTCATAGGGAAAATTTAAAAATAAATAAGTAAATATGTAGTATATGAATTTAGATATTCCAAAGATAGCAGGAAATCTTCTTAGTATAGGGAGAGAGGAATTGTTTTTCTCCAAATTTAACATTGCGGGCTACAGCCAGTAATGAATAAATCAAAACTACTGAATCGATTTTAATAATTTTTTTTCACTGAGGGACATGGGCTATATATTTTATACCCGTGCGAAGCAGGGGCAGGCTGCTAGTATGAGTATATACCACTAATCCCCATCTCTTGTTTACATTGTACTTGTGTACAGTGTTCATTACATTAATTGCTATCAAATTTTTTTTAATATTTTAGAAAACTTTTTTCTACAATCATTTTATAGTTATAAAACAATTCAATTCAAAATGATACCAATGTAATCTACTAATTTTGGTAATATTATAATTTTAAAATATTTTGTTTATTGAACTTCTATTGTTCATTATTATAATTATATCTAGGTGATTAAGTCTTGCTCAGTAATTTTTTTCAAAATTAAAAAAAGAAACATAAAAACAAAAATAATAGGGTAGGTGGGGACTCAATCCTAGGTATTTTCATTTCTTGCGACCACCCGTTCCCCGAATAAGCTACGCTGACTTGACAGTTAATGGCAAAATAATTTCAATTCAATATAAATTTTATTATTTTGTAATGCCCAAAAACAGGAATAAAATAAATAATTTTTTAAACCTAGCTACATCGATTTTTCTACCCAAAAACCCCCTACATGCTACATGAAAATCGTTGGAGCCGAAAATATATATATATACATACAAGATTAACTCATTTAAATATTTAAGATATATGTAATGTTTAATGTATAATCCTTACATCATCTTTAACAAAATAAAGTCACATAATTATTTTAGTTTGTTATTGGCATATTATTGGTATATAGGTATTTGGCATAAGACAAAGTATGTATTTCAGAGAACTACTTATTAAAATCCTGCAGTATAATAAAAATATTACATGTAAATATAGTTTTCAAATCTTAATAGTAACAATTTGTTTGTTTACATTTCTGATAGTCATACTTTACTGAATGAAATAACAAATACTAAGATAATTTTAATTAATAGTAACTAACTCGAAAAGTAGCTTCAGGTAGCTTGACATGTGGCTCAGCAAGAGGTTCTACAAAAGGTAGTGGCTTTTCTAGTTCTGCATTCTTCTTTTCCCACTCTTCTAAAGATATAATTGGCACTGGTTGATCAATGGGAATTCTACTAATTTTTCCATCAATTTCGAACTGTACAACTTTCTGTGCTTCGGCAAAAGTTAAAGCTTCCTTAGGGGGGCTTTGTAGCGCTATATCACCAGTCGCCACGGCAGCTCTAACTCTACCTTTTTTTCGGTTGTTCGCAACCGCAGGAGTTGCCGGCGTCGGATTATCATGATCATAGTTAACTAAATGATACTGTAAGCCGCACAAACTTTTGTATACTTTATCGCACTTGTCTAACGGACACTGATACGGTGGAGGTCTGTTTTGACGTAGTTTTTTGCAAAATTCTAATACATCGAAGTCCAAACCCATTTTTTTATTATTTACAGCACTAGGTCAATACGCCGTCATAATCATATCGATTTAAAGATATATAAGAGCTATATTAAATTTATTAACATGGTACCACGATGAAATAATGGTAACAGTACTTTTCTCGAAAAGTGAAAGGAAGGCGAAATTGATTATTGCATGTGAAAACGCGAAGAACTGAGAAAACGTATAAAAACTTTAATGTTATACGACACTTTTATACTCTGTGACAACAACACAAAACAGAACAAAAAATGCACATACAAAATGACATCTTAAAACAGATTAAACTGTATTACAGATTGATATTGGTGTTTAATAATGTATGTATAATATATTTTTTTATTACATATATGTAATAATTCTGTAGATATGTTCGCTTCCTACGTATCCTTATAATTATTATACAGCTTTGATTAAAAATAATACTTTCAGTTACGTCGGCGAATTTTATATGAAGAAGTTCGTAGTCTGTTCTAGAAATCTCTGCTAAAAAATGAAATGTCAAACATTGTTTATTAATATCAGGGCGGTTTTACTACAGGCGCCAACACATGCTATCTCGCATCCCTCTTGCACATGTATGTATTTCTATTTCTGAATGAATCGTATGAAAATAGTCTCAGCTGCATCTCGCTCCACTCCTACATACATATTTTTACGCAAGCATTCTCATTTTGACTGTCTATCATATATACTGCGTCCATCATATTATCAGTCTTTTGACAGCTCACGCTCATTAAGTTTTGTATTGCTTACGTACAAATATCATACAAATAATATTTGTACTTTATGGATGGGTACCGCCCACTTAGTGATGTCACACATAATGGTTACTACGATTATGCCACAGATTAAAAATAATCGGTAGAAATCGATGTTACGAGTATTAAAAGACATTTAATAACATTATATAAAGTTTTACTTTCTTCTTAGTTAATACATGAATACAAATAAAACAATCAGGATATTTTAATTTATTTTATTAGCACGAGTCGTCGGAATGATAATCAACACTAGACTCCTCCGATGAGGAGTCTTCAGTAGCAGTTATTATTAGCTCTTGTGTAGATAATATATTATCAAACGCAATATCACGTTCCCAATCAGAGAATATTACTCTTTTAGTTCTTTCCACCACACTTGCCCAGTTCTCGGCCGTTACGTGGGTGCAAGCATTTTTTAGCAATTGCAACATTTTATTCGCTGTGAATGGGGGGCTTGTATTGCATCTCGCAGCATGCCCTTTTACTTGTGCCCATATAAGTTCTATTGCGTTGTACTGGCAGTGGTATGGAGGAATCCGAAGAACAGTATGGCCATATTCTGCTGCCATTTCATTGATTACATAGCGTTTTGCTCTCTTTTTGGTTTTTAATATTTTTATTAATTCAACTTTTAACATTGAGTCGTCCACATTTTCTCCATTGTCCCGAAGCCAATTAATTATTTCATGCTTTTTATTAGCCTGTGTTGGCATTTTGTCAATTTGACGGGAGTGGTAGGGCGCATTATCAATAAAAATTATTGATGGTTCTTCCAATGAAATGAGCATTTTTTTGAACCACTCTTCATACACATTTGCATTCATCTCTTCGTGGTAGTCATTTGATTTCTTCGATTTAAATGCCAACAGTGCGTCTTGTACAAATCCTTTTGCTGTACCTGCATGGCAAATGATTAGGCGCTCACCTTTTCCCATTGGTACTGAGGAAGTGGAATCAGCAGTATCATCAGTCCAGAAACGAGATAGTGTGTGGTTAGCGTTGAGCCATGTTTCATCCGTGAAAACAATATTTGCCCAATCTTGTATTTTCTTTGCCTCTCTTAAAAAATCACAACGTGCTATAGCTATATCTGTGAGTTCCATTAATAATTTTCTTTTATTTAACTTTTTATATGAAAAGCCAATTGTGTTCAAAACTTTGACCAAAGAAGATTTTTCACCATGAAATAGACCACTTCTTTTCAAAGAAACAATAAGTTTTCTCAAAGTTGGAATTTCTTTTCTCAAGTAGTAATCATATACATGACGACGAATAGCGTCAGCGTCAAAGTCATCAACAGCTGTCACCTTATGAGCCCGGCGCTTTCTTTTTGGTGTAGATGGTTTGTTTTGCTCCAAGCCGCTCCTGCCGTAGGCATCAGTAGTGATTTTAGTCACAGTTGATAGACTGATCCCCAACGCGGCTGCAACACGGTTTCGGACTTGCGTGATAGGTATAAGAGGTCCGCCATTTTGATTTTCTTGCTCAAAATACTCATGAAGTTTTAACACTAACTGTCTCGATTGTGCTTTCAACACACGTCCTTTCGGCATTTTCACGATCAATTAATATAAGTTTCACAAAAGTTTTTCCGAGGAATAAAGCTACTTAACTCAAGGTGTAACAGATGCGAGAGAACACTCAGCGAACGTAAATGCGTGTGACTATCACGGGCGTTTCGTTGAGAGTGACAGATCACGTCAAAATGGCGGCCGAGCGGAAGGTCTGTTGATGTTGCCAGTTGATGTATAATATATTTTTTATGATTATAATAAATACACACGGATTAACATTTATTTTCAAAAAACTAAGGCAATATTAAATCAAAATGTTGATTTCTATATCTGTTATTAGTTTACGTAGGTTATCATTAATCGAATTACTTAGGTACGTAATTCGATTAATGATAGTAGGTACTATAATCGGAATGGTATCGCATACGAGAATCTTTAGGACATCACTAACAGTGTTGCCATCTTAGTGGATTTTCCACTAAAACTGGTGGTTTTTACTACCCACTTAGTGGCCAAATATTGCTTTTAGTGGCTAGTGGTTTTTTTTGGTGGTCTTGGTAAAATATATAAGCAATTAAAAAGTTAGATTTACTTCCATTTTACGATGATTTTTATATATCTGTTCGTTTTCCTTTTTGAATATGCATATATACATTGGTGTACAAGCTTAAATCCACTGTTTGCTCATGGTTGGTGTTAAATTTTAATGAACATATGAGTCGGATATGACCATGCCATATTTTTATTTTTAAATGTACGACCTCGGTTAACAATATTGAGTCAACATTATTTTGTCATTTCATACTTAATCCTAATTCATGAGAATCCAAAACAAAAAACCGTGGTATCATCCCGGCCGACCTTCAACATCCACTCCAAGACGGGATCACTTCAGGCGGAGGACAATGCTGCGCGTATGGTGCCATCAGCGGGGCATAATTATTTATTATGAAGTGCTGAAATCTGTTGAAACTATCGAAGTGCACCGTTACCACCGATAGATAATAAAATTGTGAGGTGCAAATGAAGGAAATAAGGCCAGAATATAAGCTAATTTTCCATGACAATGCTCCGTCACACACATCAAAAAAGGTTCAAAATTACTTAGAGACGCTCAACTGTTAGATGCTACTCCATACCGTTTATTCACCAGAACTGGCCCCATTCGACTATCATCTGAATTCGTCGGTGTGCCATTTGCTCGCTGAGCAGCAGTTCGATTCTTACGCGAAACGTCCAAAATTGTCTGGAAAATGATTTGCCTCGAAAAACGAACAATTTTTTTTGGTATGTTATCCATATATTACCTGAGAGATGATAAAAATGTATATTTTGAATGAAGTCATATTTTTTCCTTCCTATGAAAAAATAGTTTTTTTTAGAAAAAAAAGCGGATTTTAGCTTGTTTATTGGTAGATATTTACTTTGCTTGAGTATGCATAACTGATCGACAAGAATTAGTCATCTACGTTTCTCTACACGCGAGGATTTTCCATCTAATATTTTTCTAAACTTTATACGCGGGGATTTCTGACTTCATATTTTTTTCTGAATACTTATACTGAGAAGTTAGAAGGCTTCATCGTTCAGTTACGCTCATGGGCTCATAATTATTAATTTTGGTTTGTATTAACTGAGCGAATTTATTAACGCGTAACTATGCAAAAATCACAATATACGCTACGGGATTCTTGGCTCGTAGGTATCAGAAATACTACAGGTCGAGTAGCGAAATGTAAATTTTGTGATATTTAATTTGTTAATTTTTTAATAAGTAATAATAAAGGAAACGAATTATTTGTTTATTTATTTTCTTTCATAAAACAAAAATTGTTTTAGTGGAAAATTTAGCGGATAGCGGTCATTTAGAGTGTAAAATTTCTGTTTGTTAGTGGTTTTCTGGTGGTTTTGAAAGTTGAATCTAGTGGGAAGCTTATTGAACTGTTGGCAACACTGTATATATATTACTAATCCATATTGAGAAAGAGTCAGAGCTGAGACTAAATCCGTTTTTATGAATGAAATGGGTGAGAGGCAGATAGTTTTTTACGAATGAGAATGTAAGTAGCTATAGTACTACTTTGCACCCCCCCCCCATACCACCGAAAATAGGCTCGCGCCAATGTATGAATCTCAACCATCTATTTTATAGTTAGTAATCTGTGGTTAGTAATCTATGATTAATATTGTTTGTGAGCGGCTATTGTGATTGTGATTGTAAAAAAATTACAATATTACAATTCTCTAGAGTTAGTGCGCATCAAATAGGGCATTAAAGTATAAAATAAACAACTTTACAATGGATATCTATGGGTATCCCGGTTATCCGTATAATCAATCAGATGAACTAGCAAAACAAATATTTGCTCAGCAAGCACTTTCTTCTGGTTCCTTCCGTGGAATACCGGAAGGTCATAACATGCCGGTCCCGACAGGAGCACCGTGGAATGTTCAGAGTCTACCTTGGAGTATGCAATCGCCGCCGAATTTAGTGCAGTTTACAGCTCAGACGCCCACGGAATCGAAGATTACTTCAGTGGTACATTGCAAAAGAAAGAGTTTAGACGTTGAACCAGTGATGTATGTTATTCTAAATTTGATAAAATATCATTTTATTTATTTACGTATAGTCTTGTTTAAGTACGTCATGTAGATATCATTTCATTTGTAAATTACCATCATAACTTGATCTAAACAAAGTAATTCACCACATAGAGTTATCATTGTATATACACAATGGTGTCAAATCTTGTTTCCCTTGATTGTAAAGCATGTAATTATTTTACTATGATAGAACCTTTTTTAAAAAAAGGTTGTAAAAAATAAAATCTTTGTAAAATTGAACTGTTCTAAATTTTAAATGTGTTCATTTCTAATTCTCAACCCTTTGTTATTATAGAGCCTTTATATTATATTATAAAGTTGTAAAATATAAAATCTTTAAAATTGAAATGTTCTAAATTTTAAATGTGTTAATTTCTAATTCTCAACCCTTTGTTACTATAGAGCCCAGTGTGCTTTAATCTAAAGTATTGTGGAAACCTAGGAGTTACATATAATTAATAGTTCTATATTATTTTTACACTTAAGCTTCACTAAGAAGCAACGGGTGTAACTTTTTTATAGAATTAAGTGTTACTTAGCGGAAGCCCATTATACACACCCAAAAGTAATAAAAATATTATTTTGCTATAATCAGCGACAAAATCGTTTCAAAATTATCACTAATTATAGCAAAATAATATTTTCATTACTTTTGGTTGTAAAGTTAAAAAACCAAAATTGTTTCAGTCCTCAAAAACAATTCATAACTGAAGAGAAAATGGCAGCTCATTTAAGTGGACTCCATATTTCGTCAAACTACACACACCATTCATTAGCTTGCGAGGATGTAATGGAAGTTGGGACAGATGCAAATACACTTAGTGAGAAATTGAAGGGGCATACAATTATCTTGTCAGAAGACGTAAAGAAGGTGCAAGAAGAGCCCATTTTGCCTACAACACTTTTTGATCGGTAACTTGTTATTTATTGGTTTATACTAATTTACTATTGCTTGATAAATGCTCTTAATGTGTTATATAAATTATACATTTACTTATCTTACACATTCTTTATTTAAACGCCATGTGATTTCTGGCTGAATTGAATAGTACCACCCTCATTTCTTACCGAGGTGTCATAAAGGGTGACTAAGGTAAGACGACCCGCTGTGTGGTATCCAGCTGAGTAGACTAGACCACATTATTTCTTACAGAGGTTTCGTAAAAGGCGACTAAGGTAAGTTGACCCACCGTGTGGTATCCGGTTGAGTAAAATAGACCACCCTCTTTCTTACCGAGGAGTCGTAAAATACGACTGAGGTAAGTTGACGTCAGACAGGCGGCCGGTCGTAAATAACGTAGCCAAATCATATGACAAAATGTTTATAACTTGTTGTGCGAACCCCACTTAAAATGGGATAAGGGCAGGAGGATGATGATGACTAATTTAGTATTGCTTGATAAATGCTCTTAATGTGTTACTATACGTTTACTTATCTTACACATTCTTAATTTAACTGACTATTTGACTGACTTAATTTGACCTCCTGTTGGTGCAGTGGGTAGTGACTTTGCCTTCAGCTCTGCAGATTGCGGGTGCAATTCCCACCAAGGGCCAACATATTCTATGAAATGAATTAGTTGGTCTTCGAGCCTGGGTGTATATTTGTATTTAAGTATGTATTTTAAAATATATAACTATATATACACCAGTTGTCTGTCTACCATAACACAAGTATTAAGTTACTTACTTTGGCAATGGATGACAGTGTGTTTAAGTGTCCCACATATTTATTTATTTAATTTATTGATACTCTTGACAGATCATTTCCTTCAAGTTTATTCATCATTAATATATGTATCAGGAATTTGTCTTTACTTTACCTGCAGCTTTGTCTATGTGGACTCTTATCGCTTGATAGGTTTAAAATAGATAGCGCTTTTCAATGAGATTCAATCCTGTTGAATTAACAGGATTTCTATAGCCTATGTGTTATTCTGGTGTATAAGGAATAATTGTGTCAAATTTCATCTATATTGGTTCAGCAGATTCTCTGTGAAAGAGTAACAAACATACATTCATTCTCACAAACTTTCGCATTTATAATTTTTTGCTAACATATAATTTGTTTTGTAATTTTACCTTTTGTGTTTGTAAAATAATCTGTTCTCTCATATGAATAGTTTTATTATAAGAATTATGTATAATTATTTTTATAATTTAAAGATTTATATTTTTATTGTGTTATCTTTATTGATTTTATAATAATATGATCTCATTTTATAGTTTGCAGAAACCACAAATGTCTTTAGTAGTGTGGAAACCCAGAGAAAATGTGTTAGATAAAATATCCGAAGATGATAGACTGAAAACTGAAGACGAGGCACCTAAGAAACGGAATGGAGTTCTTGTTCCAGATCATTCTAGGATGGATGTGGAAATGTGATATGATTATTGAATTAATACGAGTTTTCATAATTTTTAAACTGTGACTGTAGATGTGAAAGAAACATTTAAAATTTATACAAATTTTGATTTATCTTTATCCTAATATAGAAGAGGATTTCTTATTAATTATTGTGTAAATCTATTGATCTTACAGAAGTAAAATATTGAAGTCTTACTCTTTCTTATCTTGTATATATTAGAAATATAAATGTTACTGAGTTTTACCGGCCCGTTGGCGCAGTGGGTAGTGACCCTGCCTTCAGATCCGCGTGTCGCGGTTCGATCCCCGCCGAGGGCCAACATTTTCTATAAATGAATTTGTTGGTCTTTGAGCCTGGGTGTATATTTGTATTTAAGTATGTATTTAAAAATATATAAGTATATATTCACCAGTTGTCTGTCTACCTTAACACAAGTATTAAGTTACTTACTTTGGGGACGGATGACCGTGCTAGTGTTAGTGTCCCATACATTAAAAAAAATATATATATTGTAACTAAACTACTAGTATCAATAAAAGAAATATTCTAAATCAGTTTTATTGTTTTCATAAGAAATGCAAAAATATAATTAAAGCAAACTCTCATTCGCTATTCGCGGGCTAGGCGCTAATGACAGCGGCTGTCACATCTCCCACGTCAAAATGGCGCGAAAGGCTGTGGCAAGATGTGACGTCATGGCTTGCTTGCTTGCTTGCAGTAGCGATACGGCTGCGTTGTTACAATATATTTACTGAGGTATTAATAAATTAAACTGCATAGTAACACAGAATAAAGTGTTAAGTTTTGTTTTGAATAAGGCACATGCAAATCTGCTATTAAGTAAAACTTTTATGATTGAAATATCAGATTGAGTTGAAACCCGTAGTGCTGCTCTAAAATGGATCGCCAAAGTTGTATTGAAATATTTTTACAAGTTTTTATGTAACAGACTCTTTAATAGCTATTTCTTAAGAGTAGCAATTTGTGTACATATAACAAAAAATTGTTATAAATATTTGGAAAAAATATTTTAGAACTACTTAGCTAGTCTAAAATACTTATATTTACATGAGGTATCATAAAATACTTAGGTTTTTAGGTACATAATTTTTTTATTACTTATAATAAAAATGTTTCTATCACGTTTAAAAACTATTTGTTAATCTTTTTTATAATAATTAAAATTAGATATTAAAAAAGGTCTCCACATTAATACAAAAAAATAACCTAGTTTTTTTACTGCTATAACTAATAGTTATTCTTATAACGAATAACAATCTTTTACATTTACATTGTTGATATGATACTGAGAATTGCCTATATGAAAAGTGCTTTTTACACTACTTAAATTAAGTATGGTTTCTTTTTGGTGTATAACAGAGTATTAAATTATTATTTGTCTGCACCGATAGCTGTAATTGAATTTAGAATAGAAATCAGAACTATAACAAAAAGTATGGTCCCAGAGCTGTATATCAGGGGCTTATTTATAATGACACTGCTTTCTAAACACTTTTAGCATTTTGGATCAAAAAGTTTAGACATGTTTTCACATATCCATAGCGTACCAAAAGTATTTATATGCTATATTAGATTTTAAAAGTAAATTTGCAATTCATTCGAAGTAAAATATTTTCATTGAAAATAATTTATTGCATACTACGTACTATCCAATACTCAGAACAGCCTGTAAATTTTGTTGTTAGTATGTATATAATATGAAACTCTTATTTCTTACTTCACTAAACTTGTAAATTTTTTATGAAGCTCTTCACGTAATTTACCTATAATATATAAAGTTAAAGATGTTATTATTGTTTGGGTTAAAAGCTTTTATCATTAGTTCTGAAATCGATATTATTTCTTGACAGCCCCACCGTACTTGAGAATTGATGTTTGGGAGAACCATAAATTGTGTATAGACGTTGGCGATTAATAACGTATTATGCAAATTGACAAGGGGTAGGCAACTTTGCGAATCGGAAGAGTCATAAATTACTGTTTATAAAATTTCAATTTTTAAGGAGCTACAAAAAATTTTTCAAAGAGAATTTAAAGTTACGATCTCCCTGGTCACTGGGCAGGGATGCGGTCAAAAGCAAGTACAAGGGCTAGAGATAGAAATCAAATCAAATCCTCATAGCGGAATGTGACACGAGAACCGCAGGTTGTCGACTCCTGAAATGAACAATTATTCTGTCGTCGTAGGGGCAGCAGTTTAGTGTTATTTTTGTGACTTTTATGTTATCTTAATTATAATGACTAGTTAGTAAGATTAAGTGAAAATCAATAAAGAATCTATTTGATATACTCCGGTCCGTTTTACTGTGGTGGTGAATGTGTGCAGTCCTTGTGTATTGTTGTGTTATCGGTGTCGGGTAGTGCATGAGTTTTTACAAATTCTGCATGTATCAGTTGTGAGAACGAATAGTACACTCTACATTTAGCATTACATTTATTTTCTTTTATCGTGGATTATAGCATAATAATATTCTCATAACTTTTGTATTATGGACTAATTCTATAAATTAGAATAATAATTATTACCATTTATGTGTAGAATTATAGAAAACGATGAAAAAGGTATAATTTAAACAAGGTTGTATTTTTAGATATCTTTATTACACAAAGTATGATTCAAGGAGTTATAATTTAGTAAAAACAAATTTAAAAATTACAAGGTGATATAACATTGTTTAAAATTTGTCGTACATATTCTGTCTATTAATTATATCTGTTTTTTTATTATAATAAATCCTTACATCCTAATTATAACGATTTGCTATTAAATTTACTAAATATATAGAAGATACAATTTCAAATGCTTTACGCAAACGTAGGAACGTATTTTCATGATGTTAGGTCCATTTTTTTTCCAGCCTAATTTTATTTCGAATAGAATATTAGAATTGGAATAATAGATCCAAAGATTCTAGACATCTCGAATCTAGTACCTAGTTTTTTTATATATGATATAGGTATATGATGATTCTAGATATCTAGTAGATAATATTTTTGGATCAACGTATTGCAAACGTTTAATTTTATTTTGAGTTATTAACCACATCAAAATTTAACCAGAGTATTGATTACGAGATTCTAAGCCGAGATAAAGAGATACTGCATCTATAGAATTATTCTAAACTATTCCTAAAATTATATATTTGACCAAGAATAATTAAATGAAATTATTGTAATAGACTTATGAAGCGTACTATAATTATCCATTATTATTTTTTTAATATATGTTTGCGAACGATTACGATAAAATAAATTTATTTTATTACACGTTTCGCTCGTTAATTCATTTTTGAAATAAAATTTCACATTCAAAACATTTTATTAATTTTATAATTAGGTATATAAAAAAATATCAGGTACACAGCTTTAAAGATATGTACATTCTTAATATATATTAATAGACAAATTACTATATAATATAATTTCTATATCGGCTGGCATTTAGGTTTTTTGTGTCAATATTTATTTGTGTTCTATAATATTTGTTAAATTATTCTAAAAATATATATTCTAATAGAATCTAAAGACCAAACATATCTTGATTAAAATAAAAGTCTAATACGTCACTAAATTGTAAAGATTTTTCCTTTACTTTTTTTAGACTTTATACCTGATGAATATAAATAAATATAAATCTCTTGATTATATAAACAAAATAGTGTTAGTAATAATTTATCTTAACAAGCTATGTTAGTATCTGAAATCAGTCCATTTAAAACATCACAACAATGTCTTTGAGACTTATACAATGTAAATTATTCTATTAATTAATAAACTATTCTTAAATTTCGTTATTTATATTCGTTTCGTTTCGATACTCTATAAGATATTCGACGGGTAGTAATATTTATTTAGATCCAAGTATAATTTCAATATTTTCACTCGTGAGTCAATAAACATAAAAAAAAAATTAGTTTCGGAGGTTGAGTGAGTATATTTATGTTTATGGACAAACCCAACAGAGCGACATCTTAACTTCCTTTAAAAAATGAGCCTAAATTATATTATATAATTTTATACAATCAATTTCACGTTTTAGAGCGAAGGAAAACATCGTGAGGATACTTTCATATATTTATGGGAAGTTCATTCGTCCCTATTATGTTTATGATGTACTATGGTAAGTTTGAGCCAATATTCTTTCCGTTATATGGTTTTAGCCGCTTTTCACAAATTTAGGCCGCTAATCCCCTTCCTAGTGTATTCGTCTTAAAATTTATGCTTAAATTCTTCACGATGAGAGTGATTCTATATTTGATTTTTAAATAAGTACAGATACCAACCTGAAACAAGTGAAACACCTAATTAAATAAACTTCGGCGACAATACACAATGTAAAAAAAAATAATATTTAAAATATTTGTATAATTAATCATACAAACGTCACTTGTTGTCGAACGTCGCAAACTCCAAATTGTTTGAATTCAAACAATTTTGGTTTTGATAATTTTGATTACAATAATGGCTATTCTTTACTTAGACATTACTTAGCAGAGATTCCTAATACAAAAGCTAGAAAAAATTATTTTGGTATAAGCCGCGATAAATTTTATTTGGCGATATGTAAAAGATAATAAAAGATTTTATTGTAGATTATAGCAAAATATTATTTTCATTCTTTTGTGCTTTAATTGTGGTCTCATTTTTAATGTTCCATTTTTCGTTTGATGTGTGCTTCTACTTTTTCTCTTTATACAGAACGACAAGGGCGTAGCCAGAATTTAATACAGGAGGGGGTTCGGACTTTCAGAAAATCCTAGACTTTATTGTTATAGTAATTTTAATATAATATATTGTTTTAATCAGAATATTTTATCATATAAGTATGTCTTACTAGTAGTAGAAGAGAGGTAAAAATTAAGTTATAAAATAACCAAAAAAGCTTTATTGTCTAAGGAGTAAACTACGCGGTCCTGTGCAAAAATGTTTTTTAAACTTCCCTAACAATTTCTTTTTTTCTTTGTCAATTTTTCTACATACCTGTCCTTTACTACAACCTTTACTATATACTTGTCATTTTAATTTATATTACTTAATATTTCCTTTATTTTGTAAATTTTGTTCACCCAACTTTACACACTACACCTATGCCGAACGATATAAGCTTGACATAGTTTTGTAGAGAATTCTATACTTTACGGCCTGGTGCCTCTGGAATCCAGTGATTTTCTATGATTTTAATAAAATCTGCTGTCTACTTGGGTCTACTAGGTTAGGATTCTTCGTGTTATTCTAATTGTATGAGTTTTTAAGGTGTATGAAACCAGTAACTATGTACCATCTATGTATATCTAATTGTACTTATGAAAGTAATGAATGAATTATTTTTCTACAATCCGCATTACAAGCGCGGATTGTAGCAAAATAATTCTATACCTAATTACTTTTGTATTATTGAATTCTGAAAAATAAAGCCTACATCTGTTAGTCTAATTACTATAATTTCCCTCAATTTTATATTGTGCTATGAATTGCTACAAATTTATCGAAATTTTATTTGAACTTACATACCTTCAAATTATGTATAGGTACACCAATCTATTGGAACATGTTAACTTTAACGGTTGCCGAATCGAGGTCCCGTTTCATGTTCTCAAGTTGCTTGATGTCTTGAACGGAAGTCTCACATTTTTGTACCACGAGCGAGTGGTAGAAGTGTATCGCGAACGCCACAAATACTATTAATACTGAAAAAATAATGATTTATATAATTCATAATATAATTTGCCTACGCCGTATGGTATCCGGCTGAATAGAATAGTACCACCGTCATTTCTTACCGAGGTGTCGTAAAGGGCGACTAAGGCAAGTCGAGCCGCCGTGTGGTATCCGACTGAGTAGAATAGACCAACCTCATTTCTTACCGAGGTGTCGTAAAAGGCGACTAAGGTAAGTCGAGCCGCCGTGTGGTATCCGTCTTAGTAGAATAGACCACCCTCTTTCTTACCGAGGTGTCGTAAAAGGCGAATACGGTTAGTTGACCCACCATGTGGTACCCAGTTAAGTAGAATAGACCACCCTCTTTCTTACCGAGGTGTCGTAAAACGACTAAGGTAACTTTATGTCAGGCAGGCGGCCTGTCGTAAAATACGCCAAATCATGTGAGAACATGTTTATAGCATGTTGTGCCGACCCCACTTACAGTGGGATAAGAGTAGGAGGATGATGACTAATCTAATATTAAATGCAACAAAGAATTTTAAACGCGATTGATTTTGATATATAAAAAATAAAATAAGCAGACATTTATAGGGTGATACACTAAAAACAGCATGTTATATTAACCTTTAAGTTTGATGTGAATGTAAATTGAAAGGTTAGATTGTTTAAAAAAATACCTGGTATAACGATAACTGTGGCGGCTGTAGCAGCTGCAAACGAGTAGTCCCAAAACTTCACCCAGCACAAAATAGCTATTTCTACTAAAAATAGGAACAGACCTGAAATCAATACATACCTATATTATTAAAAGCATTTATTCAACTTGCAATGTATGTAAAGGTGGAATCTTGCAAGTTAAATTTGACCCACTTGTGTTGAGCTGAAATTTTACATACTGGTCTAGTCTCGATGACAATGCAAGTTTATGATAAGCATGACCTTATACTACTGCCAGTATTGGCTCCAGACGATGGAATTCCTAAACGGTTGACAGAAGCGACATTAAATTTTGTTAAAAGCTTTTTAAAAAGCATTTTCAACTTGATTTGTTTTTACTTTCATGACAAACAGACTTAAACACAGTGTTGATAAGTAGAAATTGGGTAGTAAATATGTCGCGAATTTATTTTGTAACTCTAGGTTGAATTATTTATCTATACCACTTAGACGTAACCATCCCCATTTACTTCGCACTGACTTTGTAGGTACCAGGAAGCTGTACTCTAAAACAAATTCTCAAAAAATTATGGACTTCTTATATTCTCTAGCAGTTCAGCCTTGGAGAGCGGCTTGAATTAGTGAAATCACCAATTACTGAGTATTTTACAGCCGTTGTTTTCAATAGCGAAGGAACCACTTAATTCAAATTCAAATTCAAAATATTCTTTATTCAAATAAACTTGTAAACAAGTGCTTTTGAATCGTCAACTCTACTTACTTAAAAGCGTTTATCAACTGAGGTAATACTTTCGCCTCACTAATGTAGGCGCCTGCGATTCCAAGTTCAAAAACAAGCAATTAAAATTGAAAACCATTCGTAAAAAAATTTTTCTGCTTAGTTTGTGATAAGATTAACCCGCAAATCGCAATAGGATTCGTCATCTCACATTGTGTATTTTATTGTTAAAAGTAATAAACTTTTATAAGTACATAGACTTGGTGACAAAGCAATATATGATTTAAGAGTCAATGTTATTTGACAACACAATATAAAATGCTTTAATAGTATGCACTTATAGGTAACGTTGCTTTGGATTGGTTTAGAAGAAAACTAATTCTTAATCACAGAAAGCCAAAAGCCACGGCAATTTAGAAAGAAATTGAAAAATTGTGATGTGCTGTAATTTCAGACTGTCATCTCAATAAGAATCTTGATTTTTTCTTGTAATGAAACAGAATTCAATATTTAAATTGTGTCAACTATTTCGTCTCTTCGATCGACGGAAATATCTATTGTTTAACATATGCATTTAAGGAATTTCCACTCCATAACTTGACATGTCGATTCAATCAAGTGTCTTATATACGATATTCTCTAATCAGAATAATGAATCACTATTGTAAACGAATGAGTATATTATTCGAATACATTTTACAAATTTATAAAAAACTGTATCCCTAACCATACGATACATTTAAAAGTAAGTATTTGAAATACTATATTCAATTATTTTTACTCCATCATTTTCTAAGTATCTACTATTTTACATTACACATACTATTTGATTTGTACACTGGCTGACCGAGAAAACGTTTTACCATATAAATGATGTCTAGGGAATCTGTACATTATAAAAAAACAATAAACTGAATCCAAAAAATTAAATAATGTTAGGGTAGACAACCCTTATTACTTAGGGGTATGAAAAACATAGTAGCTACTGATTATGTATATAAAATTTAATAACAATCGATCACACCGTTTCGAGGGAATATGGTAACTAACATTGTGACACGAGAATTTTATAAATAGATAAACATACAGACAAATATAAATATTTGTTTCATTTGTAGATACTCACCTAAAACAGTACTAAACGCCCAAGCCAGTTCTATAAATCCTCTCATCCTTTCATGGGGCGAGTCCCTCAAGGCTTGCGCAGGTCCCCCAGGCGTATCCATCTTACTTACAGCGTCTATATTTGGCAACAGGTACGTAGAGATCATGAGGGCGAAAATATGTACCGCTACTAATACCGTGGTGCAAACTGCAAACATTACGAAAAGCCATTCGGGGACATTTGTAGGCTCATTAATTTGCAGTTCAACCATAGCTACCATTGCGAATCCTGAAATGAAAAGTATAATTATTAAGTAATTAATATGAGCCGGGATTACAAGCATAATATTAATCGAACATACTATGTATATTTAAGAGCTTTTACAGCCAGTCAATACAGGAACATTGTCAATTACTATAGGAATGTGGAGATTAGACCGATACAATAGAGTGTGTGGGTGTAAGGGGGAAACTCGTCCCAGTCAGTTTCCTCAAATGTCAACCTCACCTACACCTGCAAATAAACCAACGAGGCTTTGGCGACCGACCAATGACGGTATAACCATTCCCGAGCTGACTTAAATATAACAGACCGACATCGGGCAGCAGCGTAGTCGATGCGAAATGCTTAGCACTGCAATCACCAACCCGCATGCCAAGCGTGGTGATTATTGGCAAAACCCTTAATGGATACACACATAAAGCCATAAGCTGGATTCAAGCGGCACAAAATAGTGGATTGTGGCAATCCCTAAAGGAGACCTATGTTCAGCAGTGGACGTCCGCCGGTTGAGAAAGAAGAAGAAGAAAAATATAGTATAACGCAGATATTCTCAGTTGAGAACGGTGATCTGACGTACCTTCTATGTAGCCACACTATGGCTTATATACTTTGTGGTAAGCAATTATGACTGACCAACGTCATAAAAGAGAGATATCGCTAGCGAAAATTGTGTTATTCACAAACGGATAACGTATAGCCAATTCGCCCTATAAGAAGAATAAAGTCAAATTTCCTATGCTGGGAATGGGCATGGGAGATGTAACTTTGTTCTTCGGATAAGGCGAATTGATACTTGTAAGTGACTTATAAGAATTACTTAAAAGTACATTATATGCAATGGAAAAGTCATGCGTACAGGCAAGAAAAGTAAGCGACCTAAGTCTATTTTTTCATATCTTTCGAAAAGTAGCGAGTACTAAAATTTGCGAATATTGCTATATTTCTGATACGTTTAGTCAATGTATGAGACAATTGCAAAATAACAATTTCTTTATAAACTGATATTTCATTTAATACTTGATTTGAACAGTTATTGTTCTATTAGGTACGATGCACCAACAGCTCTTTTCCAATTCAAGGTGAACTCATGATTACTAGTAACTGCTTTGATTTATTTTCCCTATTTACAATATCAATATTATACATTTAATCTTCTTTGTATATTACTTTATTTTGAATGTAAGCTAGTAAGTTTCATGAAGTATGAAATTGATGAAATCATAAATATGTAAATAAAGAATTTTAATAAGTATTCTTTGTGTACATATTTTTTTACTGATTAGGTACTTCCGTAATGTAGTTTGAGTGAGGTCAAATTAAAGTGAGTATGACCAAGCATTAGAGTTTGAAAAGAAAGGCTATTCATGTTTGACTATCTTTCTTGAGATATTATATATCATTTATATATGTTATATATGTATGAATTTTATTTAGAGTTGTAACATTTAGATTTTATTTAATTTATAAATATGTCATTTTGTTTTTTTTTCTTTGTCTATTTATCTTTTCTATACCTGACAATAATTCTGAGGTAGTTGCAGTTGCTTTGAGCTTGGCTCTGGACATATGCAATCGTCGCCACGAGAGACCATCGGGCGATGATGCTGGTAAATCTTCGTTCCACCCACCAACTGGCATTGCTAATGCTACTTCGCTTATACTCTGAAATGAAAGGATATTTTTAGCAAAACCCGTTGATTACCACTTCTACCATTCTCCAGCATTACCACTCTCATTCTAAAGTTAGTAAGTGCTTGGTTCTTCTTGTGACGATGCTTCAAGTACGAAAAATCAAGTAATTGCGTTAAAATTTTCATATGCTTATTTTTTAACTTTGGTTTTTTTTTCTGGTACATTTTTTAATGATTTTCTGTGTGAAGATTCTTTGGATTTTGAGACAGTAAACTTAATGTGTAATCTGGATATCTCGATAGAAATAATTCAAGCTAGATGGTAGCCGGGTTTGTAAGATACAATTAAACTAAAGAATGAGTAGGATACAATTTCCAGGATAGAAAAAGTGCATAGGATCCCATAAAAAACGTACACGATAAATACGGTAAACGATAAATTAACAAATGAGTTTAGAAGAAAGCAGTGAGGATACTAAAGTAACGCTATAATGTAACATGTGGTGAACAGACTTATATAACATAATGCCATAATGTATTGTCTATATTTCCTCGCAAGACAGTATAAGTTTTACGATTCATTTTTCACAAAAAATTATCGGTATTACTATTTCAACACAAATTTCGTAGAAAACACACAATAAACAATATTGTACGTAGTGAATATTTATTTTTGTTTTTGAGACTGTATATAATTTATGTGCTTACATACATATAATAAAACCAAGAGGATTTTAAAAATATTGTCAAGTCTGGAATGGATGTGGCTCAAGGTGAAGGTGATGTTAGGGACCTTACCTGCCTCGTGCCTCGTGTACTCTCTGTTACGATGGGATATACTAGGTAAGGATGTCTAGGACCTAATATGTATTTGTATGTAACTGTTGAATAAAATTCATTATCATCAATACATATAATAAAATCGTAGAGGTGTTAAAATCTGTACATTTGATATTTTTAAGAAAAAGTTAGTGTTGTTGTCTCAAAACACGCTTCTAAACATGAAACAATAGTTTTTAAAATTTTTGTCTGTTTCTCTGTTTGTCTGTTTGTCTGTATGTCTGTGCGTTTGTTCCCGCTAATCTCAGAAACCGCTGATCAGATTTGGACGCGGTTTTCACTAATATGTATTAGAAAACCTCACTTAACATATAGAGTATTTTTTATTTCAATCGGTCAACAAATAAAAAAGATATGTCAATTTTAAGTTGAAAGGCCGTATACTATGATACTGATACTTGCATTTTTTTCCGTTTTTGCCGTTCCTGAAGCGATTTCACTTACTGGATTGCATATATTACCATACCTAAGAGAAGCACAAATATTTTTATGAGAACTAGGTCGGTCTGAAGCTGACTTTTTTTGAAGAATTTGACATTTTTTATTCCAGTTTTTTAGTCATTGTGCATTTGTTCCCGCTAATCTCAGAAACCGCTGATCCGATGTAGGCGCTTTTTTCACTAATATGTAGTAGAAAACCTCATTCAACATACTGGGTAATTTTTTATTTCAATCGATCAGCAACTTACTTACATTTTTTCCATTTAACGCCGTTCCTGAAGTGATCTAACTTACTGAATTACATATATTACTAAGAGAAGCATAAAAATCTTTTTATGAGAAATAATCTGAAGGCGGGTCTGAAGCTGATTTTTTAGGAAATTCCCATTTTTATTCGAGTTTTTTAAGCATAACAATAGTGTAACATACACTTATTGATAGCATTATAATGCACGGGCTAAACTGAACGGTGAGTCACACTTACAGGTAAGATTTAAATGTAAGGATTTCGTCTAACCAAGTTGTAATATGGTTAATAATCATTGTTAATAAAGGGTGCATGTTGTTTGAAACTTTTTATTCCTTGAAGGCACTTATTCGAAACTAGCAATTGCCGCCCGCGTTGAAAGATTAAAACCGTAATACAGTATTTTGATTACCATAAAATGGTTAAAGTGGGTTAACCTTAAAAATTAGATATACATATGCTGTCGCAGACTTTGATATTTTTATTTAGAACTGCTAGAGGGGAACAATTTTGTTTTTTGAATAAATTTCACCATTTACTGCGCACACATGGAAAGTTTTAAATTTTGCCGTGTTTTTGCTGCTCCTCTCCTATTCATTTAAGCGTGATATTATATAGGCTATAGCCTTCCTCAATAAATGGACCATCTTACACTCAAATAATTCGGCTAATTCGGCCCGTAGTTTCTGAAATTAGAGCGTTCAAACAAACAAAGTCTTCAGCTTTATATATTAGTATAGATTTTAAATGAAAATGTAACAATATATATTAGGACAAAATATATGATATGTTTTTAAAAATTTTTTTTGTTTTAAGTGGGGGTGAAATAGCAAATGGAATCCTAGGTGCTTAAATCCTAGGTGCTAAAAAAATAAACGTAAACGAGCCATTTGTATGGAGCTTTGCATTATAATTATTAAAAAAAAATGATTTATTATTTCTGTAAGGAATAATAATATATTTTCAGATACTTATTTTAAAACATTATGTTCACAAACACATAATTTAAAAATTCTAATAATATATTTTTTTTAGTATAGTATAAATACTATACTAAAAACTTGAAATCCAGCGCTGAACATATATAGGTAATTTAAAAAAAACAGGTTGACAATTCATACGTCACATATAAATGTTATTATTAAAGTTTTCTTGCACGTTATTAGTTTATAATACTTATAGTGATATTTAATAACAGAAAAAAATTAAGAATTTTTTGATGTACATATATGAAGTTTATTGTAACACATAAGTCCAATCTAAGAAATCTCCTTTTAATATTTGTTGCATGTACGGGTTATTTACTAAAATAATAAAATTATGCTCTTGATAAAACTATAAATCTCTCTAACTATTCTGATTATTTTATAGAGATATTTGCAGTGGGAGAGTGACAGAAGCTACTGGTAATTTCAAGACTACAGTCCCCGCGAACGAAGTTGCGGGTAAAAGCTAGTTATTTAATAAATATTCCCCTCTGGGATATTATCATGTATGTTAAATCTACCAATAGACGGCCCTCTGCACAAATGCTTTGATTTTGCACAAATTAGATGTAAGGAACCGACTTTTATCTATCTGCCTGTGAAGAATCAAGCACTATTCAGTTCTCTGGTAAAATCGTCAGAAAAGAAGGGAATAATCTCGAGCAACTCATGGTTACCGGAAAGATTGACTCCAAAAGGATGAAGCCCTGAAGAAAAGTGGACTGACCAGATACGAACTACCTTGGAAGTTAATCTACACGGTGCTCTTCATTCGGCCAAGGAGAGAAACAAGTGGCGAGCAACTGTTCGGAAATTTATCGAACCACAAATAAGGAATCACGACCCTCACGTATTGAAGAATGATGCAATGAGGAGGAGGTTAAATCTACTAATAGGTAATAGATAAAGGTAAAAACTGACGGAACAACAGTGAAACCCCTGTCACAACATGGGAAATGAGCAAACCAATCGTCCTGTACCAACACGCGTAGCCGAGATTAGATTAATAGATAGTGAATCGTTAATAATAATGGTATTTTTAAGCTGTTCATAAGATTGTCATCCTAAGCCAAAATGTAGTCAATCACGATTTAGTCTATTTACTAAAATAAATAGTCAATTACTAATCTGCTATGATAAATACTAAAGAAATTTGCACAGAGAAAGGCAAATTCGGATCCCATTTTTAATTTCATTAGTTAATGATTACCTTAATTGATTGGTTACATTGGCAAGGATTTTGCAGATATCCCGGACTTAAAAGCACTGTTGTGGGGGTAGATTTGCTGGTCTGCATTCCGATAGGCGTCACACTGCCGTTTGGAGTTGTGCCGCCTTTGTAGAATTCGTACTCCAAACTATGCGGTGGTGTCACTGAGATTGTGGGACTATCTGCCACTGACACTTTGAGCCTGAACAAAAAGATAGACAGATCAGTAAGATAAATCAAAATAAAAATACTCCGAGACTATATTTATAACTAATAATAAATTCTATTTTGGTCAAGTAAATTATATTCATTGCGAATTATAATGAACTACTAACGTAGTGCTAATTTCAACTGACGTAATATTTCGTGTGCATGGAAAATCCTAAACACTGTTTTCAGGAAATATTATTTATACGAAATTTCATTATTTTCTGAAAAGCTGAAAATTAAAATAGGTTTTTACGAAAATGAAATTTACGAGATTTCTTTAAATTCCTTAGTAATACATGAGGCCATATCGTTCAAAATACAATTATTAAAAGTAATAAGGTAAATTTTACCTTTAAGGTGTTAAGGACATTTAATGTCCTTAATTTGTTATCGTGTTATGTTATAAATTTGTTACCGTTGTGGTCACGAACTGAGATGAAATTATAATAACTTTTCCTAGTTCTTCAAAGAATTTTTTTACCGCTTACCGCTTCCTATGTTTTAATTATATCTAAGAAATAAAAAAATATTTGTTTAGTACTTTTTGTACAAAATAACATATAAATAACTGGTTAAGGTAAATTTACACTGTAATTTATTTAACTATAATTAGAGTTAACATTACTAACATACTCGTAAGTCTTCCGTCAAAGTACTGTTAATATTTTTATATGTTGCTGTAATACTTTCAAGGCAAGCTCTTAATATGAAATACTGCCTTGTTTTATATAAGTGCCGTAATAGATTTACCGAGACGTGATAGCGTATATAAACGTTGTGAATACATAAATTATTTAAAATAGTCACTTTAAACAGTCCTTATCATGCCAGTCATAGATATCCGTGTATTTACACATGTACCGTTTATTTGTTTAATGTATGTGTAATTTATTTTCTCTGAATGAGATATCAAAGAGAAAAGGGTATGATAACTAGTTATATGTCAATCAATCAGTATTCAATATAACATGTATAGATGAGTGTTAAATATGAATTTAGACTAGAGGGAGTCCTAAAAATAGAGAGAGGTTGGATTTTGTTGAGTATGACATGCATGAAAAAGGATTAACGCCAGAGTTGAGTAAGAGAACAAAAAGAGTACCTATATACCGATCCTACTTAGAGTGGGATAAGGAAAGTGATGATGTATGTACATACATCATGAAAGAAAAAATTTCTAAAACAGTAGATTTGGTAGAGCCATATGACAATCACATACAAATTAATATTTTTTAATAAATAGTTAAGAATGTTGGCTATCTACCTATAAAAACTTCTAACTCCTTTACAACGCTACACTCGTGATGAATTAATTATTAATCTTATTGATCACAATGGTTATTTCCCTAAGAGTTAACATCTCCTAAGTTTCCTTAAAGAATATTGTAATTTCTATCTTTAATATTTAAATGAGTTAATCTTGTATATAACTGTATATATATTTCTAAATTTTGGAAACAGCTCCAACAATTTTCATGAAACTAAGCATGTAGGGGGGTTTGAGGGGGTAAAATGGATCTATTTAGGTATTTATTTAAAAAAAAATGTTCTTTTATCGCTGTTTTCGGGCACTGAAAAAATTGCTACATATTTATGAGAAAGCAAAGGTTAATTGCGCTGCCAAATTTAAAGTCACGATAGCTGATTTGGGTAACAGGCAGCCTCAAATTTAAAATACCAGGATCGATCCCAAGTAAAATTATACTTTTTATCTTTTTTTATTGCATTTGTTTTTATATATTTAAATACAATACCTAGGCTCGCTCATCCAGGTACTATTTTACAACCTACCAAATTACGATACTCGTGGTATAAAAATGTAAACGACTGAATACTAAAACGCATGCCTGCTCTTCGTTATCTGCGATGATCTTTGAATGTGTGATCGTCTAGAGTCGGCACGATCATCGTGCAAGTGTCCACGCGACCGTCCGTATTATTATATGATACATAAGATTACAAGTATCATCCAATGATTTCATTTGATGCGTGTCCGAAAAACCAACAATTCCGGGGATGTAAACGATCATGGACAATGATTGACGTCAGTTTTATAACTTATGAAATAAGCCGATCATTATGCTAATAGTTATTTACCTTTAAACGTTTAAATTTTTATTAATGTACTGGTTATAAAAAAATATTTCTCACTTTGTTTGGCTTCCGCTGTCATAGCTGGGTGGTTTCCCTAGACACTGATACGAGTCGCATAAACCCAAGCTTTTGGGTCTAAACTCCTTCAGCCTATAAGGTTTAGGTCTCTCATAAATATGATCACTTGTGTTAAACCTCTGTAGAGATCGTGGCCGCGTTTTTCCGGAAGGTGGCGTCTGTGTGCATTGGTCGATCCGACTCGCTTCTTCCACGCTCGTTACGAAGCTCGCTTCGGATACCTAAAATCAAGTAAAAAGAAATTTTTATAACGTCCTTAACAGATCAATTGATTGTTACACCTTGCAAGTATTAAATATTTTCATAGTATTAAGGAATCAAAGACGAAAATCGCTCGCCCATTCCTCTAACGATGTTATGTTAACAAAATAAAAGACATCAGCTGGATGGCTGAACTTGGAAGGATTGGTAGAAATAGAAGACCATTGTCAGCGTCCTAAAGTGTAAACTGTAATGGATTTGATTTTAGGATAATTATAGTACTTTATTTTGATTTGAAGGATAGGTGGTTGATGGCACTGCCTAAGATGTCAAGATAAAACATACATGTACTCGTAATATACTAGAAGAATTTAATACTTCAAAAGTTGTCGTAAAACATGTATGAGGTCATTGTTCAGTAATATCAGTAGTAATGGCAGAGTAATGACAGCCTCGTCACAGCCTGTTGCACAGTTGGTTTTTTGTTTATAGCAAATAATAATAATATTTTTGAATATTTTTAACAATTAAATTGTCATTTTAAGGTTAATAAGGCTGCAGTTATTGCCACGCTAAAAATTTTTCAGATATACTTTTTCTATTTCTTTATTTAATTTTCAACACCATCGACCTCACATTTAGAAGATATTTTTATTATTTAAATAGGCTAATAACAAATTAGTTTCAAAACCTGTTTCTAGTATAGAGTGACTCAAAAACCATAATTTTTTTTTAGGCACATTTTTATTAAGGGAAAGGGGATACGGCAGAATAATGCATTCGTGATAACTAAATTGCTTTAATTAAAAAGATTGGAAAGCTGCTCCTGCTAAATCATCTTGACGGAATTCGATGTGTAATTACAATCTTTGGATGTGATGAAAACTTAGATTTAATAATGGAACGGCAGCTATAAAATATATCGATATATAGATATATCGAAATATAAAATAGTTAAAGGAATTAACGAATTCCGTTAAAAAAAAAGATTGCTAATAAAAACTAAGCCATTTAAAAGTAACAAAGAAAAAAACGGTGTAAAACAATTTCTTAATGTAACTTTGATGGGCGATAAATTGATGGTTTTTTAAACGGTTTATTGTAAGACGTTTACATTAACAATATTTCCAACTTTAACCTTTTTTATATTTTTATAATTTAGAGATTATGTTTTAATGGTGAGAAATATTATACAGAAAATTATTGCACGTATTTTATGAACCTTTAATGGGAAAAAACGAATTTCCGAGGTTTTGTTTTCATTTTTATTTGAAAATAGAAAATGTATTTGCCAAAGCCTGAATCGTATGGAATTAGCTTTAGGCACGTACAATATTTGGCTAGGCGTAGCTATATTAGAAAAAAAAATACTTCTAGGATGTATACTGAAAATTATATATACACTTAAATTCACACACGCACACAATAATAACAGTCCAGGTTAAAAACAATACTAATAACACAATGCATCACTGAGCAGAGGGAGCATGCTACGCAGATGAGTAAGCGAGAATTAACAAAGAAAATCAAACTAAAGTAAAGTAAGTTCATGACCTTTCAATATGAGGTATCGTGGGGCAATATATATAAAGGTATCCTAATATGTAAAGCTGAAGAGTTTGTTTGTTACATTGTTTGAACGGGCCAATCTCAGGAACTACTAGACTGATTAGAATAAAAATCTTTTTGTATAATATAGTCCATTTATCGAGGAAGGCTATAACATCACGCTAAGATTAATAGGAGAGGAGCAGCAATAAAAATATTGTGTAAAATTTAAAACTTTTCTGGCGTGCGCTAAGTAAACGGTGGAAGTTATTCAAAAATCTCTTATAATTAATTCACGATACCTACTTTTATGTTCAAAATTTCAATTCGGGAAAAATTTTGTGACACACTGATTAACATGCGGGTAAAGCTAGATGTGCCAGTACATCTAGTCATAAATAAACTACTGAAAACGAAGGTCTGTGGGTACTCACTACAATGAAAACGGCCTCCTCTCTCTTTTGGAGAAAACTATAGAAGCTCAGTCCCACTACGCTGAGCCAATCCAGATATTGGAAATTCTATAGATATATATACAAGATGCATTATATCAGAGAAGTATGGGTTTAAACGTCTAATATGGTTCATACCAAGATATTTTCACTTTGTTATATAACTTTTGTATATACTAGTAGATATATACTATATTTATGTTCAGTTATGTAATATCCAATTTACCTTATGTATATAAATTCTATACTATAGATCGTAATTGCTATTGCGAGAGTGCGATTTTACCCCGACCAATGATTACGTTAGTACAATTGACGATACAAATTAATGCAAGTCACAATAGCTGAACAATAATGCATCTGGATGCATATATAAACCTACTGCATGCTTAGCCTTTTTCCCATAAGTTAAAGTCAACCTTCTAAGTATAATACAAGGAGGGTATTACATATTTCGCCCTATCCGAAGAATAAAGTCACATTTCCTATGCTCCATGGGAGATGTCACTTTGTTCTTCGAATAGGGCGATTTTATCTACCAAGTTAAAATGAGGTTAGAGCATGTTTTTAGAACAGAGTTTTTTTGACATTATAGTGCTATTTCTATTTATACATTGTTAACATGCAGGACAGACGAGCGCGGAAATATCGTTGAAAGTGTGTGTACCTAGGTTCAGGGTGACATATAGTAGAGAGCTTAGGTTTGTTAGTGTTTGTATGTTTAGGTGTGTTGCGTTCAACATACTTATAATCAAACAAGGGAACCATATTAATTTGCATTGGGCCCATCGTCTTGTGGAATAGGTATATATTGATATATATTTAGAATTGACAATATGCTGTAAGTAAGCTTTACAGCGTCACCAGTCGGGACGAGTGAGTGCAGAAGCATCGTCGAGCTAGCAGAATGTGGAGAGTAGAACGTAAAAGCTCTACTAGCGCCGAAGAACGTTGACCTAAGGGTGTCTCGTGTGAGGCACACCACGGCTTAGGAAGAAGAGTAGTGAAAAACAGGTAGTATGGCTGTGATTCATCACGCCGTCGAGAGTGTGGCGAGAATCCACAGCCGACCGGTACAATAATAGAAGAAATATTAACACGGCGGTGACCGATAACAATATTTCCATAGTGCTAAGCCTGTATACTTACTTAAATGTTAAATTAGTTTTATAATTTCACAACGTCTACTGAAATATCGTTCTGTTTTTTTATTGTATTTTGCTCTTATACACAGCGTAGTTTTTGTTGACATTTTACATATTCAATAACACTTTCAAATTATGATTCTTAAGATTAGCAGTATAGGAATTGGAGGCTTCATTTTATTTTTATTTTTTAATATTATGTTGCATATTGTAAATAACAAACATATATTAAAATTGTATGACATCATACAATTCGAAGATGCGGCTTCTGGAAAACGTGTGCCGATCCGATATCAATCGAGATGCCGACGCCGAGTTTAATACGCGTTTAATAATTATATATTCATAAACTAATATAACTTTATTAATAAACTTATAAATAAACATTACTTTATGTAAAGTAGTAGTAATACGCTATGAGTTAAAAAAAACGCTACAGCCAAGTTGTTATTTAGGAACTGTCGAGCTTACAAATATTGACTTGTCTTATATTTATTCGTAACGTATTCAATTCATAATATTTTTATTCTTGTTGAGAAATAAAATAACGATATATAATTTTAATTCAGGAATAAAAATATTATAAATATTTAATTAATTATTTTATTTAAATGAGGGTTAAGTAAACCCTCATTTAAAACCTATTTAAACTATAACTGTTATTGTCCGAAGTTCATATTCATTCATTTCATATTGTACGCTGAAACCGTAATACCGACTATTGTCCAGAATAGTGGGTACAAACCCTGCGGAAGCCTAGACTTTATAATTTAAATTAACAATTTATCGCTTACTTTTGGTGGAGAATCTTTGTAGAATTCCTGTGTTATGTGTAACCAACATAGAAGCTCTTTAAGGAGAAGTATTGGAGCTTAATCCAATCCTTCTATCATAGAAGGAGAGAGGTAACCTTAACCCAGTATAATACTTTTTGTATTGACTATTTTTTTATGAAAGTTTACTCTTTCATAGTCAATTATATCATCCTGTCCTTATCCCACTCTAAGTGGGGTCGGCACAATATGTTTTTCTCTTCCATTCTGTCCTAACTTTCGTCAACTCTGGCGCCACTCCTTTTATATGCATATCATACTTCACACAATCCAACCATCTCTTTTTAGGCTTCCCTCTAGGCACATATCCATCCACATTCAAATTTAACACACGTTTGGTCACATGATTTTCATCCCTCCTCATTACATGTCCATACCATCTCAATCTTGCACTTCTCGACTTTTCTATAATGGGCGCAACTTTCAGACTTCCCCTTATATACTCGTTTCGTATTTTATCCAGTTTTGTCACACCACACATCCACCTTAACATTCTCATCTCATTTGCATGTACTCTTCTTTCATCCGTCTTTTTCATTGCCTAACATTCTGATCCATACAATACGACAGGCCTTATTACTGTCTTTCATAGTCAATTAAATATGTATATTGATCACTGAAATACACAATTTAAATTTTATGATAGCCAATTTAATCATTTGCATGAAAAATATTTTGAGCTTTTCGTGGCTAGGAATCCTTCAACAGCATTCGCACAAACCGAGACCTACATGGACAGCATCATCATCAAGTAATATATTATTTTATCCTTATAGTCATAGATATATTATAGTTTATTAGTAGAAATATAATAAAAATAACAGGTTTGCATATTACGCGTTCCAGGAAATGCTTTATGTGCGATGGTAAAATCTATTTCAAATATAGACTATTATTTATTTTATTATACGAATCATATAAAGATATGACATATTTACTAATACTTCAGTATGAATATATTTATTTAAATAACATAGACCTTTAAAAGTTATAACGTGCATATAAGTAAGGAAAACAAAGTGAGAAAACCTGCATACATACCTACCAAAAAGGAGAGAAAAGGTCCTTGTCAGCAGTGAGACATTAAGGCCAACTACTTTACCCAAAGTAATGTATAAGTAACCCAAATCTTCTAGTCAATCATTGATAAAGTATAGCTGCAATGCAGTGTTAACTATCTTCAAACTTGCGGGGTGGTAATGGACGTATCAAAAAGCGAAAGCCACCATCCCACCGGGACTAAGTTTGGCCACAGAGTTTAGCCTTTTGGAACAGTGTTCAAAATTGTCCAATACGAGGAAAACGCAAAATTGGGTAAAAAAAAGTATAACCCACCTTTTTCATGTTTGTTAATCACGTCTCATTGAAAACAAAACTTAATTAATTATATTTGTTCACGCATGTTATCAAAAATATTTTTTTTGAATGCCTAAGTTTACACAGATAAAAAATATTTTCACGCCGCCACGATAGAGTTAGCATTTCAGTAATCAACAAGTTTCCACCATCAAAGGAAAACTAACACTGACGCAACAACAATGCGTGCTATGATTTTTCTATTTACAGCTACATAATGACAGACTGCACGATAAAATCTGCTAAAGATCACTGTCATTACAGTAATGTACATGAATAACTTTTTCATAACTTCATCAAGACGTCTCATGAATTGCCGTAGATTTTATTTTATTACCTTTTGTTCACTTAACTTAAGTGTTCAAATACTTTATTGAACACGTTATTGCATGTTTAACAATTACCACAAATATTATTTATGTAAAGGGATAGTTTTTATGTACTAGCTGAAATTGTTGATCCTACAAGATGTCTCGAATAGGCACTTAGCAGACATATGCAGATAAAAGAAAAGTTAAGATTTTATAACATAGAAAAAATTATATTTTTTAAACGTAACTATTTCAGTTTACAAATTAAAAGAAAAATTGATGGACTTAGTAAATTGCTACGTTCTGTTATACTAATTTATCGACATTTTTTTTCATAACGACATTTTGTTCTTAAGGACGTTTTACATGTATTACACAGCTAGACCTACGCTCTGGTCTTGTAAAGAAATATTATTAATTAAATTAGAATTAAAGAGTAGAATAAGCTTTAAAGCTAGGCGTTTTGTTTTGGTTTGATTGGCGTTTAAAATTGAAATTGTGAAGAATGAAAAGCTTTCTAACTACAAAGACAAACATTTATCACGGTAATAACTAAAACTACACAAGTCATATTATAAACATGTAAAAAATTCAAAAAGTTGTTTTCAAGTACTTTTCATGAACGGATAATTTGTCTACTTGGGAAGAAATATCCAAATTGACAGAATGATTGTTCATAAAATCGCCTTGATTTTAATTATAAAGTAATTTATTATTTATTACCTCAAACAATCCATTTTTGACACACATTTTTGTAATTTGTTCTAAGATCCTTAAGGAAACGCTTAATATATGCACTTATTTTCTAAGCTTCTGGGTTTTGCCGATTTTGTGTTAATGCGGCAATATTCAAATTCAAATTCAAATTCAAAATATTCTTTATTCAAATAAACTTGTAAACAAGCGCTTTTGAATCGTCAAATCTACTGCTGGTTCGGAAAGCTGTTCCTACCGAGAAGAGCCAGCAAGAAACTCGGCGGTTGCTCTTTTTAAAAAATACAATTCTTAATGCTAGTTACATTTAATGTTTCTATCTTGTACAGGGTCGAACAATATTTATATCCACGCATTTTTATCGTCTAAATAATCCTCAACAGTATAGTAGGCTTTCTGTATCAGCCTCTCCTTGATAGTGTTTTTAAACTGCTGTAATGGCAAAGTTAAAATTGATTGTGGAATTTTATTATAGAATCTTATACCCAAACCCACAAACGACTTACGTACTTTTTCAAGGCGTAAAGCAGGGGCCGCAAGCTTATGTCGGTTCCTACTTTGTCTATTATATACATCGCCTATTGTTTTATAGTTCTTTATATTATTATATACGAAAATTAAATTACTTAAAATATACTGTGAGGCAAATGTAAGAATACCTATTTCCTTAAACTTCTCTCGCAGGGAATCCCGCGGACTTAAATTGTATATGCCACGTATGGCTCTTTTTTGTAATACAAAGATTTTTTCATTATCCGCGCATTTACCCCATAACAATATTCCATAGGACATAACACTATGGAAGTAAGCAAAATAAACAAGTTTTGCCGTTTCTACGTCAGTAAACTGTCTAATCTTTCGAACGGCATAGGCCGCTGAACTGAGTTTCCCTGCAAGAGTTGTTATGTGTGTGCTCCATTGGAGTTTTGTATCCAAAGTCATTCCCAAAAATACAGTTGCATTATCTGTTTTTAGTGAAACATTATTTATAAAAAGTCTATTTGCTGTTTTAGCAGCATTAGGTAATACAAATTCTATCCATTTTGTTTTATTTGAGTTCAGTACTAAATTATTTTGTCTGAACCAATGAGCAACCTGCGACAAACCACTGTTTACTTCGTCAAATTTGTCGTCATTTCTATTTATTTTAAATATCAAAGATGTGTCATCAGCAAACAGTACAATATCGCATATACTCTGAATAAAATACGGTAAATCATTTATATATACTAAAAACAGAAAAGGACCAAGGATTGAACCTTGAGGCACACCCATAACTAAGGCCGATCCAGATGACTGCACATCATTAATGCACACTCTTTGAATTCGGCTATGAAGATAGGATGCCACGAGTCGAAGCGCATTGTCTGTGATACCATAATGACCAAGCTTTAGCAACAGTGTCTCATGTTGAACACAATCAAATGCCTTGGACAAATCACAAAATACCCCTATGGCATTCTGTGAGTTCTCCCATGCATCAAAGATGTGCTTCACCAATCTCACACCCGCATCCGTTGTAGACCGACCCTTAGTAAACCCATACTGCTCAGGATGAAGCAAGTTATTTAAATTGAAATGCCTGAGCAGTTGATTAAGAATGATTTTTTCAAACACCTTGCTAAGAGTTGGCAAGATGGAGATGGGTCTATAGTTATTAGGGTCGCTCTTATCACCAGATTTAAAGACTGGGATCAATTTACTATATTTCATTAAATTCGGAAATATCAACAAATAGTCAACAAAGGCTATTTTACTGCTAATTTGTAGTAGACTCGTAAGGATCGGCTTCAATTATGATTTAAATTCGTCATTATCGACCTTGGTGACTGGTAATTCTCTAGCTTAAATGATAACCCCAAAATTTCCACTACGATCACAAAGCAATAACTCGGAGTACTTTCATTAGCCGTGTTATACCCATGTATTGCACTAATGTGACGAGCTGTGTTAATTGGCGGCAATGCCATTTTAAAAATTGCTGACCTTAAAGACAAAATGAATATGGTTGTGAATATATGATACATGTATAAAATAATATACAGATAGCGGAAATTCTATGGACCACCTAAATTGGATTCAGAGGTGGTGATATGGGATGATGTTCCTAATACCTACTGGCTAATCTTTAATCCTCATATCTTGACCACACTGTTAGCGTTCCTTAAGTTCTCGTCCATTTGGTACTGTGATGCCGTAAAAACTGTGCCAGGCTAAATACAATCATCTCGAAAGATAGGCTTATAAAGCAATTGAATTCATACCGAAATACTTAATTACCATGGATACTTTAGTTACTTTAGTTTTATTCGCAATAACTTAAGCTCATATAATTTCATGATTTTTAATACTTTAAAAAAGTTACGGTCGTGTATAAAAACAAAGGTAAATATTGTTTTTCAAACATTTTCACATATATGAATTTAATTAGAATTTCAACCAGTAACGAGATGAATGGAATTTTACAAAACCACGAAGCAGGCACTAAAACAAACTCACACTCGACAATAATTTACTTAAATTATTGACGCCATCTATTAGTCTGTTAACTATAATTGCTAATTATACATAGAACAGAAAAATAATATATTACCTCATGTAGCTAACAAACTTAAGCTTTTAGCATACTCTTCATAGTTCAGAGTATTCACAAAAAAATAATAGTGCTAACAGGAGAATTAATTAAAGTCTAAATCCAAATTGATAATTTAGGTATGAAATGTAAACGGTGAATGTTACTGGTTAATATTAGGCTTATAGCTGTTGGGGTCGTATGCTCATAATTCCTTGCATAGCCCACCGCATCGATGTCTCAATTTCAACAAAATTAATTTAGACAATGCACAGAGCCTGTTTTCTATCTGCTAGCAACGTGTTTTACGGTACTTTGGCCACGTTGCACACAGAGGTACTGATTACTTAGAACGTCTGGTAATTACTGGGAAGATTAAGGGAAAAAGGCCTCGAGGTCGCAGTTCTAAAAGATGGTCAGACCAGGTTGTTGAACAGCTGAAGGCTGTTTGTCATGTCAGTAGCGCATTTCATCAGGCAGCTAAGCGTAACGCATGGAAGTAGCTAGTAGCCGAAGTAAAATGAAGTAACGATCCCCAGCAGTAAAAGCCGTGAAAGTTACTGTATATTGGCAATCATAAAATGTAACAAGCTGGTATTTGCAAGTGCTACCATAAATAAATTAGAGCCGTTATTTTGTTTGAAAAAATCAAATGGCTAAGTATTGTTTGTCTGTGTGCGTGCATGCGTGTGTCTAAGTAAAATAGACCATCCTCATTTCTAACCGCGGTGTCGTAAAATGCGTCAAAGGTAAGTTGACGTCAGGCATGCGCCCAGTCGTAAAATAACTAGCTAAATCATTTGATAACTTTTTAAAATATTTTGTGCTGACCCCATTTGGAGTGGGATAAGGGTAGGAGAATTATAATTAACAGGATCCGTAAAAACTCATCAATCGTTTCGCCCCGTAACCGAAGCATTATCAGGCGATAGACTCCACGAAAAAATCGCAAAGCCTTATAGTATATTAAGAGGAATAATTGTTTATTGTTTATAGATTTCATTTGAATAATAACACCTTCTCTACAAACGACGTTATGTGTATATACACATGAGATCTATAATTACGTACCTACCTATCTTCGATCGTATTCCATATTATCCATATCGTATTGTCCATAATTCATTATCACACGTGCAGTATATTGGTCAAGTGTTCAGTGACTCCATGAATAAAATAAAGTGTGACATGACCAAAGTATATTGCAAATATCTGGGTGACCAAGCTTTGCTCGGTATTTTTATAGAAGACATAAAAAATATACGATGATGCAAATGACAGCGTAATTAACCTTTGTTTTCTAATAATATTTCTAATTATTTTTCAGTGCTTGAAAACGGGGATACAACTTTTTTTTTATGAAACCTACCTCGATTTATCGCCCCCGAACCCATTACATACTGTTGCAGTTGTAGCTTCATTAATCATATTGATACTTGACGATTCAAAAGTGCTTGAAAGAGCTTATTTGAATAAAGATTATTTTGATTTGATTTGATACTAAATTACATAAAATCGTTACAACCGTTTCCGATATTCAGATTATTTACGAGTATATATTATTTGTATATACTTATGTTACTTAAATAATAATGTAGTATTATGTTACATAATTACCTAATATAGGTAGTACTTTTTAGTTATAATATAATATTTGTGATGTAAATAATTTATTTTATTTTATTTATTACTAGCGGCCTGCCCCTGCTTCGCACGGGGCAGGCGTATATAAAATATATAGTCCATGTCACTCAGTGAAAAAAAAAAAATTACAATCGATCCAGTAGTTTTGATTTATTCATTGCTGCCCATGGCCCGTAAGCGTTAAATTTGGAGAAAAACAAATCCCCTCTCCCTATACTAAGAAGATTTCGTGCTATCTTTGGAACATCTAAATTCAGATACTACATAGTAACTTATTTATTTGTATTATTCGATTGTTAACATATACACCCTTATAAAATTAACCTTTGTAAAGATTTACGATTAAATACTATACGCGCGAAAAAGTTTTCTTTTTTATTTATGTTAAAATCATAAAGCGTATCAACATAATCGTAAAAACAATTTACCGAGCAGTTTAACACTCATTTACTTATTTACAATACACTAAGATATTGAAATGGCACGTAATATTTCCTGTTAAAACTATTCTAGTGGTGCTTAAAAATATTTAATGTACAAAACGATTTACTTACATATTTAGATTATTGCAGGAAGTCGGAACACTTTATTTACGAAAGCTATCTGACAAACTTATTACGATTATTTCTCAAAAATATTTAACATTATCCTATGTAAATAGCGCACAGTCAAAACAAGGGACAAGACTATACGAGATAACTTTGTATATATAGTTTTATCTATCGAATCCTGCGTTTGTTAGGAAAGACAGTGCACGACTAAACGACTTGCATTATTAGTACACTCGTTTACTGCCAATTTTACTGGCGTAAAAATGTAATATATCAAACAAAGAATTAACAACCCTATCCAGAGACAATATTAAATTTAGCAATTTATCAATATAGAAAATTTTATTAGTAAAAATTACAGGGTAATTAATGTACACTGCGTAATGTATATTTTTTCATACAAAAAAAATCCGTCATGCTAAATGCAACTCTGAGTGGTAGAATTGCAGTAATAAATAATAATAATAAAATACCAAGATTTTACACCCGATTCCATACTAATAAAGAAACGCGCTATTTACCTAGTATACCGCTCGCTAAGTTTCGTGTTTGAGCGTTTTGATTTTGGATTTGGAATACTATTTCAAACCACATTATATAAATTTCAGGTAATAAAGAGAAATGGACATTATATATGCCACGTGATTTATATTACAGTATTTAAGGATGTAGTTTCATGGAAAGGGGGTGTTGGAAATAGTATATATAATTCTTGTTATATGTGAATGTTTGATAGCCGTGTGGTATCCGGCTGAGTAGAATAGACCACCCTCATTTTTTACCGAGATGTCGTAAAAGGCTACTAAGGTAAGTCGACCCGCCGTGTGGTATCCGACTGATTAGAATAGACCAACCTCTTTTATTACCGAGGTGTCGTAAAAGGTGAGTAAGGTAAGTCGACCCGCCGTGTGGTATCCGGCTGAGCAGAATAGACTAACCTTATTTCTTTCCGAGGTGCCGTAAAAGGCGACTAAGGTAAGTTGACGTCAGGTAGCAGGCCACTCGTAAAATCGCAGCCAAATCATGTAAAAGCAGCTTTAGAACATGTGTAGAGTGGGATAAGGGCAGGAGGATGATTAATGTTTGTCTGTATATCCGCTGTAGACTTCGTAATGGCTGGGCCAATTTGAATGAAATTTTTAGACGCCCTTTATAATGACCTAGCGCATGATTCTGTAAAGTCTGGTGGTGATCGGATAATTTTATTTAACTGTTAAGTTGTTTCGAGGGGTATCTGAACCAGACTGACTACAATGCGTGGCCGGACAGCTAGCTGAATATAAAAATAAAATAAAATAAAATTTATTGACAGTAACAATTTTTACTTCTTGCATGATATATTGTTGAGGACTCCTTTTAAGCTTAATAAAGCCTGTTTCAGAAGTCCTCACTCTTCCGTAACACCTGAGCTACCATAATTAAGAATATTTATATATATAATAAATAAATAAATCAATAATAAAAATATAGCCTTCTTTTTACAAACGCAAGTGGCAACCCTCGAATATTTGTAGAAGTAGATGACGATAATATGGTAAATGGTTAAGTTAATGTTTGAGCACAGATAGCATTGTCTTTGAGAACATTTACTGTTTATTCTCGTTTGACCTACATAGCTAATATCGGTCGTAACTCGTAAGGCCCTTCCGGGTAACTGTACCCAATAAACGGTTAGGTCAACTACTACTGTGCATTAGATGCACTTCATTGAAAACTAGAATTACATATACGCAATCCGAAAGCGATATAATTATAGAATTAATTTATCGTGACTTTTCCTATAGACTTAACTAGTATGACTTAAATACATAACAATAACCAAAAATAGAACATCTAGCTTAATTATATAACACGAAAATGGAACGCATTTTAATTAAAAAACAGTTTTTATATCATTAGATTGATACAATTGATTAAGTTTTTAAAAAAATGCTGATGATAATATTTTACACTAACAGCGATAATTTATAATGTTAAACCTCTTACAAGGTAACATATACACATATCAATGCTAGACCTATAAAGCGATGATTTTTATAGTATTATTTTAGAGTAAAATTTAAAAATTACATCTATCTATATTGTTTTTAAAGCATTATTTATTATTACGATAGCCATAAAATATAGATAGATAGATAGTCATAAAAAAGAAAAAATATTAACAATCCGAACGACTAGTGATGAGTTTATACACGATGGTACCGAACATACGACATTAATTTCCCTACACACCTCAGCATCCTACATCCTAAAAAATCAGTTAATTCAGTGAAGTATTTTAGCCACAGGAATTAATTTATACTTAAAAAAACAAAAAAATACATGGTTTATAGAGACCAATGGCCGTACACGCCATTGCAAATAATATAATACGACACACAACCTTAACATAAAAACTAAAAGTAAAGGTAAGAGTGAAAACATACAAGAATATCTTCTTCTGTTGTCTCCCCTCTAAGTCAGTGAACTTATTATAAACAAAGCCTGCCAGCAAGATATAACGAGATTGAATTATGCAAACGTTATCTTCTACGTTTAAATGATGAGTGGATTCATTGAAAGTCGTATCGTCCGCCCGTATATAACTCTGCTTGCTTAGATGATACGTGGCTTTGCGATATTATCTTTCTCCTGATGATGCTTCGGTTAAGGGGCGAAACAGTCGCTGAGAAAGTGGTAGTGAATGTATGCAGTGTATTGTGAAGGTGTATTGGTGCTTGTGTTTATATGTTCCTGCATGTTTTTATTTATTTATTTATATACTTTTTTGTATACCACAAAGCTATAGTATACACAATACAATCACTAAAATAAATATTTATAAAGTACAAGAAGCGGTCGCTTTATTAGTTATAAAAACAGTAAACTCTTCATTTATTTTCTTTTAGTGCGAAATATAGCAAATAAAATAATAATCACTTTACAAAAATAATTTTATTTTGACTACTTCTATATAACTATACTACAAAAAAAAAAGTTTTTCGTTAGTAATTTATAATGAAACAATTTTACTTACATTATCAGGTACTTCCAACATTTCCAACGTTTAAAATCAGTAACGTGACTGATCCATTGTTGAATATATCTGGAAAGAAAGGAAAATATATTAAGATATGTACACATACTTATTTAAATAAAATTTGAAAATAAAAAAGGAAGTACATAAATACTAAAATACTTCTATATAATTTTTTTAAAAATTATTTAAAAAAATTTACTCATATTAGTACTAAAAATATTGACACAGTTATCAAAACTAACTTTATGAATGTTAAAGTGTAAAAGTTAGTTTGTCTATCTGTCTGCTACGCTGACAAAAAAACCTTTTTCTTTTGGGGAACAGGCGGAAAACCACATATTATTGAGGGTACGTAAACGCTTAAGTTAGCACGAACGGAGAGCCAGATACCATTAGTAATTTATACTTCAGATTCTGACTGGAGATCAATATGTGATCGCGTCAGAATGTGAACCTTAAACCTGATGAACCTTTAATTATTCCTAAAGCACGTCTAAAAACAGAGTTGACTATCGAATTACCAATTTCTTGTTTAGTACTCACACGAACAGGTAAGTACTTAAAAAGATAACATAAAGTTAGGTTAACGTCTCTATCTTACTAAACTTTAGGATAATGCAGTAGCAATCTAAATAGCAGATACCTAATGCAAGGAAGTTGCTAATAAAATGACTGTGAGAATTATAATTTTATTAGATTTTTATTATATGCTTTAAAATATTATAAAGTGTACGCCTCTCTGCGTGGGTAGTGTTTCCGTTCAATTAATTTTCGCACATTATTTATTTGCCAGGCATGTCAAAAACGAAGAAAAAGTCAAAATTTATTCTTTACAGCAAATAAATTTTGACTTTTCCCTCGTTTTTAGATATCAATTTGTTGCTCATTATATTATGGCGATCATTAAAATTTTATTTAAATAAACTTTAATACAAAGATTCAGTTTTCATTATACGTATATTGATGTTGATAATTTTTTTTCACTAACATCCATAGATAAGATTTAAAATACCTATCTATCATTTAATCTGTGGTAAATTATGATAGATTGTAAAATATAAATATTTGTTTTAATTTGTTTTCTCTAAATCTCAAGAACTGACTTTATTTTATGAAGTGAATGTTAATTTCTTAAATAGTTACAGCGAACCAACTCATTAAAAAACATTTGATTTATACATAGCTACAAAGTAAGTTTCTGTCTTATAATAATTATTTTTTAATACGTTATCTAAATTATGTACGAGAATTAATACTAATACTTTATTAATTAATACTAATATAATACTGTGTAGGTTTTTTCGCAATAACAATGTGAGTGTGATTAATTGTAAATACAACTGTTGTTTTTTTTTAACGAAATTGACTTTCAATCTTTGCTTAAAATTATTAAAGAGAGTGTAATTTATAATAAAAACTCTTGATATAATTTTAAACCAAGGTTATAAAATTATTCTGAGTACAATATGGACATTTAACTGAATCTGGTACTAGTGGAATAGCTATTATTTTGACAATAGTAATAACCTTTATTACCAAAAAAAATTATGTTGGCCTGACTTCTTTCATATTCCTTAAGAGAATCATAAGATAATACATAAACTTATAAGAAGCTCATGAATAACCCTAAAGTGTGTTTTAAAAGCTATACCTAGGAAATGTGATAGTATTATTAAAAAATGGTCTGATTTAATAACTAGAGGTAACATACACTAATCTTGAAGTGCTATGCAAAAGTATTTATTCTTTGGTGGGATAGATATACAGTTTACATTTTCCCTCTTGCTCCAATGCAAATTAATGGACAAAATCCAGAAATTCTCTAGGTACATAGGGTTTTTACCACACCATTTATTTATTCGCTCCATAATACAAAAGAAGTAATAAAATTATAGCAAAATTAGTTTATGAGAATTTTATTATTACTTTTGTAGAACACTCATAATAATTTTTGGCTCTGCTATGCACAAATTATGTATCATTATACCAAAAAAATTACCTTTATTTCTTTGTAGCCCCAGTGGTTATTAGAAAAAAATGTTTTTTATTAAATTTTATAAATGACATTATTGATGTCTGGTTGAAAATAAATCTGCATAGAGCTAGCAAGAAAATTGAAGCCAGAGTAACACTGACTTTCATAAAAAAATAAGGGAAAAGTAAGAACATGTTGTTATAGTTTGGTACAAATAAAAGTAATTTGATAATGTGCAAAAGTAGACATTTCTTGTTTCTTCTCAGACTTAGCCTTTATTATTTCCCCATGATGATGATTTTCCTGCCCATATCCCACTATAAGTGGGATCGGCACATGTTTTAAACATATTGTTTATTTTATGTTATGTTTTCCTTAGTTATTTTACGACATCAACTTACCTAATTCACCTTTTGTAAGACATGAGGATGGTCTTTTCTACTCAGATGGATACCACACGGTGGCCTTGATTATTTCCGTATATAATATAGAAAGCAGCCAGTAATAGTTATTTTGGTTAAAAGTCAATATTTGTATAAATAGATGATTTTTATTGGGGGCCTAAAAATGAACATGAGCAAGACGAAAGTTATGTCAAACTCACATGTTCCGCTCCACCCGATCATCGTTGAGAACTCTGCACTCGAAATTGTTGACGAATATATATACCTGGGACATACGGTCCGGCTAAGTAGGTCCAATTTCGAGTAAGAGGTCAGTCGCCGAATCCAACTTGGGTGGGCAGCGTTTGGGAAGCTACGCGAGATCTTTTCGTCCCAGATACCTCAGTGCCTGAAGACAAAAGTCTTGGAACAGTGCGTGTTGCCAGTGATGACATACGGATCCGAAACTTGGTCACTGACTATGGGCCTCATAAGAAGGCTCAGAGTCGCTCAGCGAGCGATGGAGCGAGCTATGCTCGGAGTATCTCTTACGTGATAAAATCAGAAATGAGGAGATCCGTAGATGAACCAGAGTCACCGACATAGCTCAGCGGGTTGCGAAGCTGAAGTGGCGATGGGCGGGGCACATAGTGCGGAGAACCGATGGAGTTGGGGTCTCAAAGTGTTGGAATGGCGACCCCGCACCGGATAGCGCAGTGTCGGAAGACCCCCTACTAGATGGACAGATGACCTCAAAAGGGTCGCGGTGAGCCGCTGGATACAAGCGGCACAAAATCGTGAGTTCTGGAGATCTCATGAAGAGACCTAAGTCCCGCAGTGGACGTCCATCGGTTGAAGAAGAAGAAGAATTTTTATTTTCATTTTATTAAATTGACAATAATCATTAATACTACTGGATGCTATATTATTTTTTTTTAATTTTATATGTTATTGTTTGGCCTACACTTAAATATGTTGATTAAAACTATTATTTATTATCCTTAATACATGATTTTTTTTAAATGTAACATTCACATATCTCATTTAAGCGTAATATCAAAATGGATTGCTCAACCAAAAAACATGTTGACTTTTTAATTCAAACAGCATTTTGAAATGAAAAAGGTCTGTTGAAAGTGGCCCTGCACTACTTTCTAATTGAGAAGACTTGTACTAGATGCCTCATTAACGCAACAGCTCCGACTTCCGCGATGTCACCTATAGGAAATAGTTGTTACGTACTAAGCGAAAACTACTACAAAATGTGAATAATAGTGAATTTAGACTGATACCAAATATGAACAAATTAATGTCAAGTCTTCTACCAATTCGAAACAGAAAATATTTTTCGCACAAATAAAGAAAAATTACTAAACTATTTAGGATTATAGTACCTGGGCGACAGAGCCTTGCTTCATAATTTTTTTGAAAGGTATAAAAAAAATTAAACAAAATGAAAATATAGTTGAACAGGTGGGGCTCGAACCTAGGTAGTTTAATCTGTCGAGCCAGCCCATTCCCCAAATGAGCTACCATGACTTTACGTTTGACAGCGAAAATTGTTTTTTCAATTCAACGTAAATTTTAGCATTTTCCCGAAAACAGGGATAAAAAGGCCTTTTTTTTAAATGAAACCTGGCTAGATCGAATATTTTCTCCCAACACCCCCTACATCCCGAATTTCATGAAAATCGTTGGAGCGGTTTCAGAGATTAGGAAAATATATTTATATATATATATACATACGAGATTAACTCATTTAAATATTACAGATTTAGCACATTAATGGTTTATAAGCATGGATGTGTAACTAGGAGGTATAAAAAGAGATAGTTGGATTGTGTGAAGTATTTCATTTGTATAAAAGGAGTACTGCTAGAGTTGACGAACGATAGGTGAGAATGGAAGAGATAAACATGTGCCGATCCCAATTGGGATAAGGGTAGAAGACAGAAGAAGACTTTATTATTAACTTCGATATGCGACAAGAAAGAGGTCTAAAAAGAAATGGTTGGTTGGTGCGGTTTGTACGACATGCATATTTAGGACGATAAGGACAGCATAATGATGATAATGCTTTATAACCTGAGTTCACATAGAATAGTATATAACGCAGACGTACTTGTAGGCAGGCTATATCCATACTAATATTATAAATGCTATAATCTGGTCTATTACGCCTTCACGGCTCACCTGCTGCTGTGTACGCATTACATATTGTTAGTTCGTCTGTTGAGATAATTGATAATTACTTTGTATATTTATATAAAGACACAAACATATCATACATACATCAATATCCATACACAGTCTCTAGCGCACCACGTCAATAGCACCAGAGCCGCGGGCCTGAGTGGACGTGTAGTAACATACTATTAGTACGTGTTTGAGCCTGTACTAAACACATACAATACAAGTAAACTCATACATCACATCTTCTATCTATATGTATATGTTTTACCATCGAAGTTTCACTTAATTATCACTTCTGAATAATATTAAACACCTCTTTGTTCTCAATTTTACGTCACTATACCATGGTAACAAATAAATCACAAAACATTCTTAAGAAACATATGTAAACAATAAAATATCAGAAAATTATACATTTCTTGTTATTTTATGATAAGGTGTTCCCCTATTATGACTACCAGCAATAACAATAATCGATTTTTATCTCATTTGAATATTAAATTATGATAAACTTTTCTCATGATATTGTTGTTCTGTTGTTATTAACGTTTTCTATCATATTAATAATTTATTAATACCGTTTAATTGACATAATATTTTGGCTTTCTTAGAAAGTTGTCCCAGGACGACATAGAAAAACTTTTAATTTACTAAAATGGAGCTCCTCGATTATTTTATTTAAACGGAGCTCCTTATTTATTTTAGGTTTAGTTATTTGTGGTGAGACGTATGTAGTTAAAAAAACTGTAAATTAAAAGTTGTAAGAAAATAAATAAAATACTGTTCCTTGTCTAAAATATTTAATATTCTTCTCAGACCTATATTTATACGTACTTTATTCCTTGTAAAAAAGTTGGCTTTTCTTTTTCAATACATGCGAGGGAAGCAATTACAAGTATAACAGTTGGCAGTTCAGTACAGGTTACGCTCGAATCGCTTTAAAAAAGAAAAATAATAATACTACTACACACTTTGGCAAAATAACAATACCGACTAGGGCGAGGAAAGGTTTTATAAAATTCAACTAAAAAAACTGAAAATTCAAATCTATATGCACATACTCGTATTGTGTTCATCGTTGGTACTGAGCAGATAAGTCACGCATATTAATGTACAGACCCTGAGTATATCTAGCAATAGCCAACCTACAGCCAAATTACACTTAATTCGACATACTAATAGTTTATCAAATTAGTACCTTGAAGGTTATCTATTTCTACTGTAATATACATGTAAGCTGTTTCAAGCACAAGTTTTTACTCTGACATTAAGCCTCTATGGCTTAGAGGTTCCTTTGATTTAATATCGTAGACTTGATTATTCACCTTTCGATTTTAGCACTTCACAATTTTGGTTTAAAGTAATAAACGTATTAGCAATTTTACGAACAGCTAATTAAGTATATATGTTTTCTTTTGTATTACCTCGTCACAGTTAAATACAAAAAGTGTTATGAATGCTATAAAAAGCATTTTGCGGTGAATCATGAAGCTAGTATTCACACTATACAAGGGGCAGATGTTATGTTAATTAATACAAATAGATGAGACTAAAATATACCGAACAGCTGTTTCAAGTAACTATGTGTGACTTACAGCGCCTTAATATATTTTGGAATTATATAATATTTCAACATTGCTTAGAAACGTGATGTATCCTGAGTGCATGGTACACATCAGTTTCTTTGGAAAATTATTATCACCAATTTGAAATAGTGTTGCCATCGGTGTTCTATAAACGTGCAGTTATTAAATTAATAAGTAAATAGGTTATGCATTTACACTGTTTCCTGCAGCGGTGTATCTGTTGTATTAAGAAAGCAGTGGATCACGTTTGATGTTGCTATATCAAAACAGCCCTAGAGTATATACTGAAATTTTGATAATTGTTAACCTCATTTCTGTGTATAGACGTCCATTCTTTCTGCCCGTGTACAATCCCAGTTAAAATGCTCGTTTTTAAATTTTATGTGTCCATAGAATCAGGTAATATTCGAATGTGTTAAGTTTGCTAAGATTTCTTGACCGTATCTTTATTTTTCTGTATGCCGGTATCTACTTTTTCTAACCGTACTGTATATGACTGACTACCAGTTTTTGCACTGAACGACTCCGTCTGACGGACACAACTGGTTAGGACCTATAAACCGGAGATAGATATAAATTCCAATTCAGATTGACGATTATTGTAAGAAAATAAAAATGGGAATAAAGAGGAGACAGGTGATTGACCTGTTGCTTATAATGTAACTTCAAGTTTTAATTTTCCTCTACTTAATAAACCGATCGGAATAGATTCTGAGATATTGGTAGATCCTTTGCTATATTTCCCATGAGGTTAAAAAACAAGAAATAGAACAATAAATAAAACAAGAAAGAAAAGTGCCATATAAGTTAACAGTTAACAATACCAGTTTAGGATAATGTTCATACTCCGGAAGACACCATGGTTTTAATATCGTATGGTTTTAATAATTTAAAGCAAGCGTACCATTCTCGAGAGGGGCATTGGTTTAAATCCCTGGCGGGCACCAATGAGTTTTTATATTTAAACTAATATGCCTAATTTGATATTAACAACTTAACACTTTTTGAAAACAAACGTAAAAAAACTGCATATCTCTGGAGAATTTCTGGGATATGTGTAACCCACAATAGAAAAGCGCGTGAGTCTTTGCTCCAATCCTTTCCTCAAAATAGAGAGAGGAAGCCTATGCCCAAAAGTGGGATAGAAATAGGCCGTTACTTTACTTTATTTAAACAAACTATTTTTTTGGAAGTAAATACAAGAAATCATAATTTAGTACCAAACCGTGAATATCGATTTGTATCGTTTTGTTCTAATCAACGTGATTGGTTTTTGCAAGACGATAAATGATTTGCTAAGGGAAAAAATAAGAAATATTCGATTGTGAATAACACGGCATTTAATGTTTCTAATATAGTACAAAATTAATAAGGAGGTAATAAAAATATTAAATATTCTAAGTTGTTTACATAAGAAATTGATCATTCACTATAAAACTGTTGTTCTTCTTCAGTGACGAAGACCGGTTATTGTTTATTGTATTATTATGTAATAATCACTAACAAGATATTTTATGATTCATTGATAACGTTTATTCATATAAGACCATTTTTATTTCAATCATTTTTATATAAAATGCTATGATATTTTCTTTTTTAAATGATGGGTGGATAGTTGAGTTAGAAGTGGTTATGGGTTGGGCATATTATAAAAACCGGTACGTATTGGGGATATATATCATCATAATTCTCCTGCCCTTATCCCACTCTAAGTGGGGCACAACATGTTATAAACATGTTGTCACATGATTCGGCGAGGTATTTTACGTCCGGCCTGCCTGACTTCAACTAACCTTAGTCGCTTTTACGACACCTCGGTAATAAATATGGCGGTCTATTCTACTCACCCGGATACCATACGGCGGACCCATATATATATAAAGCTATATAGACTTAAGTACTGTTCCATGTGTTGATATGAAAAAATCGCGACACTGGATAGTTGGTGATTACGCATGTTCTCTGTTTCAAGTATCGGCCAATAAAATTTTCTTTTAAAAATTTACTACAATTTCAATCAACATTGTAGCATCGTTAGCGAATATAAGCTTCATCTTAATTCTTATATCTAAGGAAAGAGAGGAAATTGCCCAGCTGTGAAAAAGTAATATTTGGAAATGTGTAAAGGAGTTTAAAGATGCTTTCATTTATCAATTTTTACATAGGTACATAAGTGTAGCAGTAGTCTCGTTTTTCTTTAAACATTGTTACTGTATTTGTTTACTCGATAGACGGATGATAAATCCGGTATTGTTTGAAGTCGTTATGTTACCTCGAGAATCATAGTTCATATTACGTCATAAAAATGACAATGGCGCAATACGTATACTGTCGTAGTATAAATACTTTCAGAACAATTTACCACTAGTTTCAAATACGACTTCTTTCGTGTCAACTTAAGTGTTTAAATACCCCAATTATTTAATACAGTACATTAGTATGTATGATTACATATATGCTTTTTCCCGAAGGAAAATCGGCCTTGTAATAAATAACTTCTATATACAATCTCTCGAAGTTTAATGAAACATATTCTTAACCGCGATAAAGATTTTTTTTATGTTTTATGATGTTTTTTACCAAGTTTTATGATGTTAGGTGTTAGTTAGGTGACACTCTCTACCAAAAATAACACTCAACTTTCATTTTTCTTGAAATATTAAGTTCTAACTCCAGAGGAAACCAAAAAGCTAGACGACGATCTTTTTGCAGAAGAATCATCATACATCTGCCCTTATCCCACTCTAAGTGGAGTCGGGACATGTTGTATCATGATTTGACTACGTATTTAACGACCGACCGCCTGCCTGACGTCAACTTACCTAGTCGTATTTTACGAGACCTCGGTATAATGAGGGTGGTCTATTCTACTCAGCCGGATACCTCAAGGCATACTTTGTTATTATCGGTTAAAACTTAGAAGTTAGTTTTTGTATGCATTTGTTATTTATATCTTAAGTATCAACAAAAGCACAAAACTGAAGTACAGAAAGTTTCAGAAATTCTGCAGTTGTGGCATACATTTTTATATAGTAAACTTTATGACTAATTAAAGTTCTTTTTTGAAAGGTGTGCTACACTCTGGAATAATATCGTATAACCAAGCCATTAATATAATCATTATATTAACGGTTTGGTTATGCAATTGTATATTATAATTAGATATTACATTTCAAATTTTAAATACCATTACACTGAGAACAGCAGCCAATTACTCATACACGAGAGCGTTGTTTAGATACGGAAGTGCGATTTACGTTAAATAACACTTCATGACAAGGTAGCATACAAATTATAGTTTATAAATTACGACAGCTAAAGCCTCCTCTGTACAATATTCTCATGTTTTCATATCAATAGACGAATAATAATATTCAAATAAAAAGAGATCACTTTTAGTGATAAGACCGCCATTGCACTCTTATATTATGTTCTTTTTTCTCATGTTTAGGTTTATTATTTACTTTGTGTGCAATAAAGAGTTATAAATTCATTCATAATTTATAGAAGCAGGCATTATTTTGCGTAATTCCATAGTACAGAAGTTATAAAAGAATTATTTTGCTATAATCTGCGTTTGTTAAGAGAATCTATGTACTCCTAAGTGTAGTCGCTGCAACCAACAACACACCACACTATACATCTCACAAAGACAATCTCGACGATCGTTTCGTCCCATAACCGAAGCATCATCAGGAGGATAGGCTCGACAACAAAATCGTAATGCATTACGATATTTCCCCTCATATTATATTGCACGCAGTGTGGTATCCGGCTGAATAGAATAGACCACCCTCATTTCTCACCGAGGTGTCGTAAAAGGCGTCTATTGTAAGTTCACGACAGGCGGCCGGTCATAAAATATGTACCTACCTTTAACAACATATTTTGCCGACCCCACTTAGAATGGGATGAGGGCAGGAGAATGATTGATGATTATATTGCCTAATACCTATATTGATACCTCATATTTTAGATCACATCTCACACACAGAATAGTTTCAAGGTGAAGAGTACTTCGCCTCATTAAACCTTTTGACCTTGCATTAAGTAAAACAAAGATATCCCAAAGGTGAACCACTCACTTTAAGGATAAGTCTTTCAAATCCTTACTTTAAATTACGTGAATTTAATACAAATCACCGGCAAAATCTGATCTTAATTACGTAATAAAGTCTAAACCTATATTTAATCAGATTTCAGATCCATGTTCAAGAGCTTTAAATTATCAAAATCAAACAATTGTAATTGCAATGTATTTTTAGGGCACTAGTTTTCTTTATACCGAATGAGTTTCTGTATAGTTATTTTTTCAACAAAACGAGTTTATAAATTGGTGGAAACAATATATGAGCCGCTTATTTTGAAAGTTTGATAACTGAGCCGTGTAGTGGCTCAGTTATCAATTTGTATTTGTCCTGAATATAAGCAACCTCAAAAATGCTTCACTGATATTATATAACATGAAATTGGACATGTAACCATGGAAACCGTCAAAAATTTAAAAAATGGAGTTAGGTCACTTTCAAATTAAACGGTCTAAGTTAAGTCGCCTAAAATGTATTATGTACATTTTTGGCGACTAGACTTTTGTTATGATGCGGCTATATTATCGATTATTTATAGTAACGCATTATCTTAATATAACTTCATTTATGCTTTTGGCAGTGCATATTAAACCACAGAGACTATTAAGAGATGATATGCAGAGATAACTAGTATTACTAAATAATTTTGTTATTGCATTGCAATGATTTTTTTGACTTATCATTCATTGAAATCTACATCCGTCTTACCGATGAGGAAAAAGAAGCGCTGCCGTCGAGAACTTCATTATCAACCATCATTATAAACAAACCACTCTAAACTCATGTTATAATGTATGATGATTGTATTGTAACTGTACCGAAAAAAAGCGGAAATGACGCAGACTTCAATAATCACTCAGCAGTATACTGTATATATACACTATTATATAAATAAAGATCAACAAGTTAAAGAATTGTCATTTTCATTGTAATACAGACGCAAAAGAATTTTTAATTTGCTGGTAAATTTCAGAAGAAATTTTTAATGGACATTTGATTTGTTACAGCTGGTTGTTATGTGGTTAATTTTTTCTCAAGTTTACTATGATAAAAGTGCAATGGACCTTTACATAAAAACTGACATTCAGTAATTTCAGTTAAACTCCTCATAGTTTAAAGTACAGAAAGCAATTTAGATTAGAGAAACGCTCTGTAGTATTTTAAATCACAAATGCGACCACTAGTCCACCTATAATTCTTGGTAGATGACAAAAGCTTTTGTGGATATCAAACATCCCGAAAGGTCTACATCTGGCGTCGGTTATAATGACAACTGTGTATGAGTTGAAGTTAGAAATATTCTTATCCTTCGAACAGCTTTACAATTTTACAATATACAAGTTCCCACCGCTATAACGCCGTGCAAAAACTTATGAATAAAGGCTCCGGATGGACTTAAAACTAGTCAGTATAAACCGATAGAATAAGACTTGAGTATATCCGGTATCTATACATAAAAATGTATACAAGTCTTTTAACAACAAGATTCTGAATTTGTAATAAAAACTTCTTAGCAGGAATTTCTTTTTGCTTACGTATTTATTTAATTGCTTGCAAATGCAAAGTGGTAAATTAATTATAAACTTCAATTAAAAATGAGAAAAACTATTTATGTAGAAACTATTGTTATATCCTGACAAGGTCGCCGTTATGGCATGTTAAATACTAGTTACAAGTAAATACAAGTCACTGTCGATGCTACGCCGATGGTCACGCCAGCGACCAGTGAGCCAGTCAGTCCAGTCAATAAGATATGGATCCTAAACTTGGTCGTTGACTCTGACAGACAGAATCGCTTAGCGGGCGATAGAGCGAACTATGCTTGGAGTATCCCTAAATATTCCCTAAATTAACTACAAAGAGATGATGCGTAAATAAACGAAAATACCTATTTAGCTCAGCGTGACGCGTAATCATTGATAGAAATTAAATTTAACACCTTTATGGCTTTATTTAGTCTGCAGTTTGAAACGTCCTATTTAAAAAAAATCGCCTTTCTATTAACACTTATTTATTACCGCAGCACTTCCGCCCACATATCATCCATATTTTGGAACTTTGACTGAGTAAACAATTATGCAAAAATTTCTACATGCGTAGATGTTTATGCCATTGTACATCAATTAACGCAGTTTGCAGACTAGCATCTTTTCACTCACATAATATATTACATGTATTACCGTATTGCCCTCATTATGTAACAATATAAGTATTTGTAATAATAGATTTTATTAAAGTAATTGTTTTTCTTCCGGAATGGTACTATTTTATCAATAACACATACGGCCAATAATAACCAAGCCAATAGTCATAAATTTTATTATTTTTGCACATACTCTGTTATGTGCACTGTAGTGCTGCGCTTTACCATTGTATTGTGGTTGTATTGAAAGAATGTAAACCAACAAACATGTAGGTTTTATGTACATCGCTCGGTCTCGTTTTTTGTTTAACAAGTAACGTTTGATCAAAAAGCTAGAAGCCAAAACGTACCTAAAACGACAAGGCTTAACACTTGTTATGCTAAGACGGCTTATACTATACTTTTTAATGTAAAAAGGTTAAGGTAGTTTAGTACAACAAATCTATCGCTTTATACAGAGCTCGATTTATTTATTAGTCAACTAATTTAAATGCTATACAAATTCTTACAACTTAATTAAATTCCAAATTCATTAAAAGTGAAATTAAATGGCAAGTCGTGTATGTATGCATATTTTAAGTGTGTATTAGTATTTTGTTGACATAAAGTTATTATACTAGAGTAAGGAAGTCAGCCCAAATCACCCTCCTGCACTTATCCCACTCCAAGTAGGATCAGCAAAACATGGTATAAACATGTCACATGATTTGGATACGTAGGTATTTTACGGTCGGCCGCCTGCTTGACGTCAACTTACCTTAGTAGCCTTTTACGACACCTCGCCATGAAATGAGGGTGGTCTAATCTACTCAGCCGGACACCACACGGCTTTAGGGAAGCTAGCCCAAAATTTGTCTTATTACAATAAAGAGAAAGTAAATGAGGTTTATTATCTTTTTTTTACGTGCGTGGGCAAACGTTATTTTGTCAGGAAATTCAGTCATTTTAACTTTGTTTTCAACCACTACAAAACTGTTACAACTTTATGAGAAAGCAAAGGTTAATTGCGCTGTCAATTTCAAAGTTACAATAGCTTATTTGGGTAACTGGCGGTCTCAAATTCAGAGTACCAGGTTCGACTCCACATAAAAAATATCACTTTTTAGCATTTTTTTATTTATTTAAACAAAATACCAAGCACCCAGGTGCTATTATTTAAATTACTTATGTATCTCTATTACCTATGTATGTATCACTGCGTATGTGTGATTAGACATGAATAGACGAATCTAATCTTATTATTTTGACACTCACTTATAGGCCTGCTTATTACTCTCCTACTCTATAATAACTCTATGGTATTTGAACGCTGTGTCTATATTTGTTTGCGGGCGTCCATGTGTCTACTGATCTGCGTCACTGAAATTGCGATAAATAAATTTAATTCATATTTATTTATCAATATGGGGAATATAAATTAAAAATATCGGAATACATGTTTAGGATTTCATGACACATTTCTTGGCGCGACTCTCTGGTAGGAAATTTTGGAAAAAGGAAAATGTTTTTAATACGCCACTAATTTCCATACGGTGCTTGCCGTTTCAACTAAGCAGAGTACCTTTTGATAGGAATGATACAGAAGAATAAATATAATTTCCATTAGTGTTCAATGGTAGTAACAATAAACATGCCGTGTGGTATTCGGCTGAGTGGAATAGACCACCCTCATTTTTTACCGAGGTGTCGTAAAAAGCTACTAAGGTAAGTAGACTCGCCGTGTGGTATCCGGTTGAGTAGAATTGACCGCACTCTTTCTTACCGAGTTGTCGTAAAATACGACTAAGGTTAATTGACGTCAGGGAGGCGGCCGGTCGTAAAATACATAGCTAAATCGTGTGACAACATTTTTATAACATGTTGTGCCGACCCCACTTAGAGTGGGATGATGATGATAGTGACAATAATCAAGTGGGCTTGACTTTTCTTGCCAAAGTCATTCACTTTTTGTCGTAGTGAATGTATGTATTGTGTTGTTGGTGGCGCTGTTTTGTGATACGTGCGGAAATTAATCCTGCATGTATAATGGATGAGAACGGTTTTTGCTTCCTAAACTTAGCAATACATAGATTTACTTAACAAACGCGTCTTATAGCGTAATAATTTTATCACAACTTTTGTACAATATTAAAATGTTTTTGTCGTCGCTATATTATTGTACATTAACGGTGGCCGTGAAATGAATACCTCTCCATTTACATATCGTACTAAGGCATTGGCAAATATATTAATCGTTAGTTCTCAGACCTGTTTATAACAACAACAAACAATTTTAGATATAACTACACGTAAACAACAACACGCGTGCGATTGAAAAAATACCACAGTTACATCACCTTACCGTATGACCTACGAACATATAAACAAACATCATCATCCTCCTGCCCTTATCTCACTCTAAGTGGGGTCGGCACAACATGTTACAAACATATTGTCATATAATTTGGCTACGTATTTTACGACCGGCCGCCTGCCTGACGTCAACATACCTTAGTCGTATTTTACGACTCCTCGGTAAGAAAGAGGGTGGTCTATTTTACTCAACCGGATACCACACGGTGGGTCAACTTACCTTAGTCGCCTTTTACGACACTTCGGTAAGAAATGAGGGTGGTCTATTCTATTCAGCCGGATACCACACGGCGGGTCGACTTACCTTAGTCGCCTTTTACGACACCTCGGTAAGAAATGAGGGTGGTACTATTCTATTCAGCCGGATACCACACGGCGTACGAACATATAAACAAACGTAATTTTATTACTGCAAACCGTCAAACCAGTTTTATTTTATTTATTTATTAAATTTATATATATTATTTATTTTATTAAATTTAACAAGTATTTTATATGAAGAAATAAGTTATACTCATTTATACTAATATATCAAACTGAAGAGTTTATTTGATTGTTTGAACGCGCTAATCTCAGGAACTACTGGACCGATTGAAAAATTCTTTCAGTGTAAAATAGTCCCTATATTGAGGAAGGCTATAGGCTAAATAACATAATGCTAAGATGGATAGGAAAAGAGCAGCAAAAAAAAAAGTACGAAAACGGCATAATTTAATGCTTTTCTTGCGTGCGCTGAGTAAACGGTAATAGTTATTCAAAAATCATGTATTACTAAATTGTTCCCCTCTAATAGTTCCAAATAAAAGTCCGAGACAGCATATGTCTAGCTTTTAAGGTTAACCAACTTGAACTATTTTTGTGGTTATCAAAAGACTTTATTACGGTTTTAATATTACAACGCGGGCGGAGCCGCTGGCGATTGCTAGTATCCAATAAATAGAAAAAGTTTGTTAACCTGATCTTAATCTGACCCGCTTCATTGCATCAAACGGATCTCAGTTCTTCCGACTTTTAATAGGTTGCATATTGACAGGAAAATTTCAGGGACTGCAAAATAAGTCCTCGGTAATAAACCTTGCAAAAATTTCAAAAATTAAAAAAAAAAATTACTTGACTGACGTAATTATGGCGTTTTGAAAGAATGAAAGTTATATAACGTACGACACGAGAGCGCTATGCAATTTTATTTTAAAACCTGAAATTTTAAAATATTCATTGTAAAAGTTATTTATATATAGAGTTTAAAACCTGCTTTATAAATGCGACTTCCGAATTCGGACTTTTTAACAATGACCGACGTATTTCTACCAACGAACACTAAACCTTAACAAATCATAGATAAACCTAAAGTAAATCTTCCTTAACTTAGGGCCTGTTTTACAAGTTTTTGATGAAGTGTCGGATAGTTAACCAACAAATAAAGTAGCAAATAAATGTCAAATAAAAAGACTCTAAAAAGTAAAAAAAATAAAATCACGGTTATTTTGTAATAGGTATTTACTATGCAGCAGACATAATAACAGCTTCATGATCTACCTGTTAACTTTACGGACTTTAAGTGCTGAATAAGCCTATCAGAAACCTGAGAAACGCAAAATTCCGAGAAATGTGTCAGATATGTTCCGAATAGTCCGGCCCTTAGTCTTAAAGTAAATCACATGAACATGTTTACTAGACACGTTGCAGAACACATGAATTTAACAAGAACAATAAGTTAACATTTAGTAGATAATACCTCACAATTTTTCTAAAGTCTGCATACATGTGACAAAAGCCTTCCGTCTTAGAACAATTAGAAACAATTAAACATAATAATAGAACTGCTCTATTACTTAACGACAATACAAACGTTTTAAATTCCAGTCTAGAGTTTACTGGTGGTTGTTTAACTAATATTTATCAATAACAATTCAGCTTTATTTGTTTGCATTTAAAACTGAGTAACTAGTGACTAGTGATATTTTATATTCTCTTATATTGTACAACATATTTAATAATCATATTTAATCTAATTTTATGGTATAGACAAATTACAGTCTACGTTAATAACTACGTGCTTTATAGAAACATGGTCGGATTTACTTAGTATTATATATATTTTTCGTATTAGTCGTGTGGTATCCGGTTTAGTAGAGTAGGCCACCCTCTTTCTTATCGAGGTGTCGTTAAGGCCGACTAAGGTAAGTTGACCCACCGTGTGGTATCTGGTTTAGTAGTAAGTTGATGTCAGGCAGGCGGCCGGTCGTTAAACGTAGCCAAAACATGTGACAGCATGTTTATAACATGTTGGATAAGGGCAGTATGATATATAAATTTTTCGTATGTTCTACCTTCTAAAGATGTTACCATTGCAGAGGAGTAATGTGTATTAAGGGTTAATTAATTACTGAATTTTTGTGATGCTGATTTAGTACCGTTGTGAAGTTTATTTTATTTTATTTTTATCTATTGGGATAACCAACAAGACTTACATTATTAATACTATAAAATACTGTACAAATTATTCAATTAAATGAAGTCTTAACTATAAATAAATAAATATAAATATATAAATATATGGGACACTTACACACACGGTCGTCCGTCCCCAAAGTAAGTAACTTAATACTTGTGTTATGGGTGACAGACAACTAATGAATATATAGCTATATATTTTCTAAATACATACTTAAATACAAATATACACCCAGGCTCAAAGACCAACAAATTCATTTTTTTTTTTAAATAGAAAATGTTGGCCCTCGGCGGGGTTCGAACTCGCGACCCGCGGAGCTGAAGGCAGGATCATTACCCACTGCGCCAACGGGCCAGTCTACCTATAGGTTACCGCGGCATATATTTAGTTTATAGTAAAAATATAAAAGTAAAGTGACACCCTATAATATATCAATGATAATTTTACAGATATTCCAAGAATACACGAAGAATAGGCAGTTTTTATCACAAATTAAACGAGTGTTAAATATGAAAATGGATGGATATGTGACTAGAGGGATCCTTAAAAATAGATGGTTAGATGCAAATGCATGTCATTCGCATAAAGGATTAGCGAAAGAATTGACGAATGATAGAAGATAATGGAAGAGAAAATCATGTGCTGACCCCACTTAGAGTGGGATAAAGTCAGGAAAAAGTAGATGCAGTTGTATCACGATTTTTTGTAATGCAGCGTATGATGACTTGATGAATATAAAATATTATTTAATCATAAGTTTTTGAAGTTAAACTTTTAGATGAATAAATAGGATATAAACCTATTAGGAATGTGATAAAATAGGATTTAAACCTAGAAACCTTTAGTAAAGATTAAATTATCGATTTTTTTTTTTTTTTTGTATTATGGGATCGTGCAAAGTAATCGATATTTCTATATTTTCTTTCGTCCTTTATTAAATAACTAAATTAAACGTTAAAAGTGTAATATTTAAAATGCATTACATGATGTGCATATCATTTTTTATTTTCAAACTGCTTGTATGTTCAACAACAGCATTTATAATTAAGATACTAATTAAAAATTCCATAAACTAAGAAATTTATGACAAGGAAATAGAGATAGTTCAGACGGTTGAAAATCGTCTTTATTTTAAACCAAGTTCATTAAACAGTTCCACTTTGGGCTTGGTTTGTTCCCACAAAAGTACAATGCAAATCATCATTTATTCTATTCATTACGTATTAATTTGTTAGATATGTGTGTATGCAAACTCAGTTCGGCGGTGAAATCGATCTAGCTTAAAGCAACGCTGATGAAAGCCTTAATAATTATTTAGTACCAATTAATAACAGAATTTTTTGGTTAAAACATAAAAAAAATCCACCACCATGGTCGATTCCCCTCGGCACCCCTACCAAACTGTCAGCGACTAGGCCTCGATCCACATTCATCGCTGTTAGGATAGGTTAGATTCTCTGAAAATATAGGTTTTCCAAAAACGCTGTATGAACCTGACGATCAAATAACAATTGTAAATGCATACATTTATATAAACGCAAAAAACGCCTTCGCCGGCGAAGAAAAAGTCCCAGTTTTGTAACATTGGTCGGCTGTGGCTTCCCGTCACACTTCTGAAGGCGTGATTACTTGTTATAGTCATAACACTAGCCTCGACACTTTTCCCTTACCCGTCCTGCCCGGTAACGCTGTAAAAGCTGTTAAGGGCAATAGTTATAATTAGTTTGAGAAAAATTCTACGTCCCAGTAGATCTTGATCACATTACTGGCGGTGATAACACGGCAAAGTGTACACATTGACTTCTTGCTCTTTGCCAAGAGTTTTTTTCAATCGCCTGATATTATTGACTGACATTCTAGATAACTCCCGAATCGTACGCCTAAACATCCTCGTTAAGAGTGGCATGTGAGCAGTGCTAGTTGATATGGACGCGATATAAAAAAAGACCGTACCTGCTGCCAATTTCCTACTAAAAAGTAATACCGTATTCCGTTAAACGTTGGTATCATGCCAAGGGTGGTTCCTATTGTAAATCTGACTTATCAAAACTTATCAGATTTTTATCAAGCGAGTTAGGAATTCGCAAAAACGGTGATGAGAATTTTAATAACTTTGACGTGTTTTTTTTTTGCCACCGTGACGCAGTTCTACGGTTGCTCAATCGCTTCACAAGTATTAAGTTCTGTGTTCGCTTTGCCATTGATGTAAATGAAATGATCTTTTCTACTTAATTGCGTACAGATCTAGTTTTGGAATACGACTCTATCATATAAGCAATCCGTACGAAATGCAAATTGGCGTTTTGGCTCGATGCTTACTAGTTCTATGTAACAATAAACTATGCTCTAACTTTTGTAGGGTAGTGCGTACCATATTAGCTTGACATCAGAGCCTTGAACAGCATCATAATTTAAAACAAGGTGAATTTGCTGAGACGAACATGTTAACAAAAAACATACATAATAATAAAGAGAGACTTGGTTCTTGTAGGATTACAGTTGTATTACTCGTAGTCAGAAAGAACATGCAACAGTGCATATGGCACTGTTTGTCATTTTTAATGAATTAGCAATGCAATAATACGCAAAAGAAATTCGAGGTCTTTTTTCATTGGAGCCTTACATCGCGAATCACGCGGTGAAGATGCATCTTTATTTATACGAATATCGCCAGGCTCGGTAAGACGAGTTGGTTATCGTAAAGTTTATCTCATAGATAACTCTGCTAAGCTATGGTAAGATTGATTATACAATTGTTATTCGGTGAAATTGGTTTTAAATAAAGTAGCTTCCCTTTTGTAATTTAATTATTTAATTTAATAGTCTAACTTTAGAATTTGCTGATTAATATGAAGTATTGATCACCTATTTAGCTTGTAAATGCTTTGTTAATGCTAGCTTCAAAAATACAATAAATACTATTAGAAACATGGTAAGAAATTAAACATATAATACCTTTGACTTATATGTATAAATTCTTTTATAATACTTTTGAACATTAAAGTAGTAGTGGTGAGTTAACCATAAGAGATAGAGACATGCTGTCACAGACTTTTTTGTGGCATGTATGTAGATCTATAATTCTCTACTACATTACTTTAGTGTTGTTGGTTTGTGGCGGCACAAGTGACTGAAGCTCCCAGCGTCCGAGTTATGTTACAACCGCGCGATCTCTACAACACAATTTATTAAACCGTCATGTATTATAAACCTAAACCTTTCGGAAGAATTGCACTACCTTTCAGTAAAAACCCGACAAATATCCGTTCAGTAAATTTTGTGAAAATCGAACACAGCCTTTGGGGACTTTGTTTTATAATAAGTATAGATATAGATGTACAAAATACGTTACCAAAATTATCTCGAGGTACAAGGGTCGCTTCCGACAATCCATAGACGATCAAGTTCAAAAGGCACCCGTACTACCTTGATCTTTTGTTAACACAGGTTCACTTCGACGCTAAAACAATACAGTAACGGACGCGAACGCGACGCACGATTTCCTTTTTGTAAACATTCGTTGGAAACTCGGCGGACGCTATCGGACGCGTTTTTATTTTTTCCGGATTCGACGAAGCGATGACGCGCGCAACGTAACGCGTGCTGCCGTATCGAAGCGACTCAACGCAATAACTGACTTAATGTCAACACAAGACCATCTCGCCAAAGAAATAGCGGTGGTTTTGAAGACGTTTCTTTTCTATTGTAGCTGATTTGATATTTACTGAAGGGACAAAGGTATAATCTAACATCTACATACATTAAAGAGGGAGTATGTATGTTTCTTAAATACTCCAAAACGGCTGGACCGATTTTAATGCAATACTTAGATCGACCCAGCAGATAATCCTGTAAAGTTTGGTAGCGATCGGAGCATTATTAAACTCTAATTTTTAGAGAATTCCAAATCAAAATAAGACACAGGACCACGTGGCCGATCTACTAGTAATCAATAATTTCTAACAAAATAAAGCTCAATTCTTGCTAACTGAACATAAGCTAACAGATCTATTTTAATTAATTATAAATAATTCTTAGTGCTGCACCTAGAAATGAGTCACTGAGTGCACTACAGAGGATCTGGCTTTCTTGAACATTTATCGAGTTGCTATGGGCAATATGTTCAAGTATATACATTATTAAACCCTGATTCCTAACTAGAGGTTTAGGTTAGTGACAAGCCTAAGCATTAGCATTTCTTGCGTAGAGGTATGTCTTGGACAAATTCCGAACTCAATTTGGTCGTTCACAATAGGAATTTGAACTAATTTAAATACTGATTTTATTTAAGTGAGTATGATGTACAACAACTGTAGCAGTACAACTTAAGGGCACCTCACCTCTCTCTGTAAATTTCTATGAGTACTACAAGATTTGACCATGATCTGCGTTGCGCCCAGACGTATTGCACCCCCTGCACCATGGGTCAAGATCTAAGATCATCTTCTTCGAAGATCTGCTTTATCTCTCTACGTTACCAGTAAAAAAATACAATCAGGAATGCTAAAAATAAATGTATTGCATTATTAATTAGTAACCAAGCTGTTCTCTTAGTCGAAGCGAAACAATTTTGTCATTCGTTTTGTTTTAGTACTGTAAAGTAATATACATTGTAACAGATAAGTTCCAACAAATTCAGTTTGCAATAACTCGAAAAAAAAAAAAATTATGATAAAATTTGGACCAAATTAACTTAAACAGACATTTCCTGCCATCATAATGGTTTATCATTAATTGATTATGACTAAACCAAAAGTATAATATAATATCTGAAAATGTTGTATCAGAATGTAATCATGCTTTAAAAAATATATCTAAAGCAGATCCATAATTAAAAAAAAATAATTATAATTTTAAATTCATCGTCGTGTAATAATAATTTTACAAAACTGAAAGATAAATATGGGTAGACGGCACGCAATAAATTACATCAGTTTTTATGTAATTGTCGATAACAGTACACACGATAGATGAAGTAAAAAGAGAAATTCCTCAGTGACTGATCAAATCAATTGTAAACAAATTATTTATGTATGCCTTGTTTATTATGCAGGCAACATGGAAAGACTGCAGAATTTGCAAAGATAGTTTCACCACGACGACGTTTCACTACTCTGAGCAAGAAAGATTAAGAGATATATATATGTTAAACAAATATGAGTAATTATTATATTATATTAATGAAATACTGTGATAAGAAAAGAATATCTATAATAATCTAGTGATAAGATAAGAATAAAAATCTCACTGCAAAGAAGATCCTGGAATTTTTTGAGCATACCCGCATTCGTAAGCAGTGGTGTTTACAATAGATCAGCAATGGTGATCCTGAGCCTTAAGGGCCTGCATAACCGTTACTTCGAAGAAGAAGTAAAAGCAAGAGAAAAACCATGTCTAAGTCACATGTTGAGCTCTACCATGACTAAGAACTTTCGTAATTCTTCAAATACCTGGAACATACTGAAAAGTCCAATTATAAAAATGAGGTAAGTCACAGAATCCATCCTTTCCTTCAAAAAACTTACCAAACCAAATTATTTGTTAAAGACTTTTTAGTGATTACATATGGATCCAAAACTTGTTTGCTGATGATATGCCTCATAAGAAAGCTCAGAGGCTTTCAGCAGGTGTGTCGCGACATGCTTGGATTAATACTACCAGATCAAATCTGGAATGTAGAGATCCGTAGGAGAATCATAATTCGACTTACCTTGAACGAATACTGCTTGAATAGTACGAATTATATATAGGCTTTTGGGGTTCCAAAATATTGGTTTTGCAACTTTGCGCTGGAAAACGTATAACCTACGAGTATATCAAGCAATGAACAATTATCAATTTAATAACAAAAAAAGAAGTGCAATAAGGCACATTACTTCAGAAAATTTTCATTTCATTAATTTCGTTAACCATGAAGTTAATGCATGATACAATGTACAATTATCAACACGTACACAATTCAAAAAAATGTGCATAGCAACATCAATCAAAATAATATTAAAATTGAACACCTGATACAAAAATAAATCAAATAAAGTTTAAGTTAAACAGGTTTAAAAATGAATATGATAAATTCATAAATCAATAAATCGGTAATAAGTAGGTGCTACCCACATAATACTGTTTGATTTTACAAATATTTAGACAATCAGCAAAAAACAATTTTTACACAATCGTTTTCATGTTTACTGTGAACAAATACATTAGGTATAAGTAACCAATAGTACTACGTGATTCCGTGCCTATTTGTTTTTATTTCTTGGTAAATTAATTATAACATTAATCTTATTAATCATTACACATAAAAAATATTGTGTCGTAAAATTCTTCATAAAATTTCCATCATAAGTGGTAGAACCTGGTTGACCGAGCCTTGCTTACAAAATTTAATGTCTAAAAACAGGGATAAGACGAATTTTTTTTTAATAAGACCTAGCTAGATCGATGTTCTCCCCCTAAAGCTCCTGCATACTGAATTTCAGGAAAATCGTTTGAGCCGTTTCCAATTTATAAATACAAAATTAACTCATTTAAATATTAAAGATAATAAAGGGCTTTGTTGCAGAGATATATGAAAAAAACAAAATAATAATAAATGTCACTTTGTCGAACTCTACCGAGAGTAAAGGATGCTCTAGATCTGTATTGTTGGGCTACCTATATTATTAAGATCCTCTTTCTGATTTTATACGTCAAGTTACTGCTGTTTAACAAAAGGTTCTTTAAAGTTTTTCGATTCTCATAGATCATATCCGACGTTTTATAATTCTGAACAATGTTTTAGGATGACCTTCGATATATTTTTTTAATAGTTATAATATATTTTTCTTTTTTTAAATTCTTTTAATACTCTTATAATATTGTTTTAATTTCTCCCAAAAAGCGTCCTAAATACTGATATACAGAAACACAGTGAGTTGGCTCAATTTGAAATAGATTTTTCCATTTATATTTCTTATTGGAATATTAGGAAATAACGTTGAGAATGAAATATTCTTACACTACGCTAAATTGAATTTGCAGTCTCGCTCGATTTATGCGTAAAGAATCCAATTCAGCGTTGTAATGCAACTTGCATTCTAAGATTTCCATACCATGTGGCCATGAACCGTGTTCGACTTAGGTTAAACCTTATTATTCTTACATCGCACCTGATTTTTACTTATTTTTAATAACAATTATCCAATATTCAAATAACTCATCGAAACATTAACATTTATTAAAATGGACTCGCATCAGCAAATACTAATTACTTGGCGTCTATATAAAGTCAATAAGGCCCGGTTTCACCATAGCGAAGAGGAGGGTAGAAGAGTTTTGAAAACCAATCAGATATCGTTATTTCGATCGATATTAATTCGATCGATTAAAACGCATCTCCTCTCCTCTACGCTTTGGTGGAACGGTTTCCACCAAAGCGTAGAGGAGCCTAAAGAAGCGTAGATAATTTTTTATATTAAAATATTTCTTCAAGTTAAATATATACAAGGCAGGTTTTTAATTGTTATTATAATTGAAAAAAATGTTGTATTTTATTCACTGTAAGTACCTTACTCGCAAAGGAATTGCTTGCTTAATTAATATAAACTTATATAATATATTGATTCCATATGGTTGTGATTGCGTAATTATTATATAAATAATCCTTGTCGTTACTTGTTGTGATTTTAAATTATTCCTGCGCGTATTTCTTATTGTACTTTGTGTATATTTGATAATATACCATACGATGCCGAAAAGCGGGAAAAGTGACCTAACAGTTAGGTTGCGTATTTCTTTTCAAAGGTTCAGACCATGAGAAGGCACTCATATATTAAAGTAATATTTTGTCTTCTTATTATTCACAAACTATACGCTGAAGTCTTTGTTATAAAACCTGAATATGGATGGAATTACACTATAAACTCTCTGGATGAATGGTTTTTTGTAATTTTCTTCTTAATATGTTAAACCTAAAAAAGCTTGTTTTCCTAAGTACATTTAAAGTTAATCAGTCAATACAACTACAAATGCATTTCATAATATAAGTTCAAAGCTCCACTTTTTATGCCGAAACTATTGCAGTGAATATTTATTGTGGGTTATATTATAGTGACCTCAAAAAGAACCTCACATAATTATTCTACGAAGACAAAATTGCAAGTACCAGTTAGTTATGTAAATCCGTACTTGTTCTAAATTTGTTTGCCATACAAGTAATGAAAACATAATATATCAGTATATAATAATATTTATTACTTGTAAATCAAGTGAGGGATTCTCTTACTTTGCTCCTATGAAAAAATGTATGTTTGTGGTAAAATATATTTGACGGCTTTCTTCGAAATTTAATTTTTTTTTCCATATGTGCGGATGTGAATGCTTTTTATTATATAAATACGTTACACAGTATGTTGTATAAATTGCTTATTTCCGGAGTTTCTTTTTCAAGTAGGCTGTTTGGAAAGTAATCGGCGCTCCAAGACACCATAGCTATATCTTATAACATACAGAAATCAACCACATATACACCATAGCTATAAAGGTGCTAATATTATTAGCACTTTTATAGCTTACCACTTTATTCCTATATCATTTGTTTGTCCATTTGTTGACTTCTTATTTCTATTTCTTACATTTCATATTTTTAAATTATTATCGTAGAAATAGTCTTTATAGTCCTAACATTGCTTGGTTTTTTTTTGTAAAAAAATGTATATCTAGTTTATTAATTAAAACACCAGAAAAAAGCTCAATAAATTATAATTCTTAACATTTAAGCCGTGTGGTATCCGGCGGAATAGAATAGTACCACCCTCATTTCCTACCGAGGTGTCGTAAAAGGCGACTAAGGTAAGTCGACCCGCCGTGTGGTGTCCGGCTGAGTAGAATAGCCCACCCTCATTTCTTACCGAGGTGTCGTAAAAGGCGACTAAGGTAAGTTGACCCACCGTGTGGTATCCGGTTAAGTAGAATATACCACCCTCTTTCTTACCGAGGTGTCGTAAAATACGACTATGGCAAGTTGATGTCAGGCAGGCGGCCGGTCGTAAAATACGTAGCCAAATCATGTGACAACATGTTTATAGCGTGTTGTGCCGACCCCACTTAGAGTGGGATAAGGGCAGGAAGATGATGATGATATTTCAAATTTGTAAACAACATTTCATTATATTTTTATCGTATCTGGAAAAACCAGTTGATAAAATGAAAATAAAATATAACATGTGAACTTGATTTATTACAAGCAAATAAATAAATGATTTTTATAAAAGTATTTAAGAAGAATATTAAGAATTTGTCTTTCCTTATATTTAAAAAACTTTAAGATGAGTCGAAACGGTCTTGAAAATAACAAAGTTATTCATAAATTATTATCATCGCAAAACCTTGCATACATGAAAATATTAAAAATGACTTTCGGAAGTTATGTGCAGTTTCGACTATAAGTAAATAAGTAAGCGTCGTTTATTTATAGGTACTCGTAAACTTTACAAATCGAATATATTTCCTCATTTTTTAGTTATTTTTAAACTGTACTTAAAGGTACAAGGCCTTGAAGATCGCATCGCGTACAAAGAACTTCTTCTTATATATAAAATTTTAATAAATTAATTATCCAAATATACCTATTTTTATGTCCTTTATTAATTTCATATCTCATGTCATATATAAACATTACGATATCAGTTTTTAGGTTAGTAGAGTAGAAAAGCCCAAGGAACGTGACCGCCTCCTGTCTCTGTTTTTGGTGAGAAGGGTTGTCGTAAAAGGCCACTAAGGCGAGTCGACCTGTCGCGTGGTATCTGGTTGTGTAGAATAGACCACCCTCATTTCTTACCGAGGTGTCGAAAAAGCGATTAAGGTAAGTTGACCCACCATGTGGTATCCGGTTAAGTAGAATAGACCACCCTCATTTCTTGCCGAGGATTCGTAAAAGGCGACTAAGGTAAGTCGACCCGCCGTGTGGTATTCCGTTAAGTAGAATAGACCACCCTCTTTCTTATCGAGGTGTCGTAAAATACGACTAAGGTAAGTTGATCATCGTAAAATACGTAGCCAAATCATGTGACAACATGTTTATAACATGTTGTGCCGACCCCACTTAGAGTGGGTTAAGGGCAGGAAGATGATAAATATTTATAAAATTACAATTTAAATATTCCGTTTCGCTTATTGTATTTAGTATATTACTTATCATTAGTGTAACTATGGCATGCCATACATATGATAATAGAACTAATTAAGGTCAAGTTTTCATTATGTTTCTAGTACTGGAGTAATGATGTTATCCGAACGTTTGGCCTGTGATATTTTTATCACTTTTTATTATATTTACCTTCTATCCAGACGTTTCAAGGAATTTTTATAAAAATTACTTTAAAATAACTTAATTTTTTTGACCTGGTACTGGACTGGTACTTTTTATATTTTTATATTAGGTATATTATTAATGGCAGTATCTAAATAGAGATCTTGAGAGACTATTTCCTGGAATGAACGTCCATCGCTTGCAAATAATAAGAAGAGTAGATCTGTATACCAAAATAATGCAAAACTGAAGTAAAATAAACAGTATTTTAATTACCTTCTGTTTCTGTTAAAAGCGCATAAAGCCCATCTTATATCTATCGTATAAAAATCCTCTTTCTCTTAAAAATATCTTTCTCTTTCTCTATATATGTAGAGAAAGAGAAAGAGAGATAATAAGAGATATACAAACAATTAATATTTATAACAAGTCTGGCCACACATTGCTGTTGGCTCAGGTTTCGAATTCCCCTCAAAACAAAATTCAACCGCTAAAAGAAAATGCTCCGATCGCCACCAAACTTTACAGAATCATCCGCTGGGTTATTCTTAAACTTTTCATAAAATTTCATTAAAATTGATTCCGCCGTTTTAGTGTCTATAAAGGACATATAGACAAACATTCATTTTTATATAAGATTTATAATCTTAAACATCATGCAAAGATATAAGCAAGTTTAATGTTGAATGGTTGATTAAATAAATGCTATTTATTGTCTCTTTTCGTATTTAAAGAAAATTGTAAAGGACAATATTTAATGGGTTAGCAGCTATTTTTGTATATTCTACTGACCATATGTACTCAATATAATTTATTTATTTTTTACAGGTTTTTTTTTATTTATTTTTATATGTATACTTTTTGGTTTTTTTTACATGTATATTTTTATATGTTAAGGTACACCCCCTTTTTGTGACTTCTACTTCGTGCTTTAATCTTGGGTTGCCTGGAAGAAACCGCTCTTAAGCGATAAGGCCGCCCATTGTATGTCTTAATCATGTATATAAAAATGATTTATGTTCAAACTATTTTTCTTTTGTATAATAGGAGTATGGTGTACAATAAAGTATATTTCTATTCTTTTCTATGAACTATGGGAAAAAGGTGATATTTCCTTATCGACAATCTATTAAGATGTTCTTTATTGAATTTAACTTTTTATTCATTTACAGGTAATATGTATGAAGATTCGAATTGCATAAGCAGTTTTTTTGACCTTGAAGATAATAACATGTCCGACTGTCAAGATCAACTATCAAGTAGTACACAAAACCTAAGTCAGTGTTCAAGTGGATCTGAAACAGTCTTGAGCTTAACACAACTTACGATTGAAGAGCCAGAGCCTTTACAAATACAACCTTTTTATAATCTAACTCCTCGTCAGATGCCACATTCACCTCATTATGTTATTGAGGAGGATTTTTCTCTGAACCCCTGGGCAATGTTAATAGCAACTATTTTTTTAACTAAGACATCAGGAAAAACAGCTAGGCCTTACTTAAAATCGTTCTTTGAAGAGTATCCCACACCGTACCACGTATTGAGTGTTAGTCCCACATCAATGGAGAGATTTTTTGACAATCTAGGACTGAGGAAGCGAAGCCAGATGATTTGGAAATTAAGTTATCAGTTTGTTTCTGCCAAGTGGCGACGCGCGAGCGATCTTTGTGGGATTGGAAAATACGGTGAAGACGCTTATAGGATATTTTGTTTAGGACATACTGATTTAGAACCTGAGGATAGGTACCTAAGGTTGTATTTGGACTGGCTGAGGGAACATACTGAATTTATGGAAGACAATGGTGTGACGGATAGCGAATACGTAATAGAAGATCCGGTTCTGAAGCATTATAGGATTACATTGCGAAATAGAATTTAATGTAAATTTAAAAAAAAAACTGTTCGGCTTAGTATATTTTAAGCCTTCAAACATTACAATTTAACGACAGATTAAGACAATTATAAAAAATCTAACTTGAAAATCAAGAAAGCATCCCTACGATATATTTTTGATATATTTTTAAAACGTATGTAAAAAATTGTTATAAGTATTAAATAAAATACGTTACATATTATATTTATTGATTTTATTTTAACATGCATTTAAAAGTTTGACAATCTTTTTGTCAAACTTATTTACCTATTTTTTATAGATAAAATATTTAATCATACAAAAGTAATAATATAATTATTTTGCTATAATCCGCGATGAAGTAAAATAGAAAATATATATAATGCTAAATATAGAGTGGACAATCGGTTATCATATCTGATACATGCACAAACCACCACCGCCACCACAATACACAAACACTACATACCTTCACTATCACAAACTCAACAATCGTTTCGCCCCGCAACCGAAGCATCATCAGGAGATAGACTCCACGACCAAAATCGCAAAGCTTTTGTATTTACTCCACTTTTATGGACTTTTTATACATATTATGGATCTCCACAAAGTAACGCCTAATTCTATAAATTATTTAATCATAAATACAGCTAAAGTTGACTTCCTAAGAATGAAATCTATTGTTTTATAAAGAAGTTAATATCTATTAAATTTATTGTAGTATATCTGGATTCTTGAAGTAACATAACTTAAGCCAAATATAAATAAATTGCTCACAATGGTTTGTTTTCTATAATCCAGTTGTAGCAGCAATATTGGTTCTAAAGCTGAAGACAGAAGAGAATTTGCTCCGGTCGTCTGTATTGAAATTAAATGTTTAGAAATCTATTTGTTACAGTTTGAATGAAATAAATCATTGGCTCATAAGTATACTATTACTGGATGATTCTTAAAAAATGATAATTTTTGAACAACAATGTTTATTACAAAATATATTTAACACAAATATAAGAGCAAAATGGTGTGTAATAAGCAATATGTCAATTTTTTAGTAGGCGTTGCATTCTTCTCTTCGTTATCCAAAGAAAAATTGTGTTTATAGTCTGTATGTGTGTCTGAGTACCACATTAAAAAGAGTCTAAAGAATATTTATGAAACGGCAATAGTTATTTTTTTTATTTATCAAATACCTATAGTTTTTTTTTTATATAATGTCAAAAGTATGCGGGGAACTCACTTGAAAGATGCTAGAAAGATAGAAGGGAAAATGCTTCTTATGTTAAAGTGCCTGTTTTTTTTTTTGCATTTTCCTATTAATTCTCAGTATAATTATAATGAAGATAATCTTAGGCAGTAATTGAATACAATCGCTTTGGTGTGACAACATTTGTAATAATTTTAAAACAATACTACATTACTTTCATAATATTCATTCATTTTATAATGCCTTTCAATAGATATAATACTATAAAAATAAATACGGCAAAAATTTCTATAATATTGATTAATAACCTAAAAATAATAACTACACGCTGTTTAGATTTTGCTCTATTTTAGCTGGGGCTTCAGTACACGTTAAAACAATTGTCCAAAACAATGAAATTCTCACGTGATGATTGTGACGTCAAGCAAGCAATATTAATTATTAGGTAGTAAGCATTAGATCAACGCAAAGATTACATAAAATCTAAAAATGGACTATTACCATAGGCATAGCACAAGTGATTCACTTGTGAGTATAGCAAAATTGCTAATTTTAAATTTTTAATATTTCTCTTTTTTTAGGTGTAAAAAAACGTCTGCCATAGCATATATTAATCTTTTAATATAACTATGTGCTATGGCTTATCTAATAAATATAGCTATATGACAGTTTAAAACAAAACAAATTCTATTTTTAAAAAGGTGAAGTAGAACACTAGAATGCGGCATTAAAATTATGATCCTTTCCATATAAAATTTCAATAATTAACTTCAGCCATTACCCGAAAAATAAAAACATAGGTATAAATCTAACCCACAAATTCCAGCCGAACTACTGATACGATGTTACAACGTAAAAAAACATGTGCCTATTTTATATACTTCCCATGCGAAGACAGACTAGGTTGCTAATATTAAAATAATAGGTTACTCATGTAAAAATATCAAACTAGACTTTAAACACATTAAATCTTAGTTAAGGTTAGGATTAAAGTAGGTAAGTTGTAGCAGATTTAGGGTTTTGTGTTGAATAGTGTGTTTAATTTCAAACAGTACTACAGTACAATTAAATAGATAAAACACAAAAATAATCTAATCAATAAAACGTTTGGTGCAGAACTAGTTACCAGCTTGTTTAATAAGGCGTTGGGTACTAAACCATAATATGTAATTTAAATTGACTTTAACAAGCACTTTGAATCGTAAAATTACAGCTACGACTGGTTCGGAAAGGTGCACTGCTCTTATCGAGATGAACATGCAAGTAACTCGGCGGTCACTCTTGTCAAAAATTAATATTTCATTGATATATAGAATTGTTCAAAAATCAAAAAGTACAATATAATCTAGTGCGTAGCTGGTTTCAAAATCCAAATTTTCTTATCTTCAACATAATCTTTAACAGTATAATAAACTTTATGAATAAGAGTCTTTGTAATTGCTTTTTTTAACTAGTGTAAAGACTAGTCCAAAATAGATTGCGAAATTTAATTAGGTATTGATAATGTATACCGAAGCCTACAAACGATCTACGAACTTACTGAAGCGTAGCTGTAGTAGAATATATCCGATCTCAATTTAGTTTTGTGCAGGCTAATACAGCCATGGAATTTTCCATTACAGTGAAAACGGATTTTGCAATGCATAAAGATAAGAATGGAAATTTATTGAAGTAAATATTGTTTTTATTTTGTTATTTGACTAAAATATTAGAAAATAGATCTATGGAAAGCATCTTAGGCATATATTAATCATCATTAATCATGCTTCATTTGTCGCCCATTAACTACTAGGACAGAGGACAGTAATAATAAGTGGACTTTTTCTTATCAGACGCAAAAAATCACTGAAATAATGAAAACAGATTAATTTCAAAATAAATAAGTGACATTTATGTTTAAATATAGAACAAATATCTTGAAGAAATTTTATTTTTTTGAAGGTTATTGGAACTACAGCATAACCTATAAAACCCGTATATCATACAACGTCTATTTAGTAGATGAAATAGTAATCGAGCTCGATCAGCTGTAAGGGCATATTTTCAGTCTGTTAAAATTCTTGTACTTTAGATTAACTCCAGAAGTGGATATTTTAGACTATAATAAAAATTAAATCAGTTTATTAATGTAAATTATTTTTAAGTTATTACAGCGCCATCTTGGTGCATTATGACAAACTACGGGACTCTATAGCGCTATCTGAAACGATATCGTTAAATTAGCTACAATTATTGTATAGAAACGACCACAATAAAAACTAAAAATCTATAACTTACTAACTAATAACTTAGCTATATCAAGATCAAAACTGTTCCATACCTTTATTTCGATTAGAGAGATGCCATTTACCTAGTAACAGGAGAATCTCACATATAAACTAAACTTTCTTATTTAATATGGATACAAGTATTATTATGCGGATATATCCGAAGGTGCATTTTAATAACGTAATGCCTAATGTAATGTAATGTAATAATTAATTTTCGCGTTGTGAAACATTACAAACTCACAGTATGTCTTATAAAAATACTCACTCAAAACAGTTATGATGAGTCATAACTTATTTTTAATTTATAATTTGAGGTTTACCAACAGCTTTAACACTTACATCTTTCAAATACGAATTCTATTGTTATTTAACACTGTCTAAATGTAAAACTGATTACAGGCAAACACCACATGCATATGTAAAAGAAATCTATTTACCTATATGTAACTAAAACAGTACAATTTTAATTAAACTAATGCAACTTACAATTGACAAGTAATAATTTATAAGACTAAACTAAGTAAGTAAGCTAAGGTTTTTAAAATGATGCAAGGACTCATTGAATATTTCGGGTGCATTAATATTTAATCTGATTATAGATATAAAACTAGAACTCTATTCTCACGTTAGTACTCAAGAAAATCAGCATTTGAAACTTAAAAATTATCTTCACATATTATTTACAGAAAGATAACCTCGTATTAATAATATTGGGTCATAAATGGTTTTGACTTGATTTTTTATAGTTTTTAACTAGATTTCGCATTTATTTAGAAGCTGTGCCCGCGACTACGCCCAAGTAGAAATCATAACGTCACAAAGTTTTTTCCACGTATTTCCCGACTCTGAGGGAATTCTAGGATAAAAGTAAACTATATGTTTCTCCACATACTCTTCTACCTACCAGTGAAAGTCTCATCAAAATCGGTTAAGCCTTTCCGGAGCATGTACGATTAACGAAAACTTTACTCAAGAATTAATCTTTTAGTAAAAACCGTAAAATTCAGTTTAGTAGATTCTGATAAAATCGTTCACATACAGACAGACAATTTTTGGGGACTTTGTTTTACAATATGTATAGATAATTAACAAAATTTTACTCTCATTTATGTAACGCAACAACACTACATTGTTCTGATACTTACACTGTACATGTATGCTCATGTATGTACATGTTGTACATGTATGTACATTTATGTACATGTAAATGTTTATTAAAAATAAAATATAAACGATTATTATCGAATTTGTGTTATTTATAGCCTGAGTTCCATGGACACTCTTGTTCCTAGTCACAAAATGACATTTTTCATAAATTTGTTCTGTATTTACGGTAAGATCACGACATAAATAAATATAAAAACGGTCTTAATAAACATTTATTACTATCTTAATAATATTATGTATACTATAAGGTCAAATGAATCAAAAAAAGTATATTGTACATTTAATACTTTCAAATCATTTGAAGCACATCAGCTTCAGATATGTGCCCTGTAGTTTTAATGACACTCATGTCCGTACTAAAAAACAGAAAAGATTTGTAGCTGTTTTTTTTAGATGGATGAATGATATAAGATACAAACACACTTTCGCATTTATAAAATATTTAAAATAATATTATTATTGTAGTTCAAAACTTCTATAGTACAGTGAACATACAGTTTTTTTTATCCCTAAACCTTATATTGTTCAATGCTCATGTAATATTAAAATATGACTACATTATGTATGTGTAATGTAAACTAAAATAAATCTATTTTTTATCTGTGGTAAAAAAAGAAGCTTGAACGCCTGAAACCAAAAAGTAGTACAAAATTTGTCAAATACGGCGGTCAAATCATAGAGTTATTATAATAACTCTATGGGTCAACTCCATTTTTCTTCCTATTTTACTCAGGTTACGTTATATTGTATTTGATGAAAAAGAAAAATTAATCATTACACCGTGAATTAATTCAAAACGAATAATATTTTTACGCGAAATATCTTAAATTATGTGTATCAAAATCCTGATTAAAACACTTCTAAATATTACAAATTTGCAAAAATTTCACGTTAAAAAAATTTAAGGAAGTAGCAAAATGATATGTTCAATATATATTAATTTTCCGAATATAGTTAAATATAATAAATATCAAATTAAAAAATTATAAATTTGAAATTACTATTAAACGTACAGGTTTTAATAAGTAATTTTTTCCATATTGTGTTTTCATTTGAGTAATTTTAGTAATTTAAATATCCCCGCCATAATACCGCCATTGCTAATAAACAATCAACCAATAGCAAGTAATACTTACTACCAACCTTTAGTATGTTGCCGGAGTGATACCTTGCGGCAGTATTGGCAGCAGTGTCGACTACTGCAAATGGTGGATTACGTTGCTTTTTCTCGTGCTCCGTGTTAAATATTTACGTAAAATAGTGTAAATCTTGTGGCGCAGTGTTTCTGACTTACAGAAACATGTCGGAAACACTGCCGAATATCAAAAAACAACTTCCAAGACAACTGGTAAGTGTTTATTGTTAGAATTTTACGTATTTAGACCCGGGTGACGCCATGGTGGCTTTATCTGGGATCACGTAAACATGAAATGGTGCATCGCTGCATCATGTATCGATTTATGTAAGTTATGGGAGTGTGTTGAAAGTCGTATTTCCAAAAAAATATATCGGATAATAAAATAATAATTGAGGGTCATCGGACTTAATTTTTTGTGGTCTCGCCACGAGCGAGTTTAAACACGGCGGTCGTATGCATTCGCGCATGCGAGGAGGTGTCAAAATCTATATTAATTTTTAAGAACGTAGAAATGCGATTTAGTATCGTTAACAATGAGCGGCGTGCAGAATATGTACGGCAGCGACGTCGTTCTCGGAGCATATCTAGTGGGTATCTGGTAGGGACGAAGGCGTAAACCTCCCGCGGGCTGGCGGACTGGGGCGTGCGCGGTACGATATTGCGAACTGACGAGCGCGAGTTCCGACTTGAGGACCACACGTCGAGTCGCTCGTAATCTAGTTTATTACTCAAATAATCTTCTGTCGAACAATTACACGCTGTCGACGAGACCAGCGGCCGAAACACTATTATTTCAAATTGATTACAGCAAATGTAAATTCACTTGTTTCCGATGCGACGTACTCTTTGTTAAATTGAAGGCAAACAACACGTAGCTTGAAAGTTTTATTGTTAAGAGATTCGACACTAAGCAGCTTTATGCAGCTATATATACATACCCCACAAGTAATTATGTTAGCCTTGAAATGTTTTTAAAAAGTAACCTACTTGATATATACTTATATTGTTATACAGAATACCGTATCAACTATAACAGGTAGAGTTTCGGCTTCGGCCGAGGCATGATTGCTCACCAGGGATTTACAATAAAAATATGACAGAATTCCTAACTATTCAAGTATTTAAGTATAATACAATTATAGCTCGTCATAATAAATCAATATAAGACTTATAACTTGATTCAAATCGATCTACATAAGCATTAACAAGAAATGAATTTAAATAATATAATTTTGAATCGCTTCATCAATTTTATAATACTTGATGTCATTTTTTATTTTTAAATCAATGTTCTATTTATTATAATATATTCATGAAAAAAGCTCTTAAATCATCATAAGTCCTAGTAAATAAATTTGTCTTACATTTCATATTAAAAAGATTTAAATAAAAGTTTTATTAACATTCCATAAGGCAGAATAATTTTTTTTTATGGAATTCTAATTGGAAAATTAAAACAGAATTTTTATTACAAGTTTAATAATAATACATCAATATTGAGTGTAATACTAATAACATAATAAAAGAAAAAAATAATGTTTTTCATTGAAAAATAAATGTGATGAACGTAGGAATACATGTAAAGCGAGCATACCCTAACACATACTTGGATAGAGAAATACAATTGAATAATCTCTTACCAGCTATACTGTGAATAATTATTTTAAAATTTATATTATATAAAACATATAATAAAAAGATCATAGCTAGATATCTAAACTAATTAAATTGTCGAAACTGGAAAACAAATTTGACTCTTGAAATTATTAGTCACTCAAATAAAATTGTATGAATAGTCCGTGGTCAAGCCAATATATCATGTTTTAAACTTCACTTTACACATGAAGTTTAAAATCCTATTTAATTATAACTTATATTAAAAAAATGTGTTAAGCACTTATAGTTGTAAGAAAACTAGATAAAATAATAAATAAATTTATGGGACACTTACATACATGGTTGTCAGTCCCCAAAGTAAGTAACTTAATACTTGTGTTATGGGTGACAGACAACTGGTGAATATATACTTATATATTTTTTAAATACATACTTAAACACAAATATACACCCAGGCTCAAAGGCCAACAAATTAATTTGTAGAAAATGTTGGCCATCGGCGGGAATCGAACCCGCGACCCGCGGAGCTGAAGGCAGGATCACTACCCACTGCGCCAACGGGCCAGTCAAACAAAAAACTAGATAATATTAAAATGTCTTAAAATTTTAAACATCATTTGAAATTTCAAGATAGAGTTATATATTCTTTTTTATTCCTCTTGCTACTTGTGTCAAGGATATTGCATTATAAATGAATGCTACTATGGTTCCTTGTTTACCTAACCGGAGATATATGTGCATTTTAAGATATGTCCATGTGATAAATTGACATTACATTGTTGCTTCTACTAGGGTATTCTGAATAATGATGTTCTTGTAACATAAAATAAAAGATTTGCTTCTAATGTAGTCCATTTTTATTTTCAATGTCGATCTGTGTTTTCGCTGATTCTATATAATATAGTTGTGTGTATGTTCATGTCTTTGTAGGGAACTCATAACAGCCTCAAGGTAAAGTTAGGTAATAGAAAGTATTAAAGGAAAGTTCTCTGAAACATCTGTGACTGCTACATTTAGATAGCACCAAAATTATCCCTTTACTGAAGTGAAACTGAAATGGTATGCAAAAATTTATATTGCACATGATGCTAATAGACTACGCCGTATGGTATCCGGATGAATAGAATAGTACCACCCTCATTTCTTACCGAGATGTCGTAAAAGGCGACTAAGGTAAGTCGACCCGCCGTGTGGTATCCGGCTGAGTAGAATAGACCAACCACATTTGTTACCGAAAAGGTAACAAGGTAAAAGGTGACTAAGGTAAGTTGACCCACTGTGTAGTATCCGGTTTAAAAGAATTGACCACCCACACAGTTACCACAGTAAGTTGACGTCAGGCGGCCGGTCGTAAAAACGCAGCCAAATCATGTGACAGCATGTTTATAACATGTTGGCCGACCCCACTTATAGTGTGATAAGGCAGGAAGATGATGATGTTGCTAATAGACTAAGGGTCTGTTTTAGTGAGTTAGCTTATTCGGAACATATCTGACACATTTCTCGGAATTTTGCATCTCTCAGGTTTCTTTCTGATAGACTTACTCAGCACTTAAAGTCCCTGATAAGTTGACAGGTCTAGATCATGTGGCGGTTAATTTGTTTGCTTAATCTGCTGGATAGCAAATACCTATTTCAAAATGGCCGCTATTTTATATTTTTAAAATTTTTACTTAGTCTCTTTTTAGATACATTTATCTACTACTTAGTTTATTTGTCGGTTAACTTTCTGATCGGTGGAACAGGCCCTTATATACTATTTTTAGCATGTAAATGCCCAAAGTTAGATAGTGTTTGAATGTGTTATATTAACTTTAACTAAAAGTTTGTAATCTGTCTTATGTATGAGAGTCAATTTTACTTGAGAGTACGACAGATGGTAGGTAAATATTACGGAATCTTTTTTTGATATCAGACGGGTAAATGTATGAGAAATATAGTTGTAACTAAATCTAAATAGCAATTGACCACACAACGCAATTGACAACAATAGAGATTTGATGTTTTATCTGACAACAAATTTTATAATAACAAAATAGTACAGTCTTGTTTTTAATGTATTTTTTAATTTCGTTTATAAGGAAATGTTAAGTATTTTATATTTAGTGACCTCTGTGACCGAGCTTTGCTCGATATTTTTTTTAAATAAAAACAGCAAAAAGGTTGATAATAACAGGGGCTTGATATTTTGCTATTTTCACTTTTTTAGTCCCCTCGTTTATCATTGAGCTATCACAACTTTTGCAAATGCCATCTAAAATTACATTTTAGCAAATTTTAGCATTTTTCAGCGTCCTAAAACGGATAAAACGACATGTTTTTAAACGAAACCAGGCTAGATCGATTTTTTTCCTCTTAAAACCCCCTAAATTCGGATTTTTTTCATGATTGAATCATATACTAAAGATACATATATACAAATACAATACAAAATTCAAATACATTAAAGTTAAATTTCTTATTTATTGAAAAATTTATATCTGCTGTCAACTACTAATTGACTACAAATCAACTATTAGATTGTTTTATGTAATGTCATCTTGGTCCTAAGAATTCCGACACTCATTTCATCTACATAAGTTATACACTAAGTATGATCTTTTACGAAGTCTTCGTAAAAGACCATACTTAGTCCAGTTGACTGGCCCTTTGGCGTAGTGGGTAGTGACCGTCCCTTCAGCTCCGCGGGTCGCGGGTTCGATTCCCCCCGAGGGCCAACATTTTCTATAAATGAATTGGTGGTCTTTGAGCCTGGATGTATATTCGTATTTAAGTATGTATTTAAAAAATATATAAGTATATAGTCACCAGTTGTCTGTCACCCATAACACAAGTATTAAGTTACTTTGGGAACGGACGACCGTGTGTAAGTGTCCCATATATTTATTATTATTTATTCTACTAGGCAGTCTATTCTACTAGACAGTCTATTCTACTAGGCAGTCTATTCTACTAGACAGTCAATTCTACTAGACAGTCTATTCTACTAGGCAGTCTATTCTAATAGACACTCTTTTCTACGAGACAGTCTATTCTACTATGCAGTCTATTCTACGAGACAGTATATTCTACTAAACAGTCTATTCTACTAGGCAGTATATTCTACTAGGCAGTCTATTCTACTAAGCAGTCTATTCTACTAGGCAGGCCGGTACCGGATCATACAATTTATATTAAATATTTTAATTTGCAGCGTGAGCGCAAACAACGGAAGCTCTACTCTGATGAGTGGGCACTGGGTGACGATGAAGCCGAAGGAGGCAGGGGTTTCTCTCTTGCTGACAAGTTGGAGAGTTCCCGTTTCGAGCACACCGGTTCAGTCCTGGAGATGCATGGGACAGATCTCACTGTCGCCTACTTCCAAAAGAATGGGTTCACAACTCCGTTGCTGTTTAAAGAGAAAACAGGATTGGGATTGAGGTAAGTGAATAGTAAAGGTTATTTTAGTTTCCTTAAAGGGAGTATGAATCTAATTATATATTAAATTTAGAATAAGCAGTGCCACTGCAATACTAATTCAGTTTTAAAACAGTCATCTTCCTGCCCTTATCCCACTCTAAGTGGAGTCGGCACAACATGTTATAACCATGCTGTCACATGATTTGGCTGCGTTACGATCGGCCGCCTGCCTGACGTCAACTTACCTTAGTCGTATCTTACGACACTTTTGTAAGAAAGAGGGTGGTCTATTCTACTAAACCGGATACCACACGGTGGGTCAACTTACCTTAGTCGCCTTTTATGACACCTCGGTAAGAAATGAGGTTGGTCTATTCTACTCAGCCGGATACCACACGGCGGGTCGACTTCCCTTAGCTGCCTTTCACGAAACCTCGATAAGAAATGAGGGTGGTACTATTCTATTCAGCCGGATACCACACGGCGGATTGAGGTAAGTGAATATTGATAGTAATGGTTTTATTACTTTCATTAAAGGGAGTTAGATTCTAATCATACTTAATATTTAGAATAAGCAGTGCAACTACAATACTAATTCAGTTTTAGAACAGTGTTGTGTTTAAAAAGCCTAAAAGTATATTGAACTATGTGTGGTGTACACATAGTGAGTGCCTCGTGGTGTACGTGCCTCGATTTGAAAATCTTTTCAGATTTTCAGAAGGTGAAAATGTTTAAAAGATTGCCCGCCGATTTTATTTCTGGTTCTTCTCGGAAAGAGCAACAAAACCGAACCAGTTGTAGCTTCATTAATCATATTGATCTTTGACGATTCAAAAGTGCTTGAAAGAGCTTATTTGAATAAAGATTATTTAGATTTCATTTGCGGCTGCGCCCGCGTGGAAATCAAAAAGAGTGCATCAAAATTGCGTTTGAGCAAGATAGGCAACTACTATTTTTAGTTATAGCGATATATTTCAGGGCGTAAATCGAAAGCGTGCCTTAATTGAAGAGGGCCGTTATAGCGAAACGCCGTGCCGTGAAATAAAAGATGGTAAAAAGATGTATGAGTGTATTACTCAATAATTAAATGTCAGCAAAACACTTGTAGTAGTTATAGTAATTTATGCGTTGCAGTATTAAAAGTTTTAGTTGTTATATAACCTGAAATGGCGTTAATTTAAAATGATATCATGAAATGGATAAATACCTATAGATAAAAGGGGACATATTTTTTTTTGTATTTATTACATAAAAATTAAACAACAGGCAGGCGTACTTATGCCTTATAGATTTGGGAAACGGTATTTTTTCTTATTTCAATTTCATTTATTGAAGTTTACTTTATTGCAATTACAAATTCATTACAATTAGTTTTTACTAAACAAAATAAATCAAGTAATTTTCAGGTATCTTCATTGAAGTTGGATGTTATTTTGGAACAAAGATGTATATTTATATTGAATATTAGTCCAATATTATAAGTATATGTGGTATCCGGCTGAATAGAATAGTACCACCCTCACTTCTTGCCGAGGTGTCGTAAAATACGACAGAGGTAAATTGACGTCAGGCAGGCGGCCGGTTGTAAAATACGTAACCAAATCATGTGACAACATGTTTGTAACATGTGTCATACCCCACTTAGAGTGGGGTATGGGTGGGAGGATGATGAGGTTAATAATAATTATATAGAATATAAGTATAATATGAAATTGTGTTATTTCTCCTTGTTACACATCTAGCACGTTCGGCCGATCGAGTCGATGTGATTGTTAGCATGGAGATAGATTAAGGGCTTGATAGAGATATTGAATCGGCAACGACGCCCACGCACACGTAGTCTTAAGTAAAGTTAGATATTGAAAAAAATAGTATGTACTCTATTTGATATATTATTTGTTATATCTCGGTATAAAATACTAACATGTTATATCTATTAAATATGCTGTAGTCCTTCACACCTCTGATCTAACTAGTATTAAATCGTAATGTTTCCGTGAACTATTTTTATTCCACATTAATAGTTAAATTATATAAAGCCGTGTGGGATCCGGCAAAGTAGAATAGACCACCCTTATTTCTTACCGAGTTGTCGTAAAAGGCGATTAAGGTAAGTTAATTCGCCGTGTGGCATCCAGCTGAGTAGAATAGAACACCCTCATTTCTTGCCGACCTGTCGTAAAAGGCGACTAAGGTAAGTTGACCCGTCGAGGTGTCGCAAAAGCTGACTTAGATAAGTAGATGTCAAGCAGGCGGCCGGTCGTAAAATATATAGCCACATCATGTGACAACATGGTTATGACATTTTGTGCCGACCCCACTTAGAGTGGGATAAGGGCAGGAGGATGATGATTAATAGATAAATTAAATAATAAGTATGATAAATGGTCAATTCCCGCCGCGGTAACGCCGCGAAAACGCCTCATGAATAAGGGCCCCGTATAGGCTTAAAACTACTCTGGCTCATCCGATACTAATAATAATCATCATCCTCTTGCCCTTATCCCACTCTAAGTGGGGTCGACACAAAATGTTACAACCATGTTGTCATATGATTTTATGGCTATGTATTTTACGACTGTTCGCCTTCCATACGTCAATTTACCTTGGTCGTATTTCACAACACCTCGGTAAGAAATGATGATGGTCTATTCTACTCAACCGGATATGGCACGGCGGCGACGACTAATAATGATAGACGAGAGCATAGCCACTTTTTATAAGTTTTTTAACTATTATTACTAATCACGATAGTCTAAATTCAAAAAAGAATGATAAAGTCTACATTTTCGGTTGGAAATATTTCATCGGAATACCATAAGTTGAAAAAGCTCGATATATTATTTCGCAAACTCGCCGTAAAGTGGCGTAATTATATAAGCATTCATAGCAACCCTTTCTCAATCGAAAAAGTTATTTCTGGATGTTTACTTACGAATAATTTGATAAACATATTTCTCAATAGGTCGTCAGCGTATACCCCGTTGAGTTGTTTACTTAAACAGAAAGGTATATACATTATTTTCTGCGGCAAGTTGCTTTGACCTTGAGTTAATGAATGCTATTGAGATATTTATAAAAGGGGAATAGTTTCCAGATTACTGAAAATATGAATACCTATACTTCTTATATATTCAGAAAAGGGTTAGTCAATATGTTTCAAATCAAGTCAAATCAAAATAATCTTTATACAAATAAATTCTTTTAATCACTTTTGAATCGTCAAGGATCAGTATGATTAATGAAGCTACAACTAGTTCGGTTGCTCTTACCGAGAAGAACCAGAAAGAAACTTGGCGGTCAATCTTATAAACATTTTCAATTTTACATACAATATTAATTCGCACGAAGCTGAAAGGATTTTTAACCAAGCGTTTTTATCATCTAAATAATCTTCAATTTTGTAATATGTTTAACGTATAAGCATACCTCTTATACTTAATTTAAACCTTTCTGTGGACTGGATTGCCTAATTTTATTTGTAGAAGCGAAAACCGAGACTATCAAATGCGTTGTTAACTCTGCTGAGTCGCGACACAGCTTTTTGTGATCTCTCGCATGTCTATGATATACTTCAAATTTCGCCTTATACTTAAGAATATTTTTACCTGTATGTTTAACTGTTATATAAATGCCAGTAGGTCTACATATATCATGTCACATGTTATCGATTTTAAAATCGATGAAAAGAAAATATAGTGTATTTTACTTATATTATCACAATTATGGTGTTATGTTTAATATACTGTCGGTTTTTGCGTGTTAATGTACAATATGTTGCTCGTGCATGTACGGTTATGTTATCTTCCAATAGTTAATAAGTGACCTGTTTTTATAATTTCGACGGTTTCCTTACTTGTTAGGGACGAACTAGTGGTACTCCAATATAATAAACTAGCTTTTACCTGCGACTTCGTTCGCGTGGATTGTTGTCGTGTGATAGGTCGATAATAGAAGGCGCTTTTCAATGTCATCCTATTCCTGTAGAATTATCAGGATTTCTAAAGCCTATATGTTATTCCGGTATATAAGGAATAATTGTGCCAAATTTTATGGATATTGGTGCAGCGGATTCGTCGTGAAAGAGTTACAAACATATATCCATACTCTCAAACTTTCGCATTTATAATATTAGTAGGATGACGTTTGTTATTTACAAATGTTATCAAGTTGTTTTCTGTGTTACAACCAGCCATAATGTAACCTGTGAATTAAGGTTGTTGTTACGGCTAAAAGTGTATAAGTAAAATCCACTTTTGGTATATGACATATTCGGTACACTATTTTGTAAACGACGAAATAGGTGGCTCCGTAAGCTACCAAGTTCAACCCCATTGAATATTTAGTTATTTCGCTTGACCGCTACTATAGGTCGTCTAAGGCCATGGGCCGGCTTCACTGAAGACATGATGTTTTCTAACACTAAAAGAGCTGTGCTTCTCTCCTCATATAGCCCTCTCAATGAGCTGGTGCTTATCATGCCCAGTGACGTTCTAAGAGACGAGCTAATTTTTTTTTCACAATAAAAACAAATCATTTTAACATTACTTATCACTTGCTTATTATATATTATATACTTATATACTTATTATATACTTGCTTATTATATTGTATATTTCTTTTTTATCTATAATTTTTCTTTATTTCTAACAATACTATTGTTAAATGAAATGTAAAAAAATAGCATTTCGATGTGAACAAGCGTTCGCGAGTAAGACGGCGTAACTCAAGTTTTGCTTTCTACAACTATAGATACTATTAGCCTTTATACTAATTACTTAATGTATGTAATCTATACATTGAAGTTAATGTCAACTGGTTTATAATTGGTTAACTCAATGTTAATGTTGTTAGCGGAGGGGGGCTTCTCTTTTGAGGGGTCCCTACCCAGAGGAGGTGTTCTCTAGGATCAGAGATGTCGGCGGTGATGGGGGCAATGTCTACAACGATACCCTGTCCTTGCTATTAGCAGCGTGGTGGAGCACACAGGTCGTTTTAGTCGGTGCGACTCCGACATAGTCGCCGCCTGTCCCCGTCGGGTGGCGGTACCCATAAGGGGTATTTTCCTGTATAAAAAAAATTGTTAACCAAAAATTAAGGTATCAATGTTATTCATATTAGTCAAAAAATATTTTGGACCTTCTCTTGGACCTCAGTCCTGGGTCTATACATATAACATAGGTAATACTCAACTAATAACCCATAACCATTGCTGGTATAAAGATCTGAGAATAATCAAATATGTGGAGATGACGACATTGTCAACGTAGGTAACCTAATATATTTAAATAGAATTTTGACGATAAACATGTGTTCATTGTTGTAGAAAGATGTCTACCATGCCTTTGAAGGTGGTATGAGGTATAAATCTATTAGTGATTAATATAGTTGCGTAATTGTGCTAGAAACGCTCTATATTAAAGTGCCCTGCAAATTGGTATACCATACATTTGTATGATAATAACTCTTTGAATAATGGGATGATTGCATCATATTAACCGATCATCTTTAATATTTATTTATTAATATCTTAATGAGTTAATCTTATATATATAATCTTGTCTTAAGATATAGTCAAAAGTATAATTAACGTGATGTAAATAAAGTTTTTAAACTTCTCAATGCTTTAGATATTCCGTCGTATTAAAATTTGAATAGTTTGTCATTAAATGTCTAGAACTAAATGAGTTGAATTCTATTTTGTTTTGTCGTTTCGTTTCGATGCGGCCCGCAATGCCCAATAATACAGTCCGCAGTGTATTTCATTTGCCCAGAACACTGCTTGCACCCGGGTGGCCTTTTGTGCTTATTACGGGCCTGTTTTTGCCAAAACTCAAGTGACCACTAGATACATTGAAATCTTGGATATAAACTCATGAAATTTGTCCCTGAATGAAAATCCCTTATGGACACAATTTTTTTTTACGTAACTAAATATAATTATTTATGCCACCATGTTCAAATTTGTTGTTTAGACTATATTGTACCAATGATTTTCCGACGAGTTATACAAGTTCAAAAGTTAAGAATATTGATTAGGTCGATCTCAACGCACAGAGGAGGGTGGCCAGGTGGAAATGTTTACGGAGATGAGGAAATGTTATTAATATTTATGAAACGTACTATAAACCAATAACAAGTAAATTTTTAAATTAACATTGGGATATGAAGCAAACTTATAAACCTTGAAAAATCAATATACTCAAGAATTTTGCCCCAATGAAATGTAAGATAATACAGGCCGTTTATCTTCAATCCTCAGTATAATTTCCTTCTCCTCGCTTCGTTTTTCTTAGTGCTGAGTGTCGTGACCTTTTTCACTTTTTCGCGGATAACTGATCTCCAGATTTTGGGATCACTTTTAGCTTTTAAGGCGTCATAGACTCGGTGATCTCGTCGGACCATCGAGTTGAACTGCTTGCTTGCTCTTTTTCCTTCCACCGAACCAGTAATCACTAGCTTTTACAGATTGTCTCTTGTCTTCCTAGCGATTTGTCCGAAGAACTCAAGGACTATGCGCCTAAGCCTGGTGGTTACTCCTATATCTTTGAGTACCATATCAGCTTAGTATTATTTAACAATTAATAAAAAAATAGTATATTTCTCGCAAAACAGCAGAACTAATTCAACTAATTTTTTTTACCTACATTATCTATGTAGGAAAATTTGGTTCCGACATCTTTCAGATAAAACTAAAAGTGGACTTGAATATTATAATCATTTTTCAATGAATAATATTATGATTACATTAACATTAACTAACGACCAATATGAGCGAGAATGGTGTGTACTTATTGCTTATATGTAACTTTTGTAAACTGTTTTGGCTAGTGAATGATTCAGCCTCGATCACGTACGCAATTAGAGGGTTGTCACACTGTTACAGAACATATAATAATTTATTATTTTTCTAATATTTTTTATTCCTAATTTTAACAAATAAATATTATGCGTTAGAAGATTATATATATATATATATATATATATATATATATATATATATATATATATATATATATATATATGATAATATATATATATATATATATATATATATATATATATATATATATATATATATATATTATCATATAGTCACGTTCATTTCAGTGATGTTGATGAGAATATAAGAGCTGCTAGTCGGTTACGTAATACATTTGTATTCAGAACATTAGAATTTCAGTTCGTCGCTGTGCAAGTGCTTCATGTAAGTTTTTTATATGAAATTCGTTTTGAGTTTTGTTAAAAATAAAAAATAAAATTTCCTCACTTCGTTCCAATAAATCGGTAAATTTAGAATATTCATATCTGCTAATAAACAGGAAAAAACTGTAAATTAGTAGCTTTCGTGGTAATATATTTTTTGTATACTACGTTGATTCCATTTTATTATAATTCAAATACTAAAATAGATATTTCTTAATGTGTAATCTTGGGATTATATTAGAGATATATACCTTTCGACCATTCTTCAGTAACTATTTATACTGTTATTATGTAAAAAGCAGTAACACAAAAGCCATAATAAAAAAATATATTGAGACACAATATATGTAAAGATAGATAATTTATAGAATTAGGCGTTACTTTGCGGAGATCCATAATACAAAAGTAATAATAAAATTATTTTGATTTAATCCGCGATGAAGTAAAATAGAAAATATATATAACTAGCGGCCTGCCCCTGCTTCGCACGGGTATAAAATATATATCCCATGTCAGTCAGTGTAAAAAAATGATTAAAATTTATCCAGTTGTTTTGATTTATTCATTACTGCCCGTGGCCCGCAAGAGTTAAATTTGGAGAAAAACAATTTCCCTCTGCTTATTCCAAGAAGATTTCTTGCTTTCTTTGAATATCTAAATTCATATAGTACATATTTGCATATTTATTTTAACATTTTTCCCTGTGTATTTTATTTTTACAATTAATTACAGAATGTCTTTAAACAAACTCTTGAAAGAGGGACATAGCTGCTAAAGTCAAAGTGTTATAGAGCGAAGCGCGGCGTCCTCACGGCATTTTAAATCTGTAATATCTCCGAAAATGTTCACTTAAATTACGTGTTATTTAAGGTACTTAATTGGATAAGGATTAATGCTGTATTGTATAAGAATTGCTTCAAAAATAAGGCATTATTTTTCGTAAAAAGTAAACGACAAAAAATGCTTTAGTGGGTTATCCATATGCGATAGACATATACCATCGCAGACTTTTCTGTAGACCTTTTCAATGTGTACAAATACTTGGTACATTAATTTGATAAATCTCGTAGGGTTTAGCCTGCGTTTGCAATGTCAGCGGAATAAAATGTAATTATTTATAGAAACCTCAAAAATTACAGTATTTCTCTACTCCGTATTGAATGTTATTATACGTACAAACCTTCCTCTGGAATCACTCTATCTATTAAAAAAACCGCATCAAAATCTGTTGCGTAGTTTTGAAGTTTTATGCATACATAGGGAAATATGGACTTTGTTTTATAATATGTAGTGATGATTGTTATTTTCCTCGCTAGAGAGCTCCGATCATAAATGCGTCCGATCGCTGCTAAATTCAAATGGTCAAAGGGCGAACCGCGTTTTTTTTTTTCGAATTTGACTAATGCTGTTAGCCCTAATGGCTTTAACCGATAAGACGGGCGAGCGCGGAAGCATCGCTGAGACGCGAACCGATACCTCCGACGCGCTATTTATAGGCTCGCGGCGCGGCCCCTGCATTTTAAATCTGTAATATCTTCGAAACTGTTTATTTAAATTACATGTTGTAAGGGGTCATATTGATCAATATTAAATAAACAATATATTTAAAGTTCTTAATTGGATAAGGATTAATGCTGTATTGTATAAAAATTGCTTTGAACATAAGGCATCATTTTTCGTAAAACGTAAATGACAAAAACTGCTATTGTGGGTTATCCATAAGAGATAGACATATACTATCGCGGACTTTTCTGTAGACCTTTTCATGGTGTACAAATACTTAGTACATCAATTTGATAAATCTCGTAGGGTTTAGCCTGCGTTTGCAATGTAAGCGGAAAAAAATTGTAATTATTTTGGACATCACATTAGAAACCTCAAAAATTACAGTATTTCTCTACTCCATATTGAATGTTATTAGACATGTAAACCTTCCTCTAAAATCACTCTATCTATTAAAAAAAAACCGTATCAAAATCTGTTGCATAGTTTTAAAGATTGAAGCATACATAGGGATATACGGACATAGGGACAGACAGAGAATGCGACTTTGTTTTATACTATGTAGTGATATTATTTATTTTTACAATTGATTAGACAATGTCTTTACATACAACATTCATAGCTTTCTTATCATTAGACAATATAAACTTGAAAGAAGGACATTTAGTTGCGCCTCCGGTCGCTGCTAAATTCGAAGTGCTTATAGGTCTAAGCGCGGCCTCCTCGCGGGATTTTAAATCTGTAATATCTCCGAAAATGTTCACTTAAATTACATGCTGTAAACGGCAATATTGATCTATATTAAATCAACAATTTATTTAAGGTACTCAATTGGATAAGGATTAATGCTGTATTGTATAAAAATTGCTTTGAACATAAGGCATCATTTTTCGTAAAAAGTAAATGAAAAAAAACTGCTTTTGTGGGTTATCCATAAGAGATAGATATATACCATCGCGGACTTTTCTGTAGACCTTTTTAAGGTGTACAAATACTTAGTACATCATTTTGATAAATCTCGTAGGGTTAAGCCTGCGTTTGCAATGTAAGCGGAAAAAAATGTAATTATTTACAGAAACCTCAAAAGTTACATTATTTCTCTACTTCGTATTGAATGTTATTATACGTACAAACCTTGCTCTGAAATCACTCTATCTATTAAAAAAAACCGCATCAAAATCAGTTGCGTAGTTTTAAAGTTTTATGCGTACATACGGAAATATGGACTTTGTTTTATAATATGTAGTGATGCTAGATGTAGAGCGGACAATCGGTTATCATACCTGATACATGCATGAGTCGTAAAAAAAACTACTCCTGCATGTATCAGGTATGATAACCGATTGTCCGCTCTACATCTAGCATTATATATATTTTCTATTTTACTTCATCGCGGATTATAGCAAAATAATTTTATTATTACTTTTGTATTATGTAAAGATAGGGCAATCTCCTAAAAATGTACCTTACGCGACAAAATTACTGTTGATATAGTCTTGATGAATGTGTACAGTGCTTCAGTACTGTGGTAGAAACAGAGTTTGTTTGTAGTGCATAGCGTTTTACGAATCCTGCATATATAAGGTATGAAAGTGTAGCATTATATAGGTTATAATAGCTTTATTTAGTTAACGCTTATGTTAAACTTTTATAGGTCTCATTATTACTTGTGTATTCTGTATGTCTCTGGTTTAACAAATAGTAGTTGCTATTTCATCTCCATCTTTTACTTTGTGTTATGATCTGTTAACTTACTTGAAAGGCAATATTGAGGTACTCGATTCAACTAACGGGTAAATGGTTTTAATAGCTCAATACGGCGATATACCTATTAAAAATTCATATATTAAATTACGTTATTCACTACATACACATTCAATTTCATTCTTTCCTAACAAATTTTTAAAATGAAAGCCAATCAACAATAAACCACTCCGTGTCACAGTTCGATAACTTCGGTTTTTTATTATGCGCTTGCACTACTGATGGAAAATCGAAAATATACAAGCTTTAAGGCAAGCTGTGGTGGAGCACCGGTTGGGTAGTCCATAACTATTGAAAGAATTGAATCCACTATAGTAAAATATTTTATTATTGTAATATTTAAAACAAGGATTAGAAAAATTATGAATATAATTGCTGTCTTTAGAAATATGAAATGGTGTTAAGTGTAAACTTTTTTTTAAATAATACTATATGTAATAGACCTAGCTATAATTGATTATATCTTAAATATAAAATGTTCGTGTCACAATGCTAGTTTTTATATATAGCTAGATTTTTATAAAATTTTGTAGAGATATTCAGTAGTTCAGCTTAAATTTGCTACTGTCTATATCATACCTATAAGTGATAAGGGTTGGATAAGGGTTGGGTGTTGGTAATTTTTTTGTTATAATATATATATATATATATATATTTATAATTAATAAATTTTTATCAGAAAATTAGGTGAAATATACATCAGCCAATCCGGATATAATAGAATCTTAATCTTAAATGCCAGGACTATTTTTTAAATTTTTTTGTTGACAATACAGATAATGAAACATAGGTGTTCCATAGTTTTAAAAATTACCACATTACTATTGGTATCTTTATCTGAATATATTATATGTAATGGGTAACATAATAGACTATTATATATTATTTGAGAATCAGTTCGATACCGAGAATACATTGCCTTTGAATTTTCTCGTTTAATTCGTTTTATCTACGTTAATTCGGACATGCTATCTTAAGTTTAAGCTTGTTGTGCTACTTATGATAAATAAGAAGAGCATTATATTTATATTGATATTATATGATTTTAAATATTTGATAATTAATACTATACTCGTTAACACAGTGAAAGTTTGGATCTAGATTTAGAAAGTCTAGATTCCGTTTAATGAGAGCTAATTCGGCAATAGTGTTTGTAAAAATATCCGAAGCAGCGTAGCGAATGATTGCGCTTGAGACCGGTTCGATTCCCCTTCAAGCTAATGGTATTTTTAATTGCTAATGGTACATGTAAGCAGAACACATTTCAATTAACTCAATATCTCACAGGACACGCATACCACCGGGAATACTTGAAGCGGATTAAAATCATCGACATTGATGTCTGCCCGTGCGATGGCTCCACGAAACAGACACTCGAGCACCTGATTGGCGAGTGCCCAGCATTTGCCAAACAGAGGCTGGAGCACGAGAGCCGCTGCGAGTACTTCCGGTTGGATCCATATCAACTCACCACTCTCACAGACAAACACGAGGCTATTGAATCTTTTATAAGGTTCATTAGCCACATTATAAACAATCTAAAACAATTTAATAACACTTAACACTCACTTTATCACAAAACAAACATTACACACATACTTTATTCTGAAAACTGGAACCAACAAAGCCCTCTCAGCATTGGTACCCCACGCAAATAGCGAGTAGCACAAACAAATAATAATAAGTGAGTCTTCCTTCCCCTTTTAAAATTTTAATTTAAGTTTAGTACTTAATTAGTTAAGGCCGATACTCCTCTCATTCACATTAATTCACTTATCACATTGGCTGCTTCCATTTCCCTACCTACAACCACCCTTTTAGTCCAAACTTTTTTTTTTACACCTTTCGGCTTCTCAAAAACCCTCCCTCCAATTATTATCCACTATATCCACTATCCCATCCGATTAGCATCAAATATCATAGTTTATACATAAATTAATTTATTGATTAATTTATGTATAAACTATGATAAGATTAGCAGAGGATTTTAAGTTATTTTTATGTTAGTTTATATTATTTCGGCCATTTATTATATTATTTTTATGTAAATAGTAGAATAAGTTCGGAGTTCATTATTCAAATAGGCGGGTTGGCGGTGGACGTATCCAATAGCGGAAGTCGTCACCCCTGCCCTATGACGAGTTTGGCCACAAGTTGGGCGTTTCTCGCCAGTGGTAAATAGAATCCCCACCGATAACCACTTAAAAAAAAAAAAAAAAAAAAAAAAAAAAAAAAAAAAAAAAAAAAAAAAAAAAAAAAAAAAAAAAAAAAAACATGTAAGCAGATGTTGTAAGTAGATGCAGAAGTGTGTATTGGCTTAGCCTTAGGCTTATTTTAATTCAAGTCTTTTTCTTGTTAAAAAAGGTAACACGGTTCTTACCTAGGATAAGTAAATAGTAATAGATCTGGAATTTTCAGTGGGCAGTAATCGCACTGTACGAGCTAAATTGAAAATTGCTGCGCAAGGCAATTGCGGCTTTTGTTCTTGATCCGTAATTCTGTGCTTTTTAAATGTATCTTTATAGAACAGGTAATAAATATGTACTACAGTATTACAGAAAACATAAACAGAAATTATATAAATTTGCTAGATACTGAGAGAGAACTACATAATTAAAAATATTAATAAAGTAAGATGAAAATATAAATAACTAAGTTTAGGGAAAGAAAAATGCAAATTAATATTTGATTCAAGTTTTTTAGACTTGCTTTTTTATTTTCAGTAATTACTAAAAAGGAATCGAAATATTGCTTTTATTTATCAGTCAGTCTCTGGTGTTGTTGATATATCATTATATTTAAATGTCTGTGCCTTTCACTTTAACGATGTATCTACATTTTGCGAATTTGTAGAGATGAAACGTTAAGAATACTTTGAAGAAGAATACAGCTGATTTATTGATACTCAAATCAAACACGCATTATCTATTACCGCTGTGTAGTATTCAGTTGAGTAGCATAGACCAGTCACATTTCTTATCGAGATGTCGTAAAAGTCGACTAAGTTACGACAAAATATGTTACAACATGTTTAAAACATACCCGACATAGCCGACCCCGCTTGAGAGGATAAGGGCATGAGAATGATGACGCAACATAATCTATTAATATAAACTTTTTCCTACTATTAATAACAAAAAAGGCAAAATGTTACAGGTTCAATTAAATTTATGTTAAATTCTTCAGATGTTTAGGTAATAATAGGTAATAATATCCATAGATCAAATCGCTAATACAACCCATAATTTCAATAGGGTTAATACAACCATTATTTCAATAGGCATTATATTGTAAATTGTAGGATCAAACAGTTTTGCAGGGCAGTTAAAAAACCGCTAAATCATCAAATGTAAAAAAAATGTGTTAACGAATTTTAAAGATTCTGTTACGAATTAAACACATTTAAGAAATCATAAAAAAGGTTTTCCTTCACCTAAAAATGAATTTAGAATATGACCACTTGTTTGAAAAAAAAAAGAAATTTTCGTATATATTATAAAGGTAGAAAGTAAAACGATGCATTGAAGCAATTATTTATAAGGCTTTACGCGCTTCGGTAATTCAATCGTAGTTGAGAATTGAGTCGATCGTTGTCGAAGGCATCGCCATTTGCCGGCGGGCACTCGACGGACGAGGTTATCAATGCGGTAAACTCGTTAATATTGTTTTGGAACGCTAGTCGTAGTAAAGATCGCCTGTTTGTTTTATATTATTTATATTATATAATGAAGAAATCCTATTTTATTTAATACTAACATTTTCATAAAATAATAATTTAATGCTGAATTATGTTGGCCGCGTCGGTTATTTAATCAGGACGATAAGATACGTCCTCTCTGGCTCACGGGCATTTTAAGTGTGGGGAAGGCGCGCCGCGCGGCGGCTACCTTGGCAACTGACTGAAATTGGAGGCTGAAAATAAGCTAAAAGGTTCTTGCGAACAAGACTCCCAAGTAGAGCGCCATTTTTTAAATTTCATTTTGCAACTAGGATAAATTCGTGTAGCGAAATCGCCAAATCATTTAACTAATCAGTATCTTCAAGTCTTGATACAAAAAAACTTGTGAAATGTCGCAGTTGTATTTTAATATTTTGTGCTAAAAAAATTTCAAATAATTCGTTACGTAAATTTGCTAAGAAGCGCGCACTTAACCAAAATTTGCTGAAATATTATTTAAGCTAAGCTGAGAGGATAAATTAATAGATTAAATAGTTAAATTTATATAAACTGTTTCTTTTACTCTATATTACTCGTATTCTCTTTATTCTTCGATTTTCGTTCTTTTCCTTCTGTTACTCAAAGGTTGATTGGAAGAGATCCCTTTTAGAGATAAGTCTGCCTTTATACATGTGCTTTTTAACTTTTTCTTTCTCTTTTCTAACTATATGTATAAAAAGAAATAAATTAAGTAAATTAAGCTAATAGCGACCAATATTACTTCATCGGTAATTTGATTTTCGATGGCTTTTCCATCACTACCAATGGCAGGATCGAACTCGATGTAATTATAAACTCTCGTATCTCCAATAACATTGAACTATGTGTTCCTGTCTGGTATTAAAAGGTTAAAGGCCAATTCTATTTTTAGCATATCCCAAATTTCTCTGACATACTCGTAGCTTTAAAATAAAAACTTTCTGTTGGCTACCAAAAAAACATTTCCAAATGGAATCATAAAAAACTAGCTTTTACCCGCAACTTCGCTCGCGTGGACCGTTGTCGCCACAGATAAGTTAATAAAATATGGCGCTTTTTAATGTCGACCTGTTGCTGTAGAATTAATAAGATTTCTATAGCCTATATGTTATTCCGGTGTATATGGAATAACTGTGCCAATTTATTTGAAATTTCGAATTGACTATATGCTGTTAGCTCTAACAGCTTTTACAGCGTCACCGGGTGGGACGGGCGAGCTTAGAAGCATCGCCAAGGTTGCTGTGTGCCAAATTTCATCGATATTGGTTCAGCGGATTCGCCGTGAATGAGTAACAAACAAACATAGGAACATGAGGGTGTATCTATCTGTCTCTTTTTTATATGCGATTAGACAAAGATGAAGTATACGAGTTACATCTTCCCTCTCTTGATTTATTATGTCACTATCACTTACAGGCTGCCTATGGCTCCTCAACTCTATGTAATATACCCTCCTAATATCGCACGTTCATATATTTACGAATGTGGATCACTGTCAAAATGACGCAGTAATCTGATATTTGTTTTCGTAACTAGGCCATACCACTCTCACGTATACAAAGATAGAAGGACAATATGTAATACCAACAAAAACAATAAGCAAACATACAAAAGGCGTTCTTATGGCTTGAGTGTGAGTTCATATAAGTGCTGTGTTATGCATACTTACTAATATTAAAGTAGCGGCCTATTACTAACCCACTGCTGGGCATAGGCCTCTTCTCTCCGTTTTTGGAAAGAAGGATTGGAGCTAAGACCTACTACGCTGCTACAATGCGGATTGGTAAGTTAAACTTATCCCTAGAATTCTCTAGAGATATGCAGGTTTCCTCACGACGTTTACCTTTACCGAAAAGCAATAAATTGTGTAATAAATTGCAATTATCAATAAGACATAAGTTTTAATAGAAAAACTCATTGGTGTCTTTCTGGGGTTAAAACTTGCGACTCCGTCGAAAGAGTCGCACGTACACACCGCTGGGCTTTCACAGCTTACTTAGGGACTAATATCATAAATACAATTTTTTTTCTATTAAGCTTTCCCGGCTCTTTTGTTGCGCCAAAGTTGATGTAATTTGGCACAATCTAATCGCATACGCCGAAGTTACATATAGGAATTTCAAAATTCTGTTTTTCCTTCTGGCAAAAACACATATTGCATACCGAAGAGACTCATCATTCTCTTGTTCTTATTCCACTCTAAGTAGAGTCGGCACGACATGTTTAACCATGTTTTGATGATGGCTAGGTATTGGCTGACGTCAATTTACTTAAGTCACCTCGGTAAGAAATGAAAGTGGTTTATTCTTTTCAACCCGGATACCACACAGCCGTTGAAGGTACTAAAATGCTTGATTTAGCGCGTACAAAATTCTAGTAAACTCTCGTAAAACTGTGTAGGCTACATACAGAAAATACGCACATATCAATAAGTAAACGTGACTAGGCAAAGATGAGCAGCTGTATAGAAGGCAGGTGATGTAAAGTTCAGACTACCACTGCGTCCCAGTGCGGGATGGTGGATTATACCCTAGAAATTCTTTTTAATGTAGGTTTCTCGGTAGGTTATCTTTAATCTATATATATATAGGTTTTGGGGGAGAAAAATCGATCTAGGTAGGTTTTATGAAAATTCGTTTTATCCCTGTTTTTGGGCATTAAAAAATACTAAAATTTATATTCACTTGAATTGAATAAACTGTCATTTTTTTTTCGAATTGACTATATGATGTTTGCCCTAACGGCTTTTAAGCGTCACCGGGCGGGACGGGTGAGCGCAGAAGCATCGCCGAAAACAAACTGTCAAGTCAGCAGTCAGTAAATACTTAGGATCGGTCGACCCGACTACATATATTTTTTTCTTTTTTTTAAGTTTCTTTTTATTTAAAATTAATTTAAATTAAATTAAAAAAAAATTAATAAAAAAAATTAAAATTACCGGTAATCAGTCAACCAGGTACTTAGTTTATGGAAAGGAAGAAAGAAAATTTTCTTTCTTTCTTCTAGTTTATTGTAGAATTAAGTTAACAAAGATATTAAAATGAAAATATAAATTAGCACATTTAGACTGTTAGTCGACGAATGATAGAGGAGAATGGACGATAAATACATTGTGCCCACCATAAGGGTAAGAGCGCATACTGTTTTTTTTTTGCTTATATATTGTATTTTTAGTGGCTTTTTTTTGTGCTTTTTTAGTGGTTTTTTTAAATGTGGGAAAAATTTGGTAGTGATAATGATGTGCTCATTTTTTTTCCCAGCATTTCCTTGGATTTGAAAATCCTTTCAGCTTTATACAAGAATGCGGTTTAATAATGTAAAATTGAAAATGTTCACTAAATTGACCGCCGAGTGTCTTTCTGGTTCTTCTCGGTAAGAGCAACATTCCGAACCAGTTGTAGCTTCATTAATCATATTCATCCTTGAAGATTCAAAAGTGCTAGAAAGAGCTAATTTGAATAAAGATTATTTTGATTTTATCTAAACACATTATCATCCTTGGTCTAGCCTCACAGGAGGTTACGTTTCCCGACTCTAGTAGAGTTTATGCACACTACTCTGTATTTCGCAACCTCTGACCTTCCTGTCCGGTAAAGTTATAAAAGCCATTAGGGCTAACAAGATACGATACCGTGAATTCGAAATACGATACATTTTAAATATCATCATCCGCCTGCGATTTTCCCACTAAGTGGGGTCGCCACATGTTATAAACATGCTGTCACATGATTTGGCTACGTTTTTACGACGGACCGCCTTCCTGACGTCAACTTATCTTAGTCGTATTTAACGACACCTCGGTAAGAAAGACAGTGGTCTATTCTACTCAGCCGGATACCATATGGCGGGTCGAATTACCTTAGTCGCCTTTTACGATACCTCGGTAAGAGATGAGGGTGGTCTATTCTACACAGCCGGAAGCGATACATTTTAAATATATTTTCCAGAAATATATTTTCCAGAGAATGTCTACTTAATGATAAATTAAAGTAGTTATTTTAAATCACCGCGATATATTGGTTAGCTAACTCAATTTACATTTTGTTTACAAATTTCTTTAATCTGATTGTAAATGAAAATATAGAAAAGAAGATCAAGATCGGATAATTTACATTTGAAGGATTTGTTAACAATAGCTGTAACAAATAAAGCGCTTAAAGGAGTGCCAGGCAATACAGAATGTGAATCACTTTGTATAATACGTATTTATTCATAATATTCATAAATGTGTGCTAAATTTTCAAAATAATCATGCAATATCTTTAATAGTACTTGAGTGAAAGAGCCTTGCTCGGTAATTTTTAAAATGATGTAAAAAAAATGAAAAGAAAAATGAAAAAATAATAGGGCAGGTGGGGCTCGATCCTAGCTATTTTCACCACTTTAGACCGCCCGTTCCCTAAATTAACCACCATGACATTACGTTTGACAGCGAAAAATTGTGATTGTATTCAACGTAAATCTCAAAAAAAAAAAATTTAGAGCCCGAAAACAGGAATAAAACGACATTTTTTGAAAATAAAACTTATCTAGACCGATTTTTGTCCCCCAATACCCCCTACGTGCTGAATTTCAGGAAAATCGTTGGAGCCGTTTCCGAGATTCTGAAAAAATATATATACATACAAGATTACTCATTTAAATTGAAAATATTAAAGAACATTAAAGAAATCTTAAATATATTATTTATAAATGTAAATATTTCACCGGGCTGTGAATTATTTATTAATTTGGCTTTAATAAACCGAGATTGTCATATTCGCATTGATACTGGAAAAAACACTGCGAAATTGGATTTTAATAGCATAAGACTTTGTACTGTACTCGGATTCATTTATCAATTGAAATATTGATTAACTACGTCTATGTGAGCAAAAGAGCTTTCGCTAGACAGCTGCGCGAATTGCTTCGATACAACTTGATTCAATTCCGTATTGTCGATTTCCTACTCGTGTCACGGCACATCCAAACATATCTAAATCCATGTTATTAACTCAAACTCAATATTTTCTTTGTTCATATAAACATGTAAACAAGTTCTTTTGTAATCGTCAATTTTACTGCTGGTTCGGAAAGCTGATCCTACCGAGAAGAGCCCAGCTCTGAAGAAACTCTGCGGTTGCTCTTTTCAACATAATACTCATTATCAGTTGCATTATATCATTACTATCTTGTACAGGGTCGGTTAGTAGGTATATCCACACATTCTTGTCGTCTAAATAATCTTCAACAGCTTCTTGTAATAACTGTTAAATCGTAGTGATTTATCTTAATTAAATAAGGGCAGAAGAAACTAATTAAGAATCCTATTAGTAAAATACTAATCAGGCTCCCTTCATACGGTTATAAAAACGCAGAAAAACAATCTATTTCTCTCACACACACACAAACACACACAGTGCCAACATAACAATATGCAACAGTCAATCTCATGACTACGATGCACGCACACATTCAAAAGTAAGTACTAGCAAATGCTCCAGCCGATTCTTTGACAAGAGTCTTACCTTTTTGTCTGTGTTGTATCAAAAATTCAACGTCTGACGTCAATAACTTCATAACTTCCAAGGCAAAGAGATCATTTATTATTAGAAATTCTTCTTTTCAACTAATGGAAGTCCGTTGCGAAACAGGTCTACAAAGAATTTTCATTTCATACGATATCGTGCTTTTATCTAGTGGCTCTGTGCAATTTATTTTCAGATCGTCTTTTCACATAGGTACTTAGAGTTCTCTAACAATGCATTTTCCGATCAAGTTTATGCAACAAGGGACGGTTTTTCTTTATTCTCCACACACAAGGTCGCAGCGTTTGCTAGGGTTTAGTATTTAAAATGAAATTAATTTATAGTAAACGTATAATATGTAAGGGTACATAAAACATACGTTTCTACTTTATCGAATTGTCGTATTTAATAACGATATATTAAAGTTCGAAAGAAATGAGATCAAAGCACAAAGCCAGGATATAATCATTATTACAAATAATTATAAAAATATTAATTCAGTAGATAAAGTGCATAAAGTACAATAAATACATCGCCCTACCCAAAGATCAAAGTAACATCTCCCATATATAATAAGCATATGAAATGGGACTTTATTCTTTGGATAGGGCGAAACTTATTATTTGACTGAGTTGCGTGACATTCTGGTAATGCTGGAACAATGATGTAATCGCGGGAAATTGCTATCGTGTAGTTTGAACCAGCGGCTATCATCCGCATTTTGACGCTTTATGATGATTTGCTTCAACTCGTGAGCTACAAAACGCTAAAAAAAGAAAAAGCTGCACTTTGTGTTGTTGTTGTTGCACACTGTTGATCTATCTACGAGTACACTTATTATAAAACAAAGTCCCCAAAAACTGTTTGTCTGTGTGTGATTTATTTTCTCCAATTTACTAAACCGATTTTTATACGGTTCTTACTAAAAGGTTGTGAGGTAGGTTTAAATTACGGTTTTATGTAAATTTGTTGTAGTTGTCGCGCAGATGTAAAGCAAATCGCCTGCTGGGAGCTATAGTCGCGTGCGCCGCGTTAACTAACAGATGCCCTTTATTAATGTACTGCTGAGAAACTTGAAGATCTACAAAAATAATACATAAAAGTCCGGAAAGCATGTCTCTATCTCTTATGGTTAACTCACAATAAATACTTTTACGTTCATAATTTCAATTAAATACACCGGTTTTTGATGCGGGTGAAGCCGCAAGCACAGCTAGTTTCTTATATTTTCATGTCTTATTCAAAACGTTAATTTATACACAGAAATATAACGAACTCTACCTAACCCCAAATTCGTAGATTTCGTTGTAAAGATAAAAAGTAGCCTTTGCTCTCCAGTTCTTCAACTATTTCCCCGCCAAAAATCACACGCTTCCGTTGCTTCGTCTGTGTTTTTGAGATGGACATGAAACAATCAATCTTTCGCATATTATAATATCCATTCTCCTGTCGTTATCCCACTCTGGTGCGGTCGGCACATGTTTTTCTCTTTCATTCTGTCTTAACATTTGCGTTAATGTCATACTTCACACAATCCAACTATCTCTTTTTAGCCCTCTTTGTCACATTTCCTACTATATTCAAACATTATACTCGTTCGTTCACATGATTTTCATTACTTTATAGTAGAGTATGGATGAAAATGTTTTAAGAACAGTGTGCTTAGTGCGTACGCAGCTGCAACAGTGACATCTAGTGACCGCCGTTCTAGCGCCATAAAAATATACGTTACGCTAACGCGATCGAGTAGGTTTAAAAAAAACTTGCACTCACATTCAGATCAAACACACTGAACAAACTCATCAAAGGTGCAGGTGTAATGCAATGTGTGAAAAAACCGGTCAGAAATAGTAGGCAATAATTTACTAATTATTAACATTATAACTCCACTTGTTACGTACTACCACGACTTTTTATTCCCCTCATTTCGAAATCATAAAAAAACTATATTTACTATGAGCAATGCAAATAAAATATGCCGACGTTTCATTGTCGGGTGATATCCGAGCGAAGCCATGCAATAACGAATGGACCATAACGATTTTTTGCATTGAACAAAAAACTTTATTTGCTGTTCTTACTAAGCACCTTTCCTGTACTATTTAAACTAAGTACACTGAAGTGTTACCCTATCATTCCTGTCATTGGTTACGAATAATTTTAATGGTTCATAAAAAAAAATTATATACTTACATATATTGAAAACATTTTGATATTTGATATAAGTATTTTTGAAAAAATGTTAATTATTTAAAATACGTTTTATGGCTTCTTATTCCACCACCACATAATTTTTTTTTTACATTAATAACAACATTTTTCGTTATTCTTCACTTTTTAGTTCGAAAGTGTTATTATTGGTTTTTTAAACTATTTACATTTTACTTATACGAGTATTTGGATTTAATTAATTAAAATTTTCTTCAGCGCAAAACTTTTAATATTATTCATTTTCAACATAGGTTAATGATAAGATTACTAGACTTTACAGAATTTCGTGTTCAAAAGGTAATTGTTTTGATGTAATCCGCGTTTGATAATTTTATCGCAAGAAGAATACGTAACTTTTTGTTTTCTTAATAATTTGTTATTGTTTAAATAACTTTGTGTTTTCGATGCAAAATATAATCATATTTGACGTATAGAGTCGGACAAAATACAGCGAACGATTTATATAATGCTATTGTAGTCTAAAAGTTGGAATGAGTATTTGCAAATAAGTAGCGTTAATGATTGTATGAATTATCTATTTTAGGCTATTTATTCTTGGAATGCATGTTGCGTAACGTTTATGCGGTGATATAAAACTGAAATTCAGAAACTCAAGAGCGATGATAAATCCTATAGCAGACGTCTACCTCCTGTCGATGCGGGAGGGAGACTGGTTTATGGTTGTTACTTTTTATGTTGAACGCTGAAGCTGCGCAATAGGGAGGAAAGTTATTTACATTATGACTCTTCAGTTCTTAAATTAATTTACTACAATATATATTCAATCATAAAACATTCTGGTTAACGACATTTTTATTGGTGACTTAATATTTTCATTCACATAATTTCAGTTTTTGTATGTTCGCAACTGAAAATGTAAAAAGTACCTAGTTTATAGATTGACAACATTTTAACACTTCAAATTTTAATATGAAAGCGTTTTTATATATTTTTAATTCTGGATTTCTTACGGTAAATTCAGTCAAATAGGTATATTATTTCTTATTGGCGTTTTTGTTCTTCATAAAAGCTCCATCAATTACATATATATAACAAGTGGGAACTGCGACTTCTCTCGCGTCATCTTTCGTATGAAAATAGCTAATTTAATAGTCGAATAGAATTTAAGAGACTAAATTAATTTTTATTATATCTTCGATGGAAAAACAGAAATTTTTTATCTAAAATGCCAGCATGATATACAAATACAACCTTTTTTATGTAATATTTAATCTTCATTGCTCAACGGATTAATCAATGGATAAGCTGCGAAAGTATAACTAAGATAGACAAATAGAAATACAGACAGATTGTACATTTATATTACTGTGGATTCTGCTAATATATTTATAATTTTAATATCACAGCATCATATTTCAATGGAGTACGCTAATTGTGGCTGCAAATAAACTTTAAGCGATACGACGATGGCGGACATCTCCGTACAGAAACCATTGGGTAACTGAGCAGCGTTTCCTTTGTTCGCAGGGTGCCAACCAGCAACTTTACTGTTAACGATGTGCGCATGTGCGTAGGCTCAAGGCGACTTCTCGATGTAATGGATGTAAATACGCAGAAAAACACCGAGATGACTATGAAGGTAACCGGCAGTATTCAGTATTTGGGTTTGACAAAAATAAATAAGTGCAGTTAGAATTCCCAGAGAGTTATTACAGAGTATGGAAGCCAGCCTAAAATGTTCCCTATTAAATTGAAAAAAAAAAAAAAAAACTTAAAAAAAAAGAAAAAAATATTATGTACTTATATCGAACTAATATAAATTTAAGTATTTTATAATGGCCAGAAAACTCAGTAAAACGTTTTTTTTTTCTACATCAAACCTAGCTAGATCGATTTTTCTCCCCCAAAACCTCCTACATGCTGAATTTCAGGAAAATAGTTGGAGCCGTTTTCGAGATTCCGAAAAGATATATATATATACATACAAGATTAACTCATTTAAATATTAAAGATTTTTTTTTGCGATACTCACAGGCCTGCTTTAGTATAATAAGCTATGAGAATTCCTATTGCGGCGTAAGATTTAATTTTAATATTAATGTCACAGATACATTCAGATTCAGATACATACAGATACAGATACATTCCACAGGTGTGTGGACGTCTGCAGCAATCTACAAAATAAAAAAATAATAATAAGATAGTTGGGGATCGATCCTAGGTATTTACATTTCTCAGGACTGCCTGTTCCCCGCTGACTTGACAGTTTATGGAAAAAAATAGTGTTTTATATTCAATATAAATTTCAGTATTTTTTAATGCAGAAAAACAGGGATAAAACGAATTTCTTGTTAATAATGTAGTGCAACAATGTATATTTAAATAAAATATAAAAGTAAAAAAAGTAAAGTAGTGGCCTGTTACTATCCCACTGCTGGGCATAGGCCTCCTCTCAGTTTTTGGAGAGAAGGATTGGAGCCAATTCTCAAGAGATATATTTCGTCACGATGTTTTCCTTCATCGATAAGCGCGTGATAAATTCAAATCAATGAATCAATTAGGCGCAAGTTTTAACAAGAAAAACTCATCGGTGCCTGCCGGGGGTTGGAACCCGTAACTCAAAGTCGGATGGTCTCACCGCTGGGCTATCACAGTGTCAATATACCAACAAAATATACCAACACATAATTGGGCAGCAAAGTTGTCGCAGTCTATGCTATTACTTAATTGCAGAATACTCATTGTTGAGTTTATTTTCATTTGTTTTGCAAGCTACACTTTTTGGTAACAAGCAGTGGAACATAATAGTCGGGTACCAATTAGTTTGCAATCCAAAATAATACATTGTGTTCAGGATTGGCAGCGCTACTATGACGATCCAAACAAGGAGAGATTGTTAAACGTCATTTCGCTGGAATTCTCTCACACACGCTTAGAAAACTATGTCCAGGCGCCTCGCATAGTGCGTCTTATTGACTGGGTCGACAATGTTTGGCCTCGACACTTGAAGGATCAGCAGGTAAGTGCAATGAAAGGTTTTTTGTCCATTTGTTTCGCGCGTATGTATTTCCGCTACAGTATTTGTAATGTTGTACCGATGGCCAACATATTGTATTTTAGCTACTTTAATTTATTTTGACAAGTAGGATTGCTTGCGATTAGGACCTTATAATAGAAACTTGTTTTTTATTATTTTTCTTTAAAAAAAAAAGATATCAGATACCTGGACTCAAACTGGGTTATCATAATTTTTTGGTGGATTTACTCACTGAGTTAATACAACTTTACTAATGAAAGTACCATAGCAGTTTTTTCGGTGCCCAATAACAGGGATAAAACGATTTATCGCTCTCGAACCCCCCAAAAAATAGGCATTAGGATTGCCTTATTTAAAGTAAGAAATCATCGTATACACATTCACTACCACAATCTTTAATGCAGTACGATTTTGTGATGGGACCTATACTCCTGAAGCACTACACACACTCACTACCACAATCTCTAATGCAGTACTATTTTGTCGTAATGCCTATACTCCTGACGCACTACACACACTCACTACCACAATCTCTATTAAACTATTTTTATATTTCACATATTAAATTATTCTTGTTTTCAGACTGAATCCACAAATGCTTTGGACGACATGATGTATCCAAAGGTGCAAAAGTATTGCCTCATGTCTGTTAAGGGCTGTTACACCGATTTTCATATCGATTTCGGCGGTACTTCTGTTTGGTATCACATCCTGAGAGGTGAGTTTGTTAGATTATTTTGGACTTACCTTTTGACGTTGAGGCTCGTTACTAGTCATAAAAAAAATTAAAAATGAACCGCGGGAGATTTTTTTAGACAAATAATAAATATTTTTAATTATTTATTAAATACATAAGTAGTAATTTTTGGTATGACGTCCATGTAATTTGGAGTTCTACCAACATTGCATCTTCCGTGTGTTATCGCTATTCTAAAAAAATCTCTTTCTAAAAATTTACATTGTAATATATTTAAATATTGCATTTAAAAAATTAACTTCATTTGAAATTTCGAATTTACTAAATATTAATAGAGAAATTACGTAAAAATATTTTTTTTTGTTTTCTAAAAGCTGGATCATAGTTTCAAAAGGGTCAAACCCAAGGCAGGGACAAATGACAATATTTTTTTTTTTAATTTTATATGCGTAACTAATATTTGCTGGTTTGATAAAATTTACTACACGCTCTTGTGAAATCACACGTCACAAATCTTCGTTACGTTGAGGTGGACCGACTATTTTTCATTTATCGCTCTTGGTATTTCCTATCTATAAAGCGATATGCCTATGAAATGAATGATGCTATTATATTTTGATTAAAAACAGTTTATTAATTTTTTTCTTTGTAACATTGTTAGGTGCAAAAGTTTTCTGGCTAATTCCGCCAACAGAGAAGAATCTTATGTTGTATGAAAAGTGGGTGCTTTCTGGGAAACAGTCTGATGTGTTCTTTGGAGACACTGTCGAAATATGTATAAGAGTCCATGTAAGTATATAAGTAAGTAAGTAAGTAAGTAGCGGCCTGTTACTATCCCACTGCTGAGAATAGGCCTCTTCTTTCCGTCGGGCCAACTTACCTTAGTCGCCTTTTACGACACCTCGGTAAGAAATGAGGGTGGTCTATTCTAATCAGCCGGATACCACACGGCGGTACAACTTACCTTAGTCGCCTTTTACGACACCTCGGTAAGAAATGAGGGTGGTCTATTCTACTCAGCCGGATACCATACGGTGGGTCAACTTACCTTAGTCGCCTTATACGACACTTCGGTAAGAAATGAGGGTGGTCTATTCTACTCAGCCTGATACCACACGGCGGCTCGACTTACCTTAGTCGCCTTTTACGAGACCGTGGTAATAAATGAGGGTGGTCTATTCTACTCAGCCGGATACCAGACGGCTTTTGAGTACGAAATATATTATTAAATTTTTTGATTTTTTATGATTTGTATTCTTACAGCTACAAGCCGGCCATACATTTTTCATTCCCACTGGCTGGATACACGCCGTATACACGCCAAGTGATTCATTGGTGTTCGGTGGAAACTTCTTACACCAGTTTGGTATTGAACAACAGCTAAAAATAGCGCAAGTCGAAGATGTTACTAAGGTAAGTTGTTCTTTTTTGTTCTATTTTTAACGCTCTCCGACGCTACTCCCGACTCTCCGCATTTCGGAACTTCGACGATGCTTTTGCGCTCGCCCGTCCCGCCCGGTGACGCTGTAAAAACCGTTCGGGCTAACAGCATTAAGCTAATTCGAAAAAAAAATCTATTTTTAAAGCGCAAGAAAAAGTTAGTCGATAAGTGACAGATGGTTCAAAATTTAGAGAATTTTTAAAATTAATATCATAACAGCAAAATATTCATTACTTGAACCCTAAATATGTAATACTAGGTTTTACCTGCAACTGTTGTAACGTCATAGATTGATAATATATGGCGCTTCTCGATGTGTTCCTATTCCTCTAGAATTAACAGGATTTCAATATGTAACCCCGGTACATAAGGAATAATTGTGCCAAATTTCATAAATATTGGTGCAGCTGATTCGCCGCGAAAGACAAACATACTTACAAATTTTCGCACTTATAATATTAGTAGGATTGTGGACATTTCTGTTGACCTATATGAAATGTATATAATCTATTAGGTTTATATTATTTTAATGTTCAAAATATTTAGGGTAAATCTTCTATGCTTTCATCATCATCATCATCATAGCAGCCTGTTACTCTCCCACTGCTGGGAATAGGCCTCTTCTCTCCGTTTTTGGAGGGAAGGTTTGGAGCTAAGACCTACCACGCTGCTCCAATGCGGGTTGGTAGGTTACACATATCTCCAGAATTCTCTAGAGATATACAGGTTTCCTCACGATGTTTTCCTTCACCGAAAAGCGTGTGATAAATTGCAATTATCAATTAGACACATAAGTTTTAACAGAAAAACTCATTGGTGTCTGCCCGGGTTTGAACCCGTGACCTCCTCGAAAGAGTCGCACGGTGTTACCGCTAGGCTACCACAGCTTAAAGCACATTCTATGCTTTAATATAAATTAATTGTGATGTTATGTTATGAATATCTCTATAATCTATGATATAATGAGCAGAATTTCGCAAACTGACATAAACATGACCTTATAACCCTAAATTTAATGTCTCTAGCCCAAAGGTTGCCTGGAAGAAATCGCTAGTTAGCGATAAGGCCGCCTTATTGTATCTGGATTAAGTTAACATCGTTTTCTTTACAATGTATATTGTAACTTTATGTGGTGCAATAAAGTATGTTCTATCGATCTAAGCAGAATGTGACTTTTACTTTATAGATAGACTTAAAGTAATATTAAACTTCATTATAATATTGCAGCTTTAATCTTAAATATGTTTGTTTACACGGAAAACAAGTTATAATAATCCTAATTTACTTATACGTTCAATACTTACTATACAAATCATGCTCATCTGGAATGGACCAATAAATGCTGGCAACATTTCCGTGTCTTATCTTTAAGAGTTTATTACGATTTAATTCCAGGTGCCCCAAAAGTTCCGGTATCCATTTTTCACGGAGATGCTCTGGTATGTGCTGGATCGGTACGTGACAGCACTACTGGGTCGCTCGCACTTGGCACCCGAAGGCCAACCTCCGCCGCCGCCCGCTCCTAAGGACCATGTGCATCTTACGCAGAACGAACTGCACGGACTTAAGGTGTGTTTCCTATCGGTGATATTTAAACACTGTAAAGTCAAAAATATAAATCAGCTTTTCACTAGGCCAGGAGTCGCCTTTTACGACACCTCGGTAAGATATGAGGTTGGTACTATTCTATTCAGCCGGATACTACACGGCGTAATGGTGTAAAATTTTAATAATTTTATTTTGGATGAAATGGGACTGAAGAGCCGGAACTTTATATCGAAAGAGCCGCGTGTGGCTCCTGAGCCGCAGGTTGGTTCATTCCTCGACTAAGCTATAAAACCTTCATTTTATTCTATGTGTACCAACTTTTTCTTTACTATAAATTCTCAATACTCACTTCGTATGTTAGCTGGCAGAGAGCTCTCTCTTGGGGATAAGTTGACCTTTGTAATTTTTTTTTACAATAATGTTTTTTCCAACTTTTTTATGGTATATAAATAATTTTTATGTTCCAGGCGATAGTGGTGTACCTACATCAATTGCCTGCTGCTCGTAAATCAGTGCCGGAGCTTTTGATGGATCCGATAGCGCTAGTTCGCGACGTGCGCACACTTGTCGAGCATCACCGACACGACAAGCAGAATCTGGCTGTTACCGGAATACCGGTTCTCAAAGGTAAAACACAATGGCATTTTTTTCAAATTTCATATATACCGTTTTATTCACTATTATTTCTTGTGACGTCATTAAGAGTCAATGAAAAAAAACTTATCCGTCTAGTTAACTAGTTCTCAAAGTGGTTCAAGTGGAATCCTGGGGTCCATGAGACTCGACGGAAGTATGCGTTTGCGTGATTAAAATATGGCGGTTCACAATTCGTCTTCTCATCTTTTATCGAGTTTTGGGAATATGGTAAAAATGTAGCAGATGGGTTTGTTTACCCGCTCCCGCTACATTTTGAAAGCGGTCATTGTGAAAAAAATGTGAATACCTCTTGTGGAAATTTTTGCGACTATATGTTTACCAAAACCAGTTAAATTTAGAAAGTAGATCTAGTGAAAAAAATGTACATATAGATAGATGTATATTAGCCCTGAAAGCACAAGAGACAGATATTCACATTTATTATAATAGAATGAAAATTAAAAACAACTCGTGATGTCTTTTATAAATATATATTTTCAGGTCCAGATGAAGTGGTATCAGGCGAGCGCCGTCAGTCTAGCGGACGTGGCGGTCGCGGCGGGCATCGTGGGCCACCCTCCCGTCCACGACCTGACCATGCCAACAACGCACCCAGAAGACGGCGTACTAGGTACGGTTAATAATGGTTCTATATTCAAATTCAAAAATAGAATTCTTAAGAGCCTAATTGAATGCATGAGATCAAAGAGTTTTTTTCTGGGCACAGACTAGAAAAATCTAAAGTAATATATAAAACTGCAGAGTTTGTTTGTTTCTTTGCTTCATTAATTGAACGCGCTAATCTCAGGAACAACTGGACTGATTTGAACAATTCTTTGAGTGTAAGATAGTCCATTTATCTTGGAAGGTTAAAAACTAATATTATATAAGTTTATAATATTATTATATTATATTTATACTAATATATAAGAAGGTTATAGACTATATGATATAACGCTAAGATGAATAGGAGAGGAGCATCAATAAAAAATAATGCAAAAAGTTCAAAAAAAAATTCCCGACAGCAAGCTTTAAGGTTAACCCACTAACCATTTTTGTTGTAATCAAAATACTATATTACGGTTTTAATTTTTCCACGCGGGGGAGTTGCTGGCGATTACTAGTTTAAAATAAAGTTATACGTCGCTTTCACGTATTATATGACACATAAAATAACATTATAATAATTTTAAACACAGATGCAAGAAATGCGAGGCTTGCCAGCGTACGGACTGCGGCGATTGCGTGTTTTGTCACGATATGGTCAAGTTCGGAGGACTCGGTCGCGCCAAGCAGACTTGCATCATGAGGCAGTGCTTGCAGGTATTTAAAGATGTAGAATAAATAATATAAAAAGGTTCTGACTGTTTTAATCCTTCGTATTTGTCTTTTTTTATCATAAATTTTGAGCCTTCTATACGAGGAAGGATATCATATCTTTATGAATTATATAAGTTATGACGGCGCAAAGACATTGCGATTTTGTCGTGGATCATAATACTCTACATTCAGCATTACGTAGATCTTATTTTATTGTCCATTGTATCAAAATATTAATTTCGTTACTTTTGAATTATGGAACTCTGCAAAGTAACGCCTAATTTTATATATATATAATATAAATTATATTGTCTTTGTTATAAAGTTCACTGTCAATTATTCATCATCCTCCTGCCCTTATCCCACTCTAAGTGGGGTCGGCACAACATGTTACAAACATGTTGTCACATGATTTGGCGACGTATTTTACGATCGGCCGCCTGCCTGACGTAAACTTAACTTAGTCGTATTTTACGATACCTCGGTAAGAAAAAGGGTGGTCTATTATACTCAACCGGATACTACAGGGTGGGTAAACTTACCTAAGTCGTGTTTTACGACACCTCGGTAAGAAATGAGGGTGGTACTATTCTATTCAGCCGGATACCATACGGCGTTTACCGACAATTATTATACATGGGTGACTGAGCCTTGTTTGGTAATATTTAAAATGATTTAAATAAAATTTAAAAAAAAAAAAGAAAAATAATACAGCAGATGGGCCTCGATCCTAAAAATTATCTAGATCGATTTTTCGCCCCCAAAACCCACTACATACTGAATTTCAGGAAAATCGTTGGAGCAGTTTCTTAGATTCCGAAAAAATATATATACATACAAGATTAACTCATTTAAATATTAAAGATGAAAAATATTTGTCCTGGTATTCCAGCCTATGTTGCCGGTGACTGCATCTTGCGCAGTTTGCCATCTGGACGGATGGATGCAGACACCTGTCGCGCCACAGGCTAAGGGTAACTCGGGTAAACTAATTATATACTAAGAGTAGATCCAGAATACGTAGCGATGTCGTGGTACTGTAATTAGAGAACACTTACAATTACGACTAGTGGCATCCGCAACTTCCTTCGCATTGACTTGAGTATTAAAATAAGTATTATAATGTTATAGTAAGTATATAGTAATTTCCCCCAATAACGCGGTACTCCTATACCGCGTTTTCATATGATGCGACTTCAGTCTCTCGTATAACGTGTTTTTCCCATATAACGCGAGTGTTTCCAACGTGTTCCACGTATCATAAAATTAAATTAAATTATTCCATGAAATGGGTTTTTTTAAACGAATTTTTACGAATATTTTAATAAAAAAATTGATAAAGTTTTTAATAAAATGCACATATTATTTTATTCATCACATAGTTTTCTCTTAATATTCCATTAAAACCCTTTTTTAACGACCATTATACGAGCGCGGTATACGAGAATATAACGCGTTTTCATATAACGCGGCACCGATCAACCGCGTTGTAGGGGCATTTTTTATCCTATAGCGATTTTGATAAGATGTTTTAAATAAATTTGAATCATCTAAATTATTTTCGTAGATATTATTGCTTTGCAGATGAAGCATATAATATGATTCTAATCTTCACAAATTTATTATTTTGGTTAATAAACTTATACGTTCATCTTTGCCAAAGCAACAATATAATGTAGAAATAATGTTTTAAAGTTATTAGGAAAGCTGATTAGTTTTAGTGTAATTCAATTTAGTACTGCAGAACCTTTATTGCATGTAATTACGTTGTATATTTTTATTTATAAGTAGTTAAGTTATTAGTTTACGAACACCTATAGATGTATATCACAATTTTTTTTCAACCGTATAATTTTTTATAATAGATTTACACACACATCCATTCCTAAAGTAAGTAACTTAATACTTGTGTTAAGTATATAAATATAAACAACTAGTAAATATATACACATACAATTTTAAATAAATACTTAAATTCATATATGAACCCAGAACCGAAAACCAACAAATTGTATTTAGAAATGTTGGCTCCTTGGCGGGGATCGAACCCGTGACTGGTGAAGTTGAAAACAGTGTCACTGCCAAATGCACCAACGGACCAGTGTGCGTAATGAGAGTTTTTTCAACCTACTCGATCGCGTTAGCGTTACGCCAATTTGTATGACGCTGCAATAGCGACATCTAGTGATTGCTATACATATTACAAATTTCGCCATACAAACTACTACTTAGTAATAGTTGATATAGTTGTAGCCTTCTAGCAACCACTATCGTGTGTAAAACTTTGTCGTATCTTAAAATGTAATACTGGTAGTATTGTCTAATAGACCACTACTACTACTGTATTGCACTAGGACGAGTCAAATACTAGATAAGAGTGAAGTCAAAGACTGGTGTAACAATAATTATTTATAATGGAGAGGTTATGTTACTTAGTATTGAGTTTGAGTGACATCGCAAAGGAGTAATTACTTATTTAGGCATATGCATACTGCCTGCCTAAATAAGTAATTACTCTCCCACTGCTGAGAATAGGCATCTTCTCTCCGTTTTTTGGAGAGAAGGATTGGAGCTAAGACCACGCTGCTCCAATGCGGATTGGTAAGTCACACATATCTCCAGAATTCTCTAGAGATATGTATGCTTCCTCACGATGTTTTCCTTAAACCGAAAAGTGTGTGATAAATTGCAATTATCAATTAGACACAAGTTTTAACAGAAAAACCCACTGGTGTCTTCCCGGGTTTGAACCCGTGATATCCTCGAAAGAGTCGCACGGTGTTACTGCTTGACTACCAAAGCTTTCTGCCGGCCTATATACTTATTATTATAATCATTATGATAAAATAATAGTGATATCTGTTCTAGAACTTCCAGACTTTCGCGTTTATAATATTATGGATATTATTCCAGGTCGCAACGGTCCCTCGTCACTCCGCGAGTGTTCAGTCTGCTACAGCATCGTTCATCCCGCTTGCGTGCCTCCTGGAGGGCAAATCAATGAAGACCTGCCTAACTCTTGGGAGTGCCCCACTTGCACCACCATGGGTCTTAATCATGACTATAAAGTAAGTTCCAAAATAATATCGTATAAGTTAACTGTGGGCGATTACTAGATATCTCTCCATGATGGTGGGTTTCCGTGATTACATACGGATCCGAAACTTGATCGCTGTCTATGGGTCTCATAAGAAGGGTCGGAGTCATGGAACGAGCTCGGATAATCTCTACGTGATCAAATCAGAAATAGGGAGATCGGTAGAAGAACCAGAGTCACCGATACAACTCAGTGGATCTCGAAGCTGAAGTGGTAATGGGCGGGGGCACATAGTGTGGAGATCCGATGGACGTTAGGATCTCAAAGTGTTGAAATGGCGACCCCGCATCGGAAAGCGCAGTGTCGGAGGACCCCCTACTAAATGGACTGATGACCTCAAAAAGGTCGCGGGTAGCCGCTGGATACAAGTGCCACAAAATCGTGTGTTCTGGAGATCCCAAGAAGAGACCTACGTCCAACAGTGAACGTCCATCGGTTGAAGAAGATGAAGAAGTTGGGTTTCAACTGGTACTGTTAAATAAGATGGAAAACTATATAAAAAATATGCATTCTGATTATGTCTACTATATCTCTACTATTGGTAAAGAAAAATGGTTGATACTTAGGCCGGGAGTACCGCATTGGATCAGCGTGGGTCTTAAACATGACTAAATAGGAATATATCGTTAAAGAGTTATTAAGTGATTTCTTATTATCAAATAAACTACGCAATCTTATCAATAATACAACTTCCCCTGAACTCCTCGTTTTGTCAGTATTTTAAGGGACCTATTTAATAATTATTTTTCATCTTCTAAATATTCGCCACAAAATAATTTAATACCAGCTAGAACACATTGAAAAGCCACACCTTAAGTGATATTTAATTGATAATTTTAATTACATTTCAATACTGCAAAACACAAGCTGTGATAGCCCAGCGGAGATACCATGCGACTCTAAAGACGATCATGGGGTGAAAGCAATGAGTTATTCTGTTAAGACTTATGTGTCTAATTGATTATTGCAGTTTTTCGCACGCTTTTTCGGCGAAGGAAAACATCGCGAGAAAGCCTGCATATCTGTAGAGAATTCTAGGGATATGTGTAACCTACCAATTGCAAAGACCTACCAACGCATTGAGCAGCGTGGTAGGTCTTAGCTCCAATCCTTCTCTCCAAAAACAGAGAGGAGATAGAAACAGGCCGTTACTTTACTTTCTTTTTTAATGTAAAACACATTTTTTTTATTTAAGCCGCGCCACTTCCGTGCCCGCCAAAAGTCTTCAGATCTGCGACGCATGAGCGTGGGTTCGGATGCTAGCCAGCTGAGTCATCACAATAACGCACAGGTAACTTATTATATATAATACTAGCTTTTACCCGCGAAACTTCGTTCGCGTGGACTGTAGTCTTGAAATTAGGAGTGGCTTCTGTCACCATCCAAACCTTCAAATATCTCAATCACAAAAATTAGATCGATCCGGGATGAATCAGAGGGATTTATTGTTTGATCAAGAGCTATATGAATTTTAGTAAATAACCCGTACTTACATGAAATATATTTTAAAATAGCGCAGTAAAAGGAGTACAAAAACTTTATATACATGACAAATTCCTAATGTTTTCTGGAATTAAATATCTCTATAAATATTATAAGCTTTGGAAACGTGTTAGAAATTTATTTATAATAATAACATTTATACGTAACGAATCAACTGTCAAATTGTTTTTTTTTAAAATATTATGTTTTTGTTAACATAATATTTTAAAATAGGTATCGGATATCGGATTAACTGTTAAGACTTTTCAAATATTAAAAATGGTGTTTAGAAATAAAATATTTTTTATTAGCAGTATGGCTTAATTTCTATAAGATTCAATTAAATAAAACTTCCCAAAACATGTCAACTAATAGTCATTTATTTCGTACTTGTTGCCATAGACTACTAACTAAAGACCGTTTAAGAATGCATTTTCTTGAAACGTCTGTTTTTTTGACAACAAAAATTACATATGAATAAATTTTACTTGAACTTAAATGATTATAGCTTATTGTTATATTTTCACCACAAATCCTATAGTTTTATGTGTTATTGTTGTATTTAGCTAGTAATTGTGCTTGTACATAACCTCAAACTATAATAAATAAATATTAAATAAAATAATAATTGATACTAAGATAACAAATAATTTTCTATTTAACAACAATAAAATTATTACTCTGGTCTGGGCCAAAAGATGTTACATACATCATTCTGGCGGTCTCTTTTTTATTAAATATTTTTCTCCGGTTTATGAAATAAACAAAAACCGAAATATTAAAAAAAATAATAATAACTTTTTTTAAGATTTTTATACGTTACCCCCGTATATAAACATTAATTTTGCCAATTTTCATCTATATTGGTTCAGCGAATTAACCATGAAAACGTTACAAACAGACTTTTGCATTTATAATATTATTAGTTTATTTATTTTACTAAATAACCCGTATTACTTATATTAATAATCCATTGTTATTACAATGTTAAATTTTCTCAGTTAAATTTGTCCAGTAAACGAATAAAATAAAATAAAATATAAATACTCTTTAACGATAACTCATTTGACGTAAGCAGAAAAACTTGAATCTAAATACTTCGTAAATACAGATTTGACTTGATTTTGACACATCGTAAATAAAAATTAGTTCCACAGGTTTATTATAGATGGCGTTTTGAATGTCATCGTATTTAATTCCTCCTGAATTTAATTCCTGTTGAATTAACAGGATTTATATAGCCTATATGTTACCCCGGTATATAAGGAATATTTATGCCAAATTTCATCGAAATTGGTTCAGCGGATTGGCCGTGAAAACGGAACCGACAGACAGACAGACAGACTTTCCCATTTATAATATTAGTAAGGATAAGTAGCTAACCTGACTAACTTCGTACTGCTTTGAATGAACAGACTACGAATCATAATAGAGTTATAGTAATAGAATAGGGGAGCCATATGCAGGCCTGTAAGTGATAGTATCACAAATAATGAGAGGGAAAATGAAACTCGTATGTTTACCTTTGTCTAATCGTGTATAAAAAGGAGAGACAGCTAGATACAATCTAATTTCCATTCTCTTTATTGTAATATGGTACATTTTGTTCTAACTTTGATAATCTAGTATAATAACTAGGTTCTTGATAGTCAAAGCTGCATTGCTTTATATTTACTTCCCAATCACTCCCTGTTTGACAAGTTACGAATAGTATGTATATCAAAATGAAATTGTTGCTTTTACTATTTTTTTATCATTTTGTTATATTTTCTAGCCTCTTAAGCATTTCTTGCCAATTTGAAACTAACAAATGTCTTGATTTAATTATTATGTATTTTTATAAAATGTCAATTGATCTATAATTTGCAGAACAAAATGCTTGCTCTGCCTCCACCATCAACAGTTAAGTCCGAAATAGGATCAGATAATGAAACCAAAGCAGATGTCAACAATGTTAAATCCGAAGAAGGTAAGATGTCAAAGAATTTGCATGTCTTTTATGAGCTTTTAAAGATATGGGAAACATACTACTCAAAACGAAGGCATTAAAAATATTGCATGGGTATAAAAGGAATGTTCTTTCTTTGATACACATACGCACACACACAGAAAGATAGACTTTATAGATTGATTTATACACGCACAAAACAAACATGCACATGAGGTCAATATTCACTAATAGCCTCTTATGCGCAAATGTATGCGCAAACATAGTTCCTATGTACCATTAAATTAATGAGAAAGTTTGGTTTGTACTGACCATTCATGTTTACATTCATATTTAACAAGCTGTGATAGCCCAGCGGTAACACCGTGCGACTCTTTCGAAGAGTTCACGGGTTAGACCGGGCAGGCACCAATAAGTTTTTCTTTTAAAACTTGTTTGTAGAATTAGGCGCTACTTTGCGGGGATCCATAGTACAAAAGTAATAATAATATTATTTTGCTATAATCCGCGATGAAGTAAAATAGAAAATATATATATAATGCTAAATGTAAAGTGGACAATCGGTTATCATACCTGATACATGCAGGATTCGTAAAAACACATGCACAAACCTCCACCACCGCCACCACAATACACAAGCACTATATACGTTCACTAACACAAACTTAAGAATCGTTTCGCCCCGCAACCGAAGCATCATCAGGAGATAGACTCTACGACCAAAATCACATAGCGAAGCAATACTCAAATAAGCTTAGTTATGTACTAATCGCTTCGACCCCACCATTTATTTTATTTTGCTTGCGAACAAGTGTAACAAGCTTGAACTTAAAACATTTATTTGATCGTTAATGAGGGTGCCATTGTTATGTTTTATAATCTCGGTCTGTTCACAGACGTTTAGTTTAAGTCCTTTTTTTGCACGTGCGTAAAATTTCGAAACTATGGTCATTAGGAACTTTATAACCGCTTTCTATCAAATATTTGGCGAAATGTGAATTTTGTGGTTTATTATTCCTGAAAGCGGCCATATGTTCTTTAAAACGGGTTTCAAAATTACGACCAGTCTGACCCACATATGTATCATTGCATTCAGGACATTTTATTTTATATTGTGGTGTTTCTAAAATTGTTCTGCTAATAGATATTAAACGGGAAGAGGCCAACATCGAAGGCACAGGTGGTGATAAAGGCGATTGGGAGCCGGCCAACAAGAAAAGACGGGCTAGTGATGAAGACGAGGCCCCTAAGAAGCAAGCTTTACGAGCACATCTTGCTTTGCAACTTACACATCACTCTGCGAAGGTACAATATAAAATTTTTTTGTCAAAATCTGTAAATCTTTGGTTCGATTACCTTCTAATAAGTTAATATATTCTAACATATGACTGGCTGTTTGAAAGACAGATTTTTTAAATCGTAGCTTAAGATTAGTAAGTAGTTTCTAAATTAGAGGTCTACCTTCAATTTTACTTATCTATTTTGGGGTTTACAATTTATCATAACTGTGAAGGAAAATATAGTGATTAATTTGCATATCTTTGCATAATTACTGATATAATATGTTTTATTCGTCCCAATGACAATAAAATTTCCACACAATGGTTTCCTTACCCAAAAGCCTGTGGTACATTGCAAATGTCAATTAGGCAGATAAGTTTTCACAGAAAAAGTGATGGGTGCCTTGCTTAACCCCTAAACACACTGTCTCACAACTTACAGAATAATAATAAGATTTAATATTTTTTTATTTTTTTATTTATTTAATTTAGCCTTATCTCATGAGATAACTGCCATGTGGAATATTGATTCATCAATAACTGTTCTGATTGTGGTATCGGTTAATGGTCTTATCGCGAAGGGCCTCGTCCAACATCTCTAGAGGCTCTCGCTTAGTTCAAGCATAGGATACAGTAGACAGTGTTGCTTGAGAGACACGTTATGTGAGGAGGTTCCTTTACTCCGTATTCCTCCTATCCACCAAAAGCTTCGGTCCTTTCTCTGCACCCGATTTTGTTATATCTTTAAATGTTTTTTTTTTATGGAAAATAGTTTAAAATGTATTAGAATCTGTTACTAATAGTAGATTATGATACCGTTGCATAATAAGGGTTCTTATGTGAGTGTGTAGTATGACATGAGTGTTATAAGACCAAGTTATGTACAGAGTCATACACTACTTTACTCTCATACTATACGTAACTCAATATTAATAATAACCCGACTTTGATTAAATATTGAAAGGATTTTTTAAATGTCAAATGTTAGCGCCAAGACGCAAACATCGATTGCGCATGCGTGTTGCGTCGCCGCGTACTCTTAATGATTGTCATAAGAATTTTGGTTATAGTATCTTTTGTATTATAGTATCAGAGTAGATAAATAAATAAGATAATATTTATTTATAATTTAAGGTATTGAAGAAGCCGTTATATCCCGTACGACCGGCGCCGCTATCGCTGCCGCCCGCCACTGGTTCACCGTGGTTGGATCGAGATGCCATATTGTGTGTGTTTGCCAAACTCACCCCGCACGAGCTAGCCACATGCGCTCTTGTCTGCAAGGCCTGGGCTGAGTATTCGGTAAGTTTATATTATAAGTAACTCACTGAGTTTGTTATAGGTAACTCTTTAGTTTATCATATACTAGCTTTTACCCGAGATTTCGTTCGCGTGATAGGTTGATAATAGATGGCGCTTTTTAGTGTCATCTTATTCCTGTAGAATTAACAGGATTTCTATCTATAGCCTATATCTATATGTTATTCCGGTGTATATCCGGAATAATTGTTCCAAATTTCATCAATATTGGCTCAGCGGATTCGCCGTGAAAGAGTAACAAACATACATTTATACTCACAAACTTTCGCATTTATAATATTAGTAGGATACAGTGTGTTGTAATAAAAGGTACTTTACATAACAACAAAAAACTGTTACGTACTATTAACCTATACCGTCCGGAAGAATAGCACTACTTTTTAGTAAAAACTGTACAAAATTTAATTCTGTAGACTTCGAGAAAACCGATTACATACAGACAGACAGTTTTTGGAATCTATGTTTTATAATAAGTATAAATATAAATAAGTATAGATCGATAAACGATTATTAGAATAAATATATTAACATAGTTGTCATTTGGTTGATTTACAGATGGATCCGTTGATATGGAGAAGTATGTCGTTCGTCCAAGTGCGCGTGTCAGCCGCGCAGCTTGCCGGCATCGCTCGCCGCCAACCGGTCAGTCTTGGCCTGGAATGGTGCCACTTGGCTAGAAGGCAGCTTGCTTGGTAAGTTGTTTAGTTAAGCCACAGGTTCCCAGACTTATGGAAGTAAAGCTTCTTTATACACCCTTAGGGTCACTTCTCAAAGGTGAAAGGGTGACCGGCGAGGCGAAAAGACATTGAGAAAGATATATATGTATAAATATATATATATATAAATATATATATATATATATATATATATATATATATATATATATATATATATATATATATATATTTATTACATACGTAATGTACGGGCAAGAGACAGGTGCGAACAAACATTTTCAATTTCTCTTTCTCTCATATCACTAAGTAATACTAGTTTATATTTATAACGATATCTTACTGAGGTCAGACTTTCTTATTTATGATGTTGGTATTTGATTCCACTAAGTAAAATGGAGCTTGGCATATTTTATTATTTTGATAAAAATATATCTTAACTAGCTTTTACCCGCAACTTCGTTTGCGTTCGTTGTCGACGTTTTATATAATAGATAGCGTTTTTCAAAGTCATCCTATTACTGTAGAATTAACAGGATTTCTATAGCCTATATGTTATTCCGGTGTATAAGGAATAATTGCGTCAAATTGACATTCATTCAACAAGAGTAACAAACATAGATCATATAATACATCATATCATCATAAATACATCACAAATACATCATATCATAATCATATTCACAAACTTTCACATTTATAATATTAGTAGGACTAGTTCACATTTATAAAAATTTCTTACTGAGGTTAGACTTTCTTATTTATGATGTTGGTATTTGATTCCACTAAGTAAAATGTTGCTTTGCATTTTTAATTATTCTGATAAAATTATATCTTAATATTTTTGTGAAGTTTAGTATCTAATTGGTTATTCTGATAAAATGATATCTTAATATTTTTCTTAAGTTTAGTATCTAATTGTTCCATATATTCAGGTTATTGGCGCGTCTGCCGGCGCTTCGATCTCTATCCCTCGCGGGTTCACCTGCAGAAGCAGCATTAGCCCTACGTACCAGCTTGTGCCCACCACTGACTGCCATGGACCTCTCATTTGCGAGGTGCCTCGACGATGCCAAGCTCCGAGGAATTCTGGCGCCCCCAGAGAACTCTAGACCTGGTGGTGGAGCCAGATCTGGTACAGAACCAACGAGACTCGCAGCACTGGCCGTCCTGCGGCTGCCTGGAACTGATATCACTGATGTGGCAATGCTGTACATTGTACAGGTGATTCATTTACCTATTACTAATATTACTAATTACTAGCCGTGTATTATCCGACTAAGTATTCTACTTAGTCGGATAATACAGTACTATTAATTTAGTCGGCTAGTGATTAATTAATACCCTAGTAGTAATAATTACCACCCTCATATAAATCATATCATCAATTATCAATAAGTACCACCCTCATTTCTTACAGAGGTGTCGTAAAAGGCGAATAAGGTAAGTCGACCCGCCGTGTGGTATCCGGCTGAGTATAATAGACCACCCTCATTTCTTACCGAGGTGTCGTAAAAGGCGACTAAGGTAAGTTGACCCACCTTGTGGTATCCGGTTTAGTAGAATAGACCACCCTCCTTCTTACCGAGGTGTCGTAAAATACGACTAAGGTAAGTTGACGTCAGGCAGAGGGCCGGTCGTAAAAACGCAGCCTAATCATGTTACAGCGTGTTTATAACATGTTGTGCCGATCCCACTTAGAGTGGGATAAGTGTAGGAGGATATATATACTGGAGTAATTACTAATTAAAAACTACATTAAAACAACTAAAAACTAAATATTCAATCTTAATTTTTTTTGGTTGTTTAATATTTTCCTCTTTCAGGCTCTGCCAAAGTTATGTGAACTGGACGCATCATCATGCGCTCGACTGACAGATGCAGGAGCAGCTCAACTGGCTCATCACGGCTTACAAAGATTATCGTTAGCCGGCTGCAGGCTTCTTACTGAGGCAGCTTTAGACCACCTGACCAAATGTCCCAACCTCATCAGGTATTAACACTTACAGATATTTATATATTGTAAAAAGTTATTAACATACATGCTAAAATTTTTGGAACCATCTTCAATACAAACCTAATTTGAGATGGTGCAGTTTTACTTACACTTTAAAATCTCAGCGGTGTTTTTAACATCCAATAAGTATTTATTCTTTTTTTTTAATAATAGCTAGAATAAACATAGAGCTACACATTTATTTGTCTATTACGCGGTAAGGTTACCCAACGCCTTATGTTTGGATTCTAACTATCCAAATTATTAGATATGCAATTTAAAAATAATAATTTAAAATCAAAGTTAGGTTGGTAGCTATTTCAAATTAAATAAAATCGGCTTATTGGCTTTATGATTGCTTCGCGAGTAGTCATAAATTAAAATGACTGACTATGTAATGTAACGGCCTGTTACTATCCCACTGCTGGGCATAGACCTCTCCTCTAAGTTTTTTTTTTTTTGAGAGAAGGATTGGAGCTAAGACCTACCACGCTGCTCCAATGCGGATTGGTAAGTTACACATATCCCCAGAATTCTCTAGAGATATGCAGGTTTCCTCACGATGTTTTCCTTCACCGAAAAGCGTGTGATAAATTGCAATTATCAATTAGACATAAGTTTTACTAGAAAACTCATTGGTGCCTGCCCGGGGTTTGAACCCTAGACCTCCTCGAAAGAGGCGCACGGTGTTACCGCTGGGCTACCACGGCTTTGACTGATAAGCTGTGGTAGCCTATATAAGTTTGACTGACTATACGATTAGCTAATCTTAGTTCAACCGCAATATGTTCTTTTACAGGTTGGATCTCAGGCATGTGCCTCTCGTGTCAACCCAAGCAGTCATCAAATTTGCAGCGAAGTCCAAACACAATCTTCATGTCAAGGATGTGAAGTTAGTGGAGCTACGGAACACCTGATCCGAGCCTGAGCCCACAGAGGCACCCGAAGAGGCACCAGAAGAAGATAAGTGAACAGTGATATAGGAAAGCAGTGTTAGTGGCATAGTATGATCCTAACATTTACCTATACTGTGTGAACATACTTTATTGTTATTCTAAGATGTATCGGAAGACAACCCTAAACTTATAAGTTACAGTTTAGTAATATATAAGTTAATCAACCATTTTTACATTACATATGTATACAGTGTAAGCAAAATTTGATGAGTATGTGAAAAAAATAATCACATTTTATATGCATTTAAAAATGATTTTACATGTTTACTATCATCTAGTTCTGCAATTTGGTAATAAGTTAACTATTTATGGGCCGAATTTTTGTGTAGACTAATAAAAAAGAAATTGTTGGAAAAATTAGACTTTGGTTTGGTTTAAAAGGACGACCCTAATAATAGTCATGGATATTAATTCTGCTTTTTGGTAAAATCATGAGGTTTCTACTCCATCTCATGAACAAATAGATGTTTTTATTTTATAAAATACCGTTAAATTGAAATTTGACCTAAAAGTTACATGGCCCCATAGAGGGTTATAGTATATTAGTTGAAAAAAAATCTTAATTAAGTTCTTTTAAATAAAGTCATAAATAAACTTTTAAAATTAGTAATTTTACTTATTTTTATATAATATGGCGTAAATGATAGCAGTAGCAGATTGGTGTAATGTGTAATGAATGTTGATTACTTCCTTTGCATACTCAAAGGTTCAAAAAGTATTCAAAAGATTAATCATTCAATATTTTATTACGCTGACAGATTGCCAAAAAATAAAATAGACGATTTAGTGTTTTAAATGCATACCAAATATATATTGTGATCAGACATTTCGCACAACATATCAATTCAACTTCCACACTAACATTAGTGTGAAATACAATGTAGTATACTGAAATAAGCACTTATTTCTATAAAGTGTTAAAAGTGATAAATTTGAAATAAAATTGTTTCAGACAGATCCACGATTTCATCGCTCTGTCTTGTAACTAGTACGATATTGATACAACTATTATAATATAATCTATCTTCAACTTTATTTTTCTAATTCTAACCTGAGATTGTATAAACTTTGAACCAATATTATTTTCTTTTATTCTAATGTCTATTAAGAAAATAATTATATGAATACATATAAGGTTTGCCAAATCTATAAACTGCAATTTGGTCAGGTTTTAGATAAATAATGAAGATATGATTATAATTTTATCACTGCAATACTAAATAAATTATGCACCTCAGGACTTCTTTTGATCATTTTTTTTTTAAATATATCTTTAATATTAACCTTTTTCATTCCCAACGCTTAAAACAACATTTTTGACCATTATATCTAGATGCTCATAAGTAATAATCAATTGTGAACTTCGGGTAGTTTTAACATGGTTAAACCAGTTACCTTAAACTGTTTACATGCTATTGCTTTAGATACTGGTGTGCTGTCTTGAGTGTAAAAGGTTAATTAAGGTTCATTTTGAAACATATTTTATATTCATTAATTACCTTTGAACTTATCAAAAATTTTATAGATGTAAAATTATTTGCCATTTATAAGACATTTTAAGGAGTTGATTTAAGAATTTTATGTAGCAATTAAAATAGGAGTCGTTTTCTGAATAATGCATCATAGTTAATTTAGGTCGAGCTTGGTTATAATATTTGAAATTATAATTCGTAATATTTTACAATAATACTTAAACTAGCATTTTGTTCTCAGGAAAATATTTAGATGCTATTGATATAATTATTTACAACTATACTAGACTTCCTCAGGTGCTAGATTTATTTTGTTGTCCTTTTTGTTACTCCACTTATTGCGACCTGCACTAGTAAAATCAATAATGTTATTTTAGTATCTAAACCATTTTATCTATTGCCATCAGGTAAGCGATGAGTATTCTTCATAGAGTTAATATATTAGAGCAGGGGAGCCATAGACAAGCCTGTAAGTAAGTGTCACAATAAAATATAATGAGGGTAGATGAAACTTGTATACTTACCTTTGTTTAATCACATAAACAACAGATAGATACTTACTTATTTGCTTTCTCTTTATTGTAAAAGTGCACAATTTAGGCTGACTACCTCTAGTATAATAACTTTATGGTATATTCATATGTTGTCTTTGAAATTTTAACTTTGCTTTTAAATAAAGAATAGTTATACGAACACTTAACTAATATTGTCTTCAAGTCTTAAATGTATACCATCTATTTTTTCGTGTATTATAATTTCTATTTGTGCCAACATTAGGTCTCCGATTATAGAGCACAGATTTTATTGCACAGTAAAAAGTTCTTATTGAAAGTTAAAATATTATAATTTTATTGCATGCTGTTGCATTGATATATATTCATATATCTCGACAGGCGCTACTTGCACTATCGTATATGAAAGTACTTTTCAAGAGCGTTGTGAAGATTTTTTTAAAAAATATTTTCGTTGTTGGAGGTTTATGAACGAATTATTTAGTTTATTTGACGTACACCTGACGTTAAAATCCTTTACCTTGTTAGGCTGCGGAGAAAGATTCATTTCCGTTAGTGCACGTAGCGACCAGTTATCTTATTGTTAATTTTTAAGTTGTTTTTGAGGCATCATTTTACGTTAATCCTAACAGTGGAAAGTTTTATACAGTAATACTATTTGTCAACTTTTTACGATGGATCCAATTTTAGATTAATAGTTCAGAAATTATTTTAATTAAGTGGACATTAAATATATAAAAATTTATTAAAAATCGCAGTGCTTTAAAATCAGAAATAATATAGAGTAGATTCAATTTCATTGTGTTTTGGAGAATGTCAATTTTAATCCTTCTTTAAATTTTTGAAGGGCATTCATAGACAATAAACATGACTTTAAGTGAGTTTTATTGCCGCTATAAGGCTACGTTGTAGAATTTGGGTCTGCAAATATAAATGTGGTACAATATTGATATCTGCAGACTGGAGAATTTCATTATTTCGTCGTCAGGGTGTACCTTAGGGTTAGCAAGGGAAAAGTTGTTTTGTCATTGTCTTATATCTAGATCTTAGTTTTGTAAGTTCTAAATTCCAATAGACTCCATTTTAAGTAAATAATTATTTTGTGTATTTCATATAATTTTATAGAATTATTAATTGCCAATGGAACTAGATTGATGGTGAGATTCATGAATAGTTCAATGCGTCGGAGTTCCGCGACGTAAAATTTTTAGTATTTAATATTTTTGACTATGCTGATAAGCTCGTCGTTATTTAGTTTAAAATTGGATCTATCGTATCGATTTTATCTAATATATTTTTTCTTGTGAATGCAACCATATTTTATTACTTCATATTGAACACAAAGCTTTTATGTTAGTTTCATGACAATATCAAATTGTTTGTATTCTTTTTAGTTCTAGTCGCTTTTTAGATTAAGCTAATTGTTAATTATTAAATAGCTGTAATAATAACAAAAAATGTGGATTTATTTCAAAATCTTCGAGGCTATGTCATAACCAATTTTACAAAATTGGCGAAATTTTAAAGTAAACGATTTCAAAAGAGCTACTAGCGGCAATAATTTCGTGTCGTTCAATTGAAACATTAAGTTTCCTGTTGTTTATTATTAGACCGTATATGTAGATAACGAAAATATTGTTAATTTTCTATGTTCCCGGGCACTATAATAAATTTGCGGGTCAGATGTTGCCAAATGTACATATGATTTTATCTTGAAATATATTATGAACATGCTATTGATTTAATCAGTTGTGATGAGATTGGTGTTTCTAAGCACAAGAAGTTATTAGTCAGGGACAAAACGAATGGCAAGTTTCGTACCATACCAATTGCTCTCGCTTAAGTCCAGTGGAAATATCTTTATTGCCATCGTCATCAGACTTTTGAGCTACATTTCCACTTGTTGCCCACATTTGCCATAATTTCTGATCCTACAATATCTTATAAATTTTTAGCGCGGCAACGAACTTTTATTGCCTTAGATCAATCATGTGTGCTGCAAGATTTAAAATTAGTAACATCCAAAATTCTTTTGATTTGTTGATAAATTAAGAATATTTACTAAAATATAATATTAGCTTTGAGTGGTTTTTACAGGTATCTATTAACAGGCAAAACTGTATCCTGTAATGTACAAGTTTTTCGTCACAATAAGTAAAGAAATTGTTGAGGTTATGAAGAGTGTTAATTACCAGTAAGAAGTATACAAAAAGTGAGTAACACGTATAAACCATTAAACCATTTTTTAAAATGGATATTGATAATTAAACTAAACACTTAGAAATATTCACAGTAAATTTAAGAAAAAGTTTTAACTGATCTGGTAGACGAAATCTGGCAACACTAAAAATCATATAAGCAAATTTATTTCTGTATAAATTTTCTTGTGATGTATTTCGCGTCAACAGTACCCCTTTTTACTTTAATAAGGGGGTTAATAGAATACAAGTAGTCTGTAAGTAAACCGACTCTGGTCACAGTATGCGAGGTCGGAGGGCCGCCTATAGTTATTAGAGTAGTGAAATATGAACCTTTGATATCTCTTAGAAATAATAATAGATAAAAAAAAGAAAGATGGAGTTTTGCCGGGCAACCAAATGGAACGTTTTAAAATGTTTTGAATATGTGCGTCGTAGTTTTGCTATAATGAAGTTAATGAATTAGCAAAGTCGCACAACTCTTGCGAATGCCCACGATAATTGTCGGCTTGATTATACGTATCCGTAAAATTAAACTAGTTTTGGTATATATCAAATACGATGCCAAAAAATGAATAAATTTTTTGTTCAGTCCATCTTTCTTTTTTTATCTGTGGTAATAATGGACAAAAAATGTATACATGACGGAAATTTTTATGAAATACACTTCCGAAAAACTCATTGAACATATTAATAGACTTATCGGTTAATTCTAATGTAGATAAGTTTTGGATCACGCAAATTTTGCCACGTGTATGTTTTTTTTTGTCACTGTACATTCATTCAAATAACATTAGTAAATATTAACGAGATAATTGCGCGTTACCTTTAAAATTAAGTGATGATTAAGTAAAGTCAGCTTCAAATAAAAGTAATGCTATATTTTGTCACAGCAATATACAAATATAGTGTTTGGATATTATTGAATACGCTCGTTAAGATTGTATGTTTGTGTACATACATCGTGTAAGAGTAAAAACGTATCTTATAAAATTACTTGGATACGGGATAATTACATATATGGAAATGAAATTAGATGTATATATATTTTGTTGCTGACTTTAATCAGTGTTGACATTGCGCTAAAAACTCCGGTCACTGATTTTTCGCCATTTACCCTCTACCGCATACAAAATTACAATTTAGTTCACATTTGCCATAAAGTTAAATAAAAAAGTCAGTATAATATTGGCATTAAACTTGTTGGGTGATTCCTGAATCGTGTATACGAAAATTATACGGTTTTTTTAGATTCCATGCTTCACGGTTTTTTAATAAGTACAATATTTTGCTTTTTTCATCACACATCTAAATTCTAACAAATGTTTTGTTTCAATTTATCTAGAGAATATCTAGACCGAACTTTATATCATAAGTTAAATAAAATAATAACTTGGAAAAAAGCGTAATTATCTTAAATTAACTTAAATAATTAGCTGTAAGCATTGTGTGCCTCTGTGTATAGAGAGTTAAAGAAATATAAAAATAAATATTGTAATTAACATAAACGTACTATGTGTTAGTTAAATCAAAATTATCATAAACATTTTTATGAGAAAATGATTATATTAACAAAATTTTACTTATTAATCGTAATATAGTTGATATTATAGTTATAATAGTTATAGGGTGCGCCTTAAAAGCTTGTCATGCAATTAGCGAATCGAAGGTGTGTCTACTGGTAACACTTTCATTTCAGATTTTTCTTCTCCAGATCTTATTTATTGTATTTATTTATTTATGTACCAACAGTTAATATATAAAAATTAAATAAAACAAGGTATAGGGGAAAGGAGGGCAGGATGGAAGACTTAACTTTATGATGTATAAAAAATAAAACAACGAAATATGCAACTTTAATTTTGTTCTGTCTTGAAAGCCATACTATCCAATTAACTAATTTAGCAATCAAAAATTATTCAAAATAAGTCGATTTTCTTTAATGAGTTTTTAATGACTTTCATTAAAAAATAACTTCTAAAATTCCATCTTGCCCTTACCCTGAGGGCATGATGGAAACCTTGTTCGGGCAAGATGGAATGTTCTGGAAAAAACTACATTTACAAGTTTATGCGCATAAAACTCCTTTCCGTATCTTCTGTATCGCTAGATAATTCATATGCCCGACCAATAGGTACATATTTCACATTGCACCCAGTCTTCTGAGTGTGGTTCACATAAAATTCTTCACATAATATACAGAACTCATAATTTTGTGAAGAATGTTGTTAATTTTGTACAATATTCTTTTCTTTTCCTGTTTTTTAATGGTCCGATTAACTATTATTGGTGGTATTATTATTAATATATATTGGTTTCGCTTTCATCTCATTTTTCATTTCAATAGCATTTTAGGACGAAAATTTGTTTTTTTTTTAGTTGACTTTAATTTTGGTGACTAAAGAATTTTAGTTTAAAAAATAACGTACGAAGTTGATGGATGGATGGATCCCGTTCTTACGAACAAGTTTCAATCATACTTTCTTCAGTAATTTCATTCCATTTATCGTGAAAATTAAGTGGCTCTTCTTGTTTCTGCTTTTATTCATCGACACTAGTTTGTTAGTATTGTTAATTTCAACAGAATCATTGATAGCATCACATGATTTTCAATTATGGATCATTATCATTATTTAAAGCAAGTCTTCAGTAACTTTAAGGTCTTTATTTTTCTCTTTTTCATCTGTCACGGTGGTATTTTTTTCACATTCTATAACTGCAGCGTTATTACTACAAAACCTCTATTACTTTTCCTTCTATACTTATTCGCCATCTAAAAACAATAAGAAGCAACAATATTAGTAACAAAAACTGCAATCAGAAATAAATAAGGTGCGCGGGCAATTTGAAAAATCTTCCATCTTGCCCTTAAGTGCAGTTTTCCATCTTGCCCATAAGCCTCTTTCCGGTAATAATATTAATACTTTAAAACGCTTTATTATTTCTCTTATTTCAATATCAATTCTCACAATATATTCCTAAGAGATCCTTTATATAAATGCATAATTAGTAATATTACTCACCTCATTTATGTAATCCTATCACCAAAATCGAACAAATTCGTAATATTTTGCTGTGAAAAAAGAACCATGAATTAACTCCGTTAGGTGGCACGGGCCGAATTGATCTCCCGTTCGTAAATGCAAGATGGTCCTCTTCATCCGTGTATGTGTGGTCTGGGGCGCTAAGTTGCAAGGTTAGGTTTTGGTAGATAGTTTCCATCTTGCCTACTACTTCCATCTTGCCCTCCCTTACCCTACATAGGAAAGCTTATCGCTATAAGCGATTTCTTCCAGCAGCCCTAAGAGTATTGGGAAAGCTAAGAGTTGTGGTAGGTACAAGTAGATATAATATAAAAAAAAATTAAACAAATTTACCACAATTTTATCACGTTTTTAAAATTATAATAAAGCAAATAATATTTATTGTATAAGGAATATTACAAATCGTGCATTGTTGTGAAATCGATTAACGATTTATTCAATGGAAACACAAAAAAAATACTAATAGGAATTTTGGCCGTGGTTATTTACCCCTAACTTATTTGCAGTACATCTAATCAATTTTATTATCTGTCACGATACCGTTCGAATGAAAGAAATTGTTATATATCAACGATATTTTTCTTTTATACTTATACGCATACTTTATACGCAATAATAAAAAGCAATTTTCTCAAAAGTCAACCCATTTACTCTTTCTCAACAACTCAATGTCACGTAATGACGGCGAAAATGTTTTTTTATATTATCGACCAACTATATGAAGGAGGATTTATTTGAAACATGTAACGATTATGTTACTTAAAATGTTATCAGTCCCTTTTGAATATACGCTGCACGTATAATATAGTCGCATTGATTTAATGACGAAAACAATGTGCGCTTACAAATACGTCGTGTTGATGAAGAGAAAAGACGAGGAAAGTTAGTTTTATTTTATATTAACCTTAGTAGGACATACCTTTTAACTGTGTGTAAATTAACATAATTCATCATCCTCCTGCCCTTATCCCACTCTAAGTGGGGTCGGCACAATATGTTACAAACATGTCACATGATTTGGCTACGTATTTTACGACCGGCCGCCTGCCTGACGTCAACTTACCTTAGTCGTATTTTACGAGTCCTCGGTAAGAAAGAGGGTGGTCTATTCTACTCAACCGGATACCACGCGGCGGGTCGACTTACCTTAGTCGCCTTTTACGACACTTCGGTAAGAAATGAGGTTGGTCTATTCAACTCAACCGGATACCACACGGCGGGTCGACTTACCTTGGTCGCCTTTAACGACACCTCGGTAAGAAATGAGATTCGTCTATTGCACCCAGCCGCATACCACACGGCGGGTCGACTTACCTTAGTCGCCTTTTACGACACCTCGGTAAGAAATGAGGTTGGTCTATTCTATTCTAATAAATATTAAATTACAGTTATAATAAAAAGCTTCTATAGGTCGCTTGTAAATTAACATGATGTATGTTAATTTACAAGCTCACCATTTAAATCTACCGTACATTACACCTTCGGTTCGTTGCTTGTTTGCCAAGAATAGCGGTGGCAAGTGGAAGACTTTGTTTCGTATTCGCTAGACTCGCATGCTGGTAACACCGGCAGGAATGGTGATATTACAGCTAAGTCTAGCTATGACTAAAGATGTTATGTGAATTTGATGGGTTTAAGAGTCGTAATAATTGTATCATTGGTTACCATAAGCACTTATAGTATTTGAAATAAATATTTACATTGAAATCGTTCGCTTTTATTTCATATCCTTATAACTATAAGATTCATAATCCTTCTACCCTTATCCCACTCTAAATGGGATCTGCACAACATGTTATAAACATGTCCCATGATTTGGCTGCATATCTTACGATCGTCCGCCTGCCTTAGTCGTCGTTTGCGACACCATGGTAAGAAAGTGGGTGTTCTATTCTACTCAATCGGATACCACACGGTGGGTCAACTTATTTAGTCGTCTTTTACAACACCTCTGTGAGAAATGAGGATGATCTATTCTGCTCAATCGGATACCACACTGTGGGTCAACTTACCTTAGTCGCCTTTTACAACACCTCTGTAAGAAAGAGGGTGGTCTATTCTACTCAGCCGGATACCACACGGCCGATCGACATACCTTAGTCGCCTTTTATGACACTTCGGTAAGAAATAAGGGTGGTCTTTTCTACTCAGCCGAATACCACATGGCGGGTTGACATATCTTAGGCGCCTTTCACGACACCTAGGTAGGAAATGAGGATGGTACTATTATATTCAGCCGGATATCACACGGCGTTCTTAGAACTATAACGTAATAGGTTTTTATGTACAAATGAAACTGATTTGAATTTGACTTGGTGGCGCCCTTGGCAGTGACCCTGTCAGCTCTGCGGGTCGTGGGTTCGATTCCCACCGAGGAAAAGCGATGTTTTTCATCATCGAAAAGCGTGCGATAAATTGCAATTATAAATTAGACACATAAGTTCTAATAGAAAACTCGTTGCCTGGTCCGTTGACACTGGGTAGTGACCTTGGCTTCAGCTCCGCGAGTCGCGGATTCGATTCCCGCCGAGGCCCAATATTTTCTATAAATGGATTAGTTGGTCTTCGAGTCTGGGTGTATATTTGTATTTTATGTATGTATTTAGCATTATAAAAATATATATTCATCAGTTGTCTACCATAACACAAGTATTAAGTATTACTTTGGGGACGGATGACCGCGAGTGTAAGTGTCCCATATATCTATAAAAAAACTTATTGGTGCCTGCCTGGGGTTTGAACCCGTGATCCCCTCGAAAGAATCGCACTTCTCAGTTCTGGGCTATCAAAGCTACAAGAACCATATAAGGTACCACTATACGAGTAAGAGTACATTCGCATAAATAAAGAAAAGCTGCGTCATATTATTGCCATTGAATAGTTGCAGTTTCGCTTGGCTTTTGTTTATCAAAATTGATATTTAATAGATAATTTTATAAAGCTAGTATAAACTTGATAGTTTTCATAGATATTTCTAAGAAAGTATACTTTTAAAAAATCATCAAGAGTTTACAAGCTTTTGATGATTGAAAAAATTGGCTTTGCATAGTACGGTCTTATTACAAAAAAATCCTTAAATATCTCCCCGTACATAGTTGAGAATTGGTGGATACTTTCTAAATAGGTATTTCTATTTTAACACGCACTCTCCCCTCATAAGAACCGAGAGGCGTCGAGATTACTCGAGAATCCAATTACATTTTCCAAATACCCATTTTTCCTCGCTGCGGGTTCAAAGCTCACAGAAAATTATTTTCCTCGCCCCTTAAGAAATGAAAAATAAACGTGTCTCAGAAAAATGGAGGCTATAAGAGGGAGGAGGGTAGCAAATTATAAAATGCAATAGGAGTGAGAAGGAAAGAAAATAAACCGTTTCGTAGATCACACTCCCGCCTCCAGGGGATTTGTCAAATGAGTCAAATAGTGTGGGTTTTTTCTTTAAGGCAAATTCTGACTTCAATTGCAAATGAAGCGGAGGCAAACTTGTATCTTTGTATTCTTTGTAGTATATGTAGTACCTCTTGAATCAAATAAATATTTTTTTTTACGATAAGTCATTAAAATTTATCAATTCGTTTAATTAAACACGGTGTAAGACTTATTAGTATATGTATTTTATTTGTTGTCTTAGTTGTTGTGTTAGTATATAAAAATAACTCATACGCCCGAAAAAATATCTGTGGAACATCGTAAGAATAACATGGATTAACTGTTATGGCATCATATAAGTCTTAGTATAAGTTAAGGTAGCAGCTAAGCAAGTCGAAAATGCTGTTTTGTAGTTCCTTTTACTTATACTTTCTTTTATTCCCGATTTTTTGATGCGTCTAATTAGGTACATGCATTGTTTAAAATCAAATATCAAATTAATCTATATTTTTACGTTATATAAGCCTACGCTCATTGCAGTCAAAAACAATAAAATCACACATCATTTAGGAAATCATAAATCGTTGCCCCAAACTTAATTACGTAAATTGGGTACCCAAATGACCGCCACCCCATTGCGCAAACAGGTGGCGAGTGGCTCGAATAATACACTTCTATTACAAATTAATGTAAATCGCAAAAGTTGCAGCTAATGAAACCTATTGAGGGGCTACTAAAACTTATTAATTTGACCTGAATACGTTCTTCCTTCTTTATTTATCTAACCGAATTTGTGCCTAACTGATGGGCGAAAATTGATAAGGAAAATAGTAAGCGGTAATATAATTTATTAACATATATTATAGCATATATCTATACATATTATAAAACAAAGTCCCCAAAAGCTGTCCGTCTGTAGGTGATCGTGTTTCTCAAAATTTATGAGAATGATTTTTTTTTTTACTAAAAGTTTTTACTAAAAGTGCAATTCTTGGCGAAGGTTTAAGTTTAATAGTACATTACGGTTAACTTCCTGCGTGATCCGGATTCAAACGGGATAAACTTTATACACTAATTTCTGCGAGTCCCTAAATTTATGTAATTATCATTCCTCTCATGCATTTATTTACAAATCAATTTACATTTTGAAATATTTTCTAAAACATACAGGAAAAAAAAACATTTAAAAATATAAAAAAATTGATATCCACGGAGAGCGGAGAAAGGACCCAAGCTCGGCGGTTAGGAATACAGAGTGAGGAACCTCCTCACAATGCGTGCCGTCTCAAGCAACACCGCCTTCTGTATCCTGCCCTTGATCCAACAACTAAGCGAGAGCCTCTTGAGATGTTGGTCGGGGCTCTTCGCTTGTAGACCGTTTAGCGATACAACAATTGGAACAATTATTGTTGAGTCAATATTCCACATGGCGGTAATCTCATGAGCTAGATCAAAATATTTAGTTAATTTTTCTTTTTCAGCTTTTATGAGATTATCGTCATGTGGAACAGTGATATCAACAATAATTGCCCGACGCGCTGACCGATCTACCAAAACTATATCAGGTTTATTGGTGGCAATATACATGCAGAGCATGATCATTTTTATCATTATTATTATATTATATGGAATGATATTTTAAAACTTCACTTCATTAATCTGTGTTGCTAAGTGACAAATCCTATCTCCGGACCACAAAAGTCCTACTAAATAAAGAAAAAATTTATATAGGTTAAAGTACATTATTTTGAAATGTATTTTAAATCTCTTTAGTATAATGTTCTACGTGCAGTTAGGGTAGATATCGATCGGATTCGAACTTGGAACCGCCGCACGCGATCTTGCCTTCAACCACTGATTCTCGCGTCCCGTTGACAAGTGACGTATGTCTAGCAGCTGACTGGAGTATAGTTTTGAAGAAAATAGTTTACACTTATTCTAGACATTCATTTTTTTCTTGCATCGGTGACCATCGACAGAAAAAGGGACAGTTGTTTTGCTACATTGTATACTTAAAACAAAATCTATATTCTTCTGAACGTAAACAATATCATGAATACTTTCTCGTTTTTATTTTAAGTAGATATAATACTTCCCTTTTTGGGGTTCACTAAAAGGTAACTAACAATTTTTTTTAATAAACAATATTTTGATATATTTCAATTTTATACTTTATATTACTTATACATAGATATCGCAGTTAAAGCTTATTGTATTTTTAGTTGAATATTGTTCTTGCAGTCTAATGTTCGACTCAAAAGACTCTTATTAACATCAGGTGAGATAGAGGTAAAGCGCAAGTATGTTTCCATACCAAAATTAGTCACAGCAAGTTCTTGGCATTATTGAAATATAAGAGCTTAAACGTCAAGAATAGCAAGAATAATAGAATATTTTCGCCGTGTGGTATTCGGCTGGAATGGACCGCCCTCATTGCCTCTCATCACCTCTACCGAGGTGTTGTGAAAGATGACTAACGTAAGTTGACCCGCCGTGAGGTATCCGGCTGTGTAGAATACACCACCCTCTTTCTTATTAAGATATCGTAAAAGGCGAATAAACAAAGTGGATGTCAGGCAGGTAGCCGGTCGTAAAATATCTACAACATGTTAACGTCATGTTGTGCCGACCCCACTTAAGTGGGATAAGGTCACAAGGATGATGATGATGTAAATAGTCATCCTAGTAGAATATTTCATCCTATATGTTAGCTCGGTATGTAAGCTTGAATTATTACAAAATTGGTCTAGCGGAGTAGCTTTAGAAGGGTAATAGGCAGACAGACTTTCGTATTATAATAAGGGTATAGGTTAAATTTAATACAGTGGAATTGTGCAAAATAAAAGGTTATTTTAAACTAGTATAAATATGATGCATTTGATTGCACGATTGTCCGCTAACCCTGCGGTCTCTGTGAGCGACGTGCACGCGAAGCGGTGGCGTCCTCTGCCGCGAGCACGCAGCAAATCTGAGAAAATACAACGCTGAGCTTCCACTTCGGTGAGCTTACACGAAAATCGATGTTAGCAAAACGAACATTTTCCTTACTTGCGTTGTACTACTGTTTTGTAACTAGTTTATTACTATACAACAGCTAAAACATATCAAACAACCTTTGGTTGTGGCGGTTATGTTCGGTTGGACAATAAGTTCTTTACTATCATAATGATTAAGGAGTGATCTTCAATATAAGCATAAATAATACGTATCCAGCATCTTTGTAGACAAAAACGCGTTCCTTGCTTTCATAGGCAGTGGGTAGTAATTTTCCACATAAGTTAGATAAGTCAGAGAATGAAGTTATGAAGATACGGAAGCTCTATTAGAATATACATCTTAAATACACAGATCACACACGCACAACAATAGTCCAACACACACACCCACACACACACACACGACACACACACACACTCACACACACACACACACACACACACACACACACACAACATAAACCCAAACACGCCACATACACATACGCTATAATTAAATAACTTAATAATTACTTACTTTTTTAATAATTTAATAATGCATATGGAAGAGCGAGACCTTCTGACACACGTACTTCTAATACTTACTGGAAGGTATCAATATGTACTCTTCTAATGAATGATTAAAAAGAAATAAATAATTTTGTATTTTGTATTTTTAAAGACATATTATGTCTTCAAGTATACATCGGCAAGCGCTCAATCAGGCAACCGATCACACTCAATGATGTTTCTTCTCTTTGTATTGATTTGTACTCTGCTTTTTGTTTTTACATTCTACACTACATTGTAGCTCGGCAATATTTCTGTGATTGCTAAATCCTATTCTCTGACATTACTAAAGTTGTTGTTAATGCTATCATTAAAGTACTAATTGATAAAAATAATACCTAATAAATGGACCCTTAGAAGTTCGTATTGTTACTGTCCTATTTGCTAAATTGTGTAAAGTTATTTATGTTATTTTTGTTGTTATTTAATTACCTCATTATAAATCAATAGCAGCAGGGGGATCTTAAATTAAAGGGCTTAAAACAAGGCGGTGTCTCAAAGATAAATTTTTAATTCATACATTTCTACCAGCGTGCGTGGACTTTTATACTGACCTAAAAGTATTCTAAATCACTCACGAACGGAAAAAGAAGTAATAGGTATATTACCACTTACGCCGTGTGGTATCCGGCTGAGTAGAATAGTAGAACCCTCATTTCTTACCGAGTTGTCGTAAAAGGCGACTAAGGTAAGTCGACCCGCCGTGTGGTATCCGGCTGAGTAGAATTGACCAACCTCATTTCTTACCGAGGTGTCGTAAAAGGCGACTAAGGTAAGTTGACCCACCGTGTGGTATCCGGTTTAGTAGAATATACCACCCTCTTTCTTACCGCAGTGTTTTAAAATACGACTAAGGTAAGTTGACGTCAGATGGCCGGTTGTAAAAATACAGCCAAATCATGTGACAGCATGTTTATAACATGTCCGACGCCATTTAGAGTGGGATAAGGGCAGGAGGATGATGAGGTATATTACTACTTCCATACTCTTCAAGTAAAAGGCGTGCTTGACTGGTTTTAAAACTTTTATTTGCGGTTTTACAATAAAAGCGCGAGACGTATGTACAGTATTGCGAAAAAAGTTAGCGCATCTGTTAAATTCGAATTTGAATCATTCAAAAACGGCGGTTCGACGTTCCGTTTTATCTTAGGATGCAGAATTGCTTCAACACATAAAATACATGTTGTACATGAAAGATGGTCAAATAGAGAAAATCCACTTTCGCTGTTAAGTATTAGTGAAATAAGTTAGTAGTAGAGGCGTGTTGTGGGATATAATCGGGTGTTAGTCGGTGTGCGGCAAGTATTCCCTAAAGTTATTACGGGCAGTGGAGCGCGTAACGAACCCCTGTTAATAATACATCGTTGTTATCATAGGCACGACACCCGTGCTCGTTAAACTGTGTCTATGAAAATCACGAGATTACAGTTTCCTAAAGAAAGTTTCGAGCAATTAATTAACGGTTTTTCTTATCTGTAATATTTAAATAAGTTAATCTTGTATATATGTATATATATTTTCGGAATCTCGGAAACGGCTTACTGAAATTCAGCATGTAGAGGGTTTTGGGGGAGAAAAATCGATCTAGATAAGTTTCGTTTAATGAAAATGTCGCTTTATCCTCGATTTTGGGCTCTAAATTTTTTTGAAATTTACGTTGAATATAATCACAATTTTTTACTGTCAAACGTAAAGTCATGGTAGTACATTTGGGGAATGGACTGTCTAGAGAGGTGAAAATAACTAGGATCGAGCCCCACCTGCCCTATAATTTTTTTTTTCTTTTCAATATTTTCTACATAATTTTAAAAATTACCGAGCAAGGCTCTGTCGCCCAGCTACTATTGTTTATGTAATTCAATTTATTTAGTTTGTGTTTTATAATGAGTAAGAACATTGTGTCTAGCTTGGGTTAGGTTGATAAACAAAGCATGTTTAAATATAACAACCGTCACAGTGGTGCGGTTTTCTGGTTATGAAGGTGAAATTTCGAGTTCAATCCCTATTGGATAAAATATTTGCTCAGATGTTTTTATGGCACATTCCGTCCATGACTAGTTACCCTACAATTTATTTTCTTACAGTAAAGAACGTAATAGTTACAAACTTCAATTATCAAACTTAAAAACAAATTATCTTACTTGTTTGAATAGATAATATAAAAGTAAACGATACTTCCTATACACATAAGTTTGGTATTATTTTTAGTCATTTGATCAATTTTCACTATTATTGATTTTTCAAATTTTTTTTTCTTTTTTTGGGTTTCCTATAAAATTTAAGTTTTAGCAGTTGCATCATTGTTGATTTGGAACAGCGAAATGCAAACTTTAAATAAGCCTAATCATAATGCGTATTCACTTGATTCGATTTTGGTTTGCAATTGATCCAAAAATCTATGAGTAATGTTAATCTTTAGGGAGCACACATACTGCTACTTTTGAATCTGTCATATTAAAAATGTAAAGCAGCGACCTTTTACACTTCCACAGGCATACTACCTTCTAGAAGAGCCATCCATCTTCAATTCGGATATATAGGTTTCTTTACGACGTTTTTTATCACGCAAACAAAAGTTAAGTAAGCAACGGCCTGTTACTATCCCACTGCTGAGAATAGGCCTCTTCTCTCCGTTTTGGTAGAGAAGGATTGGAGCTAAGACCTACCACGCTGCTCCAATGCGGCTTGGTAGGTTACACATACCTCCAGAATTCTCTAAAGATATGCAGGTTTCCTCACGATGTTTTCCTTCACCGAAAAGCGTGTGATAAATTGCAATTATCAATTAGACACATAAGTTTTTTTTTAAGAGAAAAACTCATTGGTGTCTGCCCGGGTTCGAACCCGTGATCGTCTCTAGAGATTCACACGGTCGCACCGCTGGGCCATCACGGCAAAAGTTAAAACAAATAATAAATGTCGGGCTAAGTTTGTCGAATATTTAGAAGGGTCCACGCGCCTTAACAGTTTTAATGGCAAATGCTCGGCCAGTCATCATTAAGATATAAAAAAAACATTACATTACATTACCTACATCAATAAACTTTGTTTATAAAATATATCTCCCCTCTCCCAATACCATCTTTAAATCGGAAATCGATTTATTCTATACATGTCTGGCCACAGTCCCATATGTTGGTCAGTGTTCACGTATCTTATTTTATTACCCTATAACCCTTCCCAGTTACTGTCGGTATACAATCAAACTTCAATCTGGGGACATCTGTACACATAAATTGTTCCCGATCGTTGTAATCGTATGTACATAATGAAATGAGTGCAATATGCGTCCTCGGTCTCTCGAGACCGCGAGATTCAACACTATTAACCGAAATGTTAGAAAATGATTAGTTCGGATACGGCATTCTTTATTTTTCAATTCAGGAAGGTATTGTTTATATTTTATTTAACCGAAATTCAATAATGATAAATTGGAAATAACTAATTTTACCTTAAAACATTTACTAAAATTTTATAAGCTTCGGGTTTCATAGATTTTATATTATTGTATCAATTATCTATTTTAAATATTTTAACTAAAAAGATCAGGTTATATTTCAACCATTGCATGCCTCAGTTTTTGTTCATAGAAAATGTTCCTAAATTTGAACTATAAAACGAATTTTTATTGTTAATTAGAGCTCAATTAAAAAAATTATATCGAAAGGTAAGACTTCCGCCATGTGGTATCCAGCTGAATAGAATAGACCACCCTCATTTCTTACCGAGGTATTTTAAAAGGCGACTAAGGTAAGTTGACCCATCGTGTGGTATCCGGTTGAGTAGAATAAACCACCCCCTTTTTTTACAGAGGAGTCGTAAAATACGACTAAGGTAAGTTGACGTCAGGCAGGTGGCCGGTCGTAAAAAACGTACCCAAATCATGAGACAACATATTTATAACATGTCGTGTCGACCCGTCTTGAGTGGGATAAGGGCAGGAGGAAAGAAAGATCGAAAGGTAAGACCTATAATCAAATCAATCAAACTGGTTGTATTTTTTAAATTTGCTTGTTTTATTTGCTAAATAATTTTAAAAAAATTTCCAATAAAGTGTTTTCTGTTTAAACAATGCAATTAATTTGCATAATGCTATCGCAACTAGATTGTGAACTCTACCCTCAGCATACCATATCTGCTGTATCTGTCATAAGTTTCGTACATCATAGTTGTCTCCTCTAGAGATTTCCCTGGCCTAGGGAGCAAGTCCCGGGCATGATAGAGCGCTGATTTATTTGTCCCAGAACACGGGCCGAGCGCAAGTGTGTTTACTGACAGCTTCACATTGTTTACTGTTCATTTATTTTTTACGCCATGTTTGTAATGGTGGCTAGTTAAAGCATGGGCTGAGCGTAGTGCTGCGTTATATAATATAAATAAGCATCATCCTCTTGCCTTTACCGGCACAACATGTTATAAACATGTTTCAATATGATTTAGCTACGTATTTTAAGACCGGCCGCCTGCCTGACGTCAACTTACCTTAGTCGCCTTTTACGACACCTCGGTAAGAAATGAGGGTGGTCTATTCTACTCAGCAGTATACCACACGGCGGGTAGACTTACCTTAGTCGCCTTTTACGACACCTCGATAAGAAATGATTGTGGTACTATTTCATTCAGCCGGCTTATATAATAAGACTAGCGGCCTTCTCCTGCTTCGCACGGGTATAAAATATATATCCCATGTCATTCAGTGTAAAAAAAATGATTAAAATCGATCCAGTAGTTTTGATTTATTCATTACTGCCCGTGGCCCGCAAGCGTTAAATTTGGAGAAAAACAATCTCCTTTCTCTATACCAAAAAGATTTCCTGCTATCTTTGGAATATCTAAATTCATATAGTACATTTTTTCTTATTTACTTTTACATTTTCCCTATGTATTTAATTTTTACAATTAATTACAGAATGTCTTTATATACAACATTCACAGCTTCCTTGTCGTTAAACAAACTCTTGAAAGAACGATATAGCTGCTGGATTCGAAGTGTTATAGGGCGAAGCGCGGCGTCCTGACTGCATTTTAAATCTGTAATATCTCCGAAAATGTTCACTTAAATTACATGTTGTAAACAGCCATATGGATCTATATTAAATCAACTATTTATTTCAGGTACTTAATTGGATAAGGATTAATGCTGTATTGTATAAAAATTGCTTCAAAAATATGGCATTATTTTTCGTAAAAAGTAAATGACAAAAAATGCTATAGTGGGTTATCCATAAGAGATAGACATATACCATCGCGGACTTTTCTGTTGACCTTTTCAAGATGTACAAATACTTAGTACATAATTTTGATAAATCTCGTAGAGTTTAGCCTGCGTTTGCAATGTAAGCGGAAAAAAATGTAATTATTCACAGAAACCTCAAAAATTACAGTATTTCTCTACTCGGTATTGAATGTTATTATACGTACAAACCTTCCTCTAGAATCACTCTATCTATTTAAAAAAAACCGCATCAAAATCTGTTGCGTAGTTTTAAAGTTTTATGCGTACATAGGATATATGCGACTTTGTTTTATAATATGTAGTGATAATATATATGTAGTGATAAGTAAAATTTCTAATTTGGAGTGTTTATGAACATTTATCTGTGCCACCGACATAAACAGGCCCTTTTGTGAACCTACAGTAACTTAAATGTACTGCGGTGATCTTGTCAAGACTGTTCTTTACTGATTACTACTATTGATTCTACGATTTCTACGATGCTGTATAATTTTTTTTATATTTATTAAATATTTAAAAAAGCTGCGATAGAGGTGTGTGTCAGCAGTGAGATAATCAGAAGCTGTTACTATACTTTTTTATTATTAACTTCAGCTTGTAACTTTGTGACGATCAATACTGCAAAAATTAGTTTATATCTATCAAAAATTCAGTTATAACATTTATAATGATTAAATTATTGATTAAAAGTTTTAAAATCATATTTTTTAATGAAATATAAATAGCGTGTACAAAGGTGTCACAATATATCAGAATATGATTCAACCCGTGCCCCGTGGGATATGCAAATAGAACCGCTAGAATTTCGCATTTATAATTCAAATCTAACCTAGCTTAGCGAATTTCCTCCCCCGAGCCACACTTGGCGTCGCGAACCCCCGGTCTTTTATGCGCGCGACATGAATACACCGCCTAATCTCGATCACGTGCTCGCCACGCTCTCGTCTGCTGCACGCGACAACCAGTGAACACCAAACTTTACCAATACTTTTTTAAATTCACACATTCCGTATACGACTTTATTCGAACGCGATTGGCTTTAATATTGTATTATAAATATATTGGCGCTTAAATTGGAAATACTACGGCATCGACAAAAAGCGTGTCCTTTATCTTAACTGATTGGATAATCTGTGCTCAAACGTTATAGTATATCGTATCGGAAACAGAAATGTAAGCCCCAACGTCCTGATTAAGTTTTCTCTTGTGGGGCGTTTTTGGTTGTCGGAAATTATGGTGAGTTGACGTCTGTATTGAATTTCCTTTGTTGACGTCGATTTTTGGCGAATCTGTCAAAAACGTTTGCTACCTTAATTATTGGCTTTCTTTCTGATGGGAGGGGCAGAGGATAAAAGATTTTGGTAATGGAGTTATTGGTTATTTTTGGATTAGAGGGCACCGATAACAGCGCCAACTATCCAGTATTATATCCTTTAAGTTAGACCAAACCATACTCATTATCAAAGATTAGCGTAAACAAACAGCGTCTCGCGGATTTTTTTTGTGTTTAGAGCAGTCTGAAGATATTTTTTTTGTATTTTATCTAAAAAATAATTTTGCCCCGAATTTTATAAGATTGTCCATAAACTTCGTATCTATTTAGCTTTTCGCATGTTTTTACCACTACAGGAAACCATTGCGCGAAGTTCTGTATTTCTGACTTACCTGTTTCGCTTTTAAATTCAAAATTCAATTCAAATTCAAAATATTCTTCATTCAAATAAACTTGTAAACAAGTGCTTTTGAATCGTCAACTCTACTGCTTGATCGGAAAGCTGTTCCTACCGAGAAGAGCCAGCAAGAACCTCGGCGGTTGCTCTTTTTAAAAAATACAATTCTTAATGCTAGTTACATTTAATGTTTCTATCTTGTACAGGGTCGAACAATATTTGTATCCACAACAACAATATTTTTTAAAAAAGCTTTGCTACAGCTGAGTATTTAGGTATATCTTATCAATATATTCTTTAAATGAAAATCATCATCAATGAACAATATAAAACAATGTCTCCAAAAGCTGTTTTGTCTGTCTGTATGTTATTCGTTTTTTTAAAATCTACTGAACAGATTTTTGTACCGATTTTACTAATACATAGTGCAATTCTTGAGAAAGGTGTAGGTTAATAGTACATTTATGTAAGTTGGCTGGAATCTGTTGAATTCATTCATCTGTTGAATCTGTTGAGTTGAATGAAGCTGATTTCCACGCAAGCGATGCCGCGAGCACGGCTACTACTAGATAAAATTGTAAGTAGATCAAAGTCCTACACCATTTCGGTTAAATATTAAGTGTTTGACCCTTGAATATAGATGAGATATTTACCGCCTCGCAGAATGAACTGATACACTTCATTAAGTATTCATTGGGGGCTTAGTACGCACCGGCATTAGTCATACCAGATTTGTTTAGATAAGTTAAAATAACTGCCTGCTAATATTCAAATACTGGGAAAATGTATGAACCATTCATAAATATGATGTTTCAGCAGAAAGAACAGTTGTTTATAAAAAAAAAAATTCTTAACGCGACTTTCAATACCTATTGTTTGCACTGAAAGTTTCTGCACCTTTACTGGACGATAAGTAAGATTAATTAGATTATTTTTAGTAGATTGGTATTATCGTATTATTATGATGGCTGCATCTTCACCGAGGCAATTTAAATGGTTGTTCTACACAAATCTGATAAACTGTAAATAGTAATAGAATAAGAAGAAATATGACAATAACCTGTCATACCAGACAAAGTCAGCCAACATATAATTGGAAGAACTCATGGAAAATGTGGTCCCAACATGTAAAGACTGATAGGTATCAAAAAACGAACTGTCCATAGATATCCTACTCGGTTGAATATACGTAATAAATTTTAAGACCAAACCCACATGCTCATAACATTAACACACATATTATAGGTAATTTTCCCGATAATAACATTAAAACAGAACTGAGGGTGATTCCCTACCCATAAATCTATAGAGAACATTAAAACACCACCCATTACGCGTAGGAATTGCCCCGAAAACCCGAAATGCCTCAAACATGTGTCCAACGGCGACCTGTCATCGGGGTTACCAACACAATGGTTCAAATTATATATTTTTTCAGTTGTTGGTAACACGGCAACAGACGCGCGCCGCGGGACGCCGCCACACCTCCCCTTGTTGCCGATTTGTATGCGACTCATTTCTAGATGCAACAACGAAACATTAATAGTATTTATAGGTACTGCTTACTGACCTCTGAGAGGCTCCCGCATAATCATTTATTAGACAATAAAAAATAAAGATTTTTAATTTTAAACAAATGACTAAGAACATATGTAGTTAATACCTTATTTATCAGTTTTATGTATGGATTTAATATATCATATATCTCTTATACAAATTACAAAACGAGTTTCTAAATGGCATTTACATTTCAAAGTTTTTTACATTAATTTAAAATATTCTTTATTTAAATAAACTAATAAATTAATGTGTCTCAATCGTTAACTCTACTCTACTCATAACTGAAATTAAATACATATTCGTAATAAAACGAAGTACATATTATAATAAACAGGCAGCATAAAATCAACTAAAGATGATGATGATGAGAGTAAATATCGTATATCGGATTGCTCGGCTTTCAAGAAAAGAAGTTCCCATTACTTTAAGTTCAGTTTAACGAAATCTATGAGTATTTTCATAATGTTGGTAGTTCTGGCAATATCTTAACTCAATAACCTGCACGTGAGTTTCATTGGCAAGTCATCATTCTACTGCCGTTATCCCACTCTAAGTAGGGTCGGCACAGCATGTTATAAACATGTCACATGGTTTGGCTTCGTATTTTACGACCAGCCGCCTGCTTGACGTCAACTTACCTTAGTTGTATTTTACGACACCTCGGTAAGTAAGAGGGTGATCAATTCTACTTAGCCGGATGAGTTAGATTGTCAAATATTTCTTTTATAATTGTTTGCTGCAAAAATGATAAATGTAATTTTAAAGAATTACTTAGCGTTGTAATATTAATCTTGAATTGAATTGAATTTTGAATTTAGAATTGAATTTGATAAAATAAATATACCAAAAAGGTTATTTTATACGCTATGTCTCATCTCTAACATTTATTCTTTGAACAATATGATCTGACTAAGCGTAGAATGGACAGATCCCTGTTCAAGGGCCGTGTTTTGTACAATAATTATGCTATTTATTGTAATAGCCGGTTGGCGGTAATCCTTGATAATCTTAATGATAGTGCCGCGTACAGAATGTGTCGTAAAAAGATTAGTGATGAGAACACTTAAGCGCTATTAAATAGCCGTTCACCTTGTATTTCATTAGCGTCATAATATATTGGCAGATATTACGAGAGACGAAGCCATGGCCACCTGTAAGAAACATAAAATTATACTTTTTTTCAGTTCCATAATTGTACCGCAGAAAAATTATAAATCAGATTCATAGTCGATGTATTTGGTAGAAGAAACTTTTCCAATTCTATATTAAATCTGTGAAGGTATCTACTTATTTGGTATTTTTGTTTGACTATTAAACTAATATTGACATTTCACGAATATATTAAAAAAACCTGTGCCTATTGGATAATGTGTATTTATAATAATAAAAATAATTTGTATTATTATTATTATTATATTTATTATATTTATATTAGTATTATCTAGTAAATTTGTATATAAATAAATAAAAAATTATAATTTGTATTATATGTAATGTGATAGGTCAACTTTTTAAAGGTACAGAAATTCGACACGTATTTAAATAATACATTTAATTGACTTGATCACTCGTGATCATCAACATATTTTTTATGCTCAATTAATATGTTTGATTATATTAAGTTTGCCTAATTTGAGTTTTAGACGACATTATATTTTGTGCCATATATTTTTTCAGTATGTAAATGTTAGTTAGTGTTGTAATATTAACATATGAACATCTTAAGTGCCAAAGCGTTTTAAATCTACACTAATTAAGTATCATGGAGAATGGATAGACTGTAATTGATGACGTAACATCACATATTTACATCTTATAAAACAAGGTCCGCGCTCTTGGATTTAGGCCCACGATAAACTCTACTGAACGAATTTTTTTGTCATTTTCACCAAGCGACAATAATTGAGAATAAAGCTTTAGGTGTATAATTTGTTAAGGTTTTATGTAAATTAGTTAAAATATTACGATAATTGTTGAAAATTTTAGCAAAAGTCAAGACGCCTTGGAGCTTACCTGCTGCGGCTAATCCGTTGAAGATATAAAAAAACAATGTATGGTTGGTATACTCTTATTATATATCATGCGTTGCAATTAAGCCATTGGCGGTGCCCTCTTATAAAACAATCTTTTACTCTAAGTCTTTTACAGTCATTGCATCCCGTCTTTGGAACTTTCTACCAAAAAGCATTTTTAAAGACTCTCCTTCCTTGCACACCTTCAAACACAAGTTAAAGCAATACTATCTTTCCTCGCTGTCATAACTTATTTCTATGTACGTTTATTACACTTTGTATCAGTATTAGTATATTATCTTGTATTATATATATATTTATTTTATTTTATGATTATTAAAATGTAAGTTTATTTATATATTTATCAATATATAATTTATTGTTTTGTTTTATAGTGTTTTGTTGTTGTTATTTATTAATTTTAATGTACCTATACTACGTTTCTTTTAGTTTTCCAACCATCAAGGGTCGCTGGCAGAGATCTCTTATAGAGATAAGTTATCCTTTGTACTTGTTTTTCATTTTACTGTATTTTTTGTATGTTTTCTTTTATGGTACATAAGTAAATAAATAAATAAATATATTAATCTTTAAAAAAATACTATACTCTAACTTTTTATAACGAAGTTGTAAGTTGTTCTAGGTAGTTACAACGAACAAGACGTAATTAATATATGATTCGACATTAGATTACTAGATGCATTAAGTTTTTCCAGTCTATCGGAATACGGAATATAAGCCATGTGGTATCCGCCTGAGTAGAATAGACAAACCCCTCATTTCTTACTCAAGTATCGTATCCGTAGGTAGAATAGACCACACTCATTTCTTACTTAGGTGTCGTAAAAGGCGACTATGGTAATTTGATGTCAGGCAGGCGGCCGGTCGTAAAATATGTCGCCAAATCTAAAATAAAATATGTTTCAACATATTTACAATATGTTGTGTCGACCCCACTTAAAGTGGAATAAGGGCAGGAGAATGATGATCCGAATACAGTCAGTATATGTAATTTTTACATACATACCCGTTCCTAAGCTGTGATGTAAGCTGTGAGGTAAGCTGTGATGGCCTAGCGGTGCGACCGTGTGAATCTCTGGAGACGATCATGGGTTCAAACCCGGGCAGACACAAATGAGTTTTTCTAATAAAACTTATGTGTCTAATTGATAATTGCAATTTATCACACGCTTTTCGATGAAGGAAAACATCGTGAGGAAACCTGCATATCTCTAGAGAATCCTAGGAATTTGTGTAACCTATCAATCCGCATTGGAGCAGCGTGGTAGGTCTTAGCTCCAACCCTTCTCTCCAAAAATTGGAGAGAGGAGGCCTATGCCCAGCACTGGGATAGTAACAGGCCGTTACTTTACTTTTTACCCGTTCCTAATAAAAGGTACCATTTAACCGAAGAGTCATAAATAAAATCGACACCCTACTAAACTCTTATAACAAATTGAAGGATGCTTGAGAGAAATAAAATTATTCCCTAACACTCCAGTTAAGAGATATTACGTACAGTACACGTATAACAGCTGGGTGCATCCTTCACAATAGGTACATCATGCTGTTTCCAATATGTTGACCCCTGTAGCGTTTTTTACTTTGTAGTGCCAAATGCTTCAAAAATTTATACGATAGAAATATTTTACATTGGGGAAAATAGCCATATTATAACCATAATTCCTAAGTATTACAAATGCGAAAGTCTACTTGTCTGTTACGCTTTTACGGTTAGTTCACTGGACCGATATTAATAAAATATGGCACAATTAAACCTATAGCTATCTATATACGGGTAACATACAGGGTACAAAATTCCCGTTTTTCTTTCGGGAACACGTGCAAAAAATTGCATTATTGAGAGTATTTAAACGTTAACGTTGACGCGAAAAAGTCGCGGTATCACTAGTATTATGTACATACATATTACTTGCCTTACCTTTGACGCTCCTAACCTTTACGGAATCGATGATGTTTTATTGATACGTGAAGCAGCAGGCAAAATATTATTTTTAATTACAAAAATTTAATGTTACATTAGTGAGTACACTATTCTACTGTGATAGCTAAGTGAAGCCGTGCGACTCTTTCGACCATTAGTTCAAATATCAGGCAGGATCGATTAGATTCTTTATGGCTGATATTGAAGGTCAGGACAGTGAGAAAGACTATTTTCTTTATTTTGCGGTCCTGCAGTCTAGTTAAGTCAATCCAATTTCAAACATTTCTACAAAAATGAGTTCTGCGGCGAAATAGAAATATTTTTCTAGCATTCGAGTAAACAATGGAATAGTTTTAAAGAGTTCACAACTTTCTATTTTTTTATTTTTCTCGGGGAATGTTTTTGTTTGGCTACGACTGGCATAAATTATACAATATTAGTTTACAATATCGTTTAAATTGTTTTTCAAAATCACAATTTTGATAATGCTTGATGAGGTTTTTTGTAATAAAGCTTTAGAATAGTTCAAAGCTTTCATATAGATCAGCTAAAATATTGATAAGATAAATTAAATTCATTCATCTTGCTATATACAACTAAAAATAATAATGATACAAACTAATATTGTGGGATTTTGTGTAGTAGTCATTCCTCAACCTAAACCTCCTAAAAAAGAGTCTTGGAACAGAAGGTGTTGTTATGTAACCCTTGCATTTGAAACTTGATCGCTTGACCGCTGATTGGTCCTTACAAGATAGCTCAGGGTTTCAGCAGGACACAGTAGCTGACCCTGGCCCGAAGTTCTGTGTTTAATTCTCAAGTGGTTCATATGAAAAATCTTCTCCGACATCATGGGTAATTCAAGTTCTGATAACAGCCTTCGTCCCTCCGCAATTTTAGGACTATAGTGGGATCTTATTTGTAATACATCAACTCCATATAAACCTATACTGCGTAGTCTTTCTTCTCATAAGGAAAACAAGTTTTGTCAATGAACTATCAACGGAGATCATTAATCAACTGCCATTGATTATTTTTTATCTATTGATTGACGCATAGACAGAGGCTGTAATGAGGCATTGGAACTACAATCTCGTTGAAATTATCATTAGCATCACTTGTGCTTGGGGTCAAGGAGGAGGCCTAATTTTATTTTGTTTTTTAGTTTGGTTGATTTCCGATTGACCATAGACCTAACCCCAGGGAATACTTTTTCTCTGTTTTCCGTAACTGTTGCATGCTGTTGTAGACTAACCTGATAAGGTACTCAGTGGAATCGATTGAACATATCGCAGACGAGGAGCAGGCGAGTAGGATTTGACTTATAGTCTTGTGTCAGGTATTGACATCGTGGCGTTTTTATATAATTTTTTTATAAAGTTATTACTAAATTCAAAGATGCAGCACTTTCATAAATTTAATATTAAAAGTATTCTGATTTCATAAGTTGTAAATTGATAATATCAGAATTTAAAATTCCTTAAATGGGCCTCTTTGAAATTAATGGTTTATTCAAATACTCCTCAGGATTTATGTTCGTCATAAAGTCAATTCTATTTAAAAAAAAAGAAACCTCCCTTTCGAAAGCGTCGCATTACAGCTTATCTATCGATGTTGCAGGCGTCCGGACCCTTCGCGCTTTATCGTGATACTGCCAGATTTTATAACAATAACACCTCCCTTCCCCAACCTTATCTCCCAATCAATCACCGGGGGCGCAAAACGCGTTCAAATTTCGAACCTCAACTGCAAATTCTACTTAGCAGAATGCTACTTTTATTGCAAATTTTTAGTAAGCTAACATGAATTTTGGTTTGTTATTAGGTCTAAAACATTGTGCAATATAGGATTTTATCGTTCGGTGTGCCCATATAGGTAGAATATTAGTTTCTTCATCAGGCACATAGTTTTCCAAAATTTATGGATGTTTGTTGAACGAAACAAAGAAAAATATAAAATACAATCATAGAGGATAAAAAATTATACAAGACTTCGCAAAATAAGAAACCTTTAGTCGACCTTTAAGTGCTGTAGTTCAGTTCTAATTTCAATGCCAATAAGCATCGGTGATTTCTTTAATGAGTCCATTTTTGGGCTGATTCGAAAGACAAATTTGCACTGTCTTTTTTATGTCGGATACCTGCTTTCTGTCGCCAACTCCATGTTTGGCCGATGTTTCTTTAATTATAAATACATACAACTTTACTTGAACCAAAATAAACTTTCACAATAAGCACCATTGTAGATTTAGTTCACACGAAATATTTTTTTAAATTTACTCGAGATTTTGTTAGTAGATCGTTTAACGTAGACATAGAGTTAACTATGTTTTCTAATTGGGCATGGTCTAACCTCAGGAGGAGTCCAAATATTTTGTTGCTGTTTTGTTCAATAAAACATTAAAGCATTTTCATTAATAATCATACGTTGGCTAGAACTATCTTTTATTTGATGAGGTTTTTATCATACTAGTGGTACCAGTAACTTTGTTGGCATTGTTTGTAGCGTATAAATACACTTGATTATGTGCATTATTGTTTTTCTCTATTTCCGTAGAAAAACCAGATTTCCTTATTGTATCTGTTAACCTCGTATATAAGCTTTCATGTACATTTCATATACGTTTCTTCAGCGCATTAGCCTTCAAGACGTAATAGATATACAGTCTTTCGCAATTATGATATTTACTGAAGATAAACTGAAAGATAAAATTAACTGATACTAATAAAAGTAGCAGTATTAGTTATTTTTAAATTTGATTAGTTCTCGTTCACCGTTTAATAAAACCTCTCCATATCATGTTCATACAAAACAAGCGAGTGAAGTTAATTCAACAACAACGGACAAGCTATAATCCGCAATATAAAACATATCACAGTAACAGTTGGTCGTAACCCTCAGGGGTGTGCTCATTCGGAAGACGACTCGTGGGTCGCATAGACGCCGTATGGCGTGTTACGATTATGGTTATCATCGATTAATTTTGGTTTCGACGACCCCTGCGTGCATTCTTGTGCACATGTAAAATTTGTACCAGCATCTCTTCACAATTTTTTTCGCTGAGAGATCCTAGCTTTAATTGTGCAGGATTCGAGTTCATATTTGTATCAACTATTACAATATTAGCTTATGGCTTCTGTTACACTTAAATTTATAAGGGTTTTTTAAATAAAAAGTCAAAGATATTTCAATTCCTTTTTATTCTTTCGCTTTGCTCAACTATATTATACACTTAAATGGTTTCACCACTACTTTTTCTCTCTCGACGACAATCAATGCCTCTTCCCGCATTTTCAAGATTCCCGCCCTGTCACCTTTCCCGCGCACACAACTGGTGGCGCCATCTCCCAAGCTTGTCGTACACAATCTTAATTTATGAAATGAACTTTGATAATACTTTGATATAATGTAGATGACAATTGCTGTAACAAACTTAGTCTTGCTGTGACAAAGTATAGTGATATGACTATAATTATTATATTGCAACGAATCTTACATAAAAAGTGTATCCGCCAAATTTTTTGTTTGCTATTCTCGGTAGGTGCGGCGCTTCGAACCGGCTAAAGCTTTACTTGACAGTTTAAAAGTGTAGATGCCTATTTTAGTATAGAATGGGTTTGTATATACTGTCAATATTAAAGTCTATCTATTTATTTATCATAAGTATTGTTTTTGTTGTTCTTAGTAACCAACTAATAAAAGTGGGCGTACATTTACGGTATAACAATACAAAAGCAATATAATTCGTATATCTGTAATGCGGAGTACAGAAAAATAGTTCAATCAATATTTTATCCTTAGTAAAGTCATACATTACTTGTCAGTATCGTCCGGTTTGATTGTATATGAACTACTGCAGTTATATGTGGGATGGGTCACTTAAGTTAGAGATTCAAAGACCCAAGTTATACTAAAGTGTATAGCCTAAGCATAGGGACAGAGTTTCATGTCTATTTATTAAAATTAATAAATAATCTGCGCCCTAGTATACTAGCTGTATATTGTTTATTACAGGTTTTATTTAAAATGGAATGCTCAAGGTCTAAATGACTTTGTTTTGCATTACGGAGTTCGGTATCTTGAAGGTTTTTATCTCTAGTTTTTCGGGTTTCATGGTTTCTGATACATCCAGCTAAGAAGAGCTATAATCTTCCACAATCCGTTTTCACAGTTGTTTTTTAAAAGCAAGATGTTATCCATCTGCAGCAATGGTCAATGACATAATAAAAGTAAAGAAGCCGGAAACATCCTCTATTTTGATTATAAATGTGCTAAACATACAAACATGTTCAAAATATACAATAATCTATTACGGGCATAATTTTGGCTTCCAAATTATACCCATTTAGTTAAGGGTTAAGAAGCCATACATTGTCACAATGGGGTGTCTTTTTAACGCCGACTATTTTGATGGGCCGGTTTTTTTGCCCCCAAACGAAGGGTTGCTGCCCCTTTGAGCAGTTTTTTATTTCATTTTGACGTGTAAATTGGAAACTTTACATCGATATGAAAGGTATAGATTGTATTTCTGAATTGAGTTCGAACATAGATTATTATTTTTCTTTAATTAGTTATATATTATGGTTAACTGTACTTTCAGATCTTTTTACTTTACTACTTTACTTTACTTTACTACTTTCAGATTCTTTTTAGAGTACCTGAAGCGCATCTAGTGCCGAGGCAATAGCAATCAAGACATCGTCATACCTCGACGACGGTCGATTATTTTTACTTTTCAGGTCAAATAACAACCAAAAGAAACAAATTACACCTCATAAGAATTTTTATTCTTGGGTAGAAATTCTAGTTAAACATGATCTACGTAAAAATTGTACTGAAAAATAGAACCAAATTTTAAATGAAAACAAAGAATTTTGTTTCAAACGCATTCGTCATTTGGTTATCATTCAACACGCTTGCCCTATACCCTACCCTAATGTTGCCCTAATCTCGGCAAATCTAATCATTCATCGTGCGCATCTGTGTTGCCATCAAACGGACGCTTATAAAGTCGCCCGTGTGGAGCGACACCAGTTGGCGGTATGGTCCTATTTTCACTACCACACGGGTCTATATTACGTACGACTCAAAAAATATTATACTAATATTTAAGAAACAGAAAAGAATAAACAAATTTGCTTGAATATAGAATTTAAAAACTACTTTAAGGCACTTTACTTTACAAGCTGTGGTAGCCCAGCGGTAACACCGTGCGCCTCTTTAGAGGAGGTCTAGGGTTCAAACCCGGGGCAGGCACCAATGAGTTTTCTAGTAAAACTTATGTGTCTAATTGATAATTGCAATTTATCACACGCTTTTCGGTGAAGGAAAACATCGTGAGGAAACCTGCATATCTCTAGAGAATTCTGGTGATATGTGTAACCTGCCAATCCGCATTGGAGCAGCGTGGTAGGTCTCAGCTCCAATCCTTCTCTCCAAAAACGGAGAGAAGAGGCCTATGCCCAGCAGTGGGATAGTAACAGGCCGTTACTGCTTTAAGGCAACTTAAAATATCAGGAACCATATAAACGGAAAACATGAGTTTTGGCATACAGGTACGTGGAAATTAGTAGTGTGTTATTATTAGTGGAAGGGGCATAAAATATAGTATGTAAGTCAGCTTGTTACTCAGAGAAGAAACTAAAAAATTGGTACAAAAGTAATAATAAAATTATTTTGCTAAAATCCGCGATGAAGTAAAATAGAAAATATATATAATGCTAAATGTAGAGTGGACAATCGGTTATCATACCTGATACATGCAGGAGTCGTAAAAACACATGCACAAACCTCCACCACCGCCACCACGATACACAAGCACTATATACGTTCACTATCACAAACTCAACAATCGTTTCGCCCCGCAACCGAAGCATCATCAGGAGATAGACTCCACGACCAAAACCGCTTTGCGATTTGTTGAGTTTGTGATAGTAAACGTATATAGTGCTTGTGTATCGTGGTGGCGGTGGTGGAGGTTTGTGCATGTATCAGGTATGATAACCGATTGTCCACTACAATTAGCATTATATATATTTTCTATTTTACTTCATCGCGGATTATAGCAAAATAATTTTATTATTACTTTTTTATTATGGATCTCCGCAAAGTAACGCCTAATTCTATAAATTATTTAAAAAATTGGTCTCTTTAAAGTACAGTTCAGCTGTATTTCCTCCTTAAAATATAAATAAAACTAATTAAAGTAGTAACGTTATAGACTTAAAATTTAACTACATAATTTTAATTAGTCTACTAAAGTTCTCAAAATTTCAAAACTTCTAGATTATTTTGACGTTACGTTAACTTTATACGTTGAAAGATTGTTTTTATGTATTGGTAATTATTAATGAAATATCTTATTACCTTAAAAACAAATGTAGTTTAAATATTTAAGAATTGGAAGTCTTATACAAAATAATTTGTTGTTAGAAATACTATACTATAATATCTAAATGTTTTACTGCAGAACGTTCCAAATATAAAACTGTGTGTTTTCAAGTCTCTACGCAAAGGGATTTCGCGAATTAAATGACAATTTTAACGTATAACCGTCTGGTGATAGGATAAATATTATTTGCAAGTTGGGAAGAGGGTCCTATTCTAGTAATAGTAGTTATAACTACGAAATGTCTGTGATATTTTGCTAATACCAGTAGCGAGAAAAAGGAAACTATTTTTGTCTATCGTAAGTATTATTAATTTTTCATTGCGATTTTGTCGTGGAGCCTATCCTTCTGATGATGCTTCGGTTACGGGGTGAGTTGATCGTAGAGATTGTCGTAGTGAATGTGTGTAGTGCTTGTGTGGTGCGTTGTTGGTGGCGGCGTTTTGTGATACGTGTGGTGATTATTCCTGCATGTATGTGAACGTTGCCTGCTTCCTACACTTAGCTTTACTAGATTCTCTGTAAGTAAAAGTTTAAAAATTCTTCGAAAAATATATTCATTAACCCAAAACAGTATCTACTACAAAAAAGTAAATAATATCCTACTAATAATATAAATGCGAAAGTGTGTGAGTATAGATGTATGTTTGTTATTCATTTACGGCGTATCCGCTGAACCAATATCGATGCAAGTTGGCACAATTACTTCTTATACACCGCGATAACATATAGGCTATAGAAATCTTGTTAATTCTACAGGAGTAGGATGACATTGGAAATCGCTATCAACCTATCACGCGACAACAGTCCACGCAAACGGAGTTGCGGGTAAAATCAAAATAATCAATCAAAATAAGTATGTTTTAAAGGTCAATGAAGTTGTCAATAATCTATTACGAAGACAAAACAGTTTTTAACGCTCGTGGAATCGATTTTTTCAAGCTCGATTCAATTTGTCACCGGCGGGACGGCCCGAATTAAATGTCTCCTTTGTCAACTGACACTTGTTAGGGTTCATCCACATTTAAGTGTTCAATTGCTTGTTTACAGTGACAAATGTTTAGTTTAGTTGCCTTATTGTGGGTGCAGTTTTTTGTGCCCTTTTATCTTGAGTGATTTATTATTATATGCTGCCATTATTATTTATATCCATAGAATATTTTGATATTTCATTTTTATTAAAATACAATTGTTTTAACATTGTTGTTGTATGCAGTTTTCATTAAATATTATATCACTGAGCAAGCACAGAACAAAATACTTAAAATAATTATATATATCCTCCTGCCCTTATCCCACTCTAAGTGAGGTCGGCACAACATGTTCTAAACATGCTGTAACATGATTTGGCTGCGTTTTTACGACCGGCCGCCGGCCGCAACTTACCTTAGTCGTATTTTAAGACATCTCGGTAAGAAGGAGGGTGGTCTATGTTACTACACCGCCTTTTACACCTCGGTAAGAAATGAGGGTGGTACTTAGCCGGATACCACACGGCTAGGAAATACTTAAAATAAAGAAATTCAAATTTTGTCTGGAAAGTATTGAATCAAGTGTATTTAAAACACTTTTATATAGGATTTTTTTGTTAAAGCTTTAAAGTCGTATCATTGCACACAAACACACATAAAATAAACGCATACACAAACATCGCGCGTAAACAAAACTTCAAAACACAACAGACGCGTTAATTATAACTTTTATTATGTATTAGTCAGAGAATCACTTTTTTGATCAAAAGGCAGAAAGAGAGAGACAGTCGGAGCACAAGTAATCTTAGTACGCGCGTCTAAGCACTAAGATGTTTGTTTAATATTTCGTATTTAATCATTTGCCCTGAAATCTGTAATATTCTGTATGTTTTGGCCAAATAAAGTTATTATTATTATTAAAGAAGAGTTTTAAGGCGAAAAACATACTGAATCAGAATTTTGATACAAAAATTTAATACCGAACTCGCTGCGTCTTAGTCTTACACGCAGTGCAAAAGTTATGATTTTTGTGGTGCAGAGCTGTATGAATATTTAGCAGATTCTTCGATTCACAGTGAGGTGGTCATATCAAATAATATTTTCGACGAACTAATGACTATATTATATTGAGGCCGAATTAACGAAATTGGCAGGCTCGTGGCCATTTTACCATGTGGTAAAATGACATGGTAATATATATACCCTTACATTACATGCTTAACATTAAAAAAACTAAGACTTTTCTTTCTCATAAAACTTGAAAGAAACTTTTTTTCTAGATTAGTCCTTTTCCACAATAACTTATATATAGTTATATATTACATGATACATTTATCTGTATTATAAAAAGCTGAACAGTTTGTTTGATGGTATGAAGTGCTAATCTCAGGAATTTCTGGACCGCTTTGAGTGATTATAACATCACGCTAAGATGAATAGCAATAAAAAATATTACGAAAACGGCAAAATACAAAGCTTTCCTTGCGTGCGCTAAGTAAACGGTGAAAGTTATTTAAAAATCATGAATTACAAAATTGTTCCTCTCTAAAAGTTCCAAATAAAAGTGTGCGACAGCATGTGTCTAGCTTTTGAGGTTAACCCACTTTAGCCATTTTGGTTATCAAAATACTTATATTACAGTTTTAATCTTTTCCCGCGGTCGGAGTCGCTGGCAATTGCTAATTAAATATACAAATAGTAATGCGCTTTAAGCATAGGTGTCTATAACTCCATTTGCGTTTAAATATTGAGAATAATTAAAATATGTAAAATTAATAAATAAATAAATAATAATAAATATATGGGACACTTACACACACGGTCGTCCGTCCCCAAAGTAAGTAACTTAATACTTGTGTTATGGTATACAGATAACTAGTGAATATATACTTATATATTTTTAAATACACACTTAAATACACCCAGGCTCAAAGGCCAACAAATTCATTTTATAGAAAATGTTGGCCCTCGGCGGGGATCGAACCTGCGACCCGCGGAGCTGAAGGCAGGGTCACTACCCACTGCGCCAACGGGCCAGTCAAGACATGTAAAAGCTTTTTTTAATGTAGATTCAGAGCACTTTAAATATTATAGTGCTATACCGAATTATCAAACGACGACGGTGTCATTAATTCTGTGAATTTTATCAGTTTATAGCTACATTTTAGCGTTAGCATAAACCGGTACTTTGACGTGTGGTAAGACATCCTTGCTCAGGCACTCACGACTCGGTTCTAAGCTTAAAGGATTTACCTAATTCAATGTGACACGGGCTTGACGAGAAAAAACGTAAAAGACATAAGTTGACAGCACTGCGCCTTACGACATCGTTAAATCCCGTCCGCCCGATAAAGATCTGTGACACCTTCGGTTTTTAAAAGCAAAAAGATATACTAAAAAAGTCAGCTGCCACCTGGGCTACTGTATTCAAATTTATTTTTTTACGAAACCCCACGGTTTTCGGGAAACCACCCTTAAAACGTGTGAGGTCGAATATTAAGCTGATTTTAATGTTTTTGTTATTGTAAAGTTTTTATGTTGTTTGTGTTCCTGGGGTAAGTGAAATCGTAGTTTTGCGGTCACACAATGGGGACTTATGAAGAAAGCATCGACTATATCTGTATCCGTAAAAAAAGAATTTTTAATTGAGTTTTGATGATTTGGTCAAAAATAAAAGACAAATAACAACAATTATATATTTCCTTTACACTTATACAATAAGTCCGGCAAGATTAGTCAATAATAAAAATATATGTACATCAATGATCTCTCTTACATTACAGTAGTAAAATTTGAGTCTAGTTTTCCTCCTCCTTTCCTCCCTTTTCATTCTTCATTCCTCTCTTTTTGAGTCTTTCGGGTATAGTCATAATGGCTCGAAATGGCAGTGATATGGTCGCCCTATGTAGATATACATAAGTTTACTTTAAGTTCGCATATATTTTTTTTTAGGTGTTTGTGGAATAAAGTTTTATCTATCTATCGCCATTTTCATTATTTATTTTATTTAGTAACCATTTAATGTATTTAGTTACTACAATAACTTTTTTGAATTTACGCATGTTATGAAACTATACAACATAAAGGAGGGTAATAAAACACTTTCAGCCAAGTCTTGCCTACTCCATTATTGTCTAAAGGATCGATCTCAGTAGCAACATTGTATTCAAATGATAGGAATTTAAATACAAAACGCGATTATGTGACGAATAAGTACATTATAAGTCGATGCGTCCGCTCCAGATTGGCATCTTGGATGAATACACACTATCCTAAAAGCGCAGCCGTTTTTTATGCTGCGTTTTTAAACGACCACGTTATTTTTTCAAAGTTTATATATTCCGCGTTCATTATACGTTTTGCCTCCCAAACTACCGTCATTTCCACATTGAAACAACGCGGTAGGTCTTAGCTCCACTTCTACTGGAAAGGACTTTGGTCAAGGCCAAGGTCAAGATTCATCCTTGGGGTAGTAACATTCCGTTTTACTTTTATCTATTTAATAGCTTTTACCCGCAAATTCCTTCGCGTGGACAGTAGTCTTGGAATAAACCAGTAGCTTCGGTCATTCTCCAACCCTGCAAATATGTTCATCGCTTGATAATAGATGGCGCTTTTCAATGACATACTATTCCTGTAGAATTAAGAGCCATTTCTATAGCCTTTATGTTACCCACCGTGTATAACTAATGATTGTGCCAAATTTAATTTATATTGATTTAGCGGATTCACCGTGAAAGAGTAATAAATATACATCCATACTCACAAACTTTCGCATTTATAATGTTAGTAGGATAGGACTTAGAGTGAATTAAAGTGACAATTCCAATTCCAATTCCAAATATTCTTTATTCAAATAAACTTGTAAACAAGTGCTTTTGAATCGTCAACTCGACAGGATATATGTCTTGTATTTACAGTAAATACACGAGTGTCAATAAAAGGATATAAGTTGCTGCTTAATTGTTATATTTGTAGAGCATTCTTACATGATTTCCAATAAAATGAATTCATATTATTGAAAACTAATATAACATTCATCGACAACGATTTATTAGGCAAACTGAATTGCTGCGCCTGATATCTTTAGTTATATTTTGAGTTCACATTTTTGTATTAATAATAGAGGAAAAATAGAATAGTTTTGTTAGTTTAATTATTTTATCAATATATTTAAAGGCCAATATCAATCGAACGACCGACGCATTCAAAACGCTATAACCGTAGCTATCTGTTACAAGAAATTATTCACACAAACGCAGCGTTATTTTAACCGCGTGCGTGTTACTTGTAACCCTTCGTTGTAAATGAAAAGCTGGTAATCTGTCTTGTTGGAGTTGAATCGCACCTATACGAGCCTTTGTTTGCTCTTCCGGTTTAGACTCTCGCTTTGTAGTCCTAGCTTTCCATGTGGGCAGTATAATATTGTCATTACGTTCTAACAGTTCATGTAAAATTTAGGAAATGCACCTTAAATTATCTAAAGAACATTTCACGATAGTCAAAGTGATGTCATTGCGTTTCCGTATTCACAAAATTTAAATGCTATGATTTCAGTTGTTATACATCGCATTTACATTTAACAATGTTATATTCAAGTAGTTTCATTTTTACGCATTGAAATAAATACATGTCTTTTCTACATTACAACGACTTTTAATTCAGAACAAGAAGAAGCAATAAGGTGAAATGAGATTTTGATTGTTGTTAATAACCATAGACACAACATCTTATAATGATTTGGCTTCGTATTATGCGACTGGCCGCCTGCCTAACGTCAACTTACCTTAGTCGTATTTTACGACACATCGGTAAGAAATGAGGGTGGTCTATTCTACTCAACCGGATACCACACAGCGGGTTGTATTACCTTATTTGCCTTTTACGACACTTAGGTAAGAAATGATGGTGGTCTATTCTACCTACTTAACCGGATAACACACTTATGTATGACTTATTTTTAATATATTTGCTACATTTTCTCTTATCGTTTCTGCATTTTAGTCAACGTTAATGTGTTTCACATCGTATGGGTACTTATCGACGTGAGAAAATATTACGTGGAATGATCAACTACATTGTAGTCCACATATTTTATAAGGCTGGTATGTTTTAAATAATTTTACTGAGAGATCAATATATCCCAATAAATGTGCTTAATCGTTGACGCGAGTAGTATGATAGATGCCAAAGAATATTAAATACGACTAAACATACAATCCATGCGAATGAAAATAATTGTACCTTTCATATAAAATACAAACTGATATAATGTTAGTTAATAATTTTAGCACGGTGCTACGCCATAGGTACCAAGTATGGTTTATTGAAGAAGAGATGCAATTTTTCCAACTCACACTGAAACATGATAAAAGAACTGTGTTATACTGACGCTCGTGACTTGTTGTGGAACAAAACGTTTCCTAGTTTTTTAATCGCAGAGTTCTTTACCTACTATAAAAACTTGGCATGGCATTGGTTTAACTTTTTTTCATAAATCTTTTTTCAATATCATTTTTGAACCTTTTTTTAAAAATTAAATAGGTAAACATTGCTTAATATAATTTGCTAGATATATCGCATGGTAATTCTAGAAAAATTAAATCGATTTAACAATTCTGTGAGTATAATTTAAGTATATATTATTGCGGTATGACTCTAAAAGAATAGATACATAAATAAAAATGTCGAAGAAAATTTATGAATAATGGTCGCATTATTTGCAATTTAAAGTTTTATATGATTTTATTCCGCAAATTTCACATAACTACTACATGAAATATCTAGAGAATATTTAATCTATGACGCGTCTCGTATGTCACTGGGATTAAGGCGCGCGCGCAGGTAGTTTGAATGAATTGTCACTGTCTACCATAAATGACAGCAGAGTCAGGGCTGTTAAAAGTTGATTTGACAATTGAATATTTTTTATAATATATTTATTATTAGAAATACACATTATTTTTTATGGTTGTTTATTATATAGTATAAAAAAATTGTTGTTAAATATAAAAAATCTTATAAGTTTTTGGTTTAGTTTGGCATATACTTGCACTTCACGTTGTAGTGTAAGTGGTGCCGCCAGTGTTTTCTTAGCAAATTTTGTAATGAATACAGAAATATTTTTTTCATTAAACAGTTAATAGTTAAAAAGAAGGAATACTCTCACGTTGGAACCAGAAACACCAGCAGTTTCTGACTTGGCCTCATGATTGTGTACAAGATATCAAAACATTTTAACATGCTTTAAAAAATTATAAATAAATATATGGGACAATTACACACAAGGTCGTCCAGCTTAATACTTGCGTTATGGATGAGATACAACTGGTAAGTATATATAATTTTAAACAATACTTAAATCAACCCTCGAAGAACTAATAAATTGTTTTTTTTTGGTAGCCCATGGTGGGAATCAAACCCACAGTCCCTAGAGCAGAAGGCAGGGTTAATGCCACCTACGCCAACGGGCCAGTCGAATTCATATCGTACTAAATGAGTGACTAAAGTATTAAGAGTTTGATATGCAGTAATTCCAAAGGTCTAATTGAGAGTATTACAATAAATAATGAGAAGGAATATAAAACATATCTTATCGTATACTTATCTTTGTCTTATCACCTATAAAAAAGGGAGACAGATAGATACAATCTCATTTGCTTTCTTTTTATTGTAATAGGGCGAATTTTAGGCTGGCTTCCCCACACTCATATAATAACTCTATGGTATCTACACGAGAATTGGAGTATTTAATGTAGTAGCAACCCTGTGAGCAACCGTCACGTCTAATCCATGTCAGCGTTAGGCAACACGGGTAGCGCGTGAGAACGGGTGGATGTATGACGAATGTCCTTCACACCTCACTTAGAAGTCGTTATGAAGAATTTTGTTTCCGCTTAAGACTACAGAGTATATTGCTAGCATTATTTGGATTGATTAATACTAATCTCGAGATATTTGCAGCTTAGGCCTATATACATCGTGATAAAAACTGCAAGGTCGTAGCCAGGATTCTGCACAGAGTGGGCGGAAAATCCTAGACTATATCGCTGTAATCATGCTTTATAACATATGAGTATGTCACATTTCCAGGAGAATTTATTTCTTGTAAGGGACGATATTTTTCCTTACACATATTCAATAAAATAACAAGCAATTTTCTCAAAAATCAACTCATTTATACTTTCTCAATAACTCAACAACTTTACACATAATGACGGTAACAATATTATTGACCAACTATATGGAGGAGGTTGTATTTGAAACATGTTGTAACAAAATTGTAGGTATATTAAAGCAAACTTTTTAAAATATCACTTGTCGGTGAATTTTCAGATAACCAGCGACGGACCGCTCTACTAGAGTGGAGGGGGGCGCAGGAACTACGTATATCTGGATAATACAACAACAACAAATACACTTTATTGCACACAGAAAAGTTTTAAACGAAATACAAAAAAAAAAATTACGAGATAAATATAACCTATCAACACGTAAGAAACTGTGGGATAGTAATAGGCCTTAACTTAAAAATAGTCTAACTAGCTAGCACTCCATTGTGGATTGGTCTAGTCATTTCCCTAAATTATCCTTACATTCCGGAATACGATGTATCTTGTACTCATATATACCTAATTATTATGCCGGCGGCTTCGCGTGCGTGGAAATCAGTGTATGTGATTCAAATTTTGAAAATAAAAGTAGTTATTGCGAATTAGCTATTAGAGATAGATACATGATGCCACAGACTTGTAGAATTTTCGTAGATCTACAATCATCTAGTACATTACTTTAGTGTATCTCTGTTGGTTAACGCGGCGCACGCGAAGCTCTTTGCAAGCGAGTTTTGTACAACTGTGCGGCCTCTTCAACACAATTAAAAAAAACCCTAATCCACTTAACTTATACCTTCTGGAAGAATTGCACTACCTTTTAGCCAAAACCGTACAAAAATCAGTTTAGTATAATTTTGAGAAAATCGATCACAGATAGACAGATTTTGAAAACTTTTTTTTATAATAAGTAGAATGGATATCAAATAGTGAATGCAGTTTAGAAAAAAAATTGCAGGCCCCAGGGCATGCATTGCACCTTCGAAATCTCGCCAGACGTGGCTCTGACGGCGGCTGCCAGTCAAAAGGGCTTTAACCTAATCCCGGTTGGATTAAGGAAAAAATAAACCGACGGACCCCTCATGTCCCGCGCAAGCGTTCACGCTTCACCGCGTACACATCGTACCAAAATATCTTTGCTGATGTTGAACATAACGTTAAGAGATATTCAACTTTATTACATAGTGATGGGAGTCTTTTAGAATACATCGGCGGTAATAGATATTTGCGAAAAAAGTTCGGCATTTGACGCTTGAGGTTTCGCCGTATAATGTAATTGTTGTATAAAGGTTTGTATTTTTTTTGTCCGCGTGAAGTTTTTTACATGGTTGATGTTGTAACACTATGGTTGAATTGATTTTATTTATATAGTCCCGAAATATAATTAGATACTAAGATTAAATTAATTTATTGCTCTAAGTGATACCGGTCTTAGTATCTATCACCTATACTTAGTAAGCACTTATCTGTAAAACTACTGAACTATAAAACTACGTCCATACGGCCATAATTTTTTTGCGTATTTTTATATTACAAGTCACATAATGAAAATTCTTTATCTGATTTAAGTAAACGTATTAAATAGGTCGGTCGTATTAATCTGGAATATTTTTAACTTGGTCTTTTTTACTTAAAATAATAAATTAGAGTCGATAACATATCTTAAGGAATAGTCAGACTAAACGTGGCGGTAGGAGTACTATTAGTTTCTTAATTTCTGTCATGGATACCATGTTTTGCCTATTAGATTTCTAATTCCTTACAAATATATTACAATGTTTGGTATTACTAAAACTTTTTTTTTCTTGTGATCTAATCAAAGTATCATTATTCGGACGTATTGTTTTTTCATTTTTGGTAAAGGATAATAAAACTAACCGCAGTATTAAAATTCACTTTCTTACATTTGCGGTTTCCAAGAACCAAGAAAGAAAAACAAGAACGACTTTAAATGCAATTTCTCTAAAGCAAAGGGGCGCTATTGAAAGTAAAATTTGTGGAAGCCTATAGAAGTTCTCTTCAAAAATGTCAACTGTCAAATTTGAAAGGACCACACAAACTAGCGAATTATTCGTACTACAGGATTTACGCTCCCTTCCAGCGAAACACCTTTTCAATACATGGATATATCAACAAATAGGCGTCGAAATCCATACCTTTGCTAAGCCGCTAAAAAAAACAATCCTGCTAAAACTTGCCAGACCGAAAAGTAGAAAAGACGCATCCAAAAACAGATTATGACAAGCCCCTATTTTGTTTGTAAACATATCTATGGTGATCACAAAAGAGGCTCGTAATGTGACACCTTTGTTGATTGGATAGATCGTAAGTTGGTTATTGATACGTGAATTTTTCATTGTGGTAACACTAGTCGCGGATTGGTGGCAAAATAGGCAAATTGTTGACATTTGGATGAATTAAATGGATGCATCTGCGCGCTTCAAATGGGCGTTTTGTTGGATAATTTATTGAATTAGCAGAAAAAACATAAATGGATTTTTGTTTTGTGAAATAGTTAAAGTAAGATATGTGAGGACGGTCTTAGATGCTATAGATTTTGAGTTTTTACTCTAATTGAGTTAGAATTGACTATACTATTGATTAAAGGTATTTTTTTGAAATTGATTAAAAATCTGTTAATATTTGCAAAAAAAAAAGTTTTTTATTATATGTCATGACGATATAATTGTCGATATTCGATTGATTCATGCGAAACTTTCTAGAATTTCTTTAAGAACATTTTTTGATAATAATCTTTTGTTTCGCGCCATTAGAAGAGATTGTTAGTATATTAGTAGTACACGCAACCCGTCCCGCCAACTTAAGCGCTTACATACCCTCAATTATACTATGTGTTTTATCCATGTTCCCGAAAGAGAATTGCAATTTTTTTATCCTATGTTTTACCCCGATGATTTTATTATGCCAAAATTTATCAATATTAGTCCAGCGAATTGAAAGCGTTACAGGCAGACAGACAGACAGACAAACACGTATTTATATTATTAGTATGGATGGTTGTTTGGACCTCACTGGTCTTAATATCATTAGACTAAAGCGGTATTCCAGTATCATTACAAATCCGTAGAGTTAGTCATTAGTCGTACTGGCAAGCGGGACGCAGTCGGTAGCATGCAAAATTTTGCGTCTGGCCACTCTCAGGGACTAATGATCGCAGATAGCGGCCGCCCTCTCATCCCATGTTAGGGGTGGCGACTTGCCAATAAATAATTCATGATTTATATAATTCTGGTTCTTATTATTCTTAATAGATATATGTATTTTAATGTAGTAATATCGATTATAGTTTATTTTATTACTCTGTTAAGATATGGTATAGCATAATGGTCTCAGGATATAAGCAAATTTCGCACTACCATTTTTTTTCGATAATGCTTATACGCCTGCCTAATCTTTCCTATGATGCTTAAGAATAGTTAAAACAGTAGTTTTAGAAAGTCTAGAAAAAAGCATTACCAAACAATATTTCAAATAACAATGCCAAATCAAAACCTTTAATATTTAAATGAGCTCTTGTATATATAGGAGTATGTACCTAGATATTCTGAATTTTGGAAACGGCTCCAGCGAGTTTCATGTAATTTAGTATGTAGGAGGTTCAAAGACGATATATTGATCTAGCTAGGTTTTATATTTTATAAACCATCCTTTTTTTCAGTTTTCGGGCATACAAAAACTGCTAAAATAGAAATTGAATAGAAAGGTTAGTTCGGCTGTCATTTCTAAACTTGTAATAGCTAGGTGGGGAACGAGCGGACTATCATCATCCTCCTGCCCTTATCCCACTCTAAGTGGGGTCGGCACAACATGTTACAAACATGTTGTCATATGATTTGGCTACGTATTTTACGACCGGCCGCCTGCCTGACGTCAACATACCTTAGTCGTATTTTACGACTCCTCGGTAAGAAAGAGGGTGGTCTATTTTACTCAACCGGATACCACACGGTGGGTCAACTTACCTTAGTCGCCTTTTACGACACCTCGGTAAGAAATGAGGGTGGTCTATTCTACTCAGCCGGATACCACACGGCGGGTCGACTTACCTTAGTCGCCTTTTACGACACCTCGGTAAGAAATGAGGGTGGTACTATTCTATTCAGCCGGATACCACGCGGCGTGGGAACGAGCGGACTAAAGAAATGAAAATACCCCAGATTGAGTCCCAGATATCACCAAGTGTATTCTTTCTTTTTATTTTTTTTTCGCATTTTTTATATCTTTAAAAAAAATACCGATCAAAGCTCGGTCAAATAGGTACTATGTAATTTATCGAAGCAATTTAAAATGCTTCTTCGATAATTTGAACAATCTTTCATTTATAAAAAAATCACCAAACAATATTACTAATACATTGTTAATGACATTACAATTTATAATATTAAAGTCATCGCTAGGATATAAGAAGACGTAAAGAATTCCGGTTGACCAAAAAAATCCAAAAAAAATATTTTTGAAATCCCTAACTTAATCATTGTTTACTAACATTGTTTTTTGTTACGAATTCATAGTTTAAGTTACATTTTGTAAAATTTATGAGTTTAACAATAAAGATTTATTATTAAAGATTTATTATTATTAAAAAACAATTAATTTCATCGCCTTTCACCAACTTTTATCATACCTACGCTTAATGGAATGTACACTGATAGATTTTATAATTTTTGGACTGAATCAGCAATCTAGTTACATAATGGAGTTAGTAATACTATCACTTCTAGTTCTAAAACTGCAAGTACGTATTAACTGTAACAGGTCTTTAGATTTTCTGTATTTGGACTAGGTATGAGGACCAAAGTTTCTAGGATAAGAGAGTAGTTGTTAATGATTTACAAAATAAACCATTATAATATCGTTCATAGGTATATAAAGTCAGAGGAGAAATAAACTGAAGGTGCATTTGTATTTAAAAAAAAAAAAAGTTTAATCTTAAGCAGTCGAGAAGTATTTTATACCAATCCGGCATACTCTGTGTAATATAAGATAAACTTTAGCTTTAGAGATGCTGTTAACCCCATTTTTCCCTGTAGACAACCCTACAGTCCGGCGTCTAGTTCTATAATGAAGCAATTTAAATGCATGAGGCAGGGCGCGAGAGTCGCTTGGTGGGGGGATCAGATTTGACTCCAAAACATCTTAAATAACATCCTCTTTTATTGAAATATGGACTATATTTCAGACAGTCCAAGTTAAAGTTTTGTATGACCGATAGTTGTCAAACGGATTTTCTGTATAAATAAATGCTCAGTAGGTATGGATGATAGTGGCTGCGCGGGGTAAGCATGGTATATCTCTGCAGGTAGAGGATTATACGAGGGTACCGAGCTTTGTAGGCGAAAATGTTTTCCTAACTTATTCAGAAGACTGAAAGGAAAAGTGGGGGAAAGTGGCATCAATTCGTTGTGCAGTTCAAGTTTGTTTGACTTGATACAGGAATTTATTGACATATTAAACAACTTGTTTTACTGATATCATATATACCTAATTAAATGATATTTGTTTTTATTGGCAGTTTTTTAGATATATACCGTTTTTTATAGGATTCAATTTACTTTAATATTTTTATTTGATTACTATTTTTATTTGATTAGTATTTATTTAACTTAATTTTATTAATTAAGTTAAATATACTAATCGTCTCACTTTACACACAGTAGTCAAGAACATATCGTCATCCTAAAATGAGGAAAAGATACAATTACTTATGTCATGTTTTCAAAAATTAAGTAATTTTATAGAATTTCGTAATAGAAAAGGTATGACAAAATGATTGACCACATTTTGCTGTAATACAGAGAACCGAATCCGCAATATATTCTCTTGGGAGATTCACTTATTGTCCAAATATGACAGTAGTCCAGTCATTTAGGCTTAAATTATGTAAGAATTTCGGAATTCGAGATACCCAGCTGAAAATTTGTACATACTTGTTTATTGACACCCTAAAAGTTGTATCAAATGCAACATATGGTTGGGTGTTCGCAGCAATTAAATTCACAAAAATGGTTTTTTTTTGTAAATATCTCATTTCCTATGGACTGTTTGTATTTGTAATCAATATTCTCTACAAATTTTGTAAAAAAAAATTGATACGGTGAACCGTTTTCGAGATAGAGGGCGGAGAGCCCGCGGTCACAGAATCACAGGGCTACAAGGATAGGTGATCTATTGGTTATGGGTATGTTACGAAAAGATAATCAAGATTTTGCCATAGTAATATTCTGAGTACAAAAGTATGATGTTGTTAGCATAAGAGTTCTTGAAACGGATTTAAATCAATTAAAAAAAAGTAAAGTAATAAAAAAGATAAATTATCAGGTTAAATAAATTGTTAGCAATACAACCTATACAAGATCGTACGTATCGAAAGGGTTGTCGATATATCGTTATATTCGATTTCGTGAGGGTACTTGATCGACGTCACTCCACTGAATACAAGTTCTATTCCTAATAGGGTTGCCAGCAGATTGTGCAGCACTGGTTAATAATTACTTTATCTGTTTACCTAAATCTTAATTCTTACTCTCTGCTTATTCATTCTGAGCAGAATCAATTGCCTATGACTCACAGCTGGTATTGCTTGAAATTCAACAGCAGCGGAATATCTATTCCTTTTCAGGTGCTTTAGAATGTGTATAGTTGTGTATATCTGTTGTTAAAAATAAAAAAATGTTTATACTTTTTATACTAAAAGCATAAGTATTAAATTAAAATAATTATTTTGACATATGTACTTTCATTAATTTTAATTTCTTTATTTGTAGATCATATTATTACAATAAAATGTTTGGCACACGTCAGTCATATGGTTTTGTTTGTTCACATTTACCTCATTACCTAAACCTATGGAGTATATAGTCTATTGCTTATTAATCGCTATTGATTGGTCGCTAGCTATGGGCCTCCTAAGAAGCTCAGAGTTGCTCAGCGGGCTATGGAGAGAGCTATGTTCGTGGTGTCTCTACGTAATCAAATCAGAAATGAGAAGATCCGTAGAAGAACCAAAGTGACGGACATAACTCAACGGATCGAGAAGCTGAAGTGGCAATGGGCGGCGCACATAGTTCGTAGAACCGATGGACGTTGCGGTCTTAAGTGTAAGAGAGTAAAAGTGGCGAACTCGAAAACGTTATGTAGGTAGACCCCCCATCAGATGGACAGATGATTACAAAAATGTCGCAGGGAGACACTGGATCCAGGCGGCACAAGGTCGTGTAGCGTGGAAGTCCATGGAAGAGACCTATGTCAAACAGTTGACGGCTATAGGTAGATGACGAGGGAGAGAGCTTATTGATTGGGATGTGCCAGAAAAAATTGCTAAGCGTTTCGAAATGAATTCAGCAGTAGTCAAGAGCAAATTTATCACTCACAAAAAATAGATCGTAAGGAAAAATAAACATGTTCGTTTTATTCACACCCCTTGCGGAGGGTCTTGTCTGCGGTAATGTCGCTGCGTTTGACAGGCGCGCACATTGCACCTGATCGAGGGGCACACCGCTGTACTGTGGCCCCATTTTCTAACGATTGATCGAAATTACTTGATTAATATAATTGCAGAGGAACGTAGTTCTAAACACGTTCGATTCCGATTTGCGAATTTGATCATTTTAATTTCTAAGTACATAAAGGTGTTCGTATTGCATTAAAAAAATACTAAAACGCCACGATGAGTTCATTTAATTGGGAATAAAGAATTTATAGAGTTAGGCATTACTTTGCGGAGATCCATAATACAAAAGTAATAATAAAATTATTTTGCTATAATCCGCGATGAAGTAAAATAGAAAATATATATAATGCTTAATGTAGAGTGGACAATACGTTCTTTGTAGTGCTTGTGTATTGAGAACGTATGTAGAGCTTGTGTATTGTGGTGGCGGTGGTGGAGGTTTGTGCATATGTTTTTACAAATCCTTCATGTATCAGGTATGAAAACACAGGATTGTCCACTCTGCATTTAGCATTATATATATTTTCTATTTTACTTCTTCGCGGATTATAACAAAATAATTTTATTATTACTTTTGGGGAATAAAGACTTACAAAACATATTTAAGCTATTAATTGTAAATGTTTCTTAATACTATAACATTACGTAAATAATCACTTAAATATGTTTCATTAATAGGATTATTCAATTTTGGCAAAGTCACTGGTTGTTTGTTAGTAGGCAAGTATCGAATATTTGAGAATTAAGCCAGAAATAATAGAAATGGAGACAGAGTTACTTTTAATTTTTCTCACTACGTAACGTTTTGCTTTAAACTATTTTACCTAAATCTAGTTGAATAATGTATGTTTTACAGTTAAGATAACACATATATTAAACAATATTTTACGAACACTAACGCATGAATAAAAAATGCAATATTGCTAGAAATATTTTCTAACTTTTTGTATAATAAAATAAATTAATGGAAAAGAAAGTAGAGGCGTTGTTTAGTAGCGGGCGAGCGGTTATAAATTATATATGACCGCCCCCAGCATAGCCTTGCCCCTTGATAAATATTGTATTCCGTTCTCATGCTTCGAAACATAAGGAGTAAATTAATTTCCTTTAAGATCTTCCAGTAAGATCATGTATTTTATAACTAACAAATAATCATGTGACTTTAAGCGATGCCACCAAGCGGCGTGCGAACCAGTAACCAAGTTTCACTTCAATATTTCTGCTTGATCTTTGATAACGTTGCCCATTATGATTAAAGTCTCTTTCTAAATCTTTCTCCTTAACCAATAGACTTCCACTCTGTTAGAGATAGTATATGCCACTTAAATAAATAAATCAACTGTCATCACCTTTGTAGAAGAACTTTAACCCACGAACCATAGAGACAGATCATTTTATCAGATGGTATTTAAATGGAACTGTGATAGTCAAACGGTGACACCATGTGACTCTCTAAAGATGATCATGGGTTCAAACCCCGGTCATCCACCAACAATTTTTTTTTTTTTATTAAAACTCGTGTTCCTTGTTAAAAACTTGTTTAAAATTGACAAATCCAATTTATTACACGCTTTTCGATGAAGGAAAAAAAGTAAGGAACCCTATATATCTCTAGAGGGATACGTGTAACCTACCAAACCGAATTGGAGCTGCGTGGTAGGTCTTAGCTCCAATAACTGCGAGAGGAGGCATATTTTCAGCAGTGGGATAGTATCAGTTTTTAAAAACGCAACTAATTGAAAATCGAAAGCTATTTTGCCCAAGGGTCTGCAACTAACGATTTCATACAGTAGGTTTATTTTTATTTCGTGTAGTGCATTCAGTTCTTCATGGTGTTTTATGCTTAAAGAAAAGTACCTAGTGCTTAATAATCTGGATTACATGGTTAATAGGGTTTGATCTGTGGAATATCATAGGCATCCTAATCCACGGCTTGAGTTGAACATCTTCGGTGGTGCATATATACACTACAGCATCGTAGAGTAGGATTTATTGATAATTACTGTCGATAAGAGGCCATAAGCGTAGTAACATTAACCGCGAGCAAGAAATGGGATTTCTGATTTTATTCCAGTTATTACGAGCAGGATGCACACATGTATGAATCACAGATAACAGACAGAGAATAATTAAAATTACTTACGATTTAAAGATGAATGGATTCTGTGAAAAATGATATGCATGTTAAAGGAAGCACCAGAATTGACGAATGATAGAGGAGAATGGAAGAAGAAGACATATTGTGCCGACCCCACTTAGAGTGGGATAAGGGTAAGAGAATGATGATGGCTTACGATTTAAAGATCTAATAGATCTCTCTAATGCTTCCACAATGAAGAAGATATGTATGCTACAATACTTCGAAGTGAGCGGGATTTTCATATTTATTACCATCAGCTGAGATAATGTTCAGGTACTACGAAAAATCTTAGTAGGTGTGTGACCAGCGTTTGACTTACTACTAGTTAAAAAAATTAACATCATTCACAGCCCGTTATTCACTGTTTATTTTTTTAATTCCAACTGGGCGTTGCGGTCATTACGTTCGTGCTGTCACTATGTAACGACTGGTAATATTATGCCGCCCACCAATTCCAACTATTCTAGAGATACGCATCGGTGGCCGACACGCCTACACAACAAATGAGTCCAGTGTTTTGATCATGCGAGCGGTCTAGGGAAAAACAAAAAAGCTACTTTTATAAACAGCTGCTAATGATTAAGGAACTTACTGGAAAGTTATCCGAGGACGCGATATTTGTAAGGCTATAAAGCTCAGAACTGCACAGATAAATCAAGATAAATAAACATGAAACGTCAGTATTAACCGTTGAAATTTTACGTTACACATATACTGCAGACGCTTCAGAAATAAAGATGAGTTTTGAAATTTCGAGTTTCAAGTAATACATTTGCGCAAAACTATTCCTGATGAAAACTGTTATTGCGTCTTAAAAAATTAACATGCGGTATATTTCAATAAATTGTAAAATCTTTCCACTAACAAGCACAACTAATATATATATGGTACACTGGTGGATTCTTAGCCTTCTTAATATAATGTTTTTTCACTACCTATTTATTAAAAGTTATAATATATAAAATAAATTTATATATAAGGTACTGTACTAAATGTATTTTAGTGTGAACGTGCTTGAAAATAATTCAAAAATAAAGAATCTATGCCATGATATTGTTAGTTATTGTTATTTGAAAAATTATTTAATTTAGATATCATAGTAGTTATATTTCGTAAACTCCCCTCACGATTCTATGGCGATCACGATTTAGACCTTCCTTACCTTGTTATGTTCTGTAAACACTGATTTCATCCTAAACAATCACATGCCGCACGAACAATACCATGCGAAAGAAAATGTCGAACACAAAGGTAAACTTTCTCATGATCATGTCTTATAAAGAGATGTCGAGTCTAAACTGTTAAACAACCACGATGCCTATCATCAGTTTTATAACACTTTTAATGCTAAATTTATTTTCTAATACATTATGTCAGGTAACGAAACCAGAACTTTTCGAAAAGAATCGCGAAACCTGTATGAGGATAGCGAAAGATCCATATTTTGATATAGATATGGTGATAGGAAAACCGTGGAGAATTTATTTTAGTTGGAACATGAAGCTAGATACGAAGTGCTTGGATATGGTTTTCAGGAATGCCACGCCAGAGGTAACGGATTATATCACCCCTTCCTAAGTATAAAGTTACATGTTCTATGTTTATATAATACATGGAATATGTAACTTAATTCTTCGGAGTGGGCGATATTTGCTCATGTTATATAATTGCTGTTATATAAGTGTAAGAATTATTATGAACTGGTTATAAATATTTTAATTGTTCTTCTCAGTAATAAATAGTATGTTTACCTCTTAATAAAATAAAAATCGTATATAGTTATTTATTTTTCCAAATACGATTATATGCACCTATTATCAATAAAGTCCGCTTCCGCAGGTTGATTCTGTATAACACTTTGAGATGTGTAACACTTTAAGCTTTATGCGCTTAATTGATTTTTAAAAATTTTCATGCACTGTTCAATGAAGGAAAATATAGATAATAGAGAATTTTTGTATTATAATATGTGTAAACTGTGTTGAATGAAAGCATCCATCTTTGTTGCAGATCATCAAGAGAATCTGGTCAGATATGAACGAATACCTGGAACAAGAGCCAAATTGGGAAGCTGCTACTCTTCACATGTACATGGGTTCTGCACGACACGAATTATTACTATTTGCTGACCAAGGAGCTGCTGGAACTTTTTTAGCGGTTCCCAATGTTATACGGGATCCTAGTTAGTATTTGGTGTTCACTTTTAGCCGTACAACTATCGTACTGTAACCTATTAGCCATACGTTGTGGGTTGGAGCAGCATAGTAGGTCTAAGCTATTTTCTTTTAAATAATTTAGAGAATTAGGTGTTACTTTGCGGAGATCCATAATACAAAATACAATTATTTTTCTATAATCCGCGATGAAGTGAAATAGAGAATATATATAATGCTAAATGAAGAGTTGACAACTACAATACACAAGCACTATACACGTTCACTATCACAAACTCAACAATCGTTTCACCCAGCAACCGAAGCGTCATTAGGAGATAGACTCCACGACAAAATCGCAAAGCCTTTCGATTTGCTATTTTGTCGTGACAAACGTAGTGGCGGTGGTAGCGGATTATAGCAAAATAATTTTATTACTACTTCTATTTTATTTTTTCTTTAAGAAGAAAATAAGTATTTGCACAGTCGCATAAAGTCTTATGGCATGTAAGTGTTTTATGTGTAGAAGAAACATGTCTAACGAGGACGAAAACTGCTATGACAGTAACGGTTACGACGTTCATATATCGTATGTTTATCTATAATCTATCCTTAAATTTAAAGAAGGTGCACTACAGTAATACAAGATGTCTTTATTTTACATAGATATAAATTTAATTATCCCTAACACTACGACGCACGTAAATTATTAAAAATCAACTTATGTAAAACTGAATGTGAATCATGATGGCTTTCTGGGCGGTAAAATTTGTATTTATTTATAATATGCAATAAAGTACGATGAATTAAAATTCAACTGCTGAAAAATGAGCTTATTTAAACTGTCTTCTGTCGCTGAGATTCTGAGGCAGTTTTCTTTATACAATTGACTGTATTAGACTTTTTGTTTAACCTCTATCTAACCGTAACCTGACTTTCTAGACGGGACCCCACTTCGTAAAGCGATTCCACTCCTAAAGTTCCAGATGAAATTAGTGCGTAGAGGTAAATACCTTTTGGTGATGGACTGTCACGTGGGCGGTGCCTCATTGGCGGCGAGACCTTTTAGCCCACCTTATCGTTCCGAGATTGCCGCTGAAGCTTTAACGTTGAATCTCGGCGAAGGATTTCCAGCTTGCACTATGGAGAGGAATAAAGGGGAACAGTTTCTCGTTAAATAGCCTTCTTACAAATTCCGAAAAAAAATTGAAAAGGGCGTAAAATACACAGCCACACTCACTGAAAATATAATGGGTTCACAAAGAAAAATGATCCTTAATATAATAAAATTTATTATATTTATGTTATGTTAGAATAAAATAAATGAAAATATTTTTATTACTTTCGCTTAATTCTAAGTGACATTATTTCTGCCGTATATTTTGGGAATTTTGTTTTTGTTTTAATATCAAATTCAGAATATTTACAAAATAAAATTTTCTGTTTACTGTAATAAATATGGATGTATAAGATCGTGTTTCTTTTGTTAGTTTAAGAAGCTCGTTCGACGTTTCAATAAACAAACAATATGTTTACTTCAATAACATAAAGTCTCATGAACAATTAATGTCAGGTTCAGTTTGTTTCAGTACGTTTTCATTTAATTATCTTTCATTCTTTATTGAGTTACTTAGGAAATTTAAAATTTTCGTAATAATTTAGTACAATTTGAAAATGATTTTCTGGGACATTGTAATTCAAATGTCAGTATTATTCATTTTGTCATTTGCAAATTATACAAATGATGATGTCTATAGTTATAAAGCAAATAAAGAATATCTTAGAGAGCAGGAAATACAGAAAAATATGACAGCAAATTGGACTACCTGTGAGGAGTTTCTAGAAAACACCAGTTTCGATATAAACAGCGTCGTCGATATAGATTGGCAAATATACTTCTTCTGGAATTATGGTGATGAAGAATCTTATAACATCCGGTTTAGTTTAGCCACTCCTATCGTAAGTAACATCAATAAATATACCTAATTAGCAATTTTAATTGCTGGAAGGCTAAACCATCCACATTGGAGCAGCGTGGTTATTATAGCTTAAATTCCTTCTCTTACAGAGCTGAGAGGGGTAAGAAAAGATGAACAATTTACCTTTTTTATCTTTTTGCATAATTTGTGAATTTGTGAATCAGAACGTACGACATGATAAATGAGACAATTAGGTTACATAAATACTTGACGCAGTGAAACTTCGAAGCGTTTGTGATCTTTGGCGATCAAATGGAATGGATGGATGGGAATAGTACAAATACATAACATACATAACTTCCTCAAAGAAATACGCAAATAATAGCGAGAAAAGTGATAATTATTGTCGTTAAACGAAAATGAATACACACACAAATACAAAACATACAAGTATGCACACAAAATCTATTGTCGTGATTTTGCAAGAACATTAAGTTTATTTATCGAAATAATATATATAGCCGGCCATTAACATAAGGAAAACCATTTGTTTGCGTAGTACATAAGTTATATTAATAGAGAATGTGCGGTTCTATACAAAATATATAAATGAATTACATTATCCTTACTAATATTATAAATGGGAAAGTCTGTCTGTCTGTCTGTCTGTCTGTCGGTTCCGTTTTCACGGCCAATCCACTGAACCAATATCGATGAAATTTGGCATAAATATTCCTTATATACCGGGGTAACATATAGGCTATATAAATCCTGTTAATTCAACAGGAATTAAATTCAGGAGCAATTAAATACGATGACATTCAAAACGCCATCTATAATAAACCTATGGAACTAATTTTTATTTACGATGTGTCAAAATCAAGTCAAATCTGTATTTACGAAGTATTTAGATTCCAAGTTTTTCGGGTTACGTCAAAAGAGTTATCTTTAAAGAGTATTTATATTTTATTTTATTTTATTTGTTTACTCAGCCAATTTAACTTAGAAAATTTAACATTCTAATAACAATGGATTATTAATATAAGTAATAGGGGTTATTTAGTAAAATAAATAAACTAATAATATTATAAATGCGAAAGTCAGTATGTAACGTTTTCATGGTCAATTTGCTGAACCAATATAGATGAAATTTGGCAAAATTAATGTTTATATACCGGGGTATATAAACATTAATAAGTATAAAAAATAAATATGTATAAAAAATAATAAGTATAAAAAATAAAAAATTAAATAAGTATAAAAATCTTAAAAAAAGTTATTATTATTATATTTTTAAATATTTCGGTTTTTGTTTATTTCATAAACCGGAGAAATATATTTATTAAAAAAGAGACCGTCAGAATGATGTATGTAACATCTTTTGGCCCAGACCAGAGTAATAATTTCAGTGTTGTTAAATAGAAAAATATTTGTTATCTTAGTATCAATTATTATTTTATTTTATATTTATTTAGTATAGTTTGAGGTTATGTACATGTATAATAAGATAGGATTTGTGGTGAAAATATAACAATAAGCTATAATCATTTCAGTTCAAGTAAAATTTAATCATATATAATTTTTGTTGTCAAAAAAACAGACGTTTCAAGAAAACGCATTCTTAAACGGTCTTTAGTTAGTAGTCTATGGCAAGTACGAAATAAATGACTTTTAATTGACATGTATTGGGAAGTAAGTTTTATTTAATTTAATCCCATAGAAATTAAGCCATACTGCTAATGAAAAAATATTTTATATCTAAACACCATTTTTAATATTTGAAAAGTCATTACAGTTAATAAAGTCAAGTTTAATATATTTTCCTATACCTATTTAAAAATATTATGTTAACAAAAACATAATTTAAATTTAATTTTTCGTATTTATACTAAAAACTTTGGAATCCAGCGCCATACGTATAGGTAACTTAAAAAAAACAATTTGACAGTTGATTCGTTACGTATAAATGTTATTATTAAATAAATTTCTAACACGTTTCCAAAGCTTATAATATTTATAGATAAATTTAATTCCAGAAAACATTATGAATTTTTCATGTATATAAAGTTTTTGTACTACTTTTACTGCGCTATTTTAAAATATATTTCATGTAAGTACGGGTTATTTACTAAAATTATAATATTAAGCTCTTGATCAAACAATAAATCCCTCTGATTCATCCCAGATCGATCTAATTTTTGTGATTGAGATATTTGAAGGTTTGGATGGTGACAGAAGCCACTCCTAATTTCAAGACTACAGTCCACGCGAACGAAGTTTCGCGGGTAAAAGCTAGTATTAAAATAACGCGACCACATACCAAGTGACATAATTTGAAATTAGGTGGATATTGTTAAACTGATTTGAATAACAATTATATATAAAATAAATTATTTTTACATTACATACAAGTACCAACTTGACCGAGCCTTGGTCGGTAATTTATTACAAAATTAAAAAAAGAAACTTAATGAAAAAAGAATAAAAATAATTGTGTAGGTGGGGCTCGATCCTAGGTATTTTCATTTCTCGAGACCGCCCGTTCCCCGAATAAGCTACGCTGACTTGACAATTTATGGCAAAAATAGTCTTTTATATATTCAATGTAAATTTTAGTATTTTTTAATGCCCAAAAACAGGGATAAAACGTTGTTCTTTAAATAAAACCTAGCTAGATCGATTTTTCTCCAGAAAACCTCCCGCATGCTGAATTTCAGGAAAATCGTTGGATCCGTTTCCGAGATTCCGAGAGAGAGATATACATATATATATATATATATATATATATATATATATATATATATATATATATATATATATATATATATATATATATATATATACATATATATATATAAATAAATATATACTGACAAGATTAAGTCATTTAAATTTAAAAGATACATTTTTTATTACAGCTTGTTGATCGTTTCAAAGTAGAGCTGAAAGATTTCGACGCTAAAATAAATTGGTCTCGGGCGGTACTTTTTATGGAGACGTCTATTGATTTTAGTGCTCTCTACATCAGTACTGACACTTCAGGGAAATTCAGGCTCATACCAACTTTTGCTTTTCAAAGTAAGCCAATTATTCAATTTGCCATCTCTTAAATCTCGTCATCATTTTCCTGCCCTCATGTTATGTTATAAACATGGCGTTAAAGCAAAAGTAATAATAAAATTATAAATTATTATGAAACCTTCATCACGGATTATACTTCATCACGCTTCATCGCGGATTATAGCAAAATAATTTTATTACTGCTTTTGTATTATGGATCTCCGCAGAGTAACGCCTAATTCTATAAATTATGGTGTTAAAGGTTTTGACTAGGCATTTAATGACCGGTCGCCTGCCTGAAGTCAACTTACCTTGATGAGGGTGGTCTATTCTTCCAGCCGGATAACACACGGCGGCAATCTATTTCATCTTTACTAAAAGGTAAAAGAAAAAAATTAATTCTTTTAATGGGGTGGAATCTTTACTTAATACAATTTATCTTAATCATATGTGAAAAATGGCTTAAAGTTACTTTAATTTTTTTTCATAAAGTTAGTTTCATCTGGTGGTGTAATCTTCTAGAAGTCATTAATTAAATAAATAGGTGAAGTAAATACACAAGCAAGGAGGGTAAGATAAAATGACACGATATTACGACTTTTTACGACTTTATTTTTACGGTTGTAACTATGTAAATATTAATTTATAATATTAGTAAGGATGTAATAATGCTACAATTTCCAAATGTGAAATTACTCGTATGTATATTATTCTATATGAACTTCTTTTTACTAAAATATACATCCTCTTTCAGTGGAACGTGTTCCTTTGATGTTATTTGGTTTAAAAGTTGTGGAGCCAGGATATTTGGGTATTGTGAATTGTCAACAAAAACTCTGCTATGCTTTGGCTCCAGCTGAGAAAATGCCGGCTAAAAAAGATGTAAGTTGCATACTACCAAGGAAAATTTAGGATTTTTTAACTTGAGCAGTTGGATAGTTCAAAAAACAGGTTAAAAAATTATAAATTAAAGATGAACGTTCACAGTTGGACATAGACTCTTTAAGTGATTAAATGTCATACGATTTTGGGCACCATTCCAAGTTTTTTGAAGTCGTCTTTGCACTTAGTTGGAGTTGATCGCAACGGAATAGGTTTTTGTAGCTATCTAACACCTTGGTTCCGCAATATCTACCATCTTTTTGAAATAACCGTCTCTGTAACTAAACGCATCTAATACTATAACTATTGGCAACCTTAGCTATTTTTGCTTTTTCCAGATTACTTTAGCAGCAGAAAAAATAGGCTTCAGAGGGGATTATAATTATTCATATCTCGTTGATTACGGCACATTTGCAACTGAGGCTCCTGGTGAGGATATTAATGAAGACGATGCTGAAGAAGATGAAGAGTTTGAAATTCAAAGTGAAATGGATGAACTATAGATTTTATACAGCAATACTTACAGTTACAGTAAGCAACTTAGGTTAAGTTATGTAGGTACGGTTTGAATTCGTGAAATGTACGTAAATTTGATTGCTTTAAAACATTTTTATATACAGGTATTTGATATAAACGACATACAATTTTTTTTTCGAATGAACAACTATTAAACAACTCGAAGAAACAACTATTATTCTGTAAAATATTGAGATATTAAAATTCACAATTAAGACTATTATGTTATCTTTTTCAAATGCCATAAAATTAAATAAATGCCATAAAATTAAATAGATGAATACTTATTTTTTTTATTTGGATGGTAACGCAAAACATATTTCTTACACGTTCTTAATAATTTATTTAAGTACGAAATATATCTATAAGAATTTAAAGCGTACAAATAAGTGTTAGGTTATTAGGGCGACAATTTTGTCAAGTATAACCAGGATGTAGAGTCTCAAAGCAACACATTCAAATATCATAAACATTGAATGCCTCGATGGAAACATGCTTTCGATAACTATTTTATATGTTACTAGCAATCGCCAGCGGGTTCGTCCGCGTGGAAAGACAGGAAACAGTTGTTTGTTACAACCTACATTGATTTCATTTTTTTAATTGTACCATATGAAATATTAAAACGTAAATCCATCCAATTAAAATATTGACATACCAGAAGTACCTTTAAATAATAGGTCAAGTAAAAAGTAATCCATTATTTTTCGATCATGTCGTTAGTAATCGATAACTCGCCTCGCATAAGTGCTATCGATTTACACTAAACGGTGTCAGAAGCGTATGCTTTCGTACTAAAAGCAGACAGACAGACATTTGTGTGACTGCGTGATTGAATATTGTTTGCACGTGCCAAAGATGGGCACCAAAAAGAGAAATTTTCCCTTGTTTTCAGTTTTTCTTAGATAAAGGTGAAAACGCAAGTCAGGCGGTTGAAAATTTGAATAATGTCTATGGTCTTAATACTGTATCAGCTAATCATGTGTAATTATGGGTTCGTCGATTCCGATCCGGTAATTTTGATGTTGAAGACGCACGACGTTCCGTATAACTAGTTGTCGAAAATGTCAATAAAGTAATGAAAATTTTCAATTTCGACCGTCATGCAAGCATTTTTTTCGATAGCTCAGGAGCTGAAAATTGCACAAAAAAACTTTTTAAAACCACTTTAATAGGTGGAATATAAAAAAAAGCTCGATGTATGGGTGCCACATGAATTGTCGCAGAAAAATCACATGGAGCTAATTTTCATCTTCGAATCACTGCTGAATCGCAACAAAGTCAACGTATTTCTTCAGTGGATGTTGACTGAAGGTGAAAAGGGGATCACTTACGACAACGTTAAGCTAAAATGGTCGTGGTCGAACTGCGGTGATCAGGTGCAATCGGTGGCTAAGCCAGGATTAATGGTCAAGATAGTTCTTCTGTGTGTTTGGTGGAATTGGCTCTATTATGAGCTGCTCTACTAAGACCAAACTCTTAATTTGGACCTGTACTGTCAATAATTGGACCATCTGAAGAAAGCAATCGGCCAGGTTTGGCCATAGGAAAGACAATATGTTTTATCAGGACAACGCTAGACCACACACTTCAATAGTGCCTCGCCAGAAGTTCCTAGAGCTTGGTTGGTAAATTTTTATGCGTCCATCTTATAGTCTAAACCTAGTTCCAAGTGATTACCAACTGTTCTTGCCACTGGCAAATGTTTTTGATGGTGAAAAATTCGTCTCAAGAGAAGCTTGTGAAAATTGACTGTCCCAATTTTTTGCCAATAACAAAGAAGATTTCTGTGGGAATGGCAAAATAAAATAACCTTAAAAATGGCAACAAGTTATCGAACAAAACGATGCATAAATGAACCAAATCGGATATGTTTAACTACACTAGATTAAGCCGTCAATATTGTGGAAAAATAATGGATTACTTTTTACTACACCTAATATATTATTCTTAATGGATTTAGGCTTTTACTTTTTGTAAAAAACAAAAAGTTCAACAAATCCTTTCTAAATGTAAATAAAGTGTGTATAACGAAATAAGTATGGTATGAAAGTCATAATAATATGATGGAATTAAAGAACAAAAAAAAAGTTGATATCATCTGGTTTTACGCCCGATTCCCATCCATATAAAGACATTGCTACGAAGAAATTGTAATAACAAACAGTGTTACGCGGAAGTATGCATACAACGTTTGTTTTGATTTTACTCACAGTAGTAAATGCTTTAAAAATGTCTAATGATATTCGAACACTATCTAAACTAGAAGCTATTGAAGATAAAAGTCGAGGTGCGAATGAAGTCAAGTCGGCTAGTCTTCAAGAGGCCGTTGATTTTGGACATATATACAGACAGGGTGTTGGAGATGTTGATTTTAAACAACCAATTGATCTTCTTGATTTAGACATGATTAAACCGAGGGATCAAGAGCACGCTATGGAGTTGCTACGGAAATCAGATGGCAAAAACATTCAGTTTATGCCGAAGACACACAAACTAACCTTTCTTAGTCCTCGTGATGAAATGAATTATTACAAAAAAATTAATAATACTACAGGCGGAAATAATAGAGATGAAATTAACGTCAGCGGTAAACCAAACAGGAATCAACGACCCACTTGGTATGATTTTTCTAGTATGCTAGAGAAAAATATGGCAAATCCTTTTGGAGCAAGAAGGATTAGGCCGAATTTTGAAATAAAAGATACCAAAAAGTATCCAAAAGTAGAGGAAAATTTAATGCAAAATAAAATTAAAAACGTATCTGATTTTTTTCAAGAAAATAGATTTTATCGAAAGCCTGATAATAATCGTTCTAAAATTCATTGGACTAACTGTGACGAATTTGCAAAGAGGGCTGTTTTTCATCCCAATGATGTAATCAATACTAAGTGGTTGCCATTTTTTATATGGTCCAAAATAGAATTTACATCAACGGTAGTTCACACATTTTCATATCCAACGAAGAAGGTAAGTTTTAATATTTCATATCAAATTAGATAGACTTAAATATTATAGAAATATTAAGAATGTCTTGAAGAATGATAGATTTGAATTTAATATTGCATCATTTCTTAAAATGTTTCCTATACAATTTCTGAACAATATCCATTTAATTAATAGATAAGCTCAGCTTGTAGCATGGGCATAGGAAAAACTATAGTAGTGTCATCGTTTATGGTGTATTTTTATAGAAGGAATTATATATATTTTTAGAAGTGTATTCATATTTAAGGAAGAAAAGAATACAAGAAGGAATGCAACCGGAAATCATATAATATTATGATTATATAAATAATATATTTGCTTTACTCGTTTAAATTATTTAAAATTACTTACTTAATAAGGTTTTACGAAAATCATCAAGGCTTAGAACGGAATTTCGTATAACCTTAATATAAAAAGGAAGATAAACAAATAGATACTTGTTTACTCTCTGGACAATAATAAGGTAATAGGTATTTATATATTTTTCAGACAGTTCAATATTTTAAAACTACTTATGGTCCCTATATAAAAAATATCAATTGGAATCAGCCAAAATTACTATTGAAAGAGAGGAGAAATATTTTATTGATAGCTGGAGATAGGAAAGGCCTGTTTTATGGAGTTCCAGAGCAAGGTCTATCAAAGCAACACTCATGTAAGAGTTTTAAGCCATCAAATGGCTCAACACAATAGTATGAAATTACGACAAGTTTCCAATCAAGTCAAGAATTCAATAATTTATAGAATTAGGCGTTACTTTTGCGGAGATCAATAATACAAAAGTAATAATAAAATTATTTCGGTTGCGGGGCGAAACAATTGTTGAGTTTGTGATAGTGAACGTATATAGTGCTTGTGTATCATGGTGGCGGTGGTGGAGGTTTGTGCATGTGTTTTTTACGACTCCTGCATGTATCAGGTATGATAACCGATTGTCCACTCTACATTTAGCATTATACATATTTTCTATTTTACTTCATCGCGGATTATAGCAAAATAATTTTATTATTACTTTTGTATCAAGAATTCAATTTTAATCGTATATAATAGTATCGAATGAGTGTAGAAATGAAGATATTTCACCTTGATACTTTAAATTTATCCGTGACAAAATGTTTCAATCAAATCAAATGTTTCGTTCCGTCTTTTTTTTCAAATAAATAAATAAAAATAGCCCTTATAAATATTGAACATTACGGTTGAATCGGAGCTAAATTAATAAATGTTAAAAATCGAAGTCGGATAACCTTAACAACTGTAATTACAAGTAAACATTGCAGGTTGCTTATAAGCATAGATCAGTAATCAATTTTGTTTAAAAAAAACATTTAATTAGTCCTTCACCATTTTGAACAAATCTTTCTTCATAAATTGCTCATGACAATATCGTATTGATTTAAACGAGACTATTAGTCAAACGATTATACCTACCGTGTGTTATCCGGTTGAATAGAATAATCCACCCTCCCCCCCCCTTTCTTACCAAGGTATCGTGAAAAGCGAGTAAGGCGATGACTCGCCGTGTAGTATCCAGCTGAGTAGAATAGACAATTCTTATTTCTTATCGGGATGTCGTAAAATGCGTCAGGCAGGCCGCCGGTCATAAAATACCTAGCCAAACCATGGTACAATATGCTTATAACATGTTTTGTCGACCCTACTTAGAATGGGATAAGGGCAGGCGAATAATAATATTGCTTAAAACTCGTCTTAGCGCTCTTTGTTAGAACGCTCCAATGAAGTGACTACATTCCTATTTCGTTCAATGGAGATATTAAATGGGTCATTTACCTACACGGTGATGAGGAGATCACACATTGACCCGCCCATTTCTTTTGTTTTCAGCAAAAAACGTAACCTTGCCAACAATAACATTAAGAATGAAAATTCACGATCCCTATTTAGCTATGATGTACTGCGATGAACATTACGCAATCATAATGGCGGAACTTGGAACTGAACCAACTTCTGATCACGAAGCGACTCTTGAAGCGGGAACTTTGAAATTCAAAGGCAAAGGCCACACGGTATATAGAGATATAGAAATGGAAAGATTCCTAGCAAAAATGGAAAACGATAAGAGAATTGAGAACGAGCGTAAAAAGTTCATACAAATACAAAGAGTAGCCGCAGACATCCCAATTGATATTTGAACAATACAAACGTTTCCATAGAGTTATTATACTTAGCGTAGGGTAGAGTAGGGTAAGTAGCGTAGGGTAGCCATATGCAGGTTTGTAAGTGACATTCACACAATAACTAATAAGAGGAAAGATGAAAATCGTATACTTTATCATTTTCTAATCACACAAAAAAAAGGGAGACCTATAGATCCATTTCTCATTATTGTAATATGTAACATTTTAGGATGGCTTCTCTTCTCTACTCGATCAATGTTTCACCGTTCCAAGTTGGTCGCGTTCTACAGTAGAGAACAGAATATCGCTCAAGTTAGAAAGCGTTTTTCCATTCATTTTTTGCGTTACCATTTATTTGTGTATGTTTTATATTATGTGAGGTTCACTCAAATGTACATTAAATATCGATGTCTACTCGACACATCAAATTAAACTACAGTGATTTGGTCTTTTGAATATTTATTAATACAAGTAGGTGACATCTCATAACATCATAGCATCAATGTTGACATCTCGCCTACCACAAATCACCTTCTTATCACACTAGTGTTTCGCACATTCACTAAGACAATATCAATAATGATTTTAAGTGAAAAAGACAGTTCCTTAAATATAGGAAGAATCCAAAATTTAAACAAAATAATTCTGTACCTAAATATTATTATGCAGCCAAAACATTACCTTATTACCCATGTTCCATCATAGTTCGATATGAAAAATTGAGTAAACAATTTTCTAATTTACACTTACAATAGTAAACTCAAAGCAACGATAAACATCCTATAGTAAACATAAACAGACAAAAATTGAAATCGAACACATCCTCTCAAAGTTGTATAAAACTAACCGATTCAGAATAGTGGTAACATACTAAATATTCATTCACAATAGAACCGTGCCCATTGTATAGTTTATTGAACCATTATTAGCAAAATTAGCTCGAGATGTATTTTCGTTTAGCTTTACACACAATAATGAAGTCTTCTTTCATATATAAAGTGGTAATAATAGGTTTATTAAATATTAATTGCGTGAACTCCGGCACGATGCCAAGCGCTCTTTACGAGAATGACACTACCACGTGTGATGCCTTTAGCCGATTCGCAAGATTCAATCCTTACACCTTATTACACGAGGAATGGATGATGTTTTACTATTGGGGTCCGCCGCAGAGTCCTATGTTTGCAATATTTTTTGTGCCTACAACGAAGGTAATTTTTAATTAATTTTTAAGTTTACTTATTCATGAATATGTAAATAGTGACTGGGTTATTTTTTTAAAGACAAAAAATATATTACAAAAAAACAAAAAAAAAACAAAAAAGAAGGCGCCGATGACATGTAGTACGGAACCACTTATCCAGGTATTTTCATATATTTAATCCGCCCATTTGCCATTGCGCTATTACAACTTCAAAAATAAAAGCAAATTTAAGCTTTACAATCGATTTCTTTTTAGCAGTTTTTTTCAATACCCAAAAACAGGGGTAAAAAAACATTTTATTTTAAATAAAACCTCGTTAGATCGATTTTCCTCCCTAAAACCCCTACATGCATGAAAATCGTTGGAGCTGTTTTAGAATCAAAATAGAAGCCAAAATTTAGAAATATATATCTTGGATATATATATATATATATATATATATATATATATATATATATATATATATATATATATATATATATATATATATATATCCAAGATTAACTCATTTAAGGATGAAATATCGTTAAATATGTATATGTATTCTACATCACTACATATTATAAAACAAAGTCCATATTTCCGTATGTACGCATAAAACTTTAAAACTACGCAACCGATTTTGATGCGGTTTTTTTTAATAGATAGAGTGATTCCAGAGGAAGGTTTGTACGTATAATAACATTCAATACGGAGTAGAGAAATACTGTAATTTTTGAGGTTTCTGTAAATAATTACATTTTTTCCGCTTACATTGCAAACGCAGGCTAAACCCTACGAGATTTAGCAAAATGATGTACTAAGTATTTGTACACCTTAAAAAGGTCTACAGAAAAGTCCGCGATGGTATATATCTATCTCTTATGGATAACCCACAATAGCAGTTTTTTTCATTTACTTTTTACGAAAAATGATGCCTTATATTCAAAGCAATTTTTATACAATACAGCATTAATCCTTATCCAATTGACTTCCTTAAATAAATTGTTGATTTAATATAGATCAATATTGCCGTTTACAGCATGTAATTTAAGTGAACATTTTCGGAGATATTACAGATTTAAAATCCCTCGAGGAGGCCGCGCTTAGACCTATAAGCACTTCGAATTTAGCAGCGACCGGAGGCGCAACTAAATATCCTTCTTTCAAGTTTATATCGTCTAATGATAAGAAAGCTATGAATGTTGTATGTAAAGACATTGTCTAATCAATTGTTAAAATAAATAATATCACTACATAGTATAAAACAAAGTCGCATTCTCTGTCTGTCCCTATGTCCGTATATCCCTATGTATGCTTCAACAATCTTTAAAACTATGCAACAGATTTTGATGCGGTTTTTTTTTTTAATAGATAGAGTGATTTTAGAGGAAGATTTTAGGATTTTACATGTCTAATAACATTCAATATGGTGTAGAGAAATACTGTAATTTTTGAGGTTTCTAATGTGATGTCGTAAATAATTACATTTTTTTCCGCTTACATTGCAAACGCAGGCTAAACCCTACGAGATTTATCAAAATGATGTACTAAGTATTTGTACACCATGAAAAGGTCTACAGAAAAGTCCGCGATAGTATATGTCTATCTCTTATGGATAACCCACAATAGCAGTTTTTGTCATTTACTTTTTACGAAAAATGATGCCTTATGTTCAAAGCAATTTTTATACAATACAGCATTAATCCTTATCCAACTAAGAACCTTAAATATATTGTTTATTTAATATTGATCAATATGACCCTTTACAGCATATAATTTAAATAAACAGTTTTGAAGATATTACAGATTTAAAATGCAGGGGCCGCGCCGCGAGCCTATAAATAGCGCGTCGGAGGTCGCGGTTCGCCTCTCGGCGATGCTTCCGCGCTCGCCCGTGTTATCGGTGACGCTGTCAAAGCCATTAGGGCTAACAGCATTAGTCAAATTCGAAAAAAAAAAACGCGGTTCGCCCTTTAACCATTTGAATTTAGCAGCGATCGGACGCATTTATGATCGGAACTCTCTAGCGAGGAAAATAACAATCACTACATATTATAAAACAAAGTCCATATTTCCCTATGTATGCATAAAACTTTAAAACTACGCAACAGATTTTGATGCGGTTTTTTTTAAATAGATAGAGTGATTCCAGAGGAAGGTTTGTACGTATAATAACATTCAATACGGAGTAGAGAAATACTGTAATTTTTGAGGTTTCTGTAAATAATTACATTTTTTTCCGCTTACATTGCAAACGCAGGCTAATCCCTACGAGATTTATCAAAATAATGTACTAAGTATTTGTACACATTGAAAAGGTCTACAGAAAAGTCCGCGATGGTATATGTATATGAATAACCCACTAAAGCATGTTTTGTCGTTTACTTTTTACGAAAAATAATGCCTTATTTTTGAAGCAATTCTTATACAATACAGCATTAATCCTTATCCAATTATGTACCTTAAATAAATAATTGATTTAATATAGATCAATATGGCCGTTTACAGCATGTAATTTAAGTGAACATTTTCGGAGATATTATAGATTTAAAATGCCGTGAGGAGGCCGCGCTTCGCCCTATAACACTTCGACTTTAGCAGCGATGTCGCTCTTTCAAGAGTTTGTTTAAAGACATTCTGTAATTAATTGTAAAAATAAAATACATAGGGAAAATATAAAAGTAAATAAGCAATAATGTACTATATGAATTTAGATATTCCAAAGATAGCAGGAAATCTTCTTAGTATAGGGAAAGGAAATTGTTTTTCTACAAATTTAACGCTACGGCCACGGGCAGTAATGAATAAATCAAAACAACTGGATCAATTTTAATCATTTTTTTACACTGACTGACATGGGATATATATATTATACCCGTGCGAAGCAGGGGCAGGCCGCTAGTGTACAATATATAATGAACTTTTTTCTAAGATACAACCTGTCAACCACAGCTATATTCTTTGTCCGACCTAGTTTTCTGAAAGAGATTAATTACGAGTATATGTAGCGATAAGAGCGTCTGATTGTAATTTTTCAAAAAATTTGTATTATACATATTAAAGACCTTGAACTTTTTTACACTTTTGAATTTGAACTTGAATTTGTCCTAAAGTTAGTTTTCTCTTTCCTTTGAAATCAGTTTTTTTTAACTATCCATCCGCAACTTACGCACGTTAATAACTTGTAAAAGTATAAGTAAAACTTATGAACTAGATTTAAACAGACTAAATTAGTAAAATTAAAACATATATGTTTTAGTTTTAAATCGACTCAATTTTTATTTGATTTTTTACTTTCATAATTTTAACAAAAATATTAAATTAATAGCAAAAAAATTATCTGAAATACATATTGGACGGACACGTCTTGGAGGCAGTGAATTGGACAGCTAGGATGTTGGTGATGAGAGAACGAGACAACAGTACATATTTATTAGTGGAGCAGAGTGACAGAGGACATTATCTTTTGTATGAGCCACTCAAAGGTATTGACGTCATATAGTCAACATAATTATAGAGTGGAGTATTTCATGACCATAGAGTTATTATAGAATCAGAGGGAAGACGAAACACATATACATATTTATCTTTGTCCAATCACACTTAAAAAAGATAAACTGATAATAAGTTTCATTGTTTTTCTCTTTATTGATACTCATTTTAAGCTGGCTTCTTTACTCTACTATAATAACTCTCTGATAATTAATGAAATCAAGAATCATGGCATTTCTAATTCTTATCATAATTATGATTATGTTTTACATTCAGACTACAGACCAATAATATTCATCCCTTTGCAACACATGCTTTAAAAATATTATGTATCTCTGTAAAAACGTGTATGTAATTTTTTCGTTAATTTAATGTATTTTGTCCATTACTCATAAAAATGCCAGCATTCCTAACGGTGAAAATTTCGTAATTTTTTTTCCACGTATATTTTGTTAAAAAGGGCTACAAAGATTTTTCTTCACGTATTAATATGTAAATTATATATATCCTTAATATGTAAATTCTGTTTCAATCACAGGTTTGGAGGAAGGTGATATAGTAGAAGCGGTGGACATCCGTATCAAACAGACTGGTGATACTAAATATTTTGCTATCATGGATTGTAAAGTAAGTATAAAATCTTACATTAAGACATAAGTATAAGAAGATGTAGAATTTACACTAGAAAAGTATAATTTCAATCTCTAAATGCACTATTCCATATAATGATAAGGCTTTAGCAACTGTTTGAATCTGATGTAAAGTTACGGCCTGTTACTAACCCACTGCTGGACATAGACCTCCTCTCTCCATTTTTGGAGAGAAGGATTGGAGATAAGACCTACCATGCTGCTCCAATGCTCGGTTACATAAATGTCTAGAATTTTCTTGAGATATGCAGGTTTCCTTACGATGTTTTCCTTCACCGAAAAGCTTGTGATAAATTGTAATTATCAATTAGACACATAAGTTATAATAGAAAAACTCAGTGGTGTCTGCCCGAGATTTGAACCCGTGACCTCCTTGAAAGAGTCAATTTATTTTAGCAATTTATCACACGCTTTTCGGTGAAGGAAAACATCGTGAGGAAACCTGCATATCTCTAGAGAATTCCGGAGATATGTGTGACCTACCAATCCGCATTGGAGCAGCGTGGTAAGTCTTAGCTCCAATCCTTCTCTCCAAAAACGGTGTGAAGAGGCCTACTCCCACCAGTTGGATGGTAATAGGCCGCTACTTTTTTATATCGTTGACAAGCGTTAGATTAATCAGACGTTGCGCTAGTTTTGACACAACACCTGAATTCTAACTTCAAGACTACAAGCTAATAGCCGTGTCGAGTCTTAATACACTTCCGCTACTAAACAACTAAAGCATCTACAAAAGTCAATCCTGTTCGTCAATTATGTATTGAACGTATGAATTTTAAAAAATTTCAGCAAGACACAGTATATATGTATGCCAAACTTAAAGATGTACCAAAGAAAAGTAATATTAACGACGAAGCAACAAGGTTAGGTTATCGAGGGCGAGGTGGCAAGTCCTACCTTTATCAGGGACATCATTGGATGCCTATACCAGAAGCAGATGATGAAGATTTCGAGGAAGCTATAAAATATAGAAACTTTCACATTAGAAAGGATTAAAATTAAACAATAATCCGATGACAAGATTTTAAGACTGATGAAATTACGGTGCGAACCAATTTTCGCGACAATAACAACTTACAAAATTTAGCGTGTAGTGTATCGTTGAATTTGTAATAGAACATATGTATATGTATAATAAATATTTTGAAGAATTATTTTTTCACAACTTAATTACGTTATTATAATAAACTAATGTTTGGTTTGAAAATAAAAAAGAAAAAGCATATAAAAATCTATGTAGTTTATTGAAATGAATTGCTTAAATAATAAGAAGGAAAAAAAACAAAGGATGATATCTCGAAAAAGGGGGATATTTAAAATTTGAGACGATGAAGGGAAGGTGTTCCATAGCTTTAGAAAGAGATGTAAAAGAGAACATTAAAATCAAATTAAAATACAAACATTAGTATTATTAAAGTATGACTTTTTACAGCCTTATCAGGTTCAATACTTGTTCCTTACACTAATTTTTTTGTGTTCACGTGAAGCAGTATCAAGCAAAAGCCTTATTAAATTATTTTTATAAAAATTTAAAACCTTTGTCTTAAAAAATTTGTTTTAAAAACGGAAAAAATAACTTTTCGGAATACAGGAATTTGTATGTCAAAAATAATGTTTTCTAAACAATTCAGCTGGGAAAATTAATATACAACAAATTTTCTCTTAGGGAAGTTTGTTCAACTAATTTGGACAATTAGGTTCCCATTATGAATGTAAATATTTAACGCTATTGTTCCGGCCCTTAGGCGCCCTTAGCGCTTGCGTAATCTTAATAAACCAATTTTTTCAAGTAACTAAGTTCTAAAGTATATCTTTAGAAAATATAATTCTTTGTTATAGTTTATTGTTTTTATAATAACTATATTTATAATTTAAGAAGTTTAATATTAAGTTACACTTTTCGTGCGCCATGCGCTTTGAATATGAAGATATATAAAGATCAGATTTTTTTTCTCACACCTAATTAATAAGCCCAATAAAAATACTGGTCATCTCCATTTATCAGATGTTATGATATAAAATAAAATATCAAGATTTACAAATACATTCGATAAATAACTCAAAAGTGTCTTAGTTGCTTAAAAAATCGTTACTGAAATATATAATTTCTCCTATTTAAAAAATTGTACTAAGTAACTCTGATAGGTAAAGAACTCTGAAGCTGTAATATCCCAGCGGTAACACCGTGTGACTCTTTCGAGGAGATCCTGGGTTCAAACCCGGGCAGACACCAATGAGTTTTTCTGTTAAAAGTTATGTGTCTAATTGTTAATTGCAATTTATCACACCCTTTTAAAGGAAAACATCGTGAGGAAACCTGCATATCTCTAGAGAATTCTGGAGATATGTGTAACCTACCGATCCGCATTGGAGCAGCGTAGTAGGTCTTAGCTCCAATTCTTCTCTCCAAAAACGGTGAGAAGAGGTCTATTCTCAGCAGTGGGATATTAACAGGCCGCTACTATACTTCACTATTACTAAGTAACTTAAACGATGCTGCTGTACGAGCACGCTATATTCTTCTTCTTCGTCGTATCACTCTTGTCAGAGCGGTCGTGGTCATCATGAGGTAGCTTTAGAGGCAGATGTTATACGCCTCAAAAGCATTCGCCACTTATCTCTACTATCTGAGAGTCTTGTACTATCGAGAGTATCTGAGAGTCTCTACTATAAATAAATAAATATATGGGACACTTACACACACGGTTGTCCGACCCCAAAGTAAGTAACTTAAATACTTGTGTTATGGTAGACAGAAAACTGGTGAATATATACTTATATATTTTTTAAATACATACTTAAATACAAACATACCCATGCTCAAAGACCAACAAATTCATTTATAGAAAATGTTGGCCCTCGGCGGGAATCGAACCGCGACCCGCGGAGCTGAAGGTAGAATCACTACCCACTGCGCCACCGGGCCAGTCCACGATATGGTACTATCGAGAGTAAACTCGTGTAAGAGACCTCCCACTGCAGCTTTGCACGTTTTTTTTTTTTTTTATGTCAGGAAAACCCATTATGGGTCATCACCGCCCGACGGGGACGAGCGGCGGGTATGTCGGACTCTCACCGACTAAAAACCTGACAGTGCTCCACCGCGCTGCTGGTGGCGGGGATAGGGTACCTATGAAGACATTGCCCCCATCCCCGACAGCAGCAGCTCTGTACCCCGGAGAGCGCCACCTCCGGGTCGGGGCCTCTCTTAACAGTGGCCCCTCCCTCCGCTAATCGATGCATCGGGAGCACCAGATGCATCGACCGCCTCGGGGACCTAACTCCAGCGAGCGTCCGATACCCCGTTCGGACCGCTCGGAGGTCCCCGTTAGGGCGGCATGCGACGGACTTCGGCGAGTCGCCTGCGCCCCGCTCGCCTGCGGCGGATCGGATCCAAGGACTCGACTTCCCGGATCTGCCCCGCCGCCTCCTTCCGCGAGATTACGTCCTCGCAGAAGGAGGCCATCGCTGCCCACGATCCCTCCCTGTCCACCATGGCATGAACATTAAGCACGTTTTAATAAAAGCTTTTGTACAATATTTATATACATTAATAACAATTACGGAGTTGCTTTTTTAGAGCAAAGACATCCTGACAGACTGAACTAAATCTATAGACCATCACGCTCTTATAAATACTGATATATAATAACTTTACTTAGAGTACTAAAGTATTATAATAACAGCAAACTTATAAATATACAAAATGCAAATCCAATCTTACGCGGCGATGTACAAAACAACATAAAACCGCTCCGGACCTTCGAAAAACGATTAAACATTCAAAATGAGGTTATTTAGTTAAGTTTACAACGACGTTTACTATCTAGACCGCTTTAATGGCTAGGAAGCGGCGTGCGGTAAAGAGCGGCGATTATACGATTACATATTATGTTACTTGGCCGTCTGCTTGGGAAATAAATTATACAAGTTATGGGAGAACTTTTTGTGATGGCAACCTTAAGTTCGAATAGAACCGTACTAGGAGTTCTCGCTCCAAAAAAAACAGTTTTTTTTATAATAAACTTAATTTCTAGTTGTTGTTTAAATTTCAATATCACCTTTACATTGTATGCAAACTTGAGTATTGAATTCGTTTCTAGATTGTGTAACTTGTCAGGATGCAGGAAACTGTATTGTATGTAATATTTCTCTAATAAAATCAAACCCATTTTTTTTAGTAGCTTTGTCACAGTTACTTTTATTGTTTACAATTAAAATTAACGCTAATTGTAACGATTAAATCACAAAAAAAATTATGAAAATATACTTGACGCAAATTGTAAATTATGTACTAGTGTAGGTGTCGTATCAGGGAAATATGTAAACTGGGATTAATGTTACCACCACCTACCTGCATTTATCTTAGAACTTTCCTAATCCAAAGGTTGTCTGAAAGAAATCGTTAAGAAGCGGTAAAACCATCTCTAGTACTAAATAAAATATTTATTTTTATTTGATTGTATTGAGTATACTTTTACTTTGTGGTGTATAATAAAGTATATATAAAAATAAAATATTCCTCTGAGTAAAATATTTTTAACTATTTATCCATAACTTTGGATTTAGAGAAATTGCATATAAACCTAAGTTAATACGTGTAGTGTAAAGGAGTGTGATTGTAGAAGATATCATCATCTTCCTGCCCTTATCCCACTCTAAGTGGGGTCAGCACAACATGTTATAAACATGTTGCCCCATGATTTGGCTACGTATTTTACGACCGGCCGCTTGCCTGACGTTAAATTATATTAGTCGTATTTACGATACCTCGATAAGAAAGAGGGTGATCTATTCTACTTAACCGGATACCATACGGTGAGTCAAGTTACCTTAGTCGTATTTACGACACCTCGGTAAGAAAAGAGGGTGGTACTATTCTATTCACCACATACCACACGGCGTTGATCGTAGAAGATAAATAATAAATAAACATCAACATTTTGCTCACCAAGCAACCATTACAATTCTTTGTAATAATGATAGTCCCACGGTAGGGGCTATGAGAGACCACGACGATAATGTTTCCGTAAGATTTTACACTTCTATGGGTAATTATTAATCATTTGTGCGTGTTATAAATATTCACGTTTGTACGTTTTTTACAGCTTAGGAAGACTCTAACACAAATATATTTCACTAAGAATCAAAGATTATAAAATGTTGAAGTGGATGTTTTGATGAATTGCTATTTATGCAAAACTGAAAGAGATAGGTCATCTTATGTAATGAATCTTTAAACATGAAGAATATACAATTTGTATTGAAGGTGTTGGTAAAACTCCATGGGTCTTTCGAAAAAAGAAACCCACCGATTGACAACTTAACCTGAGTCCGGTAAATATCGGGGGTTCAGGCAATAGTATTTCTTAAATACTAGATAGTAAGTGAGCCTATAATATTATTGCAAGTTTTGTCGATAGACTGTGACTAGACGTTTTATTGTGAACATCGTATTTCAATTTAAAAAAAAAGGAAATAAACAATTTATTATTATTATTTCGAAATGGTTCAAACTAAACCCAAAACTAGAACGGTAGAAATTATTAAGGCAACTTCCTGTAATAAGTGATATTAGTTAGCAGCACAAAGCTAAAGTCAAGGGTATCTAATACTAGCAATCGCCAGCGGCTCTGCCCGCGCGGAAAGATTAAAACCGTAATATTATTTATTACCGTAATAGAATTTTAATAACCATAAAAATGGTTAAAGTGGGTTAACTTTAAAAGCTATACATATAATATCGCGGACTTTTATTTAGAACTTTTAGACGGGAACAATTTTGTAATACATGATTTTGAATAACTATTACCGTTTACTTAGCGCACGCAAGGAATGCTTTAAATTATGCCGTTTTCGTAATAATTTTTATTGCTGCTCCGCTCCTATTAATCTTGATATTATATCTTCCTCAATAAATGGACTATTTTACACTGAAAGTCGGTTTAGTAGTTCCTGAGATTAGCGCGTTCAAACAGTTAAACAAACAAACTCTTCAGCTTTATATATTAGTATAGATGTATATCAAAATGAAATGAAGGTATTCAGCAAAAAAAATATATTGAAGGAACATAAATATCAACCTAAAAACACTTTACATTAAAAATTAATAAGGAACGAATTATCACCTGATTCCAACAAAGCCCTTATCCAGGTTTGTATCGGTAATTATTGTTTTGGAAGGGAGTAGTTTCGTTCGTCCATCCATCGATTCATCCATCTTCCATCCAATGACGTGCGTGGATGATAAATGACGTGGACTTGTCGTTTGAAACCCTAAATATCTTCGCGGAGATATTTAGGGTTTCTAAACACAGTTCACGAGAACTGTGTTTATTGTTTCTGTTTAATACTAAATTTCCTTAGAAATACGTACAAGAAATTGGCAAGAAATTATGTGAATCATCAGTGAAGTCACACTTTAGTGATACAAAAGTGCTTTTTAATGTATGCATAAAATATAATAATATTATAATATCTAATGCATTATGAGGAATTTCTGTTAAAGGGCAAAACGTTCTAAGGGTTTCATAATGTTATTTTGGAATATGTACATGTTCAAAGTACTTGTTTAAATTCAAATCATTTTTAATTCAAATAAACTGGTCAAGAAGTGCTTTTGATTCGTCAACTCTATTGCTGGTTCGGAAAGCAGTTCCTGCCGAGAAGAGCCAGCGAGAAACTCGGCGATCGCTGTCTTCAAAATATAATTCTTATTGCTAGCTACATTTACTCATTACTGTCTTGTTCAGGGTCGAAAAGAGCTATATCCACACATCCATATCATCTAAGTGATCCTCAAAGTAGAAAGCTTTCTGTATCAGCCTATTTTTAACATTGTTTTAAAAACTGCTGTAATGAATGGCAAAGCTAAAATTGGTTGCAGATTTATATTTAGATTATAGATTATTAAATTTTTTTCTACCATGGATAAACATATAAACATAGAATAACATAGCCCTTTTTAACTGATAGATTTTTTTCTAAATCTGCAATTATTTTAACTTTTACTTGACTAAATTGTTGTCTATTGTCTTGTCTATTTTCTTTTGGAAAAATTAAGTATTCTTAAAATATGAGTGATACATAAAAAGTAGGAAAAATTATTATAAGCAATAATTTTACACAAACGAACGGGAAGATTTACGAACAAGGTTAGCTAAGCCTAATCTTATTCATGGTAAAAATCCATTCTTTCTATTAAATATTAAATTAAATATATTAAATATATGGGACACTTACACACACGGTCGTCCGTCCCCAAAGTAAGTAACTTAATACTTGTGTTATGGGTGACAGACAACTGGTGAATATATACTTATATATTTTTTAAATACATACTTAAATACAAATATACACCCAGGCTCAAAGACCAACAAATTCATTTTTAGAAAATGTTGGCCCTCGGCGGGAATCGAACCCGCGACCCGCGGAGCTGAAGGTAGGGTCACTACCCACTGCTCCAACGAGCCAGTCGAATATTTCAATAAAATAAAACTATTTTTTAATCAGTAAACAAAACAAGCTAAATCGCAGATGAAACATAGAGCTAATTCGCAAGAGATTGTGATGGTGTAGCAAAATAATTTAGTTTAGCCAAGACTGATGTTTGAAACTGCGAACGGCAAAACACGGTTAGAGCGAATTGTAAATAGTTCTTTTTGTGTACGCTGGTTAGTTATTATGAAAAAGGTTTTGCTGCATACAATCACGTCTCTGTTTTTGCAATGCTCTATGCTCTATTAATAGATTTTCAATTTGACAGACAATTCATTTCTCAGAACAAAAAATATGATACAATATAAAGTGACGCCTATATTTCAAATTTTGAATTCCTATTAATAATTTCTTAGAATCCTTACAATTCTTAGAAAAAAACTATTTTAGTATATAAGTAGTTATTTAAAAGCTATTAGGCCATAGTGGTTAGGACATTTATTAATCTACCCAGAGATGCGTAAAGCAATAAATATAACAAGAGATTAGAGTAGATTCACAATATGAAACGATATGTGTTTGACACAGATATCCATCATTTTAATTCATTCCATCGTCAGGTTTACGCGTCTGCACAAACCTAAACGAAAAATTGTATTTACATCTTTACTTTTGCTTGTGCCTTATGGTATTCGGCTGAGTAGAATAGACCATCCTCATGTCTTACAGAGGTGTCGTAAAAGGCGACTAAGGTATTCACATTACAGTACGATGATATAGGTATAACCGGGGCAACATTTCGGATGATTCTTTTACTCGCACAAGCAAAATAGCAAGCGGACAAAGTAGTGGGCAAACACCAATACAGGGCATATAAACTAGTCATAAGAAAGCGGTAAAAAGCCCAACAGAACAAGATAAAAGATAGTTTACATATGTATAGAACTGTACTATATTAATTAAGCATGAGTTGATATATTAATTTTTGGTTAAGATAATTTTCCTCGACTCAACTGGGAATAAAACCCAACACTTAGCTTGATCAACAAGTTTGTATAGTCGGTGTAAATAGTGGGTTTTAGTTGCGTTTTAAAGTTTTTAGTAGTTCCCTATCGCATAGAACTCAAACGGCATACCAATGAAATAACGAAAGAATTCGTGATACTTCTATTTTAATATACCTAAAAACACTAGAACACAATTATTTAGTAACACCTCAGATCGATTTCAATCAAACATTACTTAAGTAAACGCAATTGTAGCCGCTTTTACAAATATTTCTTTTAAGCTACTACGGTTGAATTTCAAATAGACTTTTTGGTGTGGAAGTTCTAAAATATATTTTCGTAATTTAAAAATAATATATTTGCGTTTATTAAGACCTACTTACTTAATGTGGGAATAAGTAGCAGGACTTTTGTAACCAATATGAAAATGTTCCGTCAGTTGTTTTCATTAAAATAAGTTTTACATGATTAAGACAAATAATTGTTGTACAAAGTCAACATATTATATTTTAATTAAATAATAAATAATCACCTATACATTTCTTAAATTACCTATAGAAATTGTAAAAAATGGCTAAGTTATCTATAATGGTAAATAATTTATTATACATAGAGATACCGTTACTTCTTTTTCATTCAGAAGAGAAACAATTGATTTTATGAGGATTAGATTTAAATATTCCGTAAAGAAAATACAATTGTGTGGAATTGCGATGCTGTTTAAATAATAGATGCTATTTAATAAATAACAAAGCTAAGACGTGGGTAATGTCAATGAGTACGGAAACAAAGAATTGTGTTAAGAAATAAAAACTAAAAAACTTATCTTAATTACTTAACGATAAACTAATATCACTGTGAGACATGACATAGTGGGTGCAGAAATAGATGTTAATCTAAACACCGATATCACATTACATTGAAAAAGCTATATTAAAAAAACTTGTCACACAAACCTGTTGCTTGTTATGCCGTCCACAATTGTCACATTAAGAACGACTACAGGTTATTCATTAGCCGTTATACAACCGCGATTATCATAAACTCCTAGTAGAAAATAATCTTGGGATGGACCGAAAAGAATAAATATGCCATGAGGGAATTTAGTACCGAAAGTTGAGGAACCCCGCTGCGACAAAAGGACCCGCGGGTACTGTGGCGCTTCGGCCTTTATTTCTTTTTGTACACACAAAAAAGTCGCCTAATAAACCAAAGATGGCCGCTGTCTGTATCTCACTAATATATTTGATATTCTATTTATTAAAGGTGCACTATACTAATGGTAAATTAATGAATATTTTCTTTACAATCTTAAGATATACATATTTTTAATTATTTGTTGCGCATTCATGTACAGTGTATTTGAAGTATTAAAATCGATGCAAAAATGCAGCCTCTGCCTAAATTCCTAACTTTACTTATAACTTCTATAACGCCGTGTGTATCCGGCTGAATAGAATAGTACCATCTTCTTTCTTACCGAGGTGTTCTTACCGAGGTGTCGTAAAATACGAATAAGTTGACGTCAGGCAGGCGGCCGGTCATAAAAACGCAGCCAAATCATGCGATAACATGTTTATACCATGCTGTGCCCCCACTTAGAGTGGGATAACGGCAGTAAGATGATGATGACTTATAACTTCTAAAAAATATTCTGGTATCATAATATCACTATATTATGATGTTTTGGACGAGGCTATTTAAAAAATCACTAGCGTAAGTAGTATATTCTCATATTGATAATAAAAATATTGTTTTACAATAGAAAAATATGATTGATTTTATTCCTACGCATCTGGAAATCAAAGTACAAAAATTTAGACGATTTTTACCTGTAGAATATATTATGCAAAATCATCATACCCTTTAGAGCGAAGTACATCAACATATATCTGAATACTATCATAGATATTCAGATCATTAGAGCAGCATGTTGGATTTAAGGTTTAATCCAATCTAAGTAGAGAGAATACCTTTTTTTTCTAGTACCGGCTGGCTGCTACTTTACTAAGAAGTTTCTACATTATTGTCAAGTTTCTATATCGTTCTACATCAGACCAATATTCTATATACAAACTGTTTCAGTTATTCTCATAAAAAGTCACGCGTTGTCTAATTTGTTAAAATTTTTTGACCTGTCATCGGGAACTAATTTCAGAAACTTTTTGTCTGTTTTTTATCTGTTTTATAGTTATTTGGACGAGCGTTGTGAGTTTTGTTGCGTAAGTGAAGGTGTTAACGTATCGATTTAATGTCGATCAGGTTTTGATTCTTACGTATCGACTATGGTATACCAGTTATTGCATAAGCATTTATGAGTATTTTTAACTGTTCGAATATGGCATGACAAGTTTGGTGAGGCAATGCTGTATTAATATCACATACTTTAATGTGGATATTTCTCGATATGTAACTATAAGTTTTTGGTCGATTTCTAACCGGTCAATAAGAAATTGTATTTATAAAATAATTTTAAAGTATAAACCTCAAAAATAATAGCAGAGTCGTTATAGCGATATTCTATTTGTGAAACAGATTTAGTATTCTAAAATAATGCCATGGGAAAACGCTAAAAAGATATGTATGAAAACCTCTGCAATAGATATTTAATAAATCTTCACACAGCTTGAAGAGGTTATGTATTCTTTTTCTACTTAAGTTTGCGATGAGATCCAACCTAAACCAGAAAATACCAAGGTCTTAATTCAAATTCAAAATATTATTGTAAGCAAGCACTGTTTAATCATCAAATCTGTTGCTGAGTCAGGTCTACAATAAAGAGCCAGTAACAAATTTGTGAATTACATTTCGTCACTGCTTTGTTTGACAGAAAATAGGTAAATCTGCACATTTCTGTCATTCATATTATCCTCAATAGTATATATATAGTATAATAAGTTTTCTTCAGAGACTATCGATCACTTATTTGAATATATTGCCTCACCCATAACCAAAATAAATGCACGCCTTGTATAACTCCAAAAATGCTACGAATCTCCTCTTTCTTACAAATATTGAGGCATTGACTGACTAAAAATATCGATTCATCACTGACTACATTACCGTTTGTAAACTTTAGTGTTTAGGGTATTTCAGTCGTATAGGTTTAAAATACTGATCTTAAAATTTAGCTATGTGGACCACTAATAAATAACTTGGTTGCCTTTTTGGTTAACGTAACTATCCACTCTTATAAAGGAATTTGTAAGAGAATGTAGTTAAAAAAATCAAAAATCCTTTAAAACAAGCAGTTTTGCTTAGAGTAAATATTTTCAAAGCGAATGATTACAAGTTGTCTAATTTCTACTTGTAACGTGCATCGCTTTTATGAGTCCTGTCAAATCATATCTTCCAATACATGTGGGAGCTAAACGAAAGTTTACTCAATGTATTTAATATAATTTCTGTAGTCACGGGAAAATTCACTAACTACAGACACGCGTCGCTCCCGCCCAAAAAATATATCTACGCAATTCTCCACCGTAGACAATCTTATTTATATATTTCATGCTGATAAATCTTTAATGGTTCCCTTTGATATTCTGTCAAGGAAATGTTAACTTTATTTTTTAGGTGTTAGAAGCTGATTTCAGGTATAATATGTAACAATTGATACGGTATTTATTTTTGATAACTACCATAGGCGTAGCAAAACACGGCGCGTGGCGATTTTGTGGGAAGACTGCCGGTTTTGGTAAGCAATTTAAAATTATCAATACTAATTTAATAATGTTTAGGCATATGTATGCTGTGTATAATTGTGACTGCCTATACAATAGTATGTACTCATTGATTAGACTTTATTACAAATTTGATAGTTTTATTCGTTTTATTTCACCTGATATTAATTAAATTTAAATAAAGAATAAATTATGCGATTTAATTATTAGGCTTTTGGGGTGAAACCCTTTGTATTCAAAAGTTAATTCCCTTTTTTGCATTGTACAAACTATTCTAAAGATCTTATACTTGGTTAGGACTCCTACGTACAGGCTTAAAAAAATTCAAACATACTAAAATTAAAAGTAATTGATTACGTATATTTAGTATCGTTATACATAAAATCGCAATTTTTTTCTATATAATAATATAATTGTACTAACGTACTAAAATAAAACTTCATAGAAAAAAAATTGCGAGAAAACTACGTTTAATCCATAGGGATAACCTTTCAAAGGCAAAAATTATGGAAAGAAAGGAATTTATCGAATTCTTATTTCAACTTGGTAACTTCATAGTTTTGTATGGTCGTTTTCCATGACAATGACATTGGAGCTTTTAAAACGCCATTATATTACTAGAAGTACTATTTAATAATGGAGGAAGAACTACGTATTAATAGAAGTAATCTCGAGTGAAAAATAATGATAAACTCGATGTAACTTACTCGAATATTTACAAAGTTAAAAAAATAAAGAAGAGTGTGGCATTCGTTACGCAAAGTTAATTATTATTACGATCGTCACAACAAAGGGTCTGAGTGGCCCCGAGCATTTATACCGCAGAACTCAATTTGTTAGAGCTCGTGAGGAATGCAAGCGATCTGCACTGCTTGCAAGTATGGAAAGTATTAGCAAGACGAAAAATGCTTAATCGATTTAATAAAAACCTACGGAATTTATTTATATCTATAAATTATATAATTTATTTATTTAAACTATGCGATGTTATTTTTGACTGGAAAGTTTGTTTGTTTTGTTTGTTTTTATTGCATTAATTTAAATAATAATAATAATAATAAAAAACAACAAAATTTGCATTGACGGGCTTATCTCGGAAACGGAATCTGAAAATATAATAGGTTACTATTGTTTTTGTTATCTAGGCAACGGTACTAAAGTGCAAATGAAAAAAGTAGTTGAAAAATATATCCTTTAAAACGTGATTTTTTTAAAATATTTTTATATTATTCAAGGCGTGTATACTAGATATTTATAAAAGGCTTGTGATCACTTCTTTTTTATTATATTATATATGTTAATTTTATCTTGTGATTAATAAGCATCATATATAAACGTCTAATAGTTTCTAGAACTTTCTAGAATGCTAAAGTGACAGTCGTTACTATTTTGCCGGCCATAATAATTCAGTTTAGTTCTATGTATCTCTATGTTCTATATAAATAAATAAATATATGGGACACTTACACACACGGTCGTCCGTCCCCAAAGTAAGTAACTTAATACTGGTGTTATGGGTGACAGGCAACTGCTGAATATATACTTATATATTTTTTAAATACATACTTAAATACAAATATATACCCAGGCTCAAAGACCAACAAATTCATTTATAGAAAATGTTGGCCCTCGGCGGGAATCGAACCCGCGACCCGCGGGGCTGAAGGCAGGGTCACTACCCACTGTTCCAACGAGCCAGTCACTATGTATCTTTCGCACAACATGATGTATACTCATTTTGTTACTCCACATATTAATTAAAATCATTTTAACTATAAATCTATCACCTGTTAAAGATTGTAAAAAGTTAAATCGTACACAAAACACTTTTATGTCCAACAGTACATCAACCCTAGAGAAAGGGCCGGACCCCACGTGAAAGGCGCGAGTGTCAGAAAAACAGCTCGCAGTCCGCAATGAATAGCAAAAATGTAAATTTCACGCAACTATACATCGAAAGAGATGGCTTAGGTGGGGTCGACGAGGTCCAAATCAACACGCATAAGCGTTGTTACACAAACAAATCCTTTACACATCTAAATGTAAATAAAAGTCTTGCGGAATTCTACAGATATTAAATTTACCGTAATTCTGTACCCGGCTGAGTAGAATAGACCACACTTTTTTCTTACCAAGGTATCGTAAATGACGAATAAGCTAAGTTGACCCGTCGTGTGGTATCCGGCTGAGTAGAATATGCCAACCTTTATTTTTTACTGTAGTGTCGTAAAAGGCGACTAAGGTAAGTTGACTCGTCGTGTAGTATCCGGCTGAGTAGAATATACCACTTTTATTTCTTACCGAGGTGTCGCAAAAGGCGACAAAAGTAAATTGACGTCGCGCAGGCGGCCGGTGGTAAAATACGTAGCCAAATCATGTTATAACATGTTGTGCTGACCCCACTTAGAGTGGGATAAGGGTAGGAGTATGATGATTTAATTTATCGTAATTGCCTATAACGATATCCTAACATGTGTGGTTAGTGCGATTATTTTAACTGGCACGATCGCCATCGCTGACGCGATCGAGTAAGTTAAAAAAACTCGCACTAAGAACACTGGTCTTAACAAATCTACGTATTTGTCTCTAACTGTCTGTTTAACTATATACCATTATTATACGAGGTGTGTTCAAAAAGTATCGCGAATTTTGTGTATTTTCAAAAATTATTTATTTATTCGTAAATATCTATTTTGTCCCCTTCAAAGTAATCCCTCTGGGATATTATACACTTGTGCTAACGTTTTTACAAATCTTCGAAGCACTTCAAAAAATCATTTTTTTGTATCTTGTTTAGCTCCTCCTTCGATGCCGTCTTTATCTCGGCAATCGTGGCGTAGTGTCGTCCTTTGAACACACCTCGTACACTATAATTTCTTTATCTTATATCAGTGATATTTTATCAATCATAATATCTGGAATTGTAATTATTTTAGAAAATTTTAAAAGCTCAAAGAATGGGATTAAATGGTCAGTCGCTTTTTGCTTTAACTTGGACCAGAGTATAACTTTATGCATTCGGCTGGTACAACTTAATGATTCGAGGGCCTGTGTCTAAGCCCTTGTTTTGGTTAGCTGAAGGTGACTTTATTCCTCAATTTTATACCGCTTATGCGTGGAACTTTACATCGTATTCTAATCGTAAAAATTTCTATTGTATATTTTTTTTTAGTTTGAAATAAAAATGTACAAGTTATGTCTATCTTTAATAACACGCTAGGACTATACAAATCCTGCCCACGTGGAATGGTCCCAAGGACGCTGGCAGCGTTTCCGCGTTGAGTCTTGCTAAGCTTTCTTTGTACTAAAAACAAGCCAGCCGAATAAACCGAGGGGTTAAAACGGATATTTTTTTTACTTTGACTCCATGACCCTAGGGAATCCACTGCAAATGGCACAAATATATAATGTAAATATATAACTCTCGATAATGATGCATTCGCCGTTTGCCGTATTCGGCCATTTCCGCCGCAGCTCCAGGTCTTGACGCTATTTCCTTGATATGGGACAAGGCTAACGTAACCACGCATGTTGCGTCCCACATTAAGGTCCAACCCTGTTCCTAAGAAACCAGCGTCAAATAGTTAGCATTACTTATTAATAATTAGCGGCCTGCCCCTGCATCGCACGGGTATAAAATATATATCCCATGTCAGTCAGTGTAAAAAAATGATTAAAATTGATCCATTTTTTTTGATTTATTCATTACTGCCCGTGGCCGTATCTTTAAATTTGGAGAAAAACAATTTCCTTTCCCTATACCAAGAAGATTTCCTGCTATCTTTGGAATATCTAAATTCATATAGTACATTATTACTTATTTACTTTTATATTTTCCCTATGTATTTTATTTTTACAATTAATTACAGAATGTCTTTAAACAAACTCTTGAAAGAGCGACATCGCTGCTAAAGTCGAAGTGTTATAGGGCGAAGCGCGGCCTCCTCACGGCATTTTAAATCTGTAATATCTCCGAAAATGTTCACTTAAATTACATGCTGTAAACGGCCATATTGATCTTTATTAAATCAACTATTTATTTAAGGTACTTAATTGGATAAGGATTAATGCTGTATTGTATAAGAATTGCTTCAAAAATAAGGCATCATTTTTCGTTAAAAGTAAATGAAAAAAACTGCTATTGTGGGTTATCTATAAGAGATAGATATATACCATCCAGGACTTTTCTGTAGACCTTTTTAAGGTGTACAAATACTTAGTACATCATTTTGATAAATCTCGTAGGGCTTAGCCTGCGTTTGCAATGTAAGCGGAAAAAAATGTAATTATTTACAGAAACCTCAAAAATTACATTATTTCTCTACTTCGTATTGAATGTTATTATACGTACAAACCTTTCTCTGGAATCACTCTATCTATTAAAAAAACCCGCATCAAAATCGGTTGCGTAGTTTTAAAGTTTTATGCGTACATACGGAAATATGGACTTTGTTTTATAATATGTAGTGATATAATTTATATTTTTCGGCTGTATATTATGAATTACAGAAAGATGAAAGTCGCACAAATCTAAAGCAGTAATAGCACGCCACCATGAGTGGCAGTATAAATTAGATACGCTGCTATGTTGTTTAAAAGAAATACCTTTTCGTACCAAAATACTGCTGAAGGTGAAGCTATAAGCATTTACAGGCAATATATAAGCGTATTATATAGTACTCAAAACGAGATTAATCATCCTGTGTCACAGAATTGAGCCACGCGTAAGTCACGTGACATGCGCGGGCGCAATTGATTAGAAAAGGGCATAGAGCATGAAAATGTTATGAATAGTACAATTTTAATAAGTACAGTGGGGAAAGAAAACTTTGTATACTACGTAAAAGTTTTCTTACCTTAGTTTACGTACCTGGGTGACCGAGCCATGCTCAGTAATTTTTAAAATGATGTAAAAAATTTTTTTTTTTTTTAAATTTAAAAGAAAAATTAAAAAATAATAGGGCAGGTGGGGCTTGATCCTACGATTTTCACCTCTCTAGACCGCACGTTCACAAATGAACTACCATGATTTTACGTTTGACAGCGAAAAATTGTGATTGTATTTAACGAACTGTTGTATGTTTACTTTGGTAAGTTAAGTTTTTAGTATTTTTGCATCGTTTGAACGACACTTAGCGCCTCATAAATGATATTTTACTGTAGGCATGAAAGGGCCATGCCTAGTCATTGCCAATAAAAAGATTATAATATATGTATGTCGTGGTGACAGATTGCGCCTTGGTAACCGGTTGGGGGACTAGTAATTCTGATATTAATGCCGATAAGTTGCCTTTAATGTGAGAAAATCAACAGTGATTAAGATCCCTTAAATAAATTATAACTTGCCTATACTATTGTCAATAGTGTACAACGTCAAAATTATTTTGAATTATAAATTTTAATCCCGGAGGTACTATTTTTTAATTTGAACAATTATTTTTTGTTAAAACTTATTCAGTTTGCTTGACTTAACTGAAAACCATTACCAATAGAGCTAATAGATTCTTCTATTTGCAGACAAATTTGCTTTCTTTGTGACAGATTATCAGAAGTCGCCATTGAAAAAAACTATTACCAGGTTTCTGGATAGGTGACTAATATTTTGATATTAATAGCAACAAGTTAGCGGTGTGGTATCTGGCTAAGTAGAATAGTACCACCATCATTTCTTACCGAGGTGTCGTAAAAGGCTACTAAGGTAAGTCGACCCGCCGTGTAGTATCCAGCTGAGTAGAATAGACCACCCTCATTTCTTACCGAGGTGTCGTAAAAGCGACTAAGGTAAGTCGACCCACCGTGTGATATCCGGTTTAGTAGAATATACCACCCTCCTTCTTACCGAGGTGTCGTAAAACATGACTAAGGTAAGTTGACGTCAGGCAGGCGGCCCGGTCGTGAAAACGCTGCCAAATCATGTGACAGCATGTTTATAACATGTTGTGCTGACCCCACTTAGACTGGGATAAGGGCAGGAGGATATATAATTCATAACAACAAGTACATTTATCTTCTACCCGTGCCAAATCACTAAGGAACCAATGTACCACAATGTAGCGGAATGAAAGTTTCGCAGCGGAATGAGCTATAGTCTGTCGAATGCAGGATATATATGTATTGGATTTGTTATATGGTGTCTCCAGGCATCTATTAGGACGGTCATGTTTTAACGATGGATGTAGGCCCGCAAGTTCGAAGCATCTAGACTTTTCTGACTATCGATGGGTAAAGTAAAGACGAAAGAAAAGTAAAGTAACGGCCTTTTACTCTCCCACTGCTGGGAATAGGTCTCTTCTCTCAGCTTTTGGAGAGAAGGATTGGAGCTAAGATCTTACACTGCTCCAATGAGGACTGGTAGGTTACACATATCTCCAGAAATCTCTAGACATATGCAGGTCTCACGATGTTTTCCTTCACCGAAAGGCGTGTGATAAATTGTAATTATCAATTAGATGCATAAGTTTTAACAGAAAAACTCATTAGTCTGCCCGGGTTCGAACCCGTGACCTCCTCGAAAGAGTCGAACGATGTTACCGCTGGGCCATCACAGCTAGCCTATGGCTATGTCTCATATACGTTAGTATAATAGGTTAAAAGAGTTTGATAGAGTTTTTTATAATAGAAGATATTTGTTTAAAAGAAATGACAATATTGATTAGACGATTTGTTTAATAGTCATAAACGATTTTAGCCTTCGTTGTGCAAAAAAGTTCCGAATTAAAAGTTCAAAGAAATAAAGGTTTTTGTTTCGTGAGTGAGCAACGATTTGCAGCCGTGTCATCCCATATCATACCATGTTTACCTTTTTGTTTTAACAAAAGGTTGGAGGTTAGGATTGCGCGTAATTGGCAAATGATTTGGTTGCCTAATTTATAATTTACTTTTTAATGGAAAACTTAGTGAGGGATAACAAGTATGTATCGTATTAAGTGATTATTTTTACTCCAAAATAACTTAATAGATGGTTATATAAGCCATTACTAAGAGAAGCCGTGTGGTATCCAGCTGAGTAGAAAAGACCAAACTCATTTCTAACCAAGGTGTCGTAAAACGCGACTAAAGTAAGTTGACCCACCGTGTGGTATCCGGTTAAGTAGAATAGATCACCGTCTTTCTTACCGAGGTGTCGTAAAATACGACTAATGTAAGTTGAAGTCAGGCAGGCAGCCGGTCGCAAAATACGTATCCAAATCATGTGATAACATGTTTATAACATATTTTGGCGACCCCACTTAGAGTGGGATAAAGGCTAGAGGATTTAGTAATACAAGCTATTACTAAGAAATTAGCGCTGACAGATAAACTATAAATGAATACGCCTAGGTTTCTTTGGAGGTTGACGCTACGTTACCTTACGTTGGATGACATCTGTGGGATACCCGTGAAAGTGTAACAGATAGATCGACGGACAAAAAGATGGCTATCTTTCTGTCCGTCCGACTGTCGTTTTTATAATACAGTAGAGTTTACCGAGGTTATTCTATAATTAACATGAGATTATAACTAAATTGTCAAATCAGTAATAAATCCTATTGCATCTATTTTTATGTTGAAAATGGCTACTAATTGTGTTTGCTTATAATTGTAACAATGTAACTAAGGATCATGTGGAGATCGCATGATTTTTAAAATTTAGTAACAATTATAATTAATTTAAAATATATAGGACACTTGTATAGGATAAAAGACCATTTTTTTGTCAGGAACAGGGGAAAAACGCAAATTTAAGGCTTTTAAAACAAAATTTTTTTTTTTAAATAAATTTAATTTATTGCGGATAATATATATAAACGGAAAACGTTTAAGTTTTAAATCGATATGTTTTAATGTTAATTTTGCTACAAAAAACTATGCGGTCCTACAATTCGGGTATATAATAACATAATACGAGCAATTTAAACGATTAACATCAGCCGGAAGTTGCTGCAGGTTTTGCGGGAAGCGAGGTGGGCGGTGCGGGCGCATCCGACATTTGTTTTTTTTTAAATAGACAATTTTTTGCTACACTTGTCTGTGAAATAATGGGTTGGAATTAACGTTACTTCATTTATAGTATGAAAGATGCAGTACACAGTTCAAAATCTAATTTTTGCAGTGTAATTTACCTATCGAAGTCGATGCAAATATCGTGCAAAGGTTTATTCCAGACTGATGGGTTCGGTGAAAGAGAAAATGGTATCACAATTAAATAGACACTGCTATGACGGTTGAATATGACTGTTTATTTTACAAATGGTTTACATGTTGCATGCCCCTTTTGACGCTCTCAGACAAAATCCACCAAACCGGGACTATCAAAAGACATCATTGGTTTAGAAGCAAAGTTTCTACTTCTTCTTATTCAACTGAGGGGCGTCCACTGTTGGACAAACGGTTTTTCTTGATCTCCATACTATAAGATTTTGTGCCGCTTTGATTGTCGTTAGTTCAGCTCATGCGTTGTATACCTTCGCTGTATTTTCTGCTGCTTAGAGCTTACTGCCAACTGCAAAAAGTGGAAATTTTAAGTTCGACAATAAAATGTCATTCACTTATTCCGTGTGGAATAGCTACTTTGAATAGGCTTGTATTCCTTCAAGCTTTAATATCAAAGATATAAACTGAATTATTACCAAAATTAATCAAAATGAGTCCAACCATTTGACGTAAAGACAGACGAGATAACCCATTAATTATGTTCATGTGGATGGTTTCTGTGATTGATTTTAAGTCAAATTGTTTTTTACATGCTATGCTAATTACCTACATCTAACGTAACAACCGTAAATATTATATTTAATTCCGCACTTGGTGTTCAATGTACTTGAAAGAACACGTGTAGCATACGATTGTCGCCCCGCCCACCAATTATCTACGCAAGTGTACAAGCAGCTTTTAGTTGGAACAGTGTAAAATAGTTTGCGTTTCGCTCATTAATAAAAAACAGTTGTATTAATATTATTAATACATACTCTTATATGGAGGTAAGATAGTAGCTACGAACTAAATGATTTATCCATGCATAATTCATAAAATACCACACAACCCTAGTAATCTACACACTCACAACCGCAATCTAAACAATAATTTTAACCTGTACTACATAAGGAGATTGATGCTATGATAATATCGCGAGGTTTTTCCATTTTGTCGTGATTATAGCAAAATAGTTTTTTATTTGTTATGACAATCAAAGATGAATGAACAATCTATACGTAACAGACTACATACCTGTATTATACTGAAAAAGTTTTGTTAGTTAAATTAATTCATCTTCCTCCTACCCTTATCCCACTCAAAGTGGAGTCGGCACAACATGTTTTAAATATGTGGTAACGTGATTTCGCTTCGGTTTAGCTGACGTCAATTTACCTAAGTCACCTTTTATGACATCTCGGTAAGAAATAAGTGTCGGTTATTCTACTCAGTCGGTTACCACACGATGGGCCAATTTATCTAAGTCACCTTTTACGACACCTCGGTAAGAAATGAAGGTAGTCTATTCTGTTCAGCCAGATACAAGGCGGTTTAGTTAAGATAATTATATTTTGTATTTACCCGCACCCATCGCAGTAGATTGCTTCGCAAAATGGCAAATGACTACCAAACAATCCCATTTTGAAAATCATTTCAACCGTTCAGACTAGTAAGAGCGCTGATTCTCACAGAGCCAGAAATGATGGCTATCCATGGCTCACCATAGGCCATTTTATCCAATTTTTAATCAAGCTACCGAGGCGGGTAATATCGCAAATTATAGTGCGCAGATATTACCGCGGGCTTCGGTTAACTACGTGACGTTGGCTATGCTACTATACTGTAGATCTACATTTGTTACTTTGTTCTTATGTTCAAATCACGGTTAACAATTGTGTATACCTTATAATATGAGCTCTTATAGCCCAACAGTGAGATTGTGCAACTCTTTTGAGGAGGTCACGAGTTCAAACCCCGGGCCGGCACCAATGAGTTTTTATATTTAAACTTGTGTCTACTTTATAATTACAATTTATCCCACGCTTGTCAGTAAAGAAAATCATCGCGAGGGAACCTGCATATCCCTATAAGAATTCTGGGGATATGTGTAATCTACCAATCCACATTGGAGCAGCGTGGTAGGTCTTAACTTCAACCCTTCTCTCCAGAAACGGATAGAGATAATATACTCTAATAACAAGTTATAAACCAAAATTTGACAACCAAATCCAATATATGCATATTCCTTAATAAGCAATAAGACATGATTTTTTTTCTTTATATCAATTTGGTTATGCAAGTATAATGAAAGTGCAATTTAAGAAACTTAATACCCTAGTTTCCAAAGCACACACACACACGCACACACACACGCACACGCACACGCGCACGCGCACGCGCGCACGCACGCACGCACGCACGCACGCACGCACGCACGCACGCACGCACGCACACACACACACACACACAAATATTTATACCCAGCCGCGATATAAACGCACTCTTACAAAATCTATTATTTTTCTAGTGTTTGTTTTATTTGTTTTGATGTTGTCAATCAATAAGTAAAACTACAATAGATAGGAAATTGGGCATCTAGTGGTTGTATAAATTAATTGCAATTTGGCACCACTTTAATGTGATTATTACGATAATGTAGTCCATTTATGTTTGCGTTATGTTTATTTTTAGTTTTTCATTTTATATATCTATACTTATTATAAAACCCAGTCTCCAAAAGCTATCTGTCTGTATATGATCGGTTTTCTCAAAATAAAGAGAACGGATTTTTGAACGGTACGGTAGTGTAATTCTTCCGAAATTTTTACGTTAATAGTACATTACGGTCTTAAGAAAACTCGACTGCTGGGAGCTTTAATTGCATGTGCCACGTAAACCAACAGAGGTACACCAAAATAATGTACAAGAGAATTGGAGATCTACAAAAGTTCTACAAAAAAGTTTTCGACAGCATGTCTCTATCTCTTATGGTTAAATCAAAATAAGTACTCTTATGTTCAAAATTTCGATTAAAAATATTATATAACGTTATTTACGCGTTAGACTTTTTTATTGTCTGATTTTCATACGAGCGTAGCTGCAAGCATAGCTAGGTAATACTATTTCGGAGCCGAATTCAAGAAAGTATTTTTTAATAGAATAAGTGTAAGATCTAGAAAAAAATACCTCATATACTTTATTATCTGGCTTTGACATGTACAAATGGGATTAATGTTAACAAGCAAGACTCTTACAGCCCTAGTAATAATTGTAAAACGATTAAAATTTCGTTTTCATACACAAGTACAACCGCCATATGCGAACGTCAGAGGCTCCCAGCGGGGAATCGAAACACCCTAAAACAAATGAACGCAGTATATCATACTCAAAATAAGTTTAGCCTATTTTGATTCTTATAAATGTGACTATAAGAACTTATACCGTTTAAACAGTTTAGACATATTTTGGTCTTTGGGGTTGTATTCAAATAATAATTGTATCCCGTCGTTTCGAAACTTGCGAAATTTGTAGCAAAATTTCTGACATGATGTTTGAAGGGTATAGTAGGATATAGGCTCCTACGTGTATATAAACTACATAGGCCATATTGATGTATTATACCCGTATATTGTTTGTTTTTAAGAGAAAAAAATGAATACGATTCGAAATAAATTTCACCATTCATAAAGTTCACCATTTTAATTACATAAAAATATATGTATAATTATAAAATGTTAATTCTTATAAAATGCCATACTAATCTCTATCGTCATAACAAACAGAAGTAAAGCAAACACCAGAGTATAATTATCGAATGTGGAATTGTGGAATGTGGGATAAGTCCCACTTTAAGTGGGGCACAACTTCTTATAAACGTGTTGTCACATGATTTGGCTAGGTATTTTACCATCGGCCGCCTGACTGACGTCAACTTACCTTCTACCGGATACCACACGGTGGGTCAACTTATCTTAGTCGCCTTTAACGACAACTCGGTAAGAAATGAGGTTGGTCTACTCTACTCAACCAGATACCACACGGCGGGTTGAGTTACCTTAATCGCTTTTTATGAAACCTCCACAAGAAATGAGGCTGGTCTATTCCACTCAGCCGGATACCACAAGGCTTAGAGTATAATAACTAATATACGACGAGATTAGATGCATATATGTCTGCAGAGTGCAGAGATGTATAGTATCAAATTTACAGAATATGTTGGTTTCGTGTATCCTTTTTTAAATTTATTAAAAGATATCAAGTTGTTTCATTGTTGTATTGAAATCGCACGACGTTGCCTGAAATGTATCACGTTCAGCAACATATTACACTTTCTAATATTACGTACAGTTTATAAAAAAAATATAATACGGACTTCTATTTCGCTTTCTACTGATTGCAACGATACAAATTGAGCAAGTTTGTGGTTTCTATTATATCCAACCTCGTATACATTGGACACGAGTTGGAAATCTGTGGTAAGTCAAAAATTAAAATTTTCGTTTATTTAAAAATTAAAGCTGCAATTGTTATTTTATAAAACTATCGAAGTATATATAAAACTCTACATAGTTTGATATATACTATTTAAAGTATAAATCTATTAGCTTTTACCCGCACCTTCGTTCGTGTAGACTGTTGTCGTGTGATATGCCGATAATAGATGGCGCTTTTCAAAGTTTTCCTATTCCTGTATAATTAACAGGATTTCTATAGCTATTATTCCGGGGTACAAGGAATAATTGTGCCAAATATCATCGATATTGGTTCAGCGGATTCGCCGTGAAAGAGCAACAAAGATACACCCTTACACACAAACTTTCCCATTTATAATATTATATATTATTAGGATTTAAAATTTATGCACTAAGTGGAAAACGAAAAAAGTTTATGGCTCCTTTACCAGTTTTTGGGAATTACGAATTTTATACATAAGCAATCTTAAACAATTAATAAAGAGCAACTAAATTCAACTCAGGTGACTAAGCCAAGTTAACCCAACGTGTGGTATCCGGCAGAATAGAAGAAACCACGGCAGAAACCTTATTCCTAGGTAAGTTGACTCGTCGTTTGGTATCCAGCTGAGTAGAGTAGGCCGCCCTCTTTCTTACCGAGGTGCTTCAAAAAGCGATTAAGGTAAGTTGACATCAGGTATTCGGCCGGTCGTAAAATACCTAGCCAAATCATGTGAGAGCATGTTTATTACATGTTGTACCCACCCCACTTAGAGTTAGATAAGGGCAACAATATAATGATGATTCAGTAAAAAAGTTATTTCATATTAATTTTATCTGATAAACAAATTTTATAAGTTACGTCAGTTTTTAATTTACGCGCGAGAATCTATATTGACAACTAATCAAGGAAAAAATCGGCCACTAACCACAATAGCCGCAACGTTGTCGTGTATAATAGACACTTTGATAAAGTATTAATATATATCCATTGTATATAGATATTGACTAACTTTCAGTGGTTCCAACATGATACTTAGGTACTGCACGCAAAACTACAATATTTCAGGATTAATTTTTTTAGTACACAAGTTCCCATAATATCTGGGTATCTCGTTACTAGAAAGAACCTGCGCACTACAAAGTAAACATAAATTCGTAATATTTAGAGCCTCTAGTCGATTGAACGTATATTAAATAAGACAAAAGAAAAACGAATTGAAAATACTCCTGTAAGAAAATGTTGATACGAAATTTTATTTCTTTACTTTTGAAAAGTTTAGTTAGTAATTGTTGGCCCTTCTATTAACTCAGATCAGAACTGGGATCATCCTGGGAACATACTGGGATCAGAATCAAAAATAGCTAAATCCTTTTTAATTACTTTGGATATAGGTAGGTTTGATTCTAACCCCCTCATATAGTAGTACAAAGCAAACCCAAAGCATCCGTACACAATTAAGTATTATAATATACCAGTATCTTTAAATTTTGTTTTTTTTTAAATAAAATATAACATATACCGGTTCGTAGCTGCTGAATATCACAGAACAAAAATAAAATGTGTTGAGAAAATTTGTAAAACAACTTTGTAGTTTATGGTATTACTAGCTTTAATCCGTAACTTCGTTTGCGTAGACTGTTGTGGCGTTATCTGCCAAGTTCCATCGATATTGTTTAAGCGGAATCGCCGTGGAAGAGTAACAAATATACATCCATACTCACAAACTATCACGTTTGTAATATATGAAGAAAGTAGGATTTATAGCTTAAGTGGCCTGAAATTCAGCGTTATATGCAGTAATTGCAATAAATAAATTATAATTATGTACTTTTTTGAATTAATCATTTAAATCCTACATAAATTATGCAGGTCACTTTTGACCAGTACACATATAAGTACCAGTTTCCTTGTGACAATACTCGAAAGAATTTTTGAAGTTTGATCGACAAACCGCTGCGTCGCAGGGGACGATGGGGGCGTGTGCTCTCTCAACCCTGAAATGAGTTCGAAGTAAGTTGCAGCGTAACTTCGAGCGGTAGCAACATGTAAAGTTAAATGTTAACTAACCACTTACAATAGCTAAGTTAGATTTATGTATTTACTGAATAACATATTTATTACTCAGTATCATACACAAATCTAACTTAAAAATTAAATTATTGAACATTTCTTCGAAATTATTGAATCAACATCTTTGAAGAGTTGATTTTCTATTTTTTTAAGCGTCTAACAGGTATATTATTTCGAATTTATAATATTATTTTAAAGCGTAATTAAAATAATTGTAAAAAAGCTATAAAAAGTACCATACAACTTGGATTGAAACGATTCATAATACGTAAGGTTATAAATTAAGGTATCCGAATTTCCCTAGATTAATAAAAAAGATACACAATATGACAAAATTTAGAAGATACAAAATCTTGTGATGGAATTTTTATTATAAAAAAAAGTTGTAGTATTGGAGTATTATATAAGTAGCTAAATATCTTAAATTAATACTCCGATGTTGTATTTATATTAACTGTCTATTTTAAAAACTAACTTAAAGAAATTCATAGTGACTATGGTTGAAGTTAAGCGATCTGATAAAAACACTACCGTTTAAATAACAAAGAATTGAATAAGGAACAATAAATTCTTAGAAAATGAACATCTTTTGAATTCTCAACAAATAAAAAAATATTTTCAAATGTTTCTATACAATTGAATTTAGTAGATAAAGTAAACGTATTAGGTATTGCTAAATAACTTAAAAAGAAGTAGATTACTTTTTTTACTCTTATTGACGAAAAACAGTTCGAACGCTGCGAACTAATGTTCTATTGTGCAATGTTGGTATTGTTAGTTAATTGACTTGAAACTAATGAACGTAAAACACATATACTCGTACTAATATAACATTTGAAACTAGGCACAACCCCACATAGAGTGGGATAAGGGCAGGAAGAAGAATGGTTTAGCACTATCGTCAAAATGTGTAGTGTACAAAGAGGTTATCGTAAGTTTTCGTGTCGAGTCGCTAATACTGAGGCCATACTCGTGGGTTTCGTGTACACCGCCCTTGCCCAATCCCTGTTTAAATTAGGATAGGCTGTGACATGTCTTTAGACTTGGCATTACACGACCACGAGCTATATACTCGTATGTATAGTACATTTATAAGGTAAATAGCTTGTACACATTTAATCCTTTTGTATTTCGTGTGTGTACTCGTAATGTACATATTTTTCGAGACCCCTAGAATAAATTTTTCCTCTTTTTTACTTTGGAACAAGGTGAATTTTTTCTCATCATATCAAGTAAAATTGACCTATTATCTATTATTGTTAAGTACCCGGTTGACCGAGCCTTACTAGGTTATTTTTTACAAAATAAAAAAAAGAAAATTAAAAAAAAAGAAAATATAATTAGTTGGGGATCGAGCTATTTACATCTCTTGAGACTGTCCGTTCCCGGAATAACCTACGCTGACTTGACAGTTAATGGCAAAAATAGTGTTTTATATTCAATATAAATTTTAGTATTTTTTTGCCCAAAAACAGGGATAAAACGATTTTTTTTTAATAAAACCTAGCTAGATCGATTTTTTTCCCCCAAAACACCTAACATGCTGAATGTTAGGAAAATCGTTGAAGCCGTTTTCGAGATTCTGAAAATATATACATATATATAAATACATACAAAGTTAATGTTGTATGTATAATACATACAAAGTTAATCTTGTATGAAAATATATACATATATATAAATACATACAAGATTAACCCAGTTAAATATTAAAGATAACTTCAACTATTTAATTTAAAATTATATAAATTTATGTTCATAATAATTTATATTGAAAGGAGCTTTCAACAACTCTCTTAAGCACTCTCGATTCGTCAAATTGCAATGAAGATACCACTGGTTCGGAAATGTATTCTTTTCAGAGAAGAACCGAAAGAAGAAATTGGCGGGCACTTTAAAAAAATAAGGTAAAATTAGCTAACAATATTATTTACTCTATGCCTTTTAGTGTGTGCGTTTGCAATTCCAGTTGCTTATCTCCATTCAAATTTAATATTGAAGAGGTGTGAATAAGGCCTTTTCCCCGACGAGTAAGACCTTTGTCTAGCATCATTAAAAAAAAATAATGTCGTCCTATTTTTATATTTTATAAGATGGAACAGGATGCCTGATCCACATCTTGATAGATTTGATGAGAACCTTAGGCATATCGTTAGATTTAATATTTCCAATCTGCTTAGTACCAAACAAACATGGAATCTATCTTACTTGACAATTCAAAATCGATATGCAACATCGATCGTTGATCGTTTTTATTCATAATTAGATTAGTCGATTCCTAAGGCGTATGCTCAAAAAAAAACTACCACACAAATTATTTTATCGGTTTTTATCGTTTACCGATTATTTTAATCGGCCCGGGTGTCCGTCTGTCGGTAATAGTGGTAATCGCCCGCTAATCGGCGGACAATTTACGAAATTGTCGATCCATGTCGGCGTCCGAGTCGATGATCGATTAGTGATGTATCGAGCAGAGATTATCGACAGTACCAAGGATAATAATATTTATGTAAACATTCATATGTGGATCTTGACTTTATAAATATCATCAAAGAATTGTAAGTAGAATGAATATTAATATGATTAAAGACATATTCAGAAAAAAGTTTTACCATTGACAATCCTATCCTACCAATATTGTAAATGCGAAAGTTTGTGAGTATGGATGTATGTTTGTTACTTTTTCACGGCGAATCCGCTGAACTAATATGGATAAAATTTGGAACAATTATTCCTTATACACTAGAATAACATACATATAGGCTATATAAAGCCTATTAATTCTATAGGAATAGGATGACACTATAAAGCGCCATCTAATATCAATCAATCACATGGCAAAAGTCTACGCAAACGAAGTTGCGGGTAAAAGCTAGTAAGGTCATATTTAATCACAAACACACATTTAAAAAAAACGTAAGAATAATTAAAAATGATATAAATTAGTTTTAAAAGCTAGTAGTCGCCAAGGCTGTAATATTTATCTATATGTGAATGTTATAAATATTTATTAAATTACCCTGAATTATGTAATACATTATTCTGATCTTCCCAGGAACTTTCTTATATATATTGTATTAAAATTTTAATTATAAATAAATAAAATAATATCATTTCCTTTATTTCCATTATAAATGCGATTGAGATCTAACAGTTGTTTGATATAGTGTTATCGATGACGGGAATCAACCGCATTATTTGTAACAAAATTGTTTTAAAAAAAGGTGAAATTGGCAGCGAACCGTCTAACCCCCGTATTGATCACAATAATCGATCGTGTGCCACGTAATTGCGCAGGATCGAACCTGCGACCCATTATACCATTAAAGTCTATCGACCGCAACAATAGGAAAAAACTTTCAAGGAAATATTTATCTTATTGAATAAGTATTAAAGTTCGTAATTCCATTAGCAATGTGTTCAGTAAACAATTTTTAAATAAAATGTTACTATATTTTAGTCATAGGAAATCAACTCTTATTGAAACTTGATAAAGTGAATTTTTATTTGAATAATATAATCAATAACTAGAATAGTATAAATTCAAAATTGGCATCGAACGTTGTTCGGGCGCCAGCGCACCTGTGACGTCACACCGGTCATGACAGATGACATCATTTGAAAAAATAAAACTACATGTTTATTTTATTACAAACTAGCTACACCACGTTTTGCTCTGGGTCATTTTGGAGTTTTCTGTCCCCTAAGAAACTTCACAAGGCAAATGCCACTTTATACTTAACAGAGAGAAAGTGACATACAACATATATGACAAACATATATTTTTCGGGACCGGTAACTTTCAAACACACCAAAGTCAGATCGGATGAATAGTTGTACCAATTGCGTGGATGACAGAACGAACTATTTATGACTATAATAATAAAATTCTAATATTTTAAAATTCATAAATATTTTTAGACTAAGGTAACTTCAATAAAATTTCTAAAAATGTTGATGATTCGAAATTATGTAAAAGTTTATTTATATAGAGAGAATATCTTGGATATGATTTCGAAAAGTTTTCGAAAGTATAAGGTATTAATTATTAGATTTTAAATAATATAATTAGACAATAGTAAATTAGTGGCGTAGCTAGATAATTTTTTTAAGTGCGCTCCCTGAATGATTTTAAACATAGATGTTCGAGACTTCTTGAGTATTGCCCTGTATTTTTTAGTAAGTACCAATATTAACGTCTCGTTCCTGAAATATGGTTAAGTTTATTTTCGGGAGAAATTTTCACTGGTTCAATCTTTAGTTTGCGAGTCGGAGTTTGATGGGTCCCTGAGGTAAGATCTTAAGATAGCCTGGATCCTAATGTTCCGAAATTTGGGTTACTTAGTAGGCGATGTGTATGAAAGAATCGTAGTGACAGAATGACTAGCTAAAGCTAAAGCAACTATTAAAAGGGTTCATAAGAATTGTGAAGAAGAAGATGCAGGAGTCTCGAATACTTTAAATTGACTACGCCACAGCAAATAGACTTGCACATAATGTTTTAATATCATGTGCAAGTTTATTCGGTGCGGCGAAAAGCCATTCTTTTGGTGAAATAAACATCGGTGATCAAAAGGTGGTATAAGAGATTCTACAAGGTATTTTAGTCTTGTATCGAATGAATTTAGCAGCTTCCTTTAATCGTATTAAATCCAATTAACGAATATCAACCATTTATATTAGCTCACTGAAATATTACTTTACTGTAACAGCGGTAGCGTTATTGGCGACAAAATCGGCGCTGTCATTACCAACTAGTCAAATTTCGTTGTCATTCACAATAGTATATATAAGGAAAGCTGTAAAGGGGCTAATAATCTCTTTTTCGTAATTACAAATAAAATAAAATATTTGGGTAACCGAGCCTTGCTCGGTAATTTTATACAAAAAAAAACTTAAAAAAAAAGAAAAATATTAAGTTGGGAGTCGATCCTAGATATCTACATTTCTCGAGGCTGCCCGTTCCCCGAATAAGCTAAGCTGACTTGTGAGTTTGTGGCAAAAATTCAATTTAATATAAATTTTATTATTTTTTTATGAAATTTTACATAAAACCTAGCTATGATCGTTGATTATGACGATTGATCGTTGGTCTTTTCCGAGATTCCGAAAATATACCTACATATATTTATACATACAAGATTAACTCATTTAACTATTAAAGATTCCAGTTATATACTTTTGGTTGTAAGCGAATTATATTTTCCGTACAATAGCGGAACCGTAAAAAAAAGTGTAAAACAAACTTTTTATTTCAACGTTTATGGGTGTCATAACGTTCCGTCGGACACGATTGCTGTGGTTGCCCACCGCACCTTTGTGCGTCGCCGCGAATGTGAGAATACCCATCAGTTGATGGTAAAAGATTACGTCTACACCGCAAGCTTTACTCATTTTGTCCACACTAATCTACACTAATAATGTGAAAGCGTTGGTCAAGGGGCCTTCCCTAGCTGCATGTTCCTGTTAACTGAACGTATATTTTTCCAATAGCTTGTAGGTCTTTGAATTTTCTTATACTTTTATACCATGAAATATCTTTAACCAGAGTTTTTAGGATTTACATTCAGTTGCTTTGAGCAATGTCAAAGCTTTACCATCATTATGGTAAATTATTGCACTTCAGAAAGACACTTCGAAAATACTTTCCTAGGAATGATAAATAAATAAATATATTGGACACTTACACACACGGTCGTCCGTCCCCAAAGTAACTTAATACTTGTGTTATGGTAGGCAGACTACTGGTGAATATATACTTATATATTTTTACCAATACCAATATACACTCAGGCCCAAAGACCAACAAATTCATTTATAGAAAATGATGGCCATCGGCGGGAATCGAACCCGCGAGCCGCGGAGCTGAAGGCAGGGTCACTACCCATTGCACCAAAGGGCCAGCCACAGTATCATGCAAACAATGATGCAGTAATCTTTTACTGCATTATTGTTTGTAACACCGTGCGACTCTTTCGAGGAGGTCACGTGTTCAAACTCGGGGAGACGCCAATGAGTTGTCTGTTAAACCTTATGTGTCTAATTGATAATTGCAATTTATAACACGCTTTTTGATGACGGAGCTTTTCCTTAGGAAACCTGCATCGTGAGGAAATCTCTAGAGAATTCTGGAGATATGCGTAACCTACATGCGGAAAACATCGTGAGGAAACCTGCATATTTCTAGAGATTTCTGGAGATATGTGTAACCTACCAATCCGCATTGGAGCAGTGAGGTAGGTCTTAGCTCTAATCCTTCTCTCCAAAAACGGAGAGAAGAGGCCTATTCTCAACAGTGGGATAGTAAAAGGCCGCTACTTACTAACTTAGTGTTTGTATGTGTTATTTAATTCAGAAGCTGCATTTTTCCAGAAGCTCAAATGAATAAATGATAAATTACTGATTGCAGCGTATCATTTGAACTACATTATTAGTTGTATACATTGACACATTAATAAGACCGACTGCAACAAATCACATATCTTAACGAACTATATATAAAAAACTCGATTAATCCAAAGTAAAAACTAATCAAGCCTATCAGTAAATCGACCAACAAAACCCATGGTAGGGTTAAAAAACAAATGAATGAGGCGGTGCAGGCTCCTCGAGCATAAATCATGTTCGGACGGGAACCGAACGCGCGATCTTAGTAGATTTTAATAAACATGAGGCTATCTCGGTTCATTCATGATTTTTTTGTTATTTTTAATTACGATTTCGTGTGAACGGACCACGGTTGGCTTGGATTGTTAGATGTGGAACATTAGAAGTAGAGCTTCCAGAATATGATATCAAGAATATTATTAGAATAAGGTTTTTATGGTACTTTTACTAATAATAGTGGATGTTGGTACTAATAATGGTGGAAGTTGAACTGGTATTTTTCGTTTTAATCATGGAGTAGATTCTTTGCACTTAACAATTCTTTTGCAACTAATCTATTGATTGTAGAAAAACAGTGTGCGAGCATAACTTGCCTGGTTGGCATAGTCAGCAGTGGCCTTTAGCACCGTCGCGGGTTCTATTCCAATCCAGGGTCAAAATTTTCTACAAATAATCCGTTGATTCCTTAACCACCTTTACCAGTTGTTGGTTGCCCTGCACACATAAGACAAGTATTAAATTACTTACTTTGGGGACAGACGACCGAATTAAGAGAACAGGTACTGTTTATTTCTTCCCCATCTGAAATTAAGACAGGAGCGATTGCTCCTGTCTTAATTTCGTAGTTTCGTATTGATTGCCAAATTCGAGATGGACTGGCATAAAACCAAGCACAAGCCATTTTAAGATTGAAAAAAACAGTAGCTATTATGTGATCACAGAAACTGTTCATCAAAAGAGGAACTTTAAAACCCTTCTAATCTAAAATTTTTATTTAAATTGTTGTGTTGACACAGAATTGTGTTAAATGCACAAAAAAGTTATAATTACAATCGCCATGTTTGTTATTTTATTCTTATATAAATAAATCCATATGCTTCTCAACTCTCAGGAATATGCTTTAGAATTTTTTTTATTATAAAATATTGACCAGCAAAAACTAAACTCAAAGCTAAAAATATCTGAGTGGTAAACAACGCAAAACGTATCATTATTCCAAAAGCTTGTAGTACATGGCTGCCTACATAAAGGCTGTGTTCAATAAAAAATAAAAGAATGTCTATGGTAGAGTGGGCGGCGCGCAGCAGCAGCCTTAATTACGGGGCAGCTTCTTGCCTCATACTCTCTGCTCTCTAACAGATCTGTATATTACTTTCGCAAGGTATCCTACACACAGAGCGTCTAACGCCCATGATACAAGTTTATATAACAAAAGTAATCATCTTCCTGCCCTTAACCCACTCTAAGTGGGGTCGGCACAACATGCTGTCACATGATTTGGCTGTGTTTTTACGACCGACGTCTTACCTCAGTCGTATTTTACGACCCCTCGATGAGAAAGAGGGTGGTCTATTCTACTAAACCAAATACCACACGGTGGGTCAACTTACCTTAGTCGCTTTTTACGACACCTCGGTAAGAAATGAGGGTGGTACTATTCTATTCAGCCGGATACCACACGGCGTATATAACAAAAGTAATAATATTTTTTTTTTGCTATAATCCGCGATGAAGTAAAATAAAAACATATATAATGCTAAATGTAGAGTGGACATTCTGTTTTCATACCTGATACATGCAGGATTCGAAAAAAACATACACAAACCTCCACTACCGCCACCACAATACACAAGCACACTATCACAATAGTTTCGCCTGGCAACCAAAGCATCATCACGAGATAGACTCCACGACAAAATCACAAAGCAGCTTTGGAACTTTGTCGCTTGTGTATTGTGGTGGCGCTGGTTGAGGTTTGTGCATATATTTTTACGAATCCTGCATGTTTCAGATATGAAAACGGATTTCTTTCTCTACATTTAGCATTATATATATTTTCTACTTTGCTTATTACTAATTATTATTTTATTTTTATTATTATTTCATTATATTAATACAATAATTTTACTATTACTTTTGTATTATGGATCTCCGCAAAGTAACGCCGAATAAGTTTATAATATATGCCACTTACTTTATTTTTTACTTTTATTTATAGTTGTTTTTGGTACTGATGCTGCTATTAAAGTAATAACGATAAACTTAGTTGAATTAAAAATTATAATATCAAGTATTGATTTAAGTGGTAGAAGTTGATCATTACGATATTAAGCAAAAGGCGATCTGTATGTTGGCCCAAACAGCTGCAAGATAGATCGGCTAACAGATCTTTACTTCTCTTTTTTCTTATGTAAAAAGTTATTTGCATATTACTTCTATATGTGAAACGGTAAAACTATATGTAAGCTTATTTAGAAATTAATATCCTTGTATAATGTATATTATACATTACTTAGGCATTTATGTAAGCTTAATTTTTATATAAAGCTTTTATAAATTAACTTATACCTTAAATATAAATTAATACAATTAATACCTTATATTATAATAGCGGCCTGCCCCTGCTTCGCACGGGTAAAAAATATATATTGAAAGAACGACATTTAGTTGCGCGTCCGATCGCTACTAAATTCTAAGTGCTGTAGGGCGAAGCGCGGCCTCCTCGCGGGATTTTAAATCTGTGATATCTTCGAAAATGTTCATTTAAATTACATGCTGTAAACGGCCATATAATGTGACTTTGTTTTATACTATGTAGTGATGACATTTAGGAAAATTTGACTGTCTTAAAAATATGTACAAGATTTTCGAAATTATATTTTAAAAGACGATCCGTTGTTAGCAGGCCTTATCTTCGCAATGGTTATTAATATAAAATCTTTTACTAAGATAATACGAACACGCGTTAGCAAAATGCAACTCTAAGCAGTAGTTTGTGATTATAAAAGCATTATCTTGGCTTGGAGCAAGGCTCGATGGCGTCGATACACATAAACTTAACCGTTAGCTTTGTAATATTAAATTATGTACTGCTATTACGATTATAACTTCCTGCCCTTATCCCACTTTAAGTGGGGTCGGCACAACATGTTAATAACATGTTGTCACATGATTTGGCTACATATTTTACAATCGGCTGCCAGCCTGACATCAACTTACCTTAGTCGCCTTTTACGACACGTCGGTAAGAAAAGAGGACTGCTACTACGATTATAATATAAAATATATTTCAACTCTATTTATTATTCTCCTGCCCTTATCCCACACTAAGTGGGGTCGGCATAACATATTTTAAATATGTTGTTACCTGATTTGGCTAGATATTTTACTAGCGGCCGCCTGCCCGACGTCAACCAACCTTAGTCGCCGGTAAGAAATGAGGGTAATCTATTCTACTTAGCCGGACACCACACGGCGGGCTAACGGCAACCTAGGTAAGGTTGCATTTTACGACACCACGGTAAGAAATGGGATGGTCTATTTTACTCAGCCGGATACCACACGGCATTCAGTAAAATGTTTTTTATTTATAATACAAAATGGTAATTTTATACTGTTTTAGTATTTATTAAGCATCAAGACCACACACAACGCCGCAATATCCTGTATGTACATATTTTGACTTTTTCGTATAGTCGACGACGTTGAAGAGTTGAAGAGAATGAAAACCTAGGTAGGTAATAAAAACTTCGAGAAGGTATTGTGCTTTATATTGCGTATATATTAATGTATATTTTTGCATCGCATATCTTACTTTAAGCTATGATAGCCCGGCGGTAAGACCGCGTGCATCTTTCAAGGGATTACGAGTTCACACCCCATGCAGGCACCAATTAGTTTTTCTATAAAAACAAACTCATTTGTCTAATTGATAATCGCAATTTATCACATGTTTTTCGGTGAAGGAAAACATCGTGAGAATTCTACGAATATTTGTTACCTTCCAATCAGCATTAGAGCAGCGTTGTGGGTCATAGCTTCAACTCTTCTCTCCGAAAACGAAGATAGGAGGCTTGCGCCCAGCAGTGGAATACTAACAGGTCATTACTTTTTTCTTTTTATCTTACTTTACTGCTCGCTTGATAATATTAACATAACAATTATGTATCTCAAAAACTGATATCCCAATAGTTAGATGACATGGTTCCTAACAGTTTCCAAGTGTAAATAAAAATTTATGTTTCTGCTAAAGAAAGTAATTATTATTCGCTTTACGCTGGAGCAAAAACTGGACATGTTTTGAGAATTCCTTGCATAAGCTATTAAACCTTCTAATCTGCCTTAAAGGAATCGTGATATTTCTATGCTCTAATCTTTCTTTACAAAGACAGAAATGATCTTTATCGAGCTTAATTATATATAGCCTATAGCCTTCCTCGATAAAAGGACTATCAAAGACACTGAAATAATTTCTCAAATTGGTCCATAGTTCATGAGATTAGAGCGTTCAAACTAACAAACACTCCAGCTTTATTTATTAGTGCAGATAATAATGTATGCCGCCTGAAATGAAATTTATAGCAAACCTCATAAACCCAATATCTATTATGAAAAAGGCTTTTTAAAAAATATAGCCGTACATAAACTTTAAACAAATAAAACTAGAAAATATATTGTAATCGATGGTTTGGAAAAGCATGTAGAAAGTTCTTACGTACTTCGTCGTTCCTTTCAAGTAGAATGTTGAATACCTAAAGAATACTTCAACTGATATATACCTAAAAATGCATAAGTCATCATCTTCCTGCCCTTATCCCACTCTAAGTGGGGTCGGCACAACATGTTATAAACATGCTATCACATGATTTGGCCGCGTTTTTACGACCGCCCGCCTGCCTGATGTCAACTTACTCACACAACACCTCGGTTACAACTCGGTAAGAAAGAGAGTGGTCTATTTTACTTAACCGGATACCACACTGTGGATCAACTTACCTCAGTCGCCTTTTACGAAACCTCGGTAAGAAATGAGGTTGGTCTATTCTGCTCAGCCGGATACCACACGGCGGCTCGACTTACCTTAGTCGCCTTTTACGACACTTCGGTAAGAAATGAGGGTGGTACTATTCTATTCAGCCAGATATCACACGACGGCGAACGATGCATAAGTATGTTGGATAAATTATTATTTTGAGTTATATAAGCAATTTGATTTTGAATTAAAAGTCTACTCTAGGCGAAACCACAGATATTTTTCAGTTGCATAAATATACAACTACCTTGGTACCGAATGTTACAGAAGTTACATGGGCACAATCACTAATAGAACCAATCGAAACGCTCCACAAAAACTACTACCTATAGAACAGTAGATTAAACTGTGATTAAATTTTATTTCATATAAAAAATTGAAAGGCAGAATGACTGGACACTTTCGGCTGGGCGGTGCGGTGGGAAAGATGAGATTAAAAAATATCCACGTAGGTTGGGCGATCTCTTATCAATGGCTATATATTTGTGTGTAAGTTGCTGCCTCTTTAATTTATTATGTGCCCTAGCAGGTTTGATATATAAAAAATAGACAAAATAATGTTCATTGTATGCTTATATTGAATTTCTAATAATAACTAATTTTAAAAGGTAAAGTATTGTTTAAACTTATAAAAGCTTTACAGTATTGTATTGAAAAATGGATGAAGCGTTAAATTTTCCATGTATTCATTTTTCACCTTTAACAAATTTGCGATACAAAATAATGCAATACAAAATCTTCATAACCCACATGAGGTCGGCACAACATGTCACAAACATGTTGCCACATGATTTGGCTACGTGTTTTACGACCGACTGTCTGCCTGAAGTCAACTTAACTTAGTCGTATTTTACGAAACCTCGGTAAGAAATTAGGGTGGTCTATTCTACTCAGCCGGATACCACACGGATGGTCGACTTACCTTAACCGTCGTTTACGACACCTCGGTAAGAAATGAGGGTGGTCTGAATGGACTTCTTTCTTACCATGATATTAACATCCTGTGCTTATATAAATGTGCGTAAATAATTCTATTCAGCCGGATACCACACGGCGTTTATATCATAATCAGCATATCTTTGTGCCCTTATCCCACTCTGAGTGGGGTCGGCACGACGTTATAAACATGCGGTAACATGATTTGGCTACGTATTTTATGATCGGCCGTCTGCCTGACATCGTGATACGTGGTTTCTCAAATAACACGTGACTAAGTCTGTTAGCGATTCTATTAAATAAATTAATAAAAAACTCGTAAGAAAGAGCACCAATATAGGGGTGTTTACTCTATCAAATATATTAATTTAAAACTCCTACTCAAGAAGATTACAATATTGAAGGTGCAAACATGAAATGCCCAAGGGTGAAACAGGTTTGGTATTATATGGAAGCGGTCCACCCACCACCTCTAGCGATTGCTACCATTAAACGATGGGTTTCCAAATTATGCACCTTACGCGTTTCAGATTATTAGATACTACTTTATTGTACCTGTTAATTATGCATTTTAAAAAATGAAAATTCTGTAAATCAATATTATAAAACTAAGTCCTCTGCCGCGTCTGTTGGTATTTATGTCTGTTAGCAATAAAATCAGAAACTTGTGATCCGATTTTATGTCATTTTCACCTTATACAGAGTTATTAACAACGGAAGTACAAATCTGTAAACGGTAATAAAGCTACCAGTTATAGTTCGAAATTTTGGTCTTACCGAGAATAACAGGAAAAATACAATGGGATCAATGTTAATAATATATAAGTGTACATCAAGAAAGTTTGTTAATAAGTACTTACAAGAATTTTGAGATTCAATTTTTTTATTTTTCTAAAGTTTAGGTAATTCAAATCAGCTCACAAGGATGTTAAATCAAGCTAAGTATTCTTAAAGCATAACGATATAAAAAAATAAAATAAAATGAAATTTTGGAATTTTGGGTTAATTTTGAACAATTTAAATTTACTATATTTACGTAAAAGCCAGTTACAAAAACCATTGCATATATGTTATAAATTACAATTTTGAAGCTTGTGATAGCCCAGCGGTGCGATACCATAAGTTTTTCTATTAAAATTGATGTGTTTAATTGATAATTGCAATTTTTCACACTTTTTTGGTGAAAGAAAACGTCGTGAGGAAACCTGCATATCTCTAGAGAATCCTAGGGATATATGTGAAACCTACCAATCCGCAGTGGAGCAGCGTGATAGGTCTTAGCTCCAAACCAACCAATCGTTCTCTCCAAAAACGGAGAAAGGAGGCCTATGCCCAACAGTGGGATAGTAACAGGTCGTTACTTAATTTTATTACAATGTTGCTTAAAAAAACAACAAATTATAACGCACGTCACGGATATAACATTTGATTGACCCGTTGGCGCAGTGGGTAGTGATCCTGCCTTCAGCTCCGCGGGTCGCGGGTTCGATTCCCGCCGAGGGCCAACATTTTCTATAAAAAAAAAAAATGAATTTGTTGGTCTTTGAGCCTGGGTGTTTATTTGTATTTAAGTATGTATTTAGAAAATATATAAGTATATATTCACCAGTTGTCGGTCTACCATAACACAAGTATTAAGTTACTTACTTTGGGGACGGACGACCGTGTGTGTAAGTGTCCCATATATTTATTATTTATTATTATTATTATAACATTTTTTGACGTCATCAGTCGTACATGCATTCAGTAACGAAGTTTCATAAAATGTCAAATGCACAATAATCATGGCTTGTCCTGAAGGCACAACCGTATCATTTACATATCTTGTTTACGGTCTGTCCGTCCGCATATGTTAATGACATACGAACAAATATATTCGCCGTGGACGTCTCACCACGTCGCGATGTATTGTTTCGTACTAGCAGCCAACATATCGAGGCCTTTATAAATTTAGAATCCTACATGACAAAGGTTCTTGCAAAACTGGTCTTGTTGCTTGGTTTTTTTACAATATAAATCCCAGCTGAGTTTTGTTTTTATTTTGTTATAATTTCGCGAAGATGCCGCAGGCAAACCAGCAATATGAATATTAAGAATTTTTTTGTTTAATACAAAGTAACTGTTTCCATTGTCTTTTTTGTTTTCTTTTAATATTAACAGTTCAAATTTTTAAGTATCTGTTTTCGTCTATGTGTGCAATAAATAAAGTATGTTTTATGATATAAAAAATTCTATACAAAAAAAGAAGTTATAATTTTAATTAGGTACTGAAATTATTTATTATTTATTATAATATAAATAAATTCATTCTATCCGTTCATTGAAATATTTATCTAATATGATAATGTTGCGAGAAATAAGTAATGTAAATCCCGTCCTAGATCGCGCAATAGTCATAATTAAATTTTAAATATATTACCTTTTTATTTAAATCCATTTATGTAAATCGTAGCCTCTATATATAAATCGATGCTCTCAATTATCTTATCTACGTGTAATAAACTAAATGAATAGATTGTAGTATATCATACTAGGTATATTAACGAATAAGTAAGAATTTGTTTACCTGTACTTTGAAGTTAATATTTTATGCCGTGTGGTATACGGCTGAGTACAATAAATCATCCTCATTTCTTACCGAGGTGTCGTAAAAGGAGACTGAGGTAAGTCAACCCGTCGTGTGGTAAGTTAATATTTTTTTCCTACTGTCTCAGATACACAATTATTATATACCAATTTCTTTGAAAAAAAAGAAAACTTTTTAGTGGAAAACAAATTCAACTTGGATATGCATTAAAATTAAAAAAATTGAATTTAATTCATTGAAGGTTTCCTACATATTTTCAGTGGATTATCATAGATTTTAATAAATTAATCCTTTACTTGAGGAAATGAGATATCTTACATATATCATGTAATGTCCGAGTGTTCACCTTAATTTAGTACAGAACTATTCAAAGAGGTGAGAGGGGGTTCATGTAGGTAGTCTGTGGTGGTCGCCAACGTTCTAAAAGTTCTGCTCCTTAAATAAATAATAAATTATAGAATAACAAGTAAATACATGTATACTCGGTACACCAAGAAAATAAAAAAAATAGTATAGCACACGTTTCGTATTTGTTAACAGGTTTCATCCGTCGCTATATCGTATCGTCTATAAAAATAAAATGGAAACATAACCTAACGGTCACCGGTCCCATTTGACTGACGGGTGACTGAAATTTATGGCGGCCGATGGACGAATTAATAGTAATTGTTCGAAATAATAGGACGGGTTTATGGTACAGAAGCACGGTAATTTGGGTTAGGAGCTTAGGAGGTAGTTTCGGTAACTTCATATGTTAAAGTAACTGTTTTAGTAATTTCGTGATAGCCATGTTCTGTTTTTTAATTGAGTATTTTATTTTTATATTTTGTTGTAAATGTTGCTGGTAGCATATTGGTATTCGTTACTCCAAACCGCGTTATTAGAAAAATAGTCTAAGATTAAAAAGGTACAAAGGACGAAAAATACTGAAATTTTTTTGAAAAATTTACTAAACCGTATACTGATACATAAATACATACAGAGACATATAACAATAATCAGATCTCCGATCTTTTCAGACGATTATCGAAGACTTACTCCGAGAAAGTGTCCGTACACCCAAATCCCATTATAGTGGCCGCGTCCAAATACAAAATGTTTAACTTCCCTAACAGATTTCACAGGCGTCCTAAGAGCATCCTTAACGACCACGACGGTGCTATAATAGCATCAAACAAGATCTTCACCAACACATACACAAACAGCGTCTTCGCCGGCGAAGAAGAGGTTCCCGTTTGCTTGTATCAAGCGGTCGCAGCACTCTGCCGCGAACGTGATACAGACTTCTTCAAATTCAATTGCAGATATAGTTCTGCAAAACGTTTGCACCCTTAAACTGAGGTTCGATCTCGCAGGAGACACCTTTAAGCCGAGGCTACCATGGACTTTCGAGTGCGTCAATGCAATCGCTCTTACCAATTTTACACGGCGAAGCTTCTGCGCTCGCCCGTCCATCCGGTGATGCTGTCAAAGCTATGGCTAACAGCATTAGTCAATTCGAAAAAAAAAATGAAATGGCTATCCGGAAAATGATCTTTGACGCTCTATGTGACCGTTGTAAGAACTGGTTTCAAGAGCACAATAATAAAATCCGTGCAAATCCTAGGTTAAATCTTAGGTTGTCTAATAGTGAACATCTATTAATAAAGATGGAATTATGCAAAATAATAAATAACCCCACCCTCACAAAATCACAAGCATATAAAACAATACTTTTATTATCTCTATAAATAATTTAACATTTATTGGATTCAGAGGATCAGCGAAACTTTATAATTATACAGCGCCTTTTAAAATGTTTTCTGTATGTCTGGTCACGCCCACGCGTCACGCGGATTTGCATAACTGTCTTGTTTGGGATTTTATACTGTTAGAAGATAAACTTTAGCCATGTGGTATCCGGGTGAGTAGAATAGACAACCCTCATTTCTTACCGAGGTGTCGTAAAAGGCGACTAAGGTAAGTAGATGTCCGTCAGGCGGCCGATCGTAAAAACGCAGCCAAATCATGTGACGACATGTTTATAGCATGTTGTGCCGACCCCTCTTAGAGTTGGATAAGGGCAGGAGGATGATGAGAAGATAAACAAAAACAAATATAGATGTTTACGATTACTTGAATTCTTTATAGATTTTGACCACTATTCTACCTGATCATGATAGATAATATGAGCGTATGTATATTATACACTATTATATGGATAAAAGCTCATTGTTTCTTCTTCTCCCAAATGTTATTCCTAATTATCGTTTTCCGCTTTCCTACTTTGTTCCCTTACTTAGGCCTATTACGGGCATCTTCATTGTTTAGTTAAATTGACATGCATATCTGATATCAGGATTGCACTGCATCCTACTATCGCACTATCTAACTCAAAGGATTATAAAGGTACAGTGCTATATTACCGTGCCAAGTATTAAGACGAGCTTCTTGATGCTTGTCTATATTTAATAACTTATTTATTCTTCGTCTTCGTCACATGGATCCAGCGACTCCAACTTTGTCTAGGTTTTCTGTCCACACAATAGGGGTCTGCGGTCCCAACGTTGCGTTTTTCTATGGGAGGTTGCCACTTAAACACCTTAAGATATCAGCCTCAATACTAATAATACTCTAGAGGTATGACGACGAATCCAACTAGGTCATTTCTCAAATTCATAGCAAAAAATAAATAAAATTCCTAAACAGAAATATTTTAAAGAACGGAACTCAAATTCATTAGGCTAGTCCGTCGATTTTACACGGCATAATGATCTACAAACCCCACAAGAATCAGTTCACTCATTAATGGTATTCCGTAGAACTATATTAATCACAACTCGCCACGCCCTCTGGCGGCTAAACACCAAATAATTTCTGCCATACCGTTCTCCAAGGGCGCGTAAAAAAACAATAATTAATTTCATCCTTTGGCATCTTTGGGGCGGACGTTTTTTAACCTCTTCTCCGGCAGGTGAAGCTAGATATATTGCGATTATTAATGTTTGATTTCAGAACCTTTTGAGCGTCTTAATTTATTTTCACTTTTATTATTCTCACGCCGTCAAACTTTAAGTGTAGTATTTGTATTTGGAAGAAATAGGTAAATATGCTTCCCTCATTGGATACATATTTGTAATTTTTATTGTTGAAACCCTGGAGAAAACACAGAGAATTAGAACGAACAAATTATTATTTAGTCATCTAGGTTCATTATTTTCAAGGTGAGATAACGGCTGCCAGATTCTCCATCCAAAGGAACTATTTAACATTTCCATGTAGATATAAACGATATAGCTTGTTAGTCAGATAAAATATTTTTCGGTCTTCTAGGACTATACAAATCATGCCCACGTGGAATGGTCCCAAGAATGCTGGCAGCGTTTTCGCGCTGAATGGCTAAGCTGATTTCTTGTGCGAAAAAGAAGCCTGCGCATTTTAAAATGAGAATAAATCGATTAAATACTTATCATTACATAATATGCAAGTCAAGTCGAACGATGCAAATAAATCGAATCTCTGTCACTCATAATCGCAGCAAGAGTATTATAATAAGTATTAATCTAGAAAGAATAACAATTAACAATTAACGTATCAGATGAAGCAATTAGCTATGAATTGATTCAGTCAAAACATCGTTTATTGTCCCTCGTTTAACATGAACGCTTCCGTTATTTTTGCTGTCATCAACTTGCTAGTCGAGCAATTAAAATGATTGACTTAACTTAATAGTTTGCTGTAATCGACATTCCAATTTAAGCTCCAGTGTTTCATCTATTTAGTCCATATAATTTATTTGGTACTTGCTCAAACAAAATGCTTTTAAACATTTAAGTTGCTATTGCATTTAAGGATTATTTAAGAGCGACTAGCTAATTAGCGAAAAATTCAAGAAAGAAAATTTCTGATACCTAATTATACTTAATTTCATATGTCATATACAAATAAGCATCATAACAACTTACGCTGGACGTTGCTTTTGCGTCAGATTTATGAAAGTACAACCTTTTTTACCGTCTGATCCAAACAATTTTTATCATTTTTTACCGTCTTATCCAAAAAAGTTTAAAAATGCGTTCATTTGTCTTGGAATTGATTTAGTAATTAATTAATTGTCTTCTGAAGACTGAACGAAGTCTTAGGGCGACGTATAGTGAATAGCACGTGGTAAGACACGTGGTATGATAAGTCATCACGCTGTCGGGAATGTGGCAAACTAAGCAAACTAAGACCTCGTCTTTGTTACCATAGATGCTGTGCTCAGGGTCATATTGGACGCTTTTAAAACACTTATGGCCTGTTCCACAAGCTACTGATAAAGTGTCGGATAGACACATATCGGATAGACCGACAAATAAGTAGCAGATAAATGTCTCTAAAGCGCGACTCTAAAAAGTGAAAATTAATAAAATCGCAGCAATTTTGAAATATGTGTTTGTTATTCAGCAGATAAATAAAATAACAGCCAAATTATCTATCTGTTAACTTATTTGGTACTTGTAAGTGTTGAATTGAAATGAAGGCCTAACATAAAATTCAGAAAAGTAATAATAAAATTATTTTGCTATAATCCGCGATGAATCGCGGATTATAGCAAAATAATTTTATTATTACTTTTGTATTATGGATCTCCGCAAAGTAACGCCTAATTCTATAAATTATATAAAATTCAGAGATATGTGTCAGATATGTTCCGAATAGGCTAACTAACAATTTATTGGTAACTTGTGAAACAGACTTATATTTTTGTTGGGTCAATTGGACTGTCGATACAACTTGCTCCCTACCGAGCTTAGATGTTTTTTGGCTTTTTTGAAGTAAGTTTGAAAAACATTTAAATGGATGAGCCATAGTTGTGATGTATTAAGATTGACATTTCATCTGAACTCTACAAAACAAGTCTTTTGGAGTGTTTGTTGCGAAGTGACATCTTAGTCCTCTCGCATACCATCGGAGAGTATAGTTCCATGTATTGCTCTATTGCAAACAATACTTACGTGCTCTCTCTGACTAACCAAAGTCCAAAAACCTATCGGCCAGCAGTGGATATTTACAGCATGAGACAAATGTATGAATTGTAATTTGAATACCACTCGTGTACGTCTTATTCCTTTAAGTGCCTGTAAATTAATTTAAAACACATCTAGCAGATGTTTCTTTTAAGCCTTATTAAAAGTATTTAATATCAACTTTTGCGGTATACCTTACAAGTCTAACCTTTTCAAATATAATAAATAATTTACGTATGCGTCGAACGCATGACCACGTTCGGCAAAGATCACACGCCACTGACCAATGGGGGTCGCTCACGCAAATGCCAACTGAACACGTGCGGCGATACTTACATAGAGAGGATTAAGTATAAAAAGTTAACATGTTCGATTAATACTGCAAATTCTCGCCTAAAGGAGACGGTCTAAGCCAAGGTTGTGACCTATTTTTAACCATTCAAAACATCGTATTTTATTTAAGTCATTTTCGTGTATGGTTCATCTTTTACATATAAAGTAACCATAGAGATATTTTACTAGAATAGGGCAGCCATATAAGTGAGCCAGTGTGTATAAGTGTCGCAACCAATAATGAGAATGAAGATGTAATTCATATCTTCATGATTTTTGTTTGTCTAATGGCACATAAAAGAGAGATAGATAATAAGTCTCATTTCCTTTCTTTTTCATGTCAACACATTTTAGGCTTGCTCACCTACTCTAGTATGATAAGTCTATGGAAGCAGCAGTTAAACCTAAACATTGTTTAATGGGTAGAAGAAAAGATAAGACTGTTTACTCTTAAATCCTTATAATTTTAGTTTCGGAACCGTCTAAACGATATGAGGACAACGATATTATCTAAAATGTTTGGACCATTGCTTGCGTTTTGAAAATATAGAAGTACTAGCTAGCTGTGCTCGCTACTCCATCCGCGTGAAAATCTGTGTCACAATTTTTTTTCCACATAAAAAATTGCGTAATTTTCTTGAATCTAAACCTTCCTCAAGAATTGTTCTATTTTTAAGTAAAACCCGTACAAAAATCCGTTTAGTTGATTTTGAGAAAAATTCGTGTACAAACAGACATCTCTTGGGGACTTTGTTTTATAAAGTGTAAAGATTTTGTCTAGTATCTATTTAAATATTTGAAAGTGATTAAAAATATACATGTTATCGGTAGTCTATGTAATCTATTATCCTATAAAATATGTATGCATACTTCCTATATAAAGTCTTTAAACTCTAGACAGTTAAATAGAAAATTACAAAAAATAAGTACGATAAATGACAAAATTATCACGCAGTTTAAAAAATAATTTTATTGATTATCAAAACTACACTTAAATATGGTTGCGTTATGTGGAACATTTAATTTCATTTCTAAAAACATTTTAGTGAATATTTCACAAATATTTTGTAAAATACAATATAAATTTAACTGTTATATTATTAGTACACTATAAAATTGTTTTGTTAAATAAAGCAAATGTCACAAAATGACATTATTTATCCCGTGTAACCTAAACATAGTAAATTAAATTGTGATAATAAATTACGACCAACGTTTTGTTATTAAATCGCTCATAAATAACTTTACTCATAAAAGTTATATTACCTGTTTGATTATTTTTAGATTATGAATGTTAGGTCCAGACTTATATTGCTTTATACCATTCAAGTACATTAGATAGTTTTAGGAAATGCTTCATTATTTACTTTATGGGTAGAAAACCTTTGGTTATGTTAGAACATATTTTGTGTTGGCTATATTATGAAACCTTGGCAAGTTATTGTTGTAATATAATCCCGTACAAACAAGAATTACTGCGTATAAACTTAGTTAAAACCTCTTTTATGGTTCTCATCGTGTAGCAAGAATAATTTGCACAAAAGTACTTACTACCTTTTAATATAATCATAGAATTTCGTTACGCTGAATCTGAAGCAGAAATTTTATTTTATTAAAAGAAATTTTGCAAACTCTAGGAAAGAAGGATGAAAAGATAAGGATAATAATACTTTTAGGATCATTACATAACGTTTGCAGCTGACTACGACGCAATATACGTATTCATAGATGGACAGAATTCCCAACATTACAAGTAGCTATTTAATTTGTCGATTTACATAGCTGTAATACTGATACTGTGTACATTTTAATTCGGTAAACATCAAGGAATGTATGTACTAACAACATGTGGATATTGACCAAGATTCCATATTATTTCACCACAACTGTTTCGTGTGAAGTCCGAATTCATCCTGCGAATGGCATGAGTGGTTCCATCGCGTTCTGAAGGTTCTTCTTAGCGTGACTTTTTTAGCACATCACGCTAAATTTAAATTAGAAAATGAGTAACGAATTGGACAAATATTGTAAAAAACATGAAATTAAGAAAAAAAACAGAGCAAAACTCGTACCGTATGTCCCAGTAATAACGCTAATGCTACTAAAATTTTGTGTGCAGAGTTCTCGGTGATGACCGGGCGGACACTGTTATTTAAACATTATTTTCATCTTGCTCATTTTAATTATACGGTTACTGAGATCGATTGGTTTTGTTGAGGGTTGTTTCATGGTCTTTAGAGTCTCTGCTACATCGACTATATTGTCAGGAAATCTAAAGTTAATGATGTACTCGTATTTGCTCTTGATAATGTTGTGCTTAATGATGTTGATTTCACTAAAGGGGTAATAGTGACTCTACGTAGATACCGCACATTGTAGTATCGAATACTAGTAGGCGTATTTCCCCTTCTAACAACAATCGTACTAATTAATGGACACTTACATGTAGAATTTCCGTATTTAATACTGTTGGGGATGCACAGAATTTTATTTCGACTAATATATTCTATCTATTTTCTAACTGATTTATTGGTATTCACCAGTTTCCTTAAATATGGTTTAAGAAAATCTATAAGTACTATTGTTTATACGTATATAAGTTGTAAACCATTTACTAGCTGATTAATTGACGACAGTTATTTTCCATCAGGAAGGTGTTAAATATTGTTTTTTTATATATTCATATAGTTGAAATGGATCTTATCAAATTGCAGCGTTAAATGGTGAGCGATTTTCGATGAAAGATTAGATTTGAATAAATAAAATTAAGGGAATAATATTTAAGATTTACGTTTTTATATAAAAAAATAAGAATAAAAGGTTTGTCAATAAATTTTATGCTGAGGATGTCATAAATCTATAGCATTTATTGCTAATTAAACAGTTTGAAATATGACAAAATAAATTAAAACCGTTATAAATTTTGTTTGTTCAAACTATGTCACTGCTATCAGATAGGTTTGTCGATCTTGGTGGCGTTTCGTGTGTAAAAAAAGGTTTTGAGTTAATTTGCTTAAATATAAGAGGGAATGAAGAGGTATATCTAGACATAAGGTGCTTCTGTTAACTCACCGAGATTATAGACTGTGAATAGAAATAGTTGGTCTTTTTATAGTTATAAAAATATATTGAAGTTATTTAAGCGGAAAAATATTTACATTTATTTCTATTTATTATGTTTTTCTTTTAAGTCAAAAATTATTTACTCTATATATAACTACAGTAAAATACTTAGATTTTAGAATCCTATACTTTTTACTAAAGTATAGTTTTTATAATACTTTCTCACAAGCACAATAACTTATAAGGTGTTATCAACACATCTTTATTATGAAGGAAGTGACTAATATTCATAACAAAGGCACGTCAACGCCCCTTATACTGAATTATACTTATTACAATAAAAAACTACAATAACTCTTATGAAGGAGGGTTGTTACTAGCTGCAGCTACTTTTTAATTAATTTATAGAAAGTGAGAAAGCTGTGATGGCCGACCAGTATAAATAAACTTTATAAGGGTTCGTAAGGTCAAACCTTGCATGGGTTCCTCTGTGTTTTTCGCAAAAAATGTAACAGCTTCTCATTTATTTATATTTAAAAACAAAGGCGATATTATTGCTGTAAGCCATCTTTAACAGACAACCTTACTTTCTTGGTATGTTACGGCTGATTAATTTCCTCTTCTCTCCTAATACCTAAGAAGATAGAGTTTAGACATCATCCATCACAGATTAGTCATCATTCTCCTACCCTTATCCCACTCTAAGAGGTGTCGGCACAACATTTTATAAACATGTTGTCACTTGATTTGGTTTCCTTTTTTACGATCGGCCGCCTGCCTGACGTCAACTTAACTTAGTCGTTTATTTTACTCAGCCAGGTACCAGACGGCTATCCATCATAGATTAGTCCTATATGATAATACAATATTCATCGTAGCGTCTTTTACACCTCTGCTCGTGATTAAATACTAGCCAATCTGCATCGGAGCAGTATGGTGGATTTTATTATATCAAAGATCTAACCTTATCATCATCCTCCTGCTCTTATCCCACCCTAAGTGGGGTCGGCACAACATGTTATAAACACGTTGTTACATGATTTGGCTGCGTTTTTACGGCTGGCCGCCTGCCTGTCGTAAACTTACCTTAGTCGTATTTTACGACACCTCGGTAAGAAAGAGTCTATTATACTAAACCGGATACCACACGGTGGGTCAAATTACCTTAGTCGCCTTTTATGACATCTCAGTAAGAAATGAGGTTGGTCTATTCTACTCAGAGGGATACCACACGGCGGATCGTCTTACCTTAGTCGCCTTTTACGACGCCTCGGTAAGAATTGAGGGTGCTACTATTTTATTCAGCCGGATACCACACTGCGTTAAAGCTCTAACCTTATCTTATCTTCAAAAAGAGAAGGCTTTTCAGTCTTTGCCCATACGTGGAATAGTTACGCCGCTTGCAAAAAATAAATATGATACGACAATAGGAGAGTTAACTTCACACGACGTTTATTCTGATTGAAATTCACAATACTCTTTATTGAAGTAAGCGTGTTTACACGTTTACAAGGAAATACTTATCCTCAGCGGGAATCGAACCAACGAATCACAGCGCCAAAGGCAACGTCAGTGCCAGTTGGGCTAACGGTCAAGTCATCATTTTATCATTTATGTAATCCTCAATATGTATCAGCCAACTGCTATATCACACTGATAAATGAACTAAGAACAGTACAAACACGAGGATTACACGTCTAGTAGGTCTCATAACGAGAGTACACATCAAACACTATTTCCAATTACCGCTCGCACCGCACCGCAGCTAATTCGAGCGTGCGAACCGCCACGTGGACTGTTGCCCTTCGTCCGCTCCAATTTTCGTTTACGACGTCCCGACCGGGGGTGGTTTTACACTTTATTATTGTCATCGCAGATAAGGATGCAATTGTTTTTGGAAATGGTGATGAGTTTTTTTAATTAAACATTTTATAGGTTACTCAATGTTAGCTGAAGCTTTGTATCTGCGACTTTAATCTTAAATTACCCTACCAATTATGTATTATTTATTTACTTTTCAAATGAAATCAAATCAGAATAATCTTTACTGAATTAAGATTTTTGCACTTTTAAATCGTCAGTGATAAATTAGATTTACTGAAGCTACAACTAGAAACTAGAGAAAAATCAGCAAGAAAATTCGCGGTCAATATTTTAATCACATTAAATTTACATTATTTAACCGCATTTGCGAATCCATAAGCAACATGCAATGTTCAAAGAGGCTGAGAAACGTTGCGATCGTGTGCAAAATAAGAACATTTCGAGCTTCGCTCAGTAATTTTTTGCAAAAAAAAAACTTCAAAAACGAAAAAACCATTATTTAGTTGGGGATCGATCCTTGGCATTCACATTTCTCGAGGCTGCCCGAATAAGCTACGTTGACTTGACAGCTAATGGCGAAAATTCAATTCAATATAAATGTTAGTGTTTTTTAATGCCCAAAAAAAGGGATAAATAATATTTTTTTTACATAAAACCTAGCTAGATGAATTTTTCTCCCCCAAAACCTCCTACATGCTGAATTTCAGGAAAATCGTTGGAGCCGTTTTCAAGATTCAGAATATATATATATATATACAAGATTAACTCATTTAAATATTAAGATAAATCATTTACTCTACCTGATTAGTATGTACATTGGAGAGTAAAGTCATCGGAAAGTATTTAATTTATTGATGTTATTTAAATAATTTTGCCATGTCTTATAAAACACATTTAAATTGTTTCCGTTCTAATCGGTAATGATGAATTAATAATTAAGCTGACTCTTGATGGAATTCTGAATAATTAGTGAAACAATCAAACATAAGTAGCTTAAACGGTACCGCATATGTATTCTACATTCAACACAGTTTTTGATGTGTTTAACACATTGTTTGATTTTCTTGATATGTTTATAGAATTAACATAGAAATTAAATAAGTTGAGATGATGATAGAATTAAAAGTAAGGCCATTGTCGCTTTCGTGTTTTAAACAGGGAAAGTCGCTACGACAGAAGAAGAAAGAAAGAGAACGACGTTAGAATGATTAATTTATTTAGATAAAGATAGAACAATTTTTTGAATTTAGAATTATATTTTACGTATTAGGAAAGAAAACCGCGCAGAGAAAGGTCGTAGGTTTTATGTACTACACAATATCAGGAAGGTCTTAATCAGTTCCTTTAATGCCACTGCCCTGTTTCGCTGCCGAAGTCGCCACTCGCAGTGCAGCTCCGGAACGGTTGTAGCCTTCGCGAGCGAAGCCGAGTGGCAGCTCGTTGTATAGTTCGGACTTGGTAGAAATCCGCACGGAGTCGCAGGGCAGATGTAGCCGGTATGGCAAAAGAAAAAAGGGAAAAGGCGTCCCTTTTTCAAGTACCAAACTTGGACCTGTTTTTGTTTTCCTGAATAGTATGTAATACACATTAACTTTAAGATAGAGTAATTTGCATACTCTTATCTATTCCAAGCCCTTCTATATATTTTCTTGGAAAGAAGACCTAGATCTGCCTACTTTTAAGATATCTGTTGCAGATTTACAGGATCCACATATCCCTAACAATTATTTAGACATTTGCTAGTATCCTTGAAATCTTCATGTTTACTGGTCAGTTGTCGCAGTTAGCAGTGGTCTTGCCTTCAGCTCCGCAGGTAGCGAGTTCGATTCCCGCTAAAGTCAACATTTTCTATAAACAGTTTGTTGGTTTTTAGAGTCTTGGTGTATATTTTTAAAGTATGTATTTAAAATTTTATATGTATATATTTACCAGTAGTCTGTCACCCATAACGCAAATATTAAGTTACTTACTTTGGGAGTTAACAGCCGTGTCTGTAAATGTCAAATATATTTATTTAAATTTATATTTCATTTATATTATATAAGTTGTAGGTTAAATTAATTAAAGCTTAATTGTAGATTAAACACAGTTTTTACAGAAAACCTTCACCAATACAATAGTCGCCTTTAGACACCTCGATAAGAAATGTGAGCGGTCTTTTCTGTTCAGCTGGATACCACATGGCTTTGTAATCTGCATGAATGAAATGTTGAAAAAGTTTAGTGATATTACTTAACTTACTTTAATAAGCTAAGCTCTTACTTAGACCATCGTAGACGTTTAGGGATAGAATAAAAGTGAATTATAGTCATAATTTATCGAATAGATTTTATTCTTAAATACAATTCCATTATATTTTATTTAATTTGCTAAATACAGATAGACAACAGCATGTACCAAATATTGACACTTACAGTAGAGTACATACTTATTATAGTGATCCTGTGTATCCTTATTTGAAAAGTTTTTGATTCACGATTAAAACAGATATAAAAAATATTAAAAAAATTTATTAAAAAGGGGATATTATTATCATAATTTGTTATGCTAACGCCATAAGTAACAAATTTACCGGATAAGTTTTAAACTGCGGATTTCGAGACTGCTTTGCGCCTTGCAAACGTGCGTACGTCGTTCGTGAGCTTGGGTATAAGATTTTATAAATAAAATTCCGCAATTAATTTTAGCTTAAGCATTACAGCTGTTTAAAAACAAAGCTGACATCGAAAGCCTACTATACTGTAGCTGAGTTTCGTCCTGTTTCTCCTCTGTAGGAACAGTTTTCGAACCAGCAGATGATTCAAGAGAATCATCAACTCTAATCTGCTAAATAATTTATAGAATTCTAATCTGCTAGTAGAGCATTTGTTTACAATTGTACTTGAATAAAGAATGTTTTAAATTTGAAAAATTATAAATTGATGGGAATAAAAACGCTTCGATTTGATGCATTGTAGTTTTAAATGCCTTTAAATATGCTAAAGTCATATTATAGTGTAAAAACAATTACACTGTTCAGTTACCATACGATTTAGAGACCCAGTTTAATACAGCATGACACTTCAATTTTATGATGTTAATACATAGCTAGTAAGTAAAAATAAAGCTCTTCATGTTTAAAATTCTAATCGTGAACCAAAAACGTAATAATCTATATTAATATAATACAATCTTCACTGAAATATTTTAGAGATTTTTTCGAAAAATATTTCATGATTATAGATATTAATTTACATATTTTACAGTTTAAAAAAAGGAAATAAATATACATTGGAAATATAGATTTAAAAGAGATTTTAAATTATGACAGTAGAAAAATTGGATAAGTCAAAATAAGTAGGTTTTTTTAAATATTGAAATAATTATAATTTAAATTTATTAACAAAACAATACATACAATAATAATAATAATAATAATATATTGTAAAACTGAAGAATACAAAATTATCTTCGCAAAAGATATTATGTGCATAGTGTAAATTATTAAAATTCAATTCATTATGTGTTAGAAAATTTAGGAAATTTCTAATGTTGATATCTATGGTACTTTTTATAGATATAACACTCAAATACAGACGTTGGTCTTAATATAATATATTATTTACATTAAAAAATTTATTTACATCTAAAGTTATTCTGTATATGTTTTCTATACCCATTTAGTATTTATTTTAATTACATATAGCCTACAAATTATTGATCAAATAATAAATACAAAGGAAACAAAGTACTGTGTTACATCTAGTATCTTAAAATAGGAACCAAAATATTCGCTTACACTTTGAATCGCTAAACGTAAATAAATTAATTTTATTTAACTTAATATTTTTTATTATAAAATCACATTTCTGTACACTATTCACATACAATCACAAATTACTAATATCTATATGTTACGGGAAAAATTTATCTCAGCTGTTGTTTTACCGAAACTCAACAAAACTTAAAATAAACTTTCTGAGTTTTTAATCTGGTTTTTTTATTACCGGTTTGCATTATCCAATAACAATATGCTTATTTTTACATTGTCTATAACCTATAGACTCTATCTGTATGTAGATCGATTTTTAAAAAATGTATAATTTTTTTGGAACGTTTAGGTTCATTGTCCATTACGATTATTAAATTGATTATAAAATTATGTATATTATGGAATATACATAGTAAATTTATTTGTTTGTAAATTAAGGTTTAGTTAACAGGAATCAGAAGATTTATTAAGAAGCGAGGAGCGAGTTTCATCTTCCATATGCTATCACAAGTTTGTCCCGTTACAGTATAAGGTAAATAAGAAAAACATATAAACTACTGTTATTAAAAAAACTTTAATAATTGCAAGTTAAACTTGACAAGTTTGAGTCAGCTCCTATAGCTACCATAGCGATCTGCCTCTTACTAAAATTACTCTATGGTAATCATTGTGTATGCTTTTCAATGTCCCATAAAATTTCAAAGCACTGATAGTTAATAAATAATGATGGTAGGTATCAAAGTTTTCAAAAAATATACAATACAGTTCATTCGTATAAGTAGCATAGTAATCTGTTTTTTTAATTTAAGTTTTTTAAATACAACACTTCATAACAGTTGATATAGAAACTGAAAGAAGCATTTTAAATCAGTATATCAAAACCTCTCGTAATTTTTTAATGGTATATAATAGAATATTTGCATTAAAGAAAAACCGTTTTGAAAGCTACTTTATTTTAACATTTTAATATCAAATGTATTACAATTATACAAGTACAAACTGAATGGAAGAAGAAGACATATTGTGCCGACCCCACTTAGAGTGGGATAAGGGTAAGAGTATAATGATGTATTTCAAGTACAAACTAAGTACGATTTTAATAAATTTAAAATTATTACATTTGGTAGATAAATTATAAAATTTAAAAGTTAAATTTTAGAACTTTACAGCAACCAACCTCCATCATTTGGGTCTTAACATGTAAATGACAGTTCAACAAAATATTGTAGAAACATCTAGCAAGCAACAATTTTTGTGCTTCTTAGCTCAGGATACATGCGTCTTGATGCTTCGCCCAAAGGACGGAGGTTTGTTTTTAATTCTAGTGGCGTTGAAAATTATTAACGTTTTAAATATTTATAATTCAGTTTCAAAAACCCATATAAAGTAAATCAAAGTATTTGATATAAATGAAAAAGTATTTTCTGTAATATCGCTATATACAAATAAATACAAAAGAAAATACAATGATTGTTAAACGTAGAACTGTAACAAGAACGTTTATCGGCAAGTTGATATATTTATGTCCATATATATTACAAATGAAACATTATATTAAAAACACTACTATAAAACTTCACTTTTAGCAAAAGGAATAACCACTTAGTCCATTTAAAAGCCAGTCGAGCCGCATCATTCGTGGTAGTCACGCGGCTCCGGCTTCAGCTACCACACCAGACCCTCTGGATGGAGGGGAGGGGGGGCGTCACCGAAGGTGAACTCGGGGGAAGAGGGCCGCGGCAGCACCAGGTGGTCGGGCGGTGGGAACTGGTCTTGGAACTCGCCGCCTTGCAGCGTCTCCATGCCACCTGCGAAACGACCTACTCCCGTTAAACTACTGACACTATGGGGAGCTTAAGTTAATTTATTACTGACTATAATCTTTCGGTTATAGATGATTAGTATGTTTTTTACATTCTTAATAGACATACAGACTTTAAAGTCTGTATGTCTATCTTTCCTTCTGTCTGTAACGCTATCATGGCTTCTACTGAATTGATAACATTAGGAATTTATTAAAGTTCACATACAAGGCCAATGTATGAAGTCTACCTAAATCCTTTAAGGATAGTGAAAAGCCACATGGGATTGGAGGACATTATAATACTCCAAGATTTTACCAAAGTCTGTATCGTGTACAATAAATAGCTCATCCTGCTCCCATGCGGGTACTAAGTAAGAAACATCCAAAACATTATCCTGGTTATGCCGTTTTCTTTAACATATTTTTACGGAAATACATCATACATAATAGAACATGATAAATTATTTAATCAACTAACCTATATGCAAATTTAACAAGTTTTAGTCGTTAGGTACCACATTATTTTGAAGTAAATTACAAAAATTTCATTGTAAAGTAATTTTACAATTTTGAAGAAAAGCCCAAGAACCTAAGACAATAATTGTATGCTCTAATAATAATCGTATTTAGTTTTAATCTACGGTTTACGTATAAGCATGTATGAAGATAGTATGAAGATAAAATCAAAGAATCCTACGATTATTGTATTTTACTTGTATTTGTTCGTGGTCATTGCTCTGTGTAAAAACTGGATTTAGAATTAGAAGCAGTCCCACGCAAAATATGACGAGAGCAATTAATTAAGTAAATCTAATGTTCTATAATAGGATTAATTTATTCTAATATAGCAGTTAGCAACCATAGTCCATATTTGAATGGATTTAATAAAGGAAACTGGACTTATACTGTTATGTTAATTCGAAGTGTTTTAAAATAATCGAACGACGTTGTTATTTTCGATTTAGAACAAAAACGGTGTACAGAATGCCGGGTTCAAGCAAAAACTACGCTCGATTAAAATTTCTAAACTAAAAACTCGCATCAGTCGAGATTTTCCCGTTTAATATAGCATTAAGAATGTACTTATAGTAAAAATGTTTTGTTTAAAAACTAACAGAAGCAGTAGCGACGTATTCTCACGTTCGCCGAAGTAATTTCGATCCCAAATTGGCTAATCGTGATGCTTGTAAAAATTCTGAACTGCACTACAGCGCGTAAAAAACAGTTTTATGTTGCCAGCAGTGTGTGCCACCCACTATGATTTAAGTTAGTAATAAATAGGACTTGAATTCTCAGTAGGACTTGAAATGTCTACTAACCTGGCTGGTTGAACGGCATGGCTGGTGGCGGATGGAAGAACGGAGCGTCATGGTGAAACGGCGGGCCATAACCAAATTCGAACTTTCCATCTGCAGTCGCAAAGTACGGGAACCCCGGCGGCCCTTCTTCTAACCCTCCTGGGGAGAGATTCATTGGGAAACCTCGCATCTTGCGGGAGGACCCGAAGAAAGGGCCCCTGCCCATTGATGTCAGCTGTTTCAGACGTCTCTCCTTTGAACGCTTGTTTTGAAACCAGACCTGTGACAACAATAATATTCAGTATTAAACGCATAAGAGTTATAAATAATATAAAATTATTTTGTAATGTTATACATATAATTACTGATAAAAAAAATCAAATAATTGCTACTAAATCTTCTTGACTAAAAGTTAAACACTTTAAGCTGTAATATGCAATCTTTTGATTCTTAAATCAAATATAATAGTATCACCTGTTTCCTATCTGGTTCCGATATTGACTAACTTATGCCTATCTGCTTGTGGCCTTGTGCCCATATATACTGAAGTAATAAATAACCTATATCAATCTCTAGCCCTTTCACTATCTAAATATCCAAACATCGCATCGTTAACACTTATTTAAGATTATTATATATTATAATATAACCATTTCGTGTGTACCATTCATAAAGTAGCGCCTAATTCTCTTATCACTTAAATAGTGTATCCTTTCATTTTGTAACCGTGTCTGTAAGATTCGCGGTTGCTAACATATTCTATATTTAGGTGTTACATGTATTCAGTTTGTTTATCAGCCATAAAGGCTTTACCGCATTTACAAAGTCTCTGATGAACATTAACAAGTAATTTTTATTTTGAACTGCCTTTTAACTGAAGTTTTAAGCAAGTATTTTTAATATATTACATTGTGTTATATATACAGTGTGTTCGTTCAGAGTCTGGTAAATTTCTGAAATATTGTAAATAACCATTCATTAAATGTCAGTTTTTCGTAAAGAAAGCTTAAACTTTAAGATATTTCAATAATATATTTTATATATATTTGTTATTTAATAACAGTCGTGATTTCAAAACATACAAGGCTTCGTTACTAGGCTTTGAGATTCACAATGCGAAGGCGACGCTTCTAAGATTCAAGATCCCCGCGTCTATTATGTCTTGCTTTATGTTTTATGATCATATAATCATGAAATATAATATTTCAGGTTTGTTCACGTAAACGAGACTAATTAGTGTCGTATGCGAACTTTAATTACTCTGCCAATTGATTTCCGACATTATTTCATTAGTATATACTATTTATGGGTCTTTTTAAGTACTATTTTGTTTTTAAGTAATATTCTTATGAAGTACAAACGAAAGTACTGTAATATTTAGTGTAATAAGTAAGTAATTTTAACCACGAAGAACAATATAAAAATCTTTACATTTCCATTAATACATTTCTACACATATATTATACCAGTGTATGTAAATATATTATTTTTATTTATTTATTTAATAATATACTCGCTGTTCATATTGTTTATGTAAGTCTTTTATCTTCTATAAATTTATAATTTATTTTTTGTTATTACTGTGCTCTTTTCATTTATTCGCACTAAAGTTTTAAATAATTATATTATGATATAATGAGATAGTATGTAAATAAGATACATATGCATTTTATTCATATAATACACGCACTAATACGCACAAAACCATAAAAGAACGAAAACAGTAATCGTAAGAAAACAAGAACACTAGACACATTATTTTACGAATAATATAGTGTAACAAAATCATAAAATTACGTCCAGACAGATGGTCGTACAAAATTCACGGTGCGTTATTGGTAGGGATGCCAACCCTTGTTTAAAACGAAGGTTTTGTCTTTATATTTGTCTTTACACATCCTTTGTCTTTGATTACACAAAATTAAACAAGTTATTATGACTTAATTTTTAAAATAAACTAACCGATACTAGTAAAATTGATGATTTAATATTTAGGATAGTTAATTAAATTAAATATTTATAGTCGTTAAAATCCAGTGTCTATTTACTGTAATTATAAGCTGTTTATGTCAAATATTATATTAAAAAGCTTTACACATAATTCTATTAATAATCAGGAATCGTAAATAACACGTTACTTTGAACTTTTTTGTTTAATATTATGTCATTTATCTTAAAATACACTGATCAAAATAAGTATATTTGTAGATATTTTTTAAATATTTTCTTGTTAAATATTTGGAGTACACGAAATTGTTTCTTGTACTAACTTACATTTGTTAGCAGGCATCCAGTGATTGAGGCGATGGAACAGTCCATGTGAATGAAAGCAGTGTTCTACAAAATCCTTAAAAGAGTTTAAGATACATATTCGGTGCAGGCAAACTTTGGCTTTGACGTCAGGCAGGCGGCCGGTCGTAAAATACGAGGCCAAATCATGTGGCACCATGTTTGTAACGTGTTGTGCCGTACCCCACTTAGAGTGGGATGAGGGCGGTAGGATGATGATGATTCAGTGCAGGCAAACGCTTTGTTCATATTATAAAATAATAAATAAAGAAGTTTACGTTTTAAGTGATTCTTGAGAATACGTAAAATGCATTGTGGAGAAGGAATACAAAGTGAAGAAATGTATTAACTGAATATGATTCATGATACAACATATTGATTCATGATGAAAGTCAAACTCTTTTGATTATTCAAGGTTAACTCGCATGTATAATATTCTAATGTATTTATACTTAGTCTCTATTTTTTTATACTGCTTTGATATAAAATTTATATAATAAATCATTATATAGTTTCATATTGAGCCTGAATGATTTTAATACTTGTCATAATCAATCTAGTGTTTTTTTAAATGCAGGTTTTTAACAAGTTATGGTAACCCTATAACTTGCCGCGTGGCAAACCGCATCTAATCTATAAGTCGGCCTTAACGGCGATATCGCACCTCACGTGTGAGCGCGCCGTTACATTAGCCACGGTGCACAGTGACATAGTTTTAAATTGAACCTGACAATGGATTTGTTATTTTTTATTCTTTATATTTAAATGAGTTAATCTTGTATATATATATTTTATTCTTTATATTTAAATGAGTTAATCTTGTATATATATATATTTTCGGAATCTCGGAAACGGCTCCAACGATTTTCCTGAAATTCAGCATGTAGAGGGTTTTGGGGGAGAAAAATCGATCTAGCTAGGTTTTATGTAAAAAAAAACCCGTTTTATCCCTGTTTTTGAGCATTTAAAAAAACTGGAATAGAAAGCAACTGGTATTTTCGCCACTATATGTCACCGTGTGATGGTAAAACGGTATAACTTTAGAACGTGTGTTGATATATTAGCATACCACAGTTTCGAACCCCAGGTGTCTTATAATTTATTTTTTATTCTTTTTTTATTTATTATTTTTTATTATTATTATTTATTATATTTTTTTTTATAGTATTTGATTTAATTTCAAAATTATTATTGAAGGCCTTTATTTCAACGTATTTAATTCATAATTTATATACGAAATATATAATATAAAAATATATCTTTAAAAAGAAGATCCAGATTGAAAAAAGCAAACGTTACAAATTACAGTAGTTAAATTATATTTTTCATGATGTTTTGGAAACAATTAAAGTTATATCTCAAACTCTCTACGACTCTTCCTGACATCTGTTGATGAGTAATAATATTTTTATTTTTATTGGGAGCAACGAACTACTTTACGCCCATTTTTCATTATGTACCTGTAATTTTTGTTTAAGAGACAGTACCAGAAGATGGAGTTGTTAAGCAACACTATTGGACTAAGAGCCCGTGAACCCCAGACCTTCGTCATTTTATAAAAACTGAAAGTTTGTCGGTTTTTACCTGATGAACGACGGTAGATTATGAAATTTGGGTCATAGTGACTTTGAGAGATACGCAGTACTCAAGGTTGCAAAATACCGATGGATGCTAAAAATAATAAATTTTCATTCGAGAGTATTATACGCGATTGGATATCCAGCAAATAAAATACATACAAAACCAGGTCTGCACCAGCAGTTGACAACAGAAAAAAAAGTACATTGACATTTCTTTTATAATAATAACTAGCGGCCTTCCCCTGCTTCGCACGGCTATAAAATATATAGCCCATGTGTAACTCAGTGAAAAAAATGGTTAAAATTGATCCTGTAATTTTGATTTATTCATTACTGCCCGTGGCCCGCAAGCGGTAAATTTGGAGAAAAACAATTCCCCTCCCCCTATACCAAGAAGATTTCCTGCATTCTTTGGAATATCTAAATTCATATACTACATATTTACTTATTTATTTTTACATTTTTCCCTATGAATTTTATTTTTACAATTAATTACAGAATGTCTCTATATACAACATTCATAGCTTTCTTGTGATTAAACAAACTCTTGAAAGAGCGACATATAGCTGCTAAATTCGAAGTGTTATAGGGCGAAGCGCGGCCTCCTCACGGCATTTTAAATCTGTAATATCTTCGAAAATGTACACTTAAATTACATGCTGTAAACAGCCATATTGATCTATGTTAAATCAACAATCTATTTAAGGCACTTAATTGGATAAAGATTAATGCTGAATTGTATAAAAATTGCTTTGAACATAAGACATTATTTTTCGTAAAAAGTAAATGACAAAAAATGCTAATGTGGGTTATTCATAAGAGATAGATACCATCACGGACTTTTCTGTAGACCTTTTCAAGGTATACAAATATTTAGGACATTATATTGATAAATCTCGTAACCTACGTTTGCAATGTAAGCGGAAAAAAATGTAATTAATTACGACATCACATTACAAATCTCAAAAATTACAGTATTCCTCTAATCAAATCAAATTTTCTCTAATCCATATTGAATGTTATTATACATATAAACCTTCCCCTTGAATCACTCTATCTATTAAAAAAAAACCGTATTTAAATCTGTTGCGTATGAACGAAGAATGTGACTTTGTTTTATACTATGTAGTGATAATAAATCATTTATTACAAATTCTTTGCGAAATATCTGCGGTATACAAACGTTCCGTAGATGTTTCGCTACCGCAATAGTTTCTGGCAGGGGTTGGAACTATTAATGATGTCTGGCTGATGAGTAAACGTCATCTTATTAGTATCCAAGTAACATAATATTAAAATCAGCTTTTATACTATGACGTAAATAGAATTCAAACTTCATGAACTTTAAGGGTGTCTGGCAGGGGGTTGCCACTATGCTAAGTGTCTGGCATTAACTGACGTGATTTTTAACATTATTCTGAAGGTAATACCAAAAAATGACACTTTATAATTTGACGAAATCAGATCGGCATTTTGTAACATTGAGTAGCGCGCTACTCAAATATATCTCACAAAGCCACAATGACCAAATTTTCATAATCTGCCATCGTTCTTACCTGTGTTGGGAGCATGCACTGACAAACATTCAGCTTTTATAAAATGACGAAGGTCTGGGGTTCACAGGCTCTCGCTCTATATGCCAATGAGTGTTTGATTGTTTTTTATGTTATTGATAAAATATTTGAATTTTTAACTAACCTGTTTACTTAATAATACCTAAAAGATCTTTGAAAACGACGCTTATAAATACTCGTGGCTCGTCTCAAGAATACCAGATATGGTCATTCATTTCTATTCTTTTCTTTTTCATATCTTTAAAAAATTTACCGAGCAAGGCTCGGTCACCCGGTACTATAACCTAAGCATGCAGACAGTTAACGACGGCGCACTATATATAGTCCTAGAAGTAGTGTTATATTTATTTAGCCCACATGATTAAACTGCGACTAAGGTAAGTAGACCCGCCGTGTGGTATCCGGCAGAGTAGAATAGACCACCCTCCTTCTTATCGAGGTGTCTTAAAATACGACTAAGATAAGTTGACGTCAGGCAGGTGGCCGGTCGTAAAATAAATCATGTGTCAACATGTTTATTACATGTTGTGCCGACCCCACTTAGAGTGGGATAAGGGCAGGAAGATGATGTTGAAGTGTAGGAAGCACTGTGATAATATAGGAAAATTTTCGAAGAACCAAAAAACTTAAGTAATTTACCTGTATGGAAAATGAAAGATACACTAAAAAAATATGTTGCTGGCTTATATTTTTTTTTAAAACGAAATAAAGAGATAGGTAACTAGAAACAAAAATTTAATGCTTGAGTGAGAATTATGACGATTTGTGGGTGATTGAGATTGCGCCGAATTGATTCCTTTTTTTTCGAATTGACTATATGCTGTTAGCCGTAACGGCTTTTACTGCGTTACCCGGCGGGACGGGCGAGCCCAGAAACATCGCCGAAGTTGCGAAATGCGGAGAGTAGAGTGCAGCTCTACTAGCGTCGGGGAACGTCGTCCTACGGGTGCCTCCTGTGAGGCCGGTCCACGGCTTAAGACAACATGTAAATTGATTCCTTCCTTGGGCTTCAAACAAGGGACTACACAACTGTAGGTTAATGGTGCTCTAACCGCGTGGCTATCACGGCTTGTATGAATAATGTAATCATATTAATACTGCAGTAATTTTGATGGGTAATTTTATTATTCATTGTAAGGTACCTTATTTAATAAGATACTTTATGGTTACTCCTTGCTACTGTTCGCATAAATTTATGATTTACTATTTGTTAGCTCGTTCGCGGTGCATCCAGCATACAACTATGTATGTTCAAGATTTTACTGGTATTATAAACTCAAATCTTGCAACAAATAAGCTTAGAATGTTGCATTATTATGTGGCAGTAGCACAGTAGGACGATTACAAGCCTCACATAAAATTCAAGGTTTGATAACTGGTTAGTGAAATTCCAGATAATTGTAATAAAAAAAATAGATATATCTGATATTGATGGGGACCTTTGAATTAATAGTAATAAAGGTATGAACTGTTAAAGCTAATCAAGGATTGATGGTTTTGGTTATCAATTTGATAAGTCATTCGGTCTAATAATTAAAATTTCTGTTACAAAAGAATTTACGTTAATTATTGCTCTTTAACTGTGTGTACATACTATATGGGGATACTACTACGAGGTATGTGCGGCAGTTACACACATGGTTGTCCGTCCCCAACGTTAGTAAGTTAATACTTATATTACTAAAGGTGACATACAAGTAAATATATACATACTAATATAATTTAAAATAAATTTAAAATACGACGGTAATCGAATCCACGAACTGCGGAGCCAAAGGTACAATGGATGGAGAACTACAAGTTCTCTTATAGACGGACACAGAAAATCTTTATCGATCAAGGAACTCGCAATCATAAAACTGTAAAGATTTCGTCATAAACCGCATAACAAATTAACATTGAATTTAATAGTATCATATAAACAGTAACATGTTACAAAACGGCCGTCGGTAGTCGTAACAGTTGCCTTGAACAATCACTGAATTTCTATACGCCTATTCCGATATTAATAAAAACGTTTATAGACGTGCTCGTTACGTTATTCAAACTTATTAGAACGATTATTTAATTGCTTCTCATAATTTGATTTCAAAATATTATCGAGAGCGTCGAGTAAATTAAAATGGTCATTGTCTTACTTAGTGTTCTATTTATTGACACGTAATTGTAATAATATCATCATTATTCTCCTGTTCTTATCGGTCCGCACAACATGTTATAAACATGATTTGGCGTATTTTACGACCGGCCACCTGCCTGACGTCAACTTACCTTCATCGTATTTTACGACGCCTCGGCAAGACAAAGGATGGTCTATTCTACTCAAAGACGATTGAGAAGGCATGTCATGGCAGAGTATTAACGTTCACATGTAAAAAAGATCAAAATCAAAGATCAAAATTTGTTAACTACATAATATTTTTTTATATACCTAATAATTATAAATAATTTACGTTTTATTTAAATTAATAACAAAGAAATATAATATTCAACATTTATAACTCTCGCAGTCCTCAAATACGAATTCTATTTTATTTATGTGTGCAATGTGTTATCATGAGTTCTAGTCCAGGTCTTAAGTGTTACCTGGAAATATAATGAATCAGATAACAATAAAATAATCAGAATCAGACCGCAAACATAGTTTCAAGTTAACTTTGCTTGTTTTCTGCTTTATAACTTTACAGTTTATCCACCAATATTATTAACACTGTCTATTATTCCAACTCTCATAATTATGAAATTATAAACTTGTAAATGCGGCCTATTCCCAGGGTGAGGATGCTTCAATGCCGCCCAGGACAGTCCTGCGCCACGGGGCATCGTCCGAACAAGCCGCGTGGCGTTAAACACTATATTTCATACGTCTACCGCTGAGAGCCCACTCTTTTACTGTAACTCCAACGCCTTATAACCGCATAAAATCTCAGTCTTAAGCACCACGCTTACAATTGATATGAAGTTGGAACACGGATGTTTCTCACTAACTTCAGTGTGATATTAAACGATCGAGATTGCAATCTTCTCGTAAGTAGTAGGTACATTAAGTTAAAGCCGAGCTAAACGTATTGTATAAAAGCCGCTATTAAATGTTAATCAGATTAAACGTATGAGAGCGTTAGCTATTTTCTGATTTTAGCAAAATACCCATCATCTAATGGACTTTAATGGATTTTTACACGCTCGGTAAGTAAAAATATTTCTTTTTATTTACCTGTGGCGCTCGAAATAAAAGAATCATTAATAATTAGGTAATAAGATACATGCGTCGATATTATTATACCCTGAAAAATAATTTTAAAATGTGAACCTACGATAAAATAGTTATACGAAAGGGTTAAACACTTAAACAATTTATATAATAATTATAACCAATAAGATTGTCTTGAAAAACAATTTTTTATACAAACATAATCTATGGGCATATAATATTCAAAACAAGTAATTTAGCTATTCTCACAGACCTATATATAAATATCAAAAATAATATGTAGGCAATAGCAAAGAAAACTACGAAAAAATGTCTACAATAGACCGACCACCAATATTAAAACAGCACAAATATCTAAAAGGCGATTGACGACACACATTTTAAAAGGTCGCTAATAATGACGACCACTTAGAAACAACAAATGACATGTCTAATACAAGTTTATAGCTATATTTAGATAGCTGTCTTATGATTAAATCATTAATAAAAATAATTAAACTCTTTATTACGATATATTCAATACGCACAAGATCCATCACTACCGCAGTATCCAGCGCCAATAAGTCGAAGGCAGAAAATAAACTACAACCAAACGCTATCTATAAAGTACACAATCGACATAATTCGGCGAATTTTACACGGATTCGTTCAATAATTGCAGGGCTTATCATATCGATGATGTCAAACGTATAGTAATTTCATATTTACGTTTGCGTGTTAAATTTGGATTATATTTGGAAATTTACCGAGCTGTAAAGTGCCGTTGTAATTTTCAGTCAAATATATATTATTAAATACTAAAATATCTGACTCAGCATGCAAGCAAAAGAATTACTTTATAATATAATCTGTAAGTAACTGTATACCAACGTTATAAGTAGTATATATTTCAAGTTTAAAAACAATTTTTTAAAATTTTTTATATACATTTTTTGTTTTTTAATAAAGTTTGATAGGGACTTATACTCAAACTGGGTTATTTTGCCCGTGGATTTCAAACAAATTTCTGTATATTACCTTATTAATTATTTAATAATATAAAAAAAAAACAACAGTAAAGAAGTTTAATTATACGGCTTTCTAATTTTCTGTTTTAATAAAAAGAGACGTCATACCAAATTTGCGATATAGGTATTCAGTTATTTTATTTGTCGAGTTTATTTTACTTATTTATTTTAAGAAAGATGATACATAAAGGTACTTTTAAGGTACCTGATAATTTTATCTATCAGAAACCCTTACTGTTGTAGAATTGGTAGAAAGTAAAAAAAAAAATCAAAAGTAATAAAAATATTTTTTACTATTATCCGAGATATTATTATATTATAATTTATTTTATATGTATTATAGCAAAATATTATTTTCATAACTTTTTTAGTATGGATCTCTGTTCTACAATGCACAGTGTAGACTGTCTAATCTAGACACAATTCTTGGATCTGAATGTGTAATTTGTGGCAAGTAAGGAGACTGAGGTGAACTAGTAATTTGGTCTTAGAGAGTTGAGAGCGACCCAGCGGGAGGTTGGCACCCCGTTGGGACCAACACAATACCAACTTAACTATAATACTTAAGCAGCGAACAGTTGTTCGGCGTTTTGTTTTCATTTTTCTTTCCGCCATAAACAATGTCATGCACCATATGGGAACGGGTGAACGCAAATTTGGGCACCCTAGCGATTTCGATGACCATAATATGTCTATATTTATGTTTATTTTTGTTTTAGGTGATATTAAAACTTAACAACTGATAACCACAACGTAAACAAACAGCAATCTGTATTTATTACACTTTACACAAGTTATTCATAGAGCTTTAATTAAATTATATATAAATAGCATGTGAATAACATTCAAGATTGTAAAGCCTTATAAAATAATTTGTTTTACGTAATTATACGATAAGTTTAATTCATATAATATCTTAAGATTGATTTAAAATTATTTCTATTCCATCCCCTTATTGGGGTGGTAATTAACAAACAATTATAAATTACTAAGAGCAAACAAATATTAAGTGCCAATAAAATCCAAACGTTCCAGAACATAACAAAACAAACGGGAGACCGTATATTTAAAAAAAGAACGCGAAGATGGCGTCGCTGAAGCCGCGACCACACTGCACGCACTGCATGGCCCATATACAGCCAATTGGCGTAGCAAAAGGTAAAAGTAATTATTTCCACGCGCATTCATACATCTTATTCGTGTATTTAAATGAAACGGTATTATCAAATCTTTTTTATACGATTTAATAAAGTTATTATTATTATTTTTATTAATAATTATATACATCAGAGTAAAAAAAGATAGATGGTCCGATACTTACATGATACTTACATGTAATTTTTTAACAACATAGCATTCAGAATTACAAATATAGCATTAATAAGCCTTCTGTAAGGTGCAACTTTAACTTATTATCCATATTAAATATTATGAATGCAAAAGTCTGTATGTCTGTCCGTCTGTTACGCTTTCACGCTGGAGTCAGTTTGATGAAATTTGATACAATTGAAAGAAGGCTAATACAAGAAACTTAAAATCCCTATTTCTGCGAGAACACGGAAAAATTAAACAGCATTAAAATAATAAAAGCAGTAAATCGTTACTATTCCACTGCCTAGCAAAGCTAAACATGGAAAGAAGGGTTGGACGCTAGATCTATCAAGTTGCTGTAATGCAATTTGTCATATAGTACACATATTCCAGGAAACTTCCAGAAATAGCCAATAAATATATATTGCAACGTAAATTCATTCAATATAGTTTTTTATAAACTTGGTACGCAGTGTGGTATCCGGCTGAATAAAATAGTACCACCCTCATTTCCTACCAAGGTGTCGTAAAAGGCGACTAAGGTAAGTTGACTCACCGTGTGGTACCCGGTTTAGTCGAATAGACCACCCTCTTTCTTACCGAGGTGTCGTAAAATACGATAAAGGTAAGTTGACGTCAGGCGGCCGGTCGTAAAAACGCAATCAAATCATGTGACAGCGTGTTTCTAACATGTTGTGCCGACCCCACTTAGAGTGGGATAAGGGCAGGAAGATGATGATGAGTTTTATTAACTTGGTCTATGATTAGACAAAGTATAACTCGCAATTGTTGAAGACAATTTAATGAACAGCATTCTTGGGAGAATAATTCTATCATTCCATCCGGCTCCACGATTAAAAGTGCGAAATCTCCCTCGTGTTCTATTATTACGAAATCGTGATCGAGGCCGTTCCATATTTTTACGACTTTACGCGGACAGACAGTTTAAATTTTAAATGGCGTATCTAATAAATTGAAAAGGTAATACTTATAGAATATTTATGACTCCATTATTCTATTATACTGTAAAGTACGCGGAGAATAAGATTTTTTCCGGCACTTCTTATATTCATTACGATGAACTATTGAAACTATTTTCTTAGATATTAACGAACTGAAGACAACTTTTTGTTTCATACCATTTCTAAATTTGTTATAAATAAACAAAATATTTTGAATAAAAAAGAAAGAAAAACGGAACTTTTTGAACTGGTAAGAGGTGATCTAGAAGGATTTTAAATTATTTAAATCTAACTATGTTGTAAGATAAGTAACAGAATATAATTTTGACAATTGAAGCTCTTATAATGAGTACATCTAGTAAATACGTCATCATCATCTTCCTGCTCTTATTCCACTCTAAGTGGGGTCGGCACAACATGTTATAAACATGCAGTCACATGATTTGGCTGCGTTTTTACGACCGGCCGTCTGCCTGACGTCAACTTACCTCAGTCGTATTTTACGACACCTCGGTATAAAGAGGGTGGTCTATTCTACTAAACCGGATACCACACGGTGGGTCAACCTGCCTTAGTCGCCTTTTACGACCCCTCGGCAAGAAATAAGGGTGGTCTATTCTACTCAGCCGGATACCACACGGCGGTTCGACTTACCTTAGTCGCCTTTTACGACACATCGGTAAGAAATGAGGGTGGTACTATTCGATTCAGCTGGATACCACGCGGCGTATCTAGTAAATACGTATGGCTTCTTATATTACATTATCAAGATGAAATTAATTATTTCAACGTTACAATCAAAGATGTTATCGGGTCTACAATGAACGACATGTTTCACTCTTAACAAACAACAAAGCACATAATTAAAATTGTAAAACAAATAACGAGATATGAGAAAGTTAGTTTAAATAGAAAGTGAACGAGATAACGCAACATCACCGGCGGTAGCTAATTAACTAAAATAAGACAACCCACAGATTGAAGTGAGCCCCGCACGGTAGATTGAACAGGAGTCGCTCCTTAAGTACTTTTTAATTATATATTACGACAAATATTAAATGTGTTTTTGTTTATTACGTTTTAGGATTTTTTTCTTCAGTGAGTTTCCGGGAAAACAAGATCGAGTAGCGTGTGAATCTAAAAGAGATTTGTATCTACAAGTAGATGCCTAGCTTTATGTTGATTATGATAGGTATTTATTTTGTTTAATCGCATCTAATAATGCAGTTTGAGACAGATAATCGATGATCTGGATTACATTAAATAGAAGATTTTTGTTAATTAGGTTTTAGGATTTTTTTTTCAATGAGTTTCCGGGATTTCAAGATCGAGTAGCGTGTGAATCTAAAAGATATATGCATCTACAAGTATATGTCTAGATTGATGTTGATCATGATAGGTATTTATTTATTTTAATCGCATCTGATATTGCAGTTTGCGATAGAAAATCGATGATCTGGAGTACATTAAGTTGAAGAGATAAAATTAATAAATAATACTCAATTATTCCAAGCGGCAAATTTTATATATAAAATTATATTTAGGAAACGTTATAGTAATAAGAAGTAAGAACATGTTAAATAATTCTATAAAGAGGCACAAACTAAGCTTAAATTAATAAGTGCAGCACTAACTAAAATATCACAATATGAATGCTGCGTGAATATAGTTTAATGCGAAGGTCAAAATAGAAGACAACAATGTATAATTATGGTAAGATAAAACTATCGAAAGAACCATTCGAAGTCGAAATAGTCCTCAATCTTTTAAATATCTAAATCAAATCTTCATATTGGTAAATTACAATAACTCCTTTTCACTGATGATTTGTGGCAATAGCTTAGCAAATTAAGTTATTCTATAGTAAACTTTGATTATTATCCTCCTGCCCTTAAACCACTCTAAGTGGGGTTGGCACAAAATGTTATAAACATGTTGTCACATGATTTGGCTAGATATATTACGAGCAGCCGCCTGCTTCACGTCAACCTTACTTTAGGCCCCTTTTATGATATCTCGGTAAGGAAGAAGATGGTATATTCTACTCAGCCGGTTACCACACCGCGTAGTAAACTTTTAATAATATTTTACAATATTCGTTCCAAGTGTTACAGCCCCATAAACATTGGTTTATTTAAAAAGTTAATACAATTCTATTTTAATGTTTAAACAGCGATATTGTTGCAAGTTAAGCCAATCACCGTGAAGCATTCATAAATGGAACTGTTATCACACGTTGATAACATACCCGACTGTTATTGGTCACGCTTTTCAATATGGCAGCCTTTATCTAAATCCATTTGAGCGTGACTTTTATTTACTTTTAACGGTTTGCGATAAGGTAACGCGTGAATTTGAAAAATAAATACCTATTCACTGTCGTGTCAAAGATAATGAAAACCACGTATTAGTTGTTGTTTAGAAACAAAAATATTAATAAAATTATTTTGCTAATCCTCGATTAAGTAAATAAAAATATATATAATGCTAAATGTAGAGTGTATCCGTTTTCATACCCGATACATGTAGGGCTCATGCTCAAACCTCCACCAACGCCACCACAATACATAACACACTACACACGTTCACTATCAGAAACTCAAAAATCGTTTCGACCCGCAACCTAAGCATTATCAAGAGATAGACTCCACGATTTTGCCATTTTACGCTCTCTACATTTAGCATTATATATAATTTCTATATACATTATCGCGGATTTTAGGAAAATAATTTTATTATTACTTTTTGTATTATGGATCTCCGCAAAGTGACGTCTAATTCAATAAATTATTTTAAGAACGTATTGTTTAAAAATATATGTGGATTTTTGGGGATCAGTTGAGACAGGAATAAGGTCTTTGGAATCTTATCAAACTCTCAGTGGTGTCGGCACAATACGTTTTAAATCGGCAAATCATGTTGTCACATGATTTGGCTAGGTATTGTAAGACCAGCCGCCTGCCTGACGTCTATTTAACTTTATCGTCTTTTACGACACCTCGATAAGAAATGAGGGTGGTCTATTCTACTCAGCCGGATAACATACGGCGGGTCGACTTATCTTAGTCGCCTTTTACGACGACTCGGTAAGAAATGAGGGTGCTCTATTTTACTCATAACACACGGCTTTCATAAAATACCACTCACGATGGTTAAAATTTAAAAATTTTGTCCTATAAAAAAAAAGGAAAAATAAGTTCGTTGACCGATTTCAAGATTTTGGCGTTTCGCAGGCGCGTAGCTGTGACGCTTCACGTAGCTAGTGACGTGACAATATAGACGTCAACGGAGCGTTTTATTGTCGATGATTGGTTTTTGTGGTTTCGGTACCGCTAAGTGGTAGTCGATTTATAGGATTACAACATTCCATGTTTCCATGAGATTGTAACTTTATTAACATACACTTTTTTAATGTGGTAATTTATGTACATACTCTTTATTCAAATTGATGTTAAAATATTCAATTTATCCAAAACAATATAAAACAAATATAATAATATACATACAATAATATATATAACAAAAAAACCAAAAAAAGGGGTAAAAGACAAAATATTATATTTCATACATGCATAAAAATGTAAAGATAAAATGACAATGAGAATCTTCGCCATTTCTCTTTTTGAGTGTTACGAATATTATATTATCCCTTAGTACTCAGAACAAACACATTTTGTGTAATTGCAAGTTTCAAATCCTGATATATAAATATTCTTTATAGGTAAGAGCTTAAATATAAGGTATATCATTAAATAAATAAAAATATTTCATTTAAAATCAATAGTGAAGTAACAATGTAAACGTCAACGGAACGTTTTATTGTCTATGATTAGATTTAGCGGTTTTGAAAAACCTTAAATTGTAGATAATTTGTAGAATTGCGCCGTGATTTTATTTCGATATTGTAGCATAACTCTTGTAGCCTACAAGAACTATGATACACTACCGAAATATTTGTATATATATTAAATATTGGGATCTATATATATCTACTTATTTTATTTAATAAAAAAACTCGTTACACGATTTGCGCATATCGATATTTTATTGGAATGGACGGGTTAAATAAATAACGTTCCATAATAGATCTAGATAAAAAATATATCAACTCACTAGGGTTTAAACCAAATATTTTATATCCTTTTTATGCTATATTTCTCGATTTTGTTTTGCCAGATTGTGATTGTTAATAAATATGTCGAGCAACTTAAATTGAATCATATTATGATGTACTTGCAGCAGCTTATTTTGGATTAAATATTCATTGTAAGACCAATCCCCAGACAGGCCAATGTTAAAACTTACAAGTATGAGTGTATTTTATTTCAGCAATTTAGCACACGCTTCTCGGTGAAGGAAAACTTTCTGAGCACACTTGCATATTTCTAGAAATCTCTAAAGATTCTCTGGTGATTTATTTAACATAACAAACCCCATAGGAGCAATTTAGTCTTATTTCCAACCCTTCTCTCCAAAAAAGGAGATACAAGGCCTGAACCCTGCAGTAGTAAGAGGTGGTTACTTTATTCATTGTTCTTTTATAGTTTAATCTGTCCCATCACTAAAAGCACAAACCGTTTCATCGCGCTTGATTGCTTACTCGTATTCCGCATCATGACGTTTGGCTGAGCTTCCTACTTTTTTTTTACTAAATTCTTAGTTTATTGCGAAATTGTGGAGTTAAAACATACTTCCCCTAAATAAATCACGTTTCATGCAATAAAATCAACAAATTTACTCAAAACATTAAATTTTCAAAATGATAATCTCATCATCCTCCTGCCCTTATCCCACTCTAAATACGGTTGGCACAACATGTTCTAAACATGTTGTGACATGATTTGGCTACATATTTTACGACCGGCCGCCTGTCTGATGTTAGCATACCCCAGTCGCCTTTTGCGACACCTCGGTAAGAAAGAGGGTGGTCTTTTCTTCTCAACCGGATACCACAAGGTGGGTTAACTTACCTTAGTCGCCTTTTACGACTCCTCGGTAAGAAATGAGGGTAGTCTATTCAGTAGAATAAGCTGAGTACAGCCGGATACTACATGGTGGGTTGACTTACTTTAGTCGCCTTTTACTACACCTCGGTAAGAAATGAGGGGGGTACTATTCTATTCGGCCGGATACCACACGGCGGCAAAATAATAATTTTCTATGTTTTAGTTTTTATTTGTGTATCAGTTAATATACGAAAATATAGGAGGGAAATAAACTTAACGCTCAAACGGCAGTATCTCGACTTGCGTTAGAGAGGTCGTGGGTTCGAATCCCGGACATTATACTACCGACGTGAACCCACTCCTGACACAAGCATTTTAGCTTAGTTAAAGGGGTTAACAAGTTTACTAGTAATTTGTAACCCAATTGACCTTTAAAAAAATACGGAGTTATTATTAATATCATTCAGCATGCGCTTAAGAGGGTGAGGGACAAATTTATTGCTTTTGTTAAGGGTTCCGTATGCAAATATCACGGATCCCGTTTGAAATATTTGCGCGGGAATATTGCTTGTAAACATTAAAACCTATGCAGGTCACAGCTCTCAGGTAATCAATTTGCTATAATACTGTTGGAGCCACGTTATAAATCACTGGAGTCTTTGATGGATGGTTGCTAACGCGCGCTTCGTGTTTACGAGGCACAGGGCTACCGTCATCAATCTACTTCTTGGCTAACTTATATGTGTTCTTTTTTTAAATATTTCCGTTTCTAGACGACTGAAAATTACCTGTGATAAAATTTTAATAACTGCAATGTCATAAATTATACTTCTTTACGTACCCATAAACTATAAAGCAAATGAATTATAATTTTTTTAATTAAATATTAACTTATAACTCTTGTAGTATCGATAGTTTCATTGTTCTGAAGGTAACTCTGAATGTTTGATACTTTTTAGGGCATTTTGTATAGCTATTTTAGCTAAGCTTATTTATTCTACAGACAAACGTCAATCTCCGGGTATATATTGTACACATCAAATCAAATCAAATCAAAATAACCTTTAATCAAATAAGCTCTTTCAAGGACCTTTGAATCGTCAAGGATCAATATGATTAATGAAACTACTTAGCGATCGACTTAGTTAAATAGTTTCATGAAAAAACGAAGCTTGAAGATTGACAATTGACACAATGGCAATTTGAATAAATAATATATACAACGTAATCAATAAAAAAATTAGAAACAAATAGCAGGTGGATGAAAACTAGACTATTACTTTTTTATCATCAAGAAAACCAATATAGAGATGGTATCTTAAAACAAGCTCTTCCTACTTTCACTTACAGCCCATCCAAGTATCGGTACATCAAATCATCAAGATGATTCGACACAGAAAAAAAATTATACGACAAGTGACTTTTGAAACTTTGATTGCGATGAAGTGCTTATCCTCACGAACTATCAGTAGGTATCGATGAGATTTTTATTTTGCTACCGGTTAAATTTCCTAATTGAAACTACAGCTATAACTATGCTTGGTAATAGGGCAGTACTGAAATAAAATAGTGGACTATGCTGTGTTGGTGTATATATTTAAAGCCTTGATTAAAAAAAATGCTTAAATGTAAGTCAAACGTAAGCCGTATGATGCATTGATATATTAAGGTTCTAATTACAAAACAATATAGCAGGGCTTTTGTGTGCAGCATGATAGCCTTCTAGTAATGCTACACACTACAGATCTCTATATTTATTTAAGATTATTTTAATATGCGTGTCGTAATTATCATCATATAATTGTGCCACAAATAATTAAACACAGTTAGTTAGTCTACACATAACTGCGAATAAATTATTTGCGAAAATGCACCATTTATTTCTGAGTATCATTGTGAGATGTTTATACGTAAACCATGAAGATCAGGAAAAGGATATGTTAAGTAAAAAAGTAATACTGTTGTGAACGCAGCTACAACAATATTTTTGTACATTTTATATCTGTGTGCATCATTTGGCAAAATTTAAATTTTGACAAGCAAATTGTAACGGACAAACATACTCTTCTATGCTGGAGAATAAAGCTGAACGAAAACCCACCTATGTATAATTACTAGCGCCTAAAAATAATATCTTCGATCTAACACGAAACAAATACTAAAAACTTTTTGTAACGGCATTTGAAATTATATTTTCCTTAACTGCATCAAAGCAGTATGGCGAGCCTAGGGCGATTGGACATTAAGGCCCTATCCGATATTAATGTAGCATTCTCACCCACGGCAATAAAATAAATGACGTCATTTTTTGTCCGCGCGGGGATATCTTTTGTCGGCCGCGTCGGCACATCTCGAACACCATCCGAAAGCTCCCAATCCGCAGGACGTCCCTGGACAAAGGATTTTAGGCGCCGCTCTATTCTTTTCGCAAACGATTTGTATGACGTTGCTCTTTATCATAATTAATAATTTATTGCTTTCGTCAAGCGCTTTTGAAATGCCGCACCTGCACGATCGCAAGGTGCCTCTGTCGTGTGAGTGATAAATCATACATCTTTGTTATTTTGCGTAAGAGACCTATGTAATGTACTCGTATGCTATGTTGGTTTGACGTCTAACATTACTTTATTCGTGAATAATGGCAACAATGATTATTTATTAATGGCATTATTTATTGACGTTTACAGTTTAAGAAATTTTATTCTCATAAGAATTACATACACTTACATGTGAACTTAAAACTAAAAACTTAACTAAGTACCACTTATCAAATAAATACTTAAAACTACTAAAAAAACAAGAAATATGTTGGGTAAACAAAATTAAAACATTACCTATATGATATACTTTGTTAATGCTCCTTGTTAACGGCTCCTGCTTTGCGCCTTGCAAAAGTACGTAATTCGTTGGTGGGTTTTGGTATAAGATTCTATAATAAAATTCCGCAATCAATTTCAGCATTGCCATTACAGCAGTTTAAAAACACTGTTAAAAAGCGGCTGATACAGAAAGTCTACTTTACTCTTGAAGATTATTTAGAAGATAAGAATGTGTGGATGTAGCTCTCTTTGAGCCTGTACAAGATAGTAACGACATAATGTAAATAATATTAAGAATTATATTTTTAAAAGAGCAACCGCCGAGTTTCTTGCTGGCTCTTCTCGGTAGGAACAGCTTTCCGAACCAGCAGTAGAGTTGACGATTCAAAACACTTGTGTACAAGTTTATTTGAATAAAGAATATTTTGAATTAGAATTTGAATAATGAGTTAAATTCCCTAGATGTGGCTTTATCGTTCCAATATAAACTTAAGTTATCATTCGATTTATAATTATAAATATTATGCTTGAAGCTTAAATTTTTACAATTAATTAGTTCGTTTGCAATAAGTTTCAGAACGTCCTTTAGTTTTATTGTTAAAAAAAGCATTTTTAATTTTTATTTTGTAACATAACACCTTTATTAATATTTACTGGGGGGCATATTGGTTATCTAAGCTTTATCACCCATTGAGTGATTATCAGCTACCTCACAAGGAGGATAGTGAATAATCAGGTTTCAGCGGTATATGTAACATTAAAAATACATACATTTTTATACCATTTATTACTCGTATATTCTTTTTAACCATACATTAAGTCAAACATTGATGTGAATACGTCCATACTAAAGCCATTTTTACGGCAATCCTGTCGAACGAGATGTAAAACGCCTATTTTATCGTTCGCATATGCATATTCACGTTGTTTTAATAATAACGATTAAAATCACAAATTTATTTCGATAACATTGACGTTTTTAGAAGTGCGGATTCGACAGCAGGGATTTTGTAAATTGCCGACGTTAATAATCGTCGTTATCGGAACATTTCACGTCCGATGACATTCTGTGATATGATCGCCCTTTGATAAAACAACTTCACATATTCTGATATTATTTTAACAACATACTTTAAATTTTTTGTGGCTATAAACTTGAATTTGTTATCGTTTTGCGCCTCAATATAAGAAAAAATAAAAAAGGGTCACAGTTTGACTGGCCCGTTGGAGCAGTGGGTGGTGACCCTGCCTTCAGCTCTGCGGGTTGCGGGTTCGATTCCCGCCGAGGGCCAACATTTTCTATAAATGAATTTGTTGGTCTTTGAGCCTGGGTGTATATTTGTATTTAAGTATGTATTTAACAATTATATATGTAAATATTCACCAGTTGTCTGTCACCCATAACAAAAGTATTAAGTTACTTACTTTGGGGACGGACGACCGTGTGTGTAAGTGTCCCATATATTTATTTATTTATTATAAAAAAAAAAATTTGACCTCATGTTAAGTTTATAAATTTCCTTCAATACTAGTCAGTAGTAGTACAAAGTGATAATAAATTTATTTTGCTATAATCCGCGATGAAAAATAGGATTAGCATTAATTAATTAAATAAAATAATTTTATTGTTGATTTTCTTTTATGGATCTCCGCAAAGTAACGCCTAATTCTATAAATTATTCAGTAGTAGTAGTTTATTAGTTAACCAGGACAATTGCAAATATATTTGAATTATTGAAACGCAGTTAAAAAAATTGGTAACAGAAACAGTTTTATGTCGCATAAATTACTTTAGCTATATAAATGAAGAATAAAACAAAAGATACACGATTTTTTTTGTATACTTTCAGTAGACAATAACAAAGTCTATAAAGGACAGGGATGATTCTGGTTTCCTTGTTTTTTTTTCTTCTTTTTATATACTTTTTGTAACAGACGTTCTACCGTCCCCAAAGTCAGTAACTTAATACTTATGTTATAGGTGACAGACACTTGGTAAATATATACTTATATAATTTCAAATACATACTTAAATATATTTAGTTATACATCCAGATTCGAAGTACCAACTAAAATTGTTGTTAGAAAATGTTTGCCCTCGGCGGGAATGGGACCCGCAACCCGCGAAGCTGAAGGCAGGGTCATTGTAAACTACGCCAATGGCTTGGTCAAATAAATTTAACTTTTGTTATTTAATTACAAATACAATTATATATTTAATATGCAATGTTTGAATATTTACTACTCAAGCATGTAAAATCGAATGAATAAAAGAAGTTTTACTGTTTACTTTTTTGTATTCAGTAAGCTTGTATAATTTGCTTCCATCGTCAAAAATCATCACTTAAGTTCTATAATTAGATGTAATGATTAACAATTAGGAAGATTTAACGTTATACCATTTAGATACATTTTTTATGAGTGAAGGATATGGTAAGATAGAAAGGATAAAATGACTTCAGTGCAATAAGTATTAAGACTTAAAAAGTCATTTTCTTTTAAATATTAACTTAAAAGCATTTGTAGTCAAAAGAGCGAACAATTTGTCGTAAAACGTTCGTGGCCGATCGGCTGCGGCCTGAGTCGCGGTCACACAAGCCTTCCACCCGTTTACCTCGTAACTCGTGAAAGTTATAGTATTTTAGGGCAGTTCAAAGCCGCCGACGGGTATTAAAATAAGAGATATGTCCGTGCGACCAAACGTACGGCTCATTCAACTTGGATGGCCGACGTTTCCATAGTTCGGGGCCTGATTGTGAAGTTAATTTCTGTTTATTAGTAATCATAAGACTCGATAGATTACTCGTTGAATGTAAATTTTTAAATCGAACTTTTACTACCACACTACTCTATACATTCACCCTCATAGAAAACGCTTGAATGTGTGCGTACCATGTCTTGACTTGTAAATAGCGGCCTGTTACTATCCCACTGCTGAGATAGGCCTCTTCTCTCCGTTTTTTGGAGAGAAGGATTGGAGCTAAGACCTACCAATCCGCTGCTCCAATGCGGATTGGTAGGTTACACATATCTCCGGAATTCTCTAGAGATATGCAGGTTTCCTCACGATGTTTTCCTTTACCGAAAAGCGTGTGATAAATTGCAATTATCAATTAGACACAAGTTTTAACAGAAAAACTCATTCGTGTCTACCCGAGTTTGAAACCGTGACATCCTAGGAAGAATTTAAAGAATTAGGCATTACTTTGCGGAGATTCATAATACAAAATAATTTATTATTACTTTTGTCTCCTAGAAAGAGTCGAACAGTGTTACCGCTGGGCTACCACAGCTTTTTTTCTCTCTAAAGATATATGATAAAAATATATCTTTAGAGTAATAGACAAAATTAAAGTCTATAGATTAAAAAGCCTATTGAAACTTTACTCTGTGCTACCGCACTTTACTTTTTCTAAACTAAATTCTGAATTTACGAAATTACAAAACATTAGCCATGTAGGTACATACTAGACAAAGTAGAAAATGACATAAGCTTGCAACTTCTGCTTTGCATCTTACAAAAGTACGACAATGTTTTATGGGGTTTACTATAAATAGGTTTCCCGTTGTTTCCTGGAATATTTAAATAACTATTATAAAGGATTTTTTGAATGATAAATATGCGAAGATTTATCTAGTCTTGATGCTTACACAAGGTAGCAATGCCGAGAAGTAATTAGTTCTAATATCTTTTTCAAACGAGCAACTGCCTAGTTTCTTGCTGGCTCTGCTCGGCAAAAGCAACTTGTCAAAGCAGCAGAAGAGTAGACGATTCAAAATTATTTGTTTTCAAGTTATTTTAATAAATAAAATTGCGAATTTCAATTTAGATATACTTAAAATTTATTAAATTATATTATTAAAAAACTGCAGTCTGGTGAAGAGTGCCAAGTAGCCACCTCGGTAAGAAATTAGGGTGGTCTACCCAACTCAGCTGGATCCCACACGGCGTGTCAACTAACCTTAGTCGCCTTTTACGAGACCTCGGTAAGAAATGAGGGTGGTCTATTCTACTCAGCCGGATACCACACGGCTATATGTTGAATGATGAAGAGTTTTATTTGTAAACAATCTGTTATTGTGCCCTCAACCTAAATTGATACATTTATCATTAAGCATCACATCTCTTCACAGAGACATAATAACGTGTTCACAGTGACAAACATTTATCAGTTTTAATAGACGTTATCAATCAAAAGTTGGCGTTAGCTTCCGTGTGGAAACGACTTTCTCTTTATAGCGCCTATAATTTAAAAATGTAGGTGCATGAAGTTAATTATTAATTTACTTTAATTGGACAATTAATAGATTCGATATTTTCTAATAGCTATATTAAGAAAAAATATAATTAATAAATATAAACCATATATGCGCGTGTGTGTGTGCATCTAGAACGATGGTTCATTATGGTACTTGGGAATCATGAAAGTCTAGTCCAGTCAAATATCTTTACTAAAAGTTCGCGGATAAAGTCTAGGGCAGTACAGCTCTAATATGTGTTATATAATGTGTATGTATATGTTACATTTGGCTAGTAATAAAATGTTACGGCTTTTGCTATCCCACAGCTGAGTGAAGGCCACCTCCGTCCTTATTGGGAGAGAATGGTTAAAGCTAAGATGTACTACGCTGATCCAATGCGGATTGGTAGGTGACACTATCACAGGAATTCTCCAGAGATATGAAGGTTCCTCACAATGTTTTCTTTCACCGAAATGCGTGTGATAAATTGCAAATATCAATATACATATTAATTAATAAAAATAACATCGAACATATTTATTAAATAGAAAAACACCTTGGTACCTGCCTGGTATGAACATACTACGAGAGGAGCAAACTGTCTCACCGTTTAGATATCGCAGCTTCAAAAATATTATTACAATATTTGAGTAACAGGATGAAAATTTTTCAACTGTTTATTCTAAAAAGTAGCGAAAAGCGCCTTCAATATTAACTACAACTTTAATTCATACTATGAGTGACTAAAACAAAGTCTTGGTTAGAGAAGAAGATTGATAGGAAACTAAGAAAATAAATAATATATGTACTAGTAATAAAACAAAAGAGTGCACATTGAAAAATTTTTACACATATATGTGTTCAAATGCGACAAAAGAAGTACAACTTTTCTGTCGTTATTATGTATGTTTTTTTCATTTCAATGACATTGGGCATGTAGCGGAATATTGTTTAGTGACCAATTAATAATGATTAATCACCATGTTTTAAATTGTTAATGGCTACACTAGAGGCGGTGAATATTCTTTTGAGTAATGAGGTAATTTGTAATACGTAACTGCACACCGATGACATTCCACATCGCGTGTAAATGAATAGGTGTGAATTAATTTATTCGTTGTATTATGCATATGCGTTTCGTTCAAACGTAACTTTTATTGGCAGTAAGTAGCTCCGCGGGCCGGTCTAGTGTTTTCTTAGAATTTAGTTAGGATTTTTATTTATGTACTTTGAGAACTTCAAAAACTTATGCAGCATGGTTTAAATTGGTCCTCTAAAGGTGAATCTAAGGGAAATAATTTTCTTGGCTTACTTTTACCATCTATTAAAATCTATTTACAAATATTAGTATGTGAGAAACATAGTGATCTAATATGATTCCTTTAGTATAAAACTGATATTAGCATGAAGTTTACAATAGTGGCTTTTAGAAAGTGCAAGACAAGAGAAGAAAGGTATTAGCAGAAGTATCGTCTAATGTCCAAAATAAGGTGAACAGGCTGCAAAAGCTTGGCGGATAGATATGTCCTAAGAATACTTCTTGGGCCCAACATTCATTTTGTGTAAAAGGGGATAATATTAATGTAATGTAATAATAGCTTGTAATGGCTGTCAGTGTTATCACAGTTTCGGTTTTCTCGGTATGTAGCGCTACTAAACTGGGGTTTCGTCTTTGCTGATGAAGACACTATGTATAGTCTTTTTATAATTTGATAAGCAGGATTATATAAAACAGTTTTATGGTGACTATATTTCCGATGAAACACGAGTATGCTTATAAGTTACTTGTAAGACAATTAAAATACATGAAAGCTTTCTTGAAGTATACCTTTATCGAAGGGCTGAAATATAAGCAATGGTTTCAAGGTTTGAAATCTCTACCAGTGGTCTAAGAAGAGAAGAAAGAGATCTCCTTGGTATATAGGAGAATGTTATCAACTGCTGTTGTATCGAAGATAGTGCTTACATAAGTAGCTATATACTAATCATGTTAAAGCTTACATCTAAATACAAATTAAACTAAAGCTAGCTATAACTCCAGAGAAACACAACCTAATGTTTAACTTTCATATTCATATTAATTCCTTAATTTAGATTTCGGATGACTTAAAATAAGCGAAACATGAATATAGACGATTAATGTGACTTCGTCAAGTTCAAGCTAATCTTCGTTAAAAAATATCTTGCGAAATTCGATACAATCGCCAGCATTATGACTCAATATTTACCGTCTAATAAATATTCGTTTAGTATACATCGACAGCCCTGTACGCTAACTACACGAGCTGTCAAAATAAAATATGAGCCAATAAGGGCGCGACGCACGGCGACAGGGCCGTCACGCTGAAGAAATTACGATATATGAACTTATTAAAATATCTTCGCCTTTTTTTCTCGTTTCGCGGTCGGATGGCATCGCGTTAAGGTGAAGTGACACTCGTTTTATTCTGAAGTTCCTTTTGTGATGACAGCAACTATATCGTCGACTATAAATAATTTTGGGCGTTCAGTTTATCTATTAAAGAGAAATCGTGTCAGTGGTTACTTTAATTGAATCCTTCATAAAGATTTGCTTTTTATATCAATAACCGGTTCGCGCTTCATTAATCCTATTCATAAAAACTTTCAATAATCATAATGTTCTTATTTCAATTAATTAATAAAGTGTCATTAAAATAGTAAAGTATAGTAATCTGTCGTGTGGTATCCAGCTGAAGAGAATAGACCACCTTCATTTCTTACCGAGGGGTCGTAAAATACGACTAAGGTAAGCTGACGTCAGGCAGGCAGCCGGTCGTAAAATACCTAGCCAATACATGTGACAACATGTTTATTACATGTTGTGCCGACCCCACTTAGAGTATGATAAGGGTAGGAGAACGATGTTAAGGATACTGGCAAAAATAGTAGTATTGACAGGATATTATAAATAAAATGTGATATTAAAAAATTGTATTCAACTTATAAGTTATAAGTTATTTTCAACTTATTTAAGTACTATCATGAATAAGACCGTGTCTAAAATTTTTAATTGATTTCAAATTAATGATCAATTACTACCTGTAATTAAAGCGCCAATTGGCTAAATATTCTAATGACAAAGATGAACCGGTCAAACAAAAATTATAATATTGATTTATATATAAAATTATAATATAAAATATTGATTTTTATATGAAACATAGAAATACGCTTAATCGATACTAAGCGTGCAATTATTATTTGGAACAAGAACCGTTCGTCGGATCAAGTTGTAATTATTTACAACATAATTAACAAATAGAAAATGCCTTCAAAGATACCGATAGTCGGCTTCCTCAAATGTCCAATCGTTCACACGCACCGGTGTTAACTAGTTAAATCCGGAATATATGTACAAAAACTAGTAACAGTTATTCGAAGCCACATGTGGTATGCGCATTTGACACGCGCGATCTGGCGGGACTTGACAGATGGCGGCAAAAAACGCTGTTTATGAACCCACTTAACATACCCGACATTGTTACTGAACTAATATTGATACACAACACTTGTACAAATATTTATCTTTTGAGAGCCGCCTTTGGAGGTTCACGCCTACAACAGTATAAAAAGAACGCTACATAGTCAAGATTATATAAAAAATGTGTTTCTTTGCGTTACTTCATAACATCATTCTCTTGTTCTTATCCCACTCTAAGTGGGAAAGGCACAACATGTTTTTCTCTTCACTTCACTTGTTTCTCTCTTCTATAGTCACATATCCAACTACATTCGAACTTATGATAATTTTCATCCCTCCTCATTATACGTCCATACCATCTTAATCTCCCACATTTCGTTGTTGCGACGGTTGTCGCGTGATAGGTTGATAATAGATAGCGCTTTTCAATGTTATCTTATTTCTGTAGAATAAAGAGGATTTCTATAGCTTATATATTACCCCGATGTATCAGGAATAATTGTGCCAAATTTCATCTATTGGTTTAACGGATTAGTCGTCAAATAATAACAAACATACATCCACACTCACAAACTTTCACATTTATAATATTAGTAGGAAGTAGGATTTTATTCAATCTTGCCACAATCGCTCTTCTTTCATACGTCTTTTACATTGCCCAACATTGTGACATTCCCAACCCCATAAAATTCTATCTCAACCGATTCTTTAATTTATAGAGTTAGAATAACTCTATGAATATAACGAATCTTTAAAACGGCTCAAAAATACTTTCCTCTTTGAAAATAATAATTCTAAAATATTTTTTCACAAATCGACCCAATGATTCATTAAAATTCTCGTAAATGTCGAACCTAGTTTGAGATGTCCTAAGTACACTTATATATACTTTCGTTAATATAACCTTCAGGAAATTGCCTAAATTGAAAACTGAAACAAAGAGGAAGGAGCGCAAAAAGCGTGACGATGACGGACGGATCTCCGAACTGACATCTGTTGCTGTGGCGTAGAGAATCGCGGGAATCCATCCATGTGTTGACTTAGAAACTGATAAGTCACCGTGCTCAATTGGTACCAAGGCAAGGATTCGTCACACAGATCGTAAACACTAAGCCTTGCACTTAAATTCTTGTATTTAAAAAGTGTATGTGATTAAACTAAACCTCAACTAAATTTTCTCAGCACTGTAGATTTACGATGTGAATATTGAAATATGAAAGAAGAATATATTAAATAATTTTAAAAAGTAGGTATTTTGTGGAATTCTATAGTACAAAATTTATGATATTTGTTATGTGGATAATATAATACTATTATAACATTTTTGTAATGGATTATTCAGTGTAAGGCTCTATGAGGTATGATACTTTGTAAAGCAAAATGTCTATACTATAATTTAACAACATTAAACATTTTGGGTAATTCAATCCTATTGGATTCAAAACCTTGGATTGGATTTGAGAGTAAATCCGCTAATGTAGATTGACAGAATAAGAATATTGCACGACATTTCTCATCATCGTTATGCGTATAATGAATTATAAATTTCAGTGGAGCACATAGTGTTTTATATAGAAAGCTCAAAGGTATCTTCTCCAGAGTTTGATTCTTCGAAACCTTAGTACGAGTTACGCGCTGTCAGAGTACGATCATCACGGATTTATTACTTATTGAGTCATTGGGTTTTGACTAGATAGCTGAGTAGCTAGGAGGATAAGCGGAAAGCATAATTACTCAGCGATCCAAAAAAAAAAATAAAAAGAAATAATTAAGTTTACAATATTGTTACATTTTGTATTTTATAATTTTATTTTGATATAGGTAATATTTTATTTTGTAATATATTTAAATAATGTACGCGTCCCTATTACATGCCGTAATAACCTATAATTAAGACTACATCTAATTGAATAGTTTGTAAAGTATTTTATAGTATTAATAATGTAGGTCCTGTTGGTTAACCTAATAAAAAAAAAAATAATATTACCATAAAGTATCGATATCTTAACCATAAAAAAATAACAGTTTGAAATCTTCTTAAAAGTCTGTAACGCAGGTTACAGAACCGATACAGGTTTGCATGAGCGGAATTCATCTTCAATAACAACGATGACTTCCAAAGCTCCTAACGTATTCCCCAGCTAACTAAGCCTCTGGGGTGTAATAAAAGCTAAGCTTTTGGATAATAAAAGCTAAGATTCTTACCTGTATAACTCTCATCGGTAAACCAGTTTCTTTCGCCAGCTGCTCCCGTATATGCCTGGTAGGCTTAGGTGTCTGCGAAAACGCCGATTTCAGTATCTCCAACTGTTTCGCCTTTATCGTTGTTCTAGGTCCTCTTCGCTTAGAACCTCCGTTGCCGTCATCTGGGGATTTGTTCTCTGCCTGCGAGTCTCGCGTTTCGGGATCCCCGTCCAGCGAACCCTGGCACGGAAAAAGGAACAACTGAATGCGACTATGTGGTACGGACCCATGCATGTGATATAAGGTGGCCATGTGTGTGAAATTCAAATATCTATAAATTTGTTTACGCATTCTATTATGTCTGAAAACTTAGGTACGTTAAATATTTTAAATGTGTATCTTTAATATTTAAATGAGTATTAACTCATTATATACAAATATATGTTATATACAAATATATTTTCGGAATATCGGAAACGGCTCCAACGATTTTCCTTAAATTTAGCATATAGGGGGTTTCGGGGTAGAAAAATCACTTTAGCTACGTTTTATTTATAAAAAAATCGTTTTATTCCTGTTTTTGGGCATTAAAAATATTGAACAATGTAGATTTTAAAGCAAAGGATTGTTTTAGCTGTCAAACGTAATGTTGCGATATGTTGGGTAACGGGCGGACCGAATATGTTCGAATCCCACACGTCATCGGCACCTTATTTCTTTTTTTTAATTTTTTTTTATATCTTTAAAAAAATTACAGGTACCTAACTTTAGTTACAAAACTAGTAACACTGTCACCGTCTTATATATTAACAATAAACTATTAACAAGTAATGATTACTATAATAATCTTATTTATATATTATATAATTAAAATTTATACATATTTTTATTTTAAAATTACTAATGCTACTACTCGTAATTTTAAATTCGGAGATTTTCGTAGCCGATATACTTTGTCAAAGCACCAAAAAATCTTTCAATAATTAAACATCTCTAAATTGAACATAAAATAATAAATTCCCGTAATAGTCACATAACAACAAAAAACTAAAAACCATATCTAACCTATATTGTACAAATATTCAGCAATAACAAATTAAACTGCAACTCTATTGTCTGAACTTAATACGACAGATTATTCCTCTACTATCTTTTTTTTTAATAAAAATACAAAAAAAAAATAAAACAGAAACTCGGAAAAAGAATTTATACCAAATCTATATTTCGTTCGAATTGTAAAATTCGCAATTAAATAATGTAGCGTTTATGAAAATATGGTGAAGCATAATACCAACCTGGTCTTCAGAGTCTTCGTGTGGTTTTGTGTCGCCGTTGTGTGACAATTCAGAATGTAGTGCAGGATGTGACGCGTGCGCAGGACTACTAGAATTATTCGCTGCTCTGGCTTCTTCTTCTTCTTCGTCATCAGAACCCGAGCCGAGTAATGAATCGGCTGTAACAAAAAAATTAATGAAAAAATATATTTAAAAATCTACAGATTACTTTTAATAAATTATACAATACAATACACTCAAAATTTTATTTTTGTGACTCGAAAAGCATGAAAAAATGTTAAATTAAAAATTTGAATTTAAATTACATTGAATTTAAATTAAAAGTTGTACCATCATTTTTATAGCACCGAAATATTTTCTAGCTCAATTTTAATCTCTTAATAAACTTTTATTAAAAAAAAAAAGAAAAAAAGTCAATCTTATATGCTAATATAATTTTTCATGATTAAGAATTTAATTTCGTTTCGGATTCTAGAAAATGTGACTATGAATACATTGATTATTATATAATTCAGTTTTGGATTTATATATAACAAAAGCTGTATACACTTTTAGTTTCAATGTTCTTACAGAAATCAGAAATTACTTAACTTCAACAAAAGCGTGGGCGGATTAGTATTTTATAATGATTGTTGCCCTAAGTGAAATTATTTTATCCAATTCAAATTCAAAATATTCGTTATTCAAATAAACTTGTAAACAAGTGCTTTTGAATCGACAACTCTACTGCTGGTTCGAAAAGCTGTTCCTACCGAGAAGAGCCTGCAAGAAACTCGGCGGTTGCTATTTTAAAAATATAATTCTTATTACTAGTTACATTTAGTTATTACTGCCTTGTAGGGTTGAAGAGTAGCTACGTCCGCTCATTCTTATCATGTAATAGTATAGTATAGTAGGCTTTCTGTATTAGCATTTTATTAATAGTGTTTTTAAACTGCAGTAATAGCAAAGATGAAATTGATTGCGGAATTTTGTTATAGAATCTTACAATCTTACCCAAAAACCAGGAAGAGCCGCATAAGACTACGACTAGACTCATAATTACGAAAATTTGTACTTAAAATAACTAATAAGGATTCCCAGCCGTATAAAAACGGTATTAAAGCCGTATAAAAAACAATAGAGTTCGCGAAAGCATTTTTTGCGAATGTCTGTCGCAAAGCGATTTTAAGATCTCGGGGCTAATGGACGAAGACTGAATGCTTGTTATATAGGATTTAATTTAGTTGTATTTGTCACAGGAAAAAAAGTGATTAAAAAAGAGCAACATAATGTACTGGCATTAAAACGCTTAGCAAATCGGAATAATATTATATTTTTTATTTGAAATTTCGTTCGTATATGTAATCGTTAAATAATGTACGCCCAGAGTCTGTGATTGTACATTAACTGTAGCACGTAAAATAGCATTAAAGTCGTGTGGTACCCAGCTGAGTAGAATAGTCCCTAATTCCACCTAATAAATAAACCACTCTAATTTCTTATCGAGGTGTCATTAAAGGCGTATAAGGCAAAATTGACCCGCCGTGTGGAATCCGGCTGAGTAGAATAGACCACCCTCATTTCTTACCGAGGCATCATAAAATACGACTAAGGTAAGTTAAAATCAGGCACGCGGCCGGTCGTCAAATAGATAGCCAAATCATGTGACAAAATCGTTATAACATGTCCCGACCCCACTTACAGTGGAGTAAGGGCAAGAGGATGTTGATGATGATGTTAGAAAATAACATTGGTTCCATTATACAAAAGTAATAATAAAATTATTTTGCTATAATCCGCGAAGAAGTAAAATAGAAAATATATATAATGCTAAATGTAAGTGGGCAATCGGTTATCATACCTGATACATGCAGGATTCGTAAAAACACACACATGCACAAACCTCCACCACCGCCACCACGATACACATGCACTATATACGTTCACTATCACAAACTCAACAATCGTTTCGCCCCGCAACCGAAGCATCGTCAGGAGATAGACTCCACGACCAAAATCGCAAAGCTTTGCGATTTTGGTCGTGGAGTCTATCTATCTATCTAATCTAATCTATATCGAATCTATAAATTATTGGTTCCATTAGTAAAAGTTAAATCTCCGATGAAATAAGTTGCGACTTAAATACGAACTTGCTTAACGGACCGTTGGCGCGTCAACTTTTTAAGGCTAAGTACAATCACCGCAGTGTAAAAATAATAAATAAGATCGTATAAAGTTTTATATATAGTTGTAGTATTTAATAAGCAAAACGTTCGTTATTTTGAAATTATGTAAATTTTTCAAGAATTTCAATTTACCGCTTCCATAGTTTCTTCAATATATATTTGCATACAATATACATTCATAGCACAACATAACGTACTGCCAAATTGACTTATCAAAAAGCAATCGCTCGACCCTTCGCCCGTTTAACTGAATAAAAATGTAATTTCGCTTGCCGTCCCCCAACAGACAAAGTTGCAACAACATTTAGTTGTGGTAAACGAAGACGAAATGAACCTCAAGAATAAATTGTAACTAGCAATATAATATCTCATAATAATAATTATCTATACTAATATATAAAACTGAAGAGATTGTCTGTTCGTTTGATTGTTTAAACGTGCTAATCTAAGGAACTAGTTGACCGATTTGAAGAAGGCTATAGGCTATATAACATCACACTAAGATGAATAGGAGTGGAGCAGCAATAAAATTACGAAAACGGCTAAATTAAATGGTGATAGTTACTAATTTAGAAATACATTTCTATTATTCCTTGAAATTCGTCTAACTTACAACTTAGAAATAATTACAAGGCTTAAATTACATTACTATTATATGAATATATCTAATAAGGGTTTACCTAATTTCACCTAATGGCTTAAACTGATGAATATTTTACACGGAGATTCACGACGTTAGCCTAAACTATTGCATTGTCAGTTAATAGTTATACCAGAGTAGACAGTAATTATACTGCCGTTAAATACAAGTAGTATAATTTATAGAATTAGGCGTTACTTTGCGGAGATCCATAATACAAAAGTAATAATAAAAATATTTTGCTATAATCCGCGATGAAGTAAAATAGAAAATAAATAATGCTAAATGTAGAGTGGACAATCGGTTATCATACCTGATACATGCAGGATTTGTAAAAACACATGTACAAACCTCCACCACTGCCACCACAATACACAAGCACTACATACGTTCCCTATTACAAACTCAACAATCGTTTCGCCCCGAAACCGAAGCATCATCAGGAGATAAGACTCCACGACCAAAATCGCAAAACCTTAGCTATTGCCAAAGTTGTGCATGTGTTTTTACGAATCCTGTATGTATCAGGTATGATAACCGATTGTCCACTCTACATTTAGCATTATATATTTTCTATTTTACTTCATCGCGGATTATAGCAAAATAATTTTATTATTACTTTTGTACAAGTAGTATATTAACATTAAATTCAATAAGTCAAAAGAATATTTTAACTGATAGCGACACTGGTTGTCGGGAGGTTCAATATCTCTGCGGTTTTAGAGAATTAATTATTTATATGTGAATAGTTTTTAATTATACCGCTTGTATAGGAAATGAATTCACATAAAATTTTGTTTACTATCGTATATAACTCCAAAAAACCGTCAGTAGTTCGCCGCCCGTCCTTTGTTTCAGCCCCAAGAAACATTCTCGCCCTAACCATGATTTGCACAATTAAAGGACCGACCAGTCAGACCGGAATAGGTTATAAGATTAATAGAAGTCAAGTTTACTGAGTCGACTCATTACCGGTACATTTACGGTAGATAGTTTTATTCTTTACATTATCAATAATAATGTACTAAATTTAAATGCAAATTTTCATTTTGTAAAAGTTTTTAGTCGATATTTTCGACTAGAAACTATTACAAAATTAAAACAAACAAAAAAATTATACTAGTGATAAAATTTTAAAAATTTCTGAACGTTTGTTCAAGAGAAACATAATATTTAATATTATTATGAATCCATAAAAATATAACTTTATACGAGTATGTAAGCTATTGAAAAGTCCGATAATTTTTTTTAGAAAGTCTAAATTTACATTCATAATTAAAAAGAAATCGTGCAAGGTGTACGAAGACTTTATTAATACTAAGTATGTTGCATACATTCTATTATTGTTGTATATTTCAATTATGTGTGTAATGTATATGTCTATATCTATAGTCAAGCTTCTGCGCCTCCACTCTCCTTATTTGGAGAGAAGGGTCGGAGTAAAGACCTACTACGCTGCTCCAATACGGATTGGTAGGTTTCACATAATCCAGGAATTCTTCAGAGATATGCAGATGTCCTCACGATATTTTCCTTCAGCGAAAAGCGTGTGATGAGTTTAAATTCATATAGTCTTCTTTCAAGTAAACTTATAAATAAGTATCTTTGAATCTTCAAATATACTGCTGGTTCGGAAAGCTGTATCTACTGAGAAACCAGAAAGAAACTCGGCGGTTGCTCTTTTAAAAATATAAATCTAACTAGTTACATTAAGTCATTACTTTCCTGTACAAGGTCGAAGATTAGCTACGTCCACGCATTCTTATAATCTAAGTAATCCTCAAGAATAAGCTAGGCTTTCAATATTAGGCTCTTTCAATAAAAATTAAAGATTAGGATAAATTGCAAATATCAATTTGACACATATGTTTAATTAGTCCAACTCATTGGTCTGTCTGTGTCTAAACCGATGACCCAATCAAGAGAGATACACGGTCTCACCGCTAGCTTAAAGGTAAAATTACTTGTAAACTTGTCTAGTATATAATATGTTTTATTCTCTTGATAGCACTATATCTATACATAAAAAAAGTCCACAAAAACTGTCTGTCTGTATGTAATCGATTTTCTCAAAATCTAAAATACGCATTTTTGTACGGTTTTTACTAAAAGACTTTACGATTCTTACTGAAGGTTTAGGTTAATAGCACATTTCGGTTTTTATTAAATTTTGTTGAAGAGGTCACGCAGTTGTAAAAAACTCGGCTGCTGCGAGCTTTAATCGCGTGCCCCGCGTAAACCAACAGAGCACAACTAAGGTAATGTCCTAGAGAATTGTAGATCTACAAAAATACAACAGAAAAGTTCACGACAGCATGTCTCTATCTCTTATAGTAACCTCATAATAACTAATGTAATGTCGAAAATTTCAATTCGGGAATATTTTGTGAGTGATTTCCTGGCGAAGCTGCTGTCACAGAATAAAGGATACGGTAAGTAATAGTATTGAAAGTCAATAAACTTTGAAAAGGAACTGTTCTGTTACAATACCACAGTAATTAAACATTCAATATTTTATCTGGGAAGTTTGATGGAAGTTCCAACGACAGATGTTCTTGTCCATTGCCCCGGGCGGTCGCGGGCTGTTCGTTATTATAGGGCGTTCTACTGTTTATGTTAACAACTTGATATATTTAAGCATTTTAGTTTAAAAATATTGCATGCCTTAATTTCATTGAAATTTTAATTCAAAGTATTCTTTTTTGAAGTAAACTTGTAAACAAGTGCTTTTGAATCTTCAACTTAACCGCTGTATCAGAAAACTGCAGTTGCTCTTTTCAAAATATAATTATTATAAATAACTACATTTTGTCATTGCTATCTTGTAAACGTCGTAGAGTAGCGATATCCTGACATTCTTATCATTTACTTGTTGTGCTTGCGGCTTGCGTTGAAATCAGTGTAAGAAAAGTAAGTAGTGGCCTGTTAAAATCCCACTGCTGAGAATAGGTCTCTTCTCTCCATTTTTTGGAGAGAAGGATTGGAGTTAAGACCTACCAGGCTTTTCCAATGCGGATTGGTAGGCTATACATATCTCCAGAATTCTCTAGAGATATTCAGGTTTCCTCACGATGGTTTCCTTCACCGAAAAGCGTGTGATAAATTGCAATATTACCAATTAGACACCTAAGTTTTTTAACAGGAAAACTTATTGGTGTCTGCCCGGGTTTGAACCTGTGACTTTCTCGAAAGAGTCGCTACCACAGCTTAAAGCTCGAAATAAGTGTATTTAATTGCAATTTAAAACATAAAAGTAGTAATTGTGAGTGAGTTTTGTAAGTACTACACTAAACTTTACTGCAATTTGTCCCAAATCATTTTTTTGAATTAGGTCACTTTAATACTAAGTGCGATGGAATAGCCTATGATTTTTCTGTACCTAGTACTTTTACTGCAATAAATGCTATCTCAAGATTTGAGACCTCTATGTTGGCAGACACCAATGAGTTTTTCTGTTAAAACTTATGTGTCTAATTGATAATTGCAATTTATCACACGCTTTTCGGTGAAGGAAAACATCGTGAGGAAACCTGCATATCTCCAGAGAATTTTGGAGATATGCCCAACCTACCAATCCGCATTGGAGCAGCGTGGTAGGTGTTAGCTCCAATCCTTCTCTCCAAAGAACGGAGAGAAGAGGCCTATTCCCTGCAGTGGGAGAGTAATAGGCCGCTACTATGTTGGCACAGTCCCCATTTTATTATAACATGTTAGATACACAACGCTCAACGTGTAAACAAACAATCAAACGATCAAAGACTATTTCACATCGATATAATTCCAATGTAAACCACTCAAGTTTTACCTACAAGCGAAGTGTTTGCATAACGGAGAGGGTGGAGGGCCCTTTATGCCCGGACGTTTTACTTTCAAGTGTTTGCCCTTAGTGAGTGCGATCCGGACTAAAACAATCGCTGAGTGTAACTTCGCACGGTTCGCTTGATATAACATTGTAGAGACCCTAATATACTAATACTAGTTTTCTGCAACTTCGCTCGCTCTCCTTTAGTGCTAAAATACCCTTATAATAATATATAATATAAAAAATATACTATATTTATTCCCCTATTCGCAAAGGAAAACGAATTATTTATATATATATACCGGGATAACATATTCCATATGTTAGCCCGGTATATATAAGCTTCAATGATACCAAATTTAATTTATATTAATCCAGAAAAAGCGTGATAGGTAGACGAAGAAAGACAGACAAACTTTTGCATTTATAGTAATCTTTAGCGCTCTACTAATGGGCTTCTACAGTAAGCCATATTTCGCCCCATTTACCTACGCTATAAAAGCTAAAGCGGCTTTTACATAAGCATAGAGTTAGGCGTAGGCGTAACCATAGAGTAATAATACTAGAGTAAGGGAGTCATAGACAGGCCTGTAAGTAAGAGCATCGATAATATATTTGACTAATCACATATAATAAAGGGAGACAGATTATAAGTCTCATTTGCTTCCTCTTTATTGTCTACGGACACATATTAGGCTGGCTCCCCTCTCTTCTCTTTACTCTAGTATTAAAACTATATGGAGGTAACAGCTTGAATCGACAAATATGTAACTTCTATGTCAAGTTGTATGTCATGTAATTCATTGTATGTCATGTAAAAATGTTGGTTTTATTTAACAAATGAAAGCTTGGACCTATAAGTTCCACTAACATAGTCATATGCGAACTAAATGATTTGAGTTTTCCGCATTTTCCAACAGCCGTCAAATAAATGCACACCCAATTCTGAAATCAATTTTAAAACGCCCCCAAATAAACGACTTCTTTTGTCCCATCCCTCCTCCCTAATCGAATTTTAGCGGTAAAACTGCTTTTTATTGTGTTCGTATTTCGAACGGGCGTTCTCCCTTTCATATTTAAAACGAACTTTGTGGCTTCTTTAATTTGAAATTAAAATAAATGGTTAAAAATAACTAGTCATGTCGTAGTCATTTATTTCGTCCGAATACTCGTAGATTGATATAATTTCACTTCTAACTTTTTATCTGTTTATGAACTAACAGAATGTTTAATTGTAGTAAGTAAAGTAAGTAACGGCCTGTTACTATCCCATTGCTGGGCATAGGCCTCTTCTCTCCGTTTTTGGAGAGAAGGATTGGAGCTAAGACCTACCACGCTACTCCAATGCGGATTGGTAGGTTACACATATCCCTAGAATTCTCTAGAGATATGCAGGTTTCCTCACGATGTTTTCCTTAACCGAAAAGCGTGTGATAAATTGCAATTATCAATTAGACATAAGTTTTACTAGAAAACTCATTGGTGCCTGTCCGGGGTTTGAACCATAGACCTCCTCGAAAGAGGCGGACGGTGCTACCGCTGGGCTACCACAGCTTAATTGTAGACCAATATATAAATATAATTAGGACTATACTTTTTTATATAGTTTAGGTATAAAGTTTTCTTATGTGTTCTGTGTTACTAAGTTTTGGATGCATGTATTTTTATTAGTAGAATTAATTAATGACCTGGAATCGAGTCCTTTAAGGCGTTTCATATAACTACAATCACACCTTGGGAAACAGCTTTTTTCCGAGAAAATCTCTAGTTCATTCTAGTTATTATAAATATAAATTTTAGGATAGAATCAGTTGCATTTCACAATGTACCTAAATATATTTTTAGTTACTTATCAGTTTATCTATATACATTATCTACTCAGATAAAACTACGGTGTTTTGCTATGCGTTACTATGTATGAATGAACAAAATACAGAGGCATAAAGATATCTGTAAAGTAAATCAGCAATTAGAACCGATTAACAATTCAATCAAAAAAACTTGAATGGGTAATTTTCCAAAAAAAAATTTACCTCCGATATCTAGGGATCTGTAACAACCTATTAGTGGAGTAAAAGCTATAAAAATCACAGATTATTTCGTATTACAGGCATATTAAAGTTTGTTATAGCGTGTTTATGGGGCTGGCCGTTAATTCGAGACCACCATCTTAAATGTAAAATAAGAAACCGCGAGATAAGAATCTTAGAACATAAAAGATATGGGAACCTTTGTGAAGCCGGCTACCGGGGTATACTTATACCGAGTTGTACGCCCATGTATAATACAGGGGGCACGCACACCGGTCCAGTGGCGCGGCACACATGAAAGGGCGCTGTACGCACACGTGGAAACACGGGTTGCGATTGGTGGGCGCGGTGGCGACGGACACGCCCTCTTTTATCGACGTTGCGCCGGGAACGTGCGTGCGGAACATCCGCATATGTATAGCGTATAAGTTCGAGCCGATTTTAATATGTCATTTCCATTTGCCCCGCGCGCTGTCTGTGGGAATAGCACGCGGATTTCAGAAGGGTATTTTCATTTTGGAGATGTTTCATGCGCACATGTCGTTAGTCCAATAATTTACGCACCTATTATCGAAACACGTCACCACGTTACCCAATACTTTAAACTTTTATTTATCTATGACATGTGTTTTTGTCCATTTTATGTCAAATCACCGATGTCGGAAGATGCCGGTCTCTTTTGTCGTACCCTAAAAGATTTTGCATAATCAACTACATCCTTAAAATGATATTATTAAGAACATTTAATATCGCAAATTCCTTAAATTCTCAATTATCTTTACGTCCGTAAAATACAGACTTTCTCCATTTAATTAAAGAGTGGCTCGTTAAATAGAACAGGATACTAAGGGTATAGTATCCGGCTGAGTACAATAGATCACCTTCATTCCTTACCGAGGTGTCGTAAAAGGCGACTAAGGTAAGTTGACTCACCGTGTGGTATCGGTTAAGTAGAATAGACCACCCTCTTTCTTATAGAAGTGTCGTAAAATACGACTAAGATAAATTGACGTCCAGCAGGCGGCCGGTCGTAAAATACGTAACCAAATCACGTGACAACATGTTTATAACATGTTGTACCGACCCCACTTAGAGTGGGATAAGGGCAGGAAGATGATGAGAGATCTCTGCCAGCTAACCTACGAAGTGACACAAATTATATTTAAGAAAAAGTTGGTACTCAAATATCAAACATTATGAATTAGAATTACTTACTAATAATTTCCTAACTTAACATTAAAAATAAAATAGCACATAGCAGCGAAGTAGCTGTTGAATTGTTGACGTTTTAACATATTTGAATAGAGGGTAAGGGTCACAATACTGGCGGCGTTATAAAGGTAGTCATGGACGTGACTTCCCCAGGTAGCAATGGGAGGGTAGACACAATAGAAGAGCTTGGTAGCATGAGTTGAGCTTTTACGGACTTTTGATTCGCGGCGCCTCTGCGGCGGACGTGGGATGCGATGACTATGAGTTTACACTTATATATTTTTTACTGATATCAAACTTTTATACCGGAACGTGTTTAGCTGTACCTTATTATTCTATTATATATTTATAGTAGGCCTTTGAAATCTGTATGAGGTTTTATTATTTTATTTCGTTTTGAAAATCCAATAGCATTTTACACATAGAGTAATAACTCTATAATAATACTTGAGGAAAGTAACGCCGTGGTATCCGGCTGAATAGAATAGTACCACCCTAATTTCTTACCGAGGTGTCGTAAAAGGCGACTAAGGTAATTCGAACCGCCGTGTGGTATCCGGTTGAGTAGCATAGACCTACCTCAATTCTTACCGAGGTGTCGTAAAAGGCGACTAAGGTAAGTTGACCCACTGTGTGGTATCCGGTTTAGTAGAATAGACCACCCTCTTTCTTACCAAGGTGTCGTAAAATACGACTGAGGTAAGTTGACGTCAGGCAGGCCGATCGTAAAAACGCAGCCAAATCATATAACAGCATGTTTATAACATGTTGTGCCGACCTCACTTAAAGTGGAAAAAGGGCAGGAAGATGATTATTTTATTTCGTTTTGACAATCGAATAGTATTTTACACATAGAGTTATTATACTAGAGGAAAGTCATAGCTTAGCCAAACCCATAGCAGAACAGTACGTGAGAGTGTCACAATAAATAATAAGAGGGAAGAAATTAATAAATAAATACTCGTGTAGATATTTCATCTTTGTCTAATCACACATAACAAAGAGAGACAGATAGATGGATACATTCTTTTTTGGTTTTTTAAATTGTAATATGGCACATTTTGATTTGGCTTCCCTACTCTAAGGGCCTGTTACACAAGTTACTAGTTACAATAAACTGTCAACTTGTTCGGAACATGTCTGGCACATATTTCAGAATTTTACGTTTCTCAGTTTTCTGATAGGCTTATTCAGCACTTAAAGTCCCTAATAAGTTAACAGGTAGATCATGTGGCTGTTATTTTATTTATTTGCTGTATAGCAAATACTTATAACAATATAGCCGCGATTTTATTTTATTTTAATTTTTCAATTTTTAGATTGTCTTTTAAGGGACATTTATATGTTATTTTGTTTATTTGTCGGTTAACTATCCGACACTTTAACAGAAACTTGTGAAACAGGCCCTAAGTATAATAACTTTTTAAGTGTGCAAAATATACAATATCCTAAGACTGATTCTAAGTAAAACATTTTTGAAGGCAAGTACATCATTATCAGTAGTAATTAAATTAGTATAAAAATAGTAATAAATATTTTACAAAAATAATTAATTATATAAAAATTATTGATAAGAATTGGTACAATATACCTAAGTACATTAAGTTCATTTATAATGACAGTACTTCTTTCTATTTTTTTATTACAATCTATAGTACTTTAAGACAGCGAAAAACAAATACTAGGTAGGTAGCTAGTTATTAATTCGACGCACAGATCATTCTCGAGGTCGTAATTCGCTGCGGCATATAAAAAAATAATTTAACACCGATTTTTCACAGCTATCTGATGGATAGCCTACTAATTTGTCTACCAATTACGGTACACAGATCTCCTCAAAGCTCGGGGACAGTCCTATATTTTACTATTTATCTATATCAATGCCACGTAAGCTTGAAGCCATTTGTTTCTTTGGCTCCGTTTGAACCGTTCCCGTTTCATGAAAGATTTTCATGAAAGAAAGAATACTAAGATTGGGTAAGCTAGAGCAAAGAACAAATTTTATACAGAAAAAATATTATCAGCTTACTACAAACGTTTTATTAATGGAATGTATTAATGTAATATTACTAAATAGACATAAAATATATATGAAAATAATCTTGCACCAATAGTAATTGGTTAAGAAACAAGTCATTGTTTTTTGTGACAATATGATTTAGTCTAATATGTTACGCATACTGTGATAGTGTCTAGTTGATAAATATTAGTAGCTCAAAACAATAATCTTTTTTTTATTTCAATTCTAATTTACAATAACAGAATAGGGTATTTTTCATATTAATTTCAAAAATTTATTATATAAAAAGTTAGTATTATTTTATTTTGTCATTCCTATAAAGCTTACTACATTTTAATAAATAATTTAATTTAAGTTTTTTTCTGTCTGTTATCTAGGTTTCTTTTGGATTTCATAATAAGCCCACCATTGTACTTTCATTATATTTGTAGATTTTGTATTACTTTATTTTTATACTGTTGGATAGCCCGAACAAAAAAATGTCCTTCGAAAATGCTCACTACTTTGGTGACCCTATTTACCAACGTCCTGGATGCGCTTGCGCACCGCATTGTATTAGATCAAACATGGCGTCTCTAATGACCGCAGGGACGCTGACATATTACTTTTACGTATGCCCTTATCGTTATTTATGAGGCTTTCTTTGTTTATTTGTAAATTAGGAAGCTTTACGATAGCCAGGTCGCCAGTTATGACCCTTAGATGTATATCATTTTGAAGTTATTGAATATTGTTAACGAGACCCTTTGTATAGGAATTTAAATTATTAAAATTTCTGAAGACGCAATTAATATGACGGATATAAGGTACATTTGTAGAATTTAATTTACAATTCTTATTATCAACACGCTGTGACAACACGCGGTTATTATAAGGGAACCTTCATATCTGTAGAGAATTCCGGAGCTATGTGAAAACTAGCAATTTTAAAAATATATATTTTATGAAATAGGATGACCTATATACTTAAAACGATCTTATATATGTAGACAAAGTGTTTAGGTTACAGGTACTACGAATTACCTCTTGAATGAGTAACTTAGGTTCGGCTAGAGTGTCCTTGTTGTGTCGAAATTTGATCATATATATTCTTTAATTTGAGCTAGATTATTAATTAAACTTTGCCACCTAGCTTAAAAAATAAAAAATAGTGCCTTAAAAACATATAACAGATTTCTAAAATTATTCTATGTAATTTTATTCTTTCGACCTTATCCCGCTCTAAGTGGGATCGGACAATATATTTACATTTTCCATTCTCGTCTACGATTCTCAGACTAATCCCTTTATTGACATAATATTGTATTGGAACAAATAAATATAATGATAAAAAAGCAAATGAAGATAGCGGGGAAACTATTTAAATAATATAAGGTTAAAACTGTGCAAAACTCACCTTAGAATATAGTGTAATTGTAATTTTCTTATGTTATTATTAGTACCTGGTTGACCGAGCCTTGCTCGGTAATTATTTGCAAATTAAAAAAAGTAAAAAAAAGATACAATAATTGGGTAGGTGGGGCTCGATCCTAGGTATTTTCATTTCAAGAGACCACCTGTTCCCCGAATTATCTACGCTGACATGACAGTTTTCGGCAAAAATAGTTTTTATATAAAACACTATTTTTGCCGAATTTTTGTATTTTTAAATTGCCAAAAACAGGGATAAAACAATTTTATTTGAAATAAAACCTAGCTAGATCGATTTTTTCCCCTCCAAAACTTGCATGCTGAATTTCAGGAAAATCGTTGGATTCACTCATTTAAATATTAAGGATTTACTGTTGACAAAGAGAACCTCTTTGTTTCAAATGCAACGAATATTAAAGAACTACAGCTGATCCATTACCACAAACCCTGTAAGTCATTCATCATGTCTCTTACACGTACTTCTGCACTCATTACCGCGCCGTCAATGTGTAACTTTATGGTAAGAGAGCTAAGTTTGATAAATGGTTTTAGTGAATAGCTGAAAGTGATTGGCATTTGATTTTATACGTTTTTAAAATGTGTCTGCAGTCATTTTTAGTTGGCAAGTCTTGAAATATGTATGGGAAAACTCTTATGGTTAATTAAACACTTCTCTATAGCTTCAGGGCCAGTTACATACGCTATATAACATCAGGCCGTTGGTGTGGCAGTGAGCCTACATCTAGAAGGATTAAAGGGCCGATTACCGCCAAGGTTCGTTTGCAAAAAAAAATATTGGTTCTCAGGTCTGATAGTATATTGTATTTAAGTATTTTTTTATGATAAAAACAAAAATGTACAAGTTATATCTATCTTAAATTACTTACACGCTAGGACTATACAAATCATGCCCACGTGAAATGGCCCCAAGAATGTTGGCAGCGTTTCCGAGCTGAATCGCTAAGCTGATTCTTTGTACGAAAAAGGATCCAGCCCTCTTGTCATCTGAAGAGGCAATTAAGCGGAATGTTAAAACGGATTAAAAAAAAATTCGCACTTTGACTCCATGGCCTCATAGGGTCTCGACTGCAAACGGCATAAATATATAACTCTCGATGAGAGATGCATACTTCCGCCGTTTTCTGGATTCGGCCATTTCCGCCGCAACTCCAGGTCTTGACGCTATTTTCCTGATATGGGACGAGACTAACGTATTAACGCATGTTGCGTCACACATTAGGGCTCGTCTCCGTGCCCAAGGAACCAGCGTCAAGGTAGGGAAATAACCCCCACTTTTTCAACAGAGAAACCTTGAGAGAAATCTTGTTGCAATACTGATCGGTCGCGCACATAACTTTTTTTTTTCGAATTGGCTATATGCTGTTAGCCCTAACGGCTTTTACAGCTTTACCGGGCGGGACGGACGAGCGCGGAAGCATCGCCGAAGTTGCGAAATGCGGAGAGTAGAGCGCAGAAGCTCCACTAGCGTCGGGGAACGTCGTCCTAAGGGTGCCTCCTGTGAGGCCGGATGACGCTGTATTCTACGCTTGATCCAACAATTTAGCGAGAACTTAGTTGTTATCGTGTAAGGTTGGTCGAGGCACTATTAATAATACTTTTGAAAGTCAGAACGCACAATATAATGAAATTAAAATTCCATTCATAACTTACATAAGCAACAATCATGCCTTACAATGTATACGGTATACGCAATGTAAAGTACACAATGTACAGGCAGACGTAATAATACAGCGAAGCTCCGTGACCGCAAGTCGTGACCGCGTAGAGATTGTTCGCGTGCGTGTGCGGTGGCTTTATTTATTTTGTACGTTCTTTAGTCTCTGTAGTTCTTTATCAGTTATAGGTATGTAGATACATTGATTTTAATTTTAATACTCATGGTACCCGCGACTTTGTTTGCATCTGTATTTCACTGTACCTAAAAGAAAAATGTTTTTTTAACCTATAAGTTACACAGATTTTTACTAAGTTCCTAAGCTTCAATTCTGCCAGATTTCATTAATCCTGCTCCAGCGGATATGCTTCGAAAGTGTAACAAACGGGCAGACTTACAGACAGACTTTCCCTTTTATAATATAAGCGTGGATACTATTAAGATTATTATATTGAAATAAAGGTCAGAATTAAATTTCTTAAAAAAATATTTTCAAAAATTCCTTAGAAGAATCATAAACTTTACGTAACTATTAGATATAATAGTACTAAGTAGTGGATGATTGTTATTGTCCAAATGCATCGAAAAAACCTTGTATCTGCTTGGAGAAAAGGATTGGAGCTTGAATTCAGCATTTTTTTTAACGTAGAATAGTAGATTCACATCCAGATTCAGATTCACACATATCCCAGCTAAATTTTCAAGGTTATCCTCAAGACGTATCCCTTTATCATAAAACGCATGATAATATTGAAAATATCAATTTCGCACAAATTATATACATATATAAAATGAAATCATTATTCATCTAATAATTTCATTTCAATTATATACATTATAAAACACGTAAGACGTCATTTTGCAAGTTAATGAGATTTTACCGATCTTACAAAGAACCCACAATGTCCAATGGAGGCGTCACGTTTGCGCACGTTCCTTAATGCTTGAAAGACTATATAACCGATTTACGGGATTATTTACAGGACAGTTACGGGCTATACATAGTTTATGCGGAACATCGAACGCAATAAATATCTTGACTTCTCCTTATATCTTACTTAGCAATAGTCTTTACGTATCCACTATTAGGTCGTAGGAGCCTCAAAAGCATGTTTTACGACCTTGATGATCAAATCAAGAGCAAAAATACGACCATAATATAATGTAGTATACAACACCCATTTTACCAGGTATCCGGTTGAGTAGTACAGATCACCTTCTGTCTCACCGAGGTTTGGAAAAACGCGACTAAGGTAAGTTAATCCACCATGTGGTATTCGCTGGAGTAGAATATACCACCCTCATTTTCTATAGAGGTGTCGTAAAAGGCGACTTAGGTAAGTTGAACTCAGGCAGGCGGCCGCTAGAAATATATTGTAGCCAAAGACTATTTGTTAAAAGCCTGAATAACTGATTCGGACTTTTTATCTTGGCGCCGAAGGACACACAAACGACGTGAATAACCATACTAATATTATAAATGTGGAAATCTGTCTTTCTGTTACACTTTTCCAGCTACTCAGCTTGATCGATATTTACGAGTAAAATTGGGCATAATTAAAACTTAGACACTAGAGTAAAATATAAACAAAGTCACAGGGATTACTAGTAATATTATAATATAATATGTACATAATAATAATAAAAATGTTAGTAGATGTATCTATTATTTCTTTATCCGCTTAATATGAAAACCAAAACGGTGTTTTATGAATTATTAACGCTACTGTGGCCTTTATTGCCCTTAAAAAAAAATTAAAATGACATTTAATAACTAATTTTTCATACAGACTAAACATGGAGGTAGATTATCTCATTCAACATTGATTATATAGTAATTATAGTTTACATTTTTAATAAAGTAGGTATACTTAGACATAATTATATCGTTATTATGGCAGTAACCAGTGATTTTCAGAAAAAGTCTTTACAGATGATTACGTAATCAATAATTGCGTGTATTAAAGAGTCATACATCAAGACAATTCACGTAGATGAGCGCAAAAAGTGTAAATGATCATAATCACAGAATAAATAAAACAGTGTCGAGTAGGTCATACAAGCTTCTTGCTAATGACAAGAATCATTTACAGTCTACATTGATACAGAAATTTTATTCAAAACTAGATGCCCGACTACACGTTAACGTAGCTCAATCTGTTTTCGAATACCCCTTGAAACAGATCTCAACAATTAAAATAAAAAAATGCTCCCGTCGCCACCAAACTTTACAAGAACATCTGCCGGGTCATCCTAAAGATTGTCTGAAAATTTCATTAAAATCGGTCCAGCCATTTCGGAGTCTATAAAGAACATACAGAGAAACATTTACTTTTATATTAAGAAGATATTCGGGTAGCAGGAACAATCTAGAGCTTCGATTGTCGATATATTACTTTTTAATCTATTTTTAAGATAAATAAAAATGTTTCGAAACTGTGAACATGAGTTCTTATTACTTTATAAAAAAAACTCGCAATGTTAGTAACGTCGTCAGACCTTCAAATTCCTAGATAATCCTATCCTACTAATAATAATTTATTATAAATGCGAAAGTTTGTGAGTATGGATGCATGTTTGTTACTCTTTTATGGCGAATCCACTAAATTATACACTGGAATAACATATATAGGGATATAGGCTACAGAAATCCTGTTAATTCTACTGTAATAGGATGACATAGAAAAGCGTCATCTATTATCAACCTATCAAGCGACAACAGTCCACGCAAACGAAGTCGCGGGTAAAAGCTAGTAAATATTTGCAATTCAAGGTATGACAAAATGGCAATAAGTTAACAAGATATTTCTTTTTTTTTACCATATATTTATTTATTTCAAATTTACTTATTTTATCATAAACGGGATCAGTAAAAAATTATATATGAAGTGAAATTGTCTGCGATTTGATCATGCATAAATTGACTTAATTAGCTTAATTAAAGAAACTGATAAGTAAAACAGTATGATCTACCCTCAGGAGTTAGTTTCAATGCGAAATTAACATCGGAAAAAAAACAACGAAGTTCCTATATGTGTCGTCAAGATTAACGATCAAGCATACGAAATTGTACAATGAAATGAAACGAGGCGCGCGTGTACAGTGTACACACGGGCCGTACCAAATCAACAATGTACGGTAGGCCACCGATAAATAACATATTTTTATAAACTGACTCAATTTTTTTTATAGAATTCAGTATTTCTTAGTTCAGGTCCTTAAAACAAAAGCAATATTCATTTGCTATAATTGGCGATTAGAGAAAATATATGTATTAATGCAATCACCTATGCATGCAGAATACAAAGACCGCATAAACTATAATCCAGCACCACCAACACCGCTCTACACTACTAGCACTACACACATTCACTACAACTAACACTGTGATATTATGTCGTGAACTATATCTCCTAATGATGCTACAGTTACTGGGTGAAACGATCGTTGAGATTGCGGTCGGGCTAACTTGGCAAAAATTACCTCTCTCCTTCTTAGAAAAATGTAAGCTTTAAATAACTGCACTACGTCAATGCACATTAAAAAAGATATGCCGGTCCACTAACACTATATAAAGTTTATTGGTATATTGTCAAATAACGTTAATAGATTCTTAACTTATGATGCAACTTACGTTGAAGAATAACATGTATAATCTGCAAATGTTAAGATTATGTTTTGGATATATGTATATATGTACTCTGTGCTAGAGCAAGGTATTCGATCACCTAAACGCTACCGGAAAAGGATTTTCATATGCAGATTGTTATTTTCTACAGTTAAGTATTGTCATGTCTTATGCTGGTAGAAACTGTACTTTATAATTAAATATAAATAAAATATAATTCTAATAATCTGAATAAATTATAAATACAAATAAAAATTCTTTAAATATTCTCATTCTACGAGTGAGACAGAAAGTCTTACAGATGGCCGTCGTGAAGCCAAAAGCAATAAGACGTGGCCGGATGCGCGCAAGATTAATGTGGTAAATGTAACTTTACCTATAAGATCATATAAATTAGACAGCATCAACCGCACAGTAGAAAACTTCCAACACAAAGCCTTACTGCAATATAATTAAAAGGGCCGAGCCAAACACGATCAATCTCAACTCCATCTCCCCACTTAAAGTCAAAATAATAGATGGCCAAGTCTAATGTCACTTTTTTCTTCAGCCCGGCGTACAACGTACAAGGCGGAATTGACAGGTCATCAGCGAAGGCGCAGGCGCACGGTGACGATGCTCTTTCTTTTACTCGATGACGTTACAACAAAAGAAACGTTATTCCTCAAGCTCTGTACACGATTGTAATCCTTATTCAGTAGCTACAAGAACCACGAGTTCCATGAAATCAAACCGCGAAAAGCCTTTTGTATTTCAGATGGAGCGCCTCCTGTTCGGTTCTTTTTTTCAAAGATTATCTTCGGCGGCCGAGGCGTGAAGGCCGAGTGCCACACAACATGGCGTCGACAGGTTTCTTCCCGCTTTTTTACCTCTTTGTTTCTTTCCATTATTGTCTATCGATGTTTCCCGCTTCGATTTTTGAATAACTTTTCTTTTTTTTCGCATTATTAATATTACCGCCACAGGTTTTGTTTCTGTTATTTACATATAGCCTAATCTTTTTGAAGTTTAGCGAGACACAATGATAGAGCAGTTTGATACATTTTAATGGTGATGTTTGTTCTTAGAAAGGATTTATATAAATAAAGTGAATGAAATATTTTTTTAAACTTGGTCTGGAGTCGCAAAGCTTCAAGTTTTTCGCAGAATATAATGATTTAGTGCTGACCGTAAAATGTTTGAAACAAAAACCCGAAGGAGGTCTGTCGATTCGGTAGCTAGAGATCGTTTTACCGATTTTGATATTTCCAACACAAATCCAAGTGGCTCACCGTCGGTAGTAAAACAAGTCTGTTTAGTTGAGTTTTACTAAGAACTGTTTTATAGTTACGATTCAGAAGCTATTTTCTTATGGTAAATTGTTCAGTTGACTAACGATCGTCTTTTGGAATCAATCTTTTAATTGCCTCATCAGAATTTGCAAGATTACCGAATCCCGTAAAACTGTTGCAAAACTAAGAATTTTACGCACGATTTCTTAGCCTGTTAATATTTGACTTTACTAAATTGTGATTTTAGGTTCATATTAGATTGGTTGTTTAAATCATATAGGATTTTTGCTTTCCACGGATGCCAATTAACTCTTTTGTGACGCTGTAAGCGAACTGCAAACTTGAACTCAAAAGTCTAAGGTACAACTTTGTTTGCTGTTTATTAAGGAAGTTGGATGAAATGAGGCGTTGCGGGTTCGATTCCCGATTCAGGCTATTAAAGTGTTAAGGTTAAGTTGAATAATGGCACGGTCGGTTTGTTAGCATATGTTTGGTGATGAATGGGCCGTTTTAACTGAACAAGCGTTCAATTGAGTGTCGGATGTCATTATGTTTGTGTAGATGAGTTATGTGATTCTGAGAATGTTTTGTTATGCAGGAATGGGGTCATTGAACTTGTAATATAAAAAACTAGTTTTATGCCTGTTTGAAATTACACTTGTGTGGAATTGACGCAAAAGTAAGTAACAGATACTATAGAGTTATGTAAAATAAAAGTATGAAAAAAGTTTAATTTAGTTAACGAAAACAAAAGGCTTACTTAGAAAAAAATATTTGTGGATGAACAATGAGATTTTGGCCATTATCTCACTAGATGGCAACTGATCACGTGATGTAACGTGTGACGACAACATGAAAAATTATAGGAATTATATTATCTCCTAATAGTTTTTAGACGACATTCCGTAACAATAAAAGCCCGTGTTCAATCAATTTGATACTTAAGATAATTTACTATAGCTTAGCTATTCATCAAATCTAGAACACATAGATTTTGAAGCAAGCAAAGAAGTCGCTAGAAACTATTTTTTTTTTAATAATGGTCTGGTACTATCCCGCTGCTGAGCATAGGCCGCATCTCTTCATTTTTGGAGAGAAGGATTGGAGATTAAATCCACCACGTTGCTCCAATGCATATAGGTAGGCTACTATTTTTTCCTCACAATATTTTTCTTCACCAACCAGAGTGTGTTAAATTGCAAATATCAATTAGACAAAGTAATAATAATAAATTTTATCACGGATTTTAGCAAAATAATATCGTTATTACTTTCGTATCATGGTTTTCCAAATTTGCCAAATTTTATTAATTACTAGCCTTCACACGTTGCTGAGGCTCAGGCTGGTTTCAAATTCCCCTAGACATAAAAATCTGACCGGGGAGTCTACCCGTGTCCCTCTCGAAAGAGTCGCACGGTAGCACTGCTGGACTATCACAGCTCTACACACTTACCTACACATAAGTGTAAGACATTTTTAAAGATATTTTATAATATGAATTCCAGTCATTACTCAACTTAAGCCGCTTTCGCATCCCATCAAATATACACCTCATTAGTAAACATAACACGTATATATGGAAATAGTATCATTAAGACAGTATAGAATAATAATAGATATCAGATCAATAAATTACCATTGTTACTCGTTTTATGGTGACTCAGGGGGTCCAATTAAACGCGTCTGATATGCCTTTGCCTTGACCGGCTGTGGCCTCACACGCAATAGGGTTTATTTTTTTATTGAACTAGCTTTTTCGGATTCGTCTTAATTTTTTTATTAAAATGTTACTCAAGTGTTTTGTCATAGAAAATTTGGTCTGATGATTATGCAAGTATTGACGATATTTATGACACTGTGACGTGATTATTCGCTTGTCCGTCAAGACAGAAGTATAGGGTTCGATTTCCGTTCTAATGGTTTTGTATTCTTGCAGTGGAAATCCACACTTTTTATTCCATAATAAATAATTTGTAAAATAAAGATTTTTAACGATTTCAAGCAATATCTCTATATGACTCAAATAAGCACGCGTTACACATTTTTCCAACTTAGCCAGAATATCAATATGTATTCATTTTTTTTATACATTTATATACATTAACTATGTATTCAAATGTCAAATAAAAAAAAAAAAACAAATTTAACCGGTAACCAAAGGTCACCGCCGTTTAACCAGTTAATTCATTTAGGTCTACATTAAACAAATGCAAAGATGCAGCTCAAACTGTACGGAAGAAAATTTCATTATGAAGTAAAAAATAAACAAGACGATCAATGTCGCGTGACAGTCAAACAAGAATTAACCAAAAATTGCACAACTTTTTCTCTCACAATACCAATCGAAGGTCATCGTACGAAATCTAAATTGAAAGGTCGTTGCGACAGTAAGAGTTTTTAGGGTTCCCCAAAAATATTCCGTACATCGTTCACTAACATATACCTACCATAACATAATTAGTTTTATTTTGTCTTACAATATCAATCTTCTTTTTGCTATCAAAAAATTAAATACAGATATAGAAAAAATTAGAACAGATAAAGTCATAGTTCTAACAGTATCTTGACATTGTAAAATAGATACTTATAAAGAAGCAAGCATACATACTAATTGATTCAACCCCCACCATTTATTTTGCCTCCAAACACGTGTAATAAACCTTGAATTAGAAATATTTATCTGATTACTAATAAGGGGCTCCATAGTTTTTTTTAAATATCTCAAGCTGCTCTAAAATGTTAAGTCGGTGGCTTTTATCACAGATGTACAGAATTTTAAAGCAATGGTCATTGGGTACTTTATGATCGCTTTGTAACAAAAACCATTTGCACATTGCATATGTATAGAACCAAATATAGGAAATCATATAAATAATTATAATATACATAGGAAATATTTTCATGTAAAGTTAATTTAATTATATAAATTTTTCATATTTGTTTGAATATGTATGCTAACCAGCTGTTTAACAGATCTTAAACTGAATTGAAAGGCTTCCTCTCCATTTTGGGAAAAGCGTTTGTAGTACTGAGCAACCATATGAATATGAATTACAAGTCACACATATCATAATAATATATAAGAATAATTTTAAATATACACAGTTTTTATTTTTTCGATTGGAAACGAAGAGCTGAAGACCGAGCTCAATGGCATGCTTTTGGAGAGACCTATGTTCAACAGTGGACAGAAACAGGTTGTTGATGATGATAATGACATTTTTCATAATTTTCCTTCTGGTAATATCTTTATAAAAGATACAGACCCAAGTAACTTTTGGTCATGAGTCTCGAGTCATAAAAGCTTAGACTTTCTATGTTATTCCAATACTGATTGGTAGGTTGCACATATCCCCAGAAATCTCTAAATGCAGGATTCCTCATGATGTTTTCCTGCACCAAAAATCGTGTAATGTTTCAAATATAAAATTTACAATTTAATATATGAAAATATGGAACCATAACTAAACGAAGCCAACTCACTGCAAGGCGAGTGATTTAAATAAACTTTATTGTAAATTCGACGCAGAGTTCACGGGGGGTTAAATGAACTCTCCCACTGTTTATTTTTTTCAGTTCATATACAAACAGAAACAGTGAAATAAAACCGATCGATGTCAATTTCACGCCATTTAACCGAGCACAATACTGCTGCAAGAAATGAAAATAATCAGAAAAAAACAAATTATTTGCACCGCCTAAAAAAGCTAGAATATCCGTGCGCATTTAGGAATTGCATTTTTCTAAGAATTTGTCACACTAATCGTAAACTACAGTTACCTATAACGGATAAATTAAAATTTAATATTAATATAGAACTTATAAGCTTTTTAATTTGTCACGTCCTACATCAACAAATTTTTTGTGTTCCTCTATATAAATTTGTTATTGTTATTTTTAATTAAATTTATTTTTAATTATATTAATGTTGACTAAATTAATATAATGATAAATTGACTAAATGTAACCTGTTACTAAAGGGTCCTAACAGGAAGAAAAAGTTTTCGAAAATAATGCAAATATAATCATTGATAAACTAAGCTAATAGAAAGGTTCAAATGCTGTTTTCATAATATTTAAGGTTTGAACTGAAGGTTATGTTTACAATGAAGGATCACTTTTAAGAATAACCAACGGAAATATATTATTATTAAAAATATCCCATCGCACTGTAGAATCCATTAGAACTTACTTTTCTAATTGGTACAATATATTTCGCATTAACACCTTTAACTGTAACAAGCGAGTTAAGCTAGCGAAGAATTATATTCATAAGGCACTATTTCCGGTTTCCCATATCTTACTAATGAATAGATCATATAATGTAAAGTGAGACAATATGCAACGACAAGATACGAACGAGCGTTGATTTTCATAAATACCTACTAATTTTCTATAGTGGAATCAATCAATTATCACCGACAGGTATATTGTAGCAATTAAACTTGATATATTGCTGATGAGTGTAATGGACTAGTTCGCGGTGTGATAATTGTTGAAGTCTTAATAACTGGAATGGTAAGATATCTAAATAGCTTATGTCGTAATCCCGTCATATTTGATCCATCAGAGGGAATTTATGTTTGTTATTTACCACAATAATCTAAAAGAAAAGTTCTTTATACTTTCTCCTTTCTTCTGCACTTCCTTTGTTACTTACTTTAATGTGTGAGTGCATCATTCACACTAATATGTTACACGTGTTCAGAGGCAAAATTAATGGTGGGGGTGTAACCAATCACTATATTATGTGGGTGATGCTTCGCATGATTTTGTCTTAAATATGATGATGCTACGCTTGCGGGGCGAAACGGTTATTGAGTTTGTGATAGTGAAAGTGTGTACTGCTTGTGTATTGTGGTGGCGGTAGTGGAGGTTTCTGATTGTGTTTTACAAATCATGCAGGTTTCAGATATCATCATCATCTTCCCTTATCCCACTCTAAGCAGGGTCGGCATAACATTTTATAAGCATGTTGTCGCATGGTTTGCCTTCGTATTTTACGACCGACCTACTGGCAAACGTGAACTTACCTTAGTCGTATTTTACACCTCGGTAAAAAGAGGGTGGGCTTTTCTACTCCACCGGATACCACACATCAACTTACCTTAGTGCTAGATATGAAAACGTAATATCCAGTCTACATTTAGCATTATATTATATATTTTCTATTTACTTTATCGCGGATTATAGTATAATAATTTTATTATCACTCTTTTATTAGCTTTCCTTCTCTTACCATAACACTGTGCGTACATTTAAGTAATATAAGAGTTTATTCAAAAACAAATGTTGAGCCAAAAAAATGATCGAAATTTGGCTCTGATATCCCAAAAAATATAGCTGGAAAATATTCTAATAATATTATTCGTACAAAAAGTTTAAATTTAATAAGCCACTTCTAAAATGACTATAAATGCATTACCCCACAATTTGACAACTAATAATTACAAATAACCCCGAAAAGTTCGAACCAAATTACGCTAAACGCCGGATTTAACCCTCGAATCGTCGCCGACAATTACGGTTAATCAATACATATAATAAAATCGTAGAGGTGTTAAAATCTGTACATTTGATATTTTTACGAAAAAATTAGTGTTGTCGTCTCAAAACACGCTTCTAGACATGAAACAATAGTTTTTAAAATTTTTGTCGGTTTCTCTGTTTGTCTGTTTGTCTGTATGTCTGTGCGTTTGTTCCCGCTAATCTCAGAAACCGCTGATCCGATTTTAACGCGGTTTTCATTCATATGTAGAAGAAAGCCTCACTTAACATATAGGGTATAATTTATTTCAATCGGTCAACAAATAAAAAAGATATGTCAATTTTAAGTTGAAAGGTCGTATACTGCGATACTAATATTTGCATTTTTTTCCGTTTTTCGCCGTTCCTGAAGCGATTTTCATACTGGATTACATATACTTCCATATCTAAGAGTAGTACAAATATTTTTATGAGAACTAGGCCGGTCTGAAGCTGATTTTTTTTGAAGAATTTCATATTTTTTATTCCAGTTTTTTAGGCACTGTGCGGTTGTTCCCGCTAATCTCAGAAACCGCTGATTCGATTTGAAAACTGTTTTCACTTATATGTAGCAGAATGCCTCACTCAACATATAGGGTATAATTTATTTCAATCGGTCAGCAAATAGAAAAGATATGTCAATTTTAAGTTGAAAGGTCGAATACCATGATACTGGTACTTGAATTTCTTTCCGTTTCTCGCCGTTCCTGAAGCAATTAGCGACTGGATTACATAAACTACCATATCTAAGAGTAGTACAAATATTTTTATGAGAACTAGGCCTGTCTGGAGCTGATTTTTTTTTTGAAAAATTTCACATTTTTATTTGAGTTTTTTAGGCATAACAATAGTGTAACTTACACTTTTCGATAGTCATTATACATGCACGGGCTACCAAAACTGAATGGTGAGTCACACTAACAGGTAGGATGCAAAAGTAAATATTTCGTCTTTCCAAGTTGTTTGAAACTTTTTATTCATTGAAGTCATTTATTTGAAATTTTAAATGAAAAAGTAATATTATATGAAGTAACGTACAATTTAAAAAAAATATTTATTATTTATGTAAGTAAAAAATGGGAGATAGTAACATATCTCCCATTTTGGGCAAAGCCTTCTCTCCCCCTTAAGAAGGCGACCCATCTACCATGCTACTCCAATGCGAATTGGCAGGTTCGACATATTCCAGAAAATGTATAGGTATATGTATCCGCCGTGTGGTATCCGGCAGAATAGAATAGTACCACCCTCTTTTCTTACCGAGGTGTTGTAAAAGGCGACTAAGGTAAGTCCACCCGCCGTGTGGAATCCGGCTGAGTAGAATAGACCACCCTCATGTCTTACCGAGGTGTCGTAAAAGGCGACTAAGGTAAGTTGACTCACCGTGTGGTATCCGGTTAAGTAGAATAGACCACCCTCTTTCTTATCGAGGTGTCGTAAAATACGACTAAGATAAGTTGACGACAGGCAGGCGGCCGGTCGTAAAATACGTAGCCAAATCATGTGACAACATGTTTATAACATGTTGTGCCAACCAAACAAAAACCGAAACATATAAAAACTTTATTAAAATAACTTTTTCGACATAATGTAAACAGCTTAATATATAACCTATTTCTTTAATTTACAGGATATAAAGAGAAAAACCTACCTCGGCATATAGCCATTAATTGTGCTAAATTACATCAATATTGTTTCATCGGATTGACCATGAAAACATAACAGTCAGACTTTCACATTGATAATATTAGTTATTTATTTATTTTAGTAAATAACCCATCATCATCCTCCTGCCCTTATCCCACTGTAAGTGGGGTTAGGTGTCGTGACCAACCTCATGGTTGGTCTATTCTACTCAGCCGGAAACCACACGGCGGGTCGACTTACCTTAGTCGCCTTTTACGACCCCTCGGCAAAAATTGAGGGTGGTACTATTCTATTCAGCCGGATACCACACGGAGTTTTAGTAAATAACCCATATGACTAATATTAATTAAACATTTTGATAACTCAGCTAAATTTATCCAGTAAACAAAATCCAAAATATATAAAAACTTTCTTTAAATAACTATCTACGTAAGCAAACAACTTGATATAGAACCTTTTTCAAATTACAGATTCAACTTGACTTTAACAAAAACAAAAATCACGATTTAAAAAACTTCGATAGACTGATAATACTGGGGTTTTTCAATGTCATTCAATTCCTGTTGAATTAACAGGATTTCTATAGCCTAAATGTTACCCGTGTGGATAAGGAAGAATTGTGAAAATTTTTATTGATAGTGGTTTATCGGATTCGCCGTGAAAACGTAACAAACAGACACACAGACATACTCATTTATAATATTAGTAACGATTAGGGGACTATATAGAACCAGTAGAAACTTAGTAACAGTTATGGTCATTTTCTATAAATTTACAAAAAACCTTATTAACAAAAGTAATAATAAAATTATTTTGCTATAATCCGCGATTAAATTAAACTTTTAAATCTACTTTATAAATCACTCTTTCTATTGAATAAAACCCGTAAATTAGTTGTTAAGTTCATTGTAAGCAGACAGACGTTGCGGGGACATTGTTTCATAATATGAAGTGTAAAAAATTTTAATGACATTTCGGTCATATATGACCATGGCTTTATTAAATCAGGCATCATTCAAATTAACCCCAAGAATAATGGAGATATTTGCAGGGTTGAGAGAGGGTACTTTTTATTCCGGGACTGAGATCCCCGCGCACGAAGTCGCGGGTGAAAGCTAGTAAATAATAATTTTGATAATAAGCGTACACAAAAAGTCGCTAAGAGCGCCACTTTAAAATGAGCTCGTCTGTTACTATAACCCAAAGGAAGTTGCTTTAAAAACTTTAGATTCCGGGGATTTCACGTTACTGGTCGTTTGTAAAAACGCTGCGCACGTCCCATAATGGCGACCGGCAACAATCGCGCGGTACAGACGATTATAACGATTATTGTCGATAACTTGTATCGACACCGGCTATTTGGTTAGTCCGTCGATTATCGATAATTTGCCTTCGGGGTACGCTCCTGACGTTGTAAATCGCTGACCGATTAGTTTTTTTAACCGTTTTGATTGCTGTACGGGGTTTAATACACCTGACTACATATTGTATAGAAACAGACGTCGGTGTTTTTATTTATTTTTTATTTTATTGTACAGAAAAATTGCTTAATAAAGGTTATGTAAAATGCATAAAAAAAAATTAAAAATTTTGATAAAAATTTGCATGTTTTTGAAGGCGTACGAGAGAAAGTAGAGAGTGCCCTTCATTTCATATATCCATAGTAACATATAAGTGTGAAAGTTTCTTCTTTGTTGGGTCTGAATGAAGCAATGGATCGATTTAATTTAACAGTACACATAATTGACTGAGTTATTGATGAATTTGTTAGAATAAACTGGGATTTTAGAATATCTTTTTTTTGAAAAGCGTGAAAATTCTGCCCTACTGAAGTTGCTGAAAGAACTTTTTATCCCTGTAGCTTTTAGAATATGAAATTAAAAAAGCTAATAAGTTGTTGTAGCTCTAAATAAAATATAAACATTGCTAAATAAGTTATAGTAATTTTTTTCATTTATTACATATGATATTTTTGGTTGTATTTCATAAAACGTTTGTTTTTATATATACTATTCATCATGCGCTTCAGTGTAACGAACATATCGTAGCAAAACCCAAATATGTCTGGCTTGAAATCTGATTTCTTGGATGTGTATAATCTGCCAATGATCATAAATGCAGTGCAATAGTCTTAATTCCAATCCACTTACGAGAAATAAGGCTTTTACCCAGCAGTGAGGCCTGTTAGTTACAGGCTTATACTACAATGTTGACGACAAAATCATGGCACATAAATGTTGTCTCAACAAGTTTAATGTAGTGTATGTTGCAGTACAAAATTAATAGTAAACTATAGCATTATTGTTAGGATAGATAAAACCCGCAGTAAATACCGTTAAAACGAATCATCGCACATGTTTTACTACCAATAATTCTATTCCACGAGTCCATATAAAATAGAAACTTAGGACTCGCGAGCTTTCAAAAACGGTGCATTAAAAGATCATAAAACTTAAACATAAACGTTTACTGCAGCGACTTTACGATCACGCTACCTATCGATCGTTTTAACGATAAATAAAAATTAATGGCCAGACAGGATGAAATCGCAGTGGCCATGTTAGGTAACAACCTACAGCATACAGTGCCGCGCTTGCAAGAGCTATACTCGTAGCATAATGCATAAGACATGTAATTCATAAATGTTTTTTCTTCAGTGTAAAAGTATCAGCTAGTTTGACGTAGATATACATGGTTGTTAGCATAGTACGCACAACATGACAGCACGTTTTCGGTGTCGTTTGAGACATTGCTGTTAACATTTTATTTATGATATTTTTCCTTTATACTTATTCAATAAATACGCCGTGTGGTATCCGGCTGAATAGAATAGTACCACCCTCATTTCTTACCGAGGTGTCGTAAAAGGCGACTAAGGTAAGTCGACACGCCGTGTGGTATCCGGCTGAGTAGAATAGACCAACCTCATTTCTTACCGAGGTGTCGTAAAAGGCGACTACGGTAAGTTGACCCACCATGTGGTGTCCGGTTTAGTAGAATAGACCACCCTCGTTCTTACCGAGGTGTCGCAAAATACGACTAAGGTAAGTTGACGTCAGGCAGGCGGAAACGCAGCCAAATCATGTGACAGCATGTTTATAACATGTAGTGCCGACCCCACTTATAGTGGGATAAGGGCAGGACGAAGATGATGATGATGACTTATTCAATAAATAAGAAGTAATTTTCTCAAAAGTCAACCCACTTATTCTTTATCAACTAGTTACATATAATGACGGCGACAATGTTTTGTTTTATATTATCGACTCAACTATTTGAAGGAGGTGTTATCTGAAACATGTTGCATTACATTTTTCCATTGCGATCAATAAATACAACACCGAGAACCGTATCAGCGCACGGCGAATCAACCGTTTTTATTTTTAGTAACGTATATGAACAGGAGGATTATTATATGCCATATGTACTGCATCCCAGGACCTCAAACATAATGTCTAAGAAAAATATATTTATCTAATTACAGATACAGGTTTTTTTTCTATGAGACCATTCCCGTAGCGTAGGTATATGTTATATTGAGTAGTCTTCATTCTGTTATATTCAGTAGTGCGAGTTTTTTCAACCTACTCGATTACGTTAGCGTAATGTTAATTTGTTTGGCGCTGAAACTGCGGTCACTAGATGTCGCTGTCACTGTGAGATCTAGACCTACCTTTACGCAAAACGTAAAACAAATCCGTTAAGCCATTGAAGCGTTAAAGCGGTGCCAATGTAAATACAACCACAAACTTTCATCTTTATAATATTAATAGAACCCGCAGTTACGTACTACTAAACTGTACTATCAAAAGTTAGTATTAGTTGTAATAGTATGTATAACTAGTACTTACTCTATTGATGGTCAATGAAGATGTGAAATCACATTAATCTGGTAGATATATGACTGCCATATCTCTCTTCGTTTTCTTAACTGCATTGTGTACAACAACAACAAGTATAAACACAAGTACAACAACTTAGTTTTTTAGGAAGTAATGTGAACATATTTAAAGACTAAATTTTAAAAAGAATCATACTAGATGAACCAAAAAAGCGGGTTCATTTCATTTATTATACGGTTCACTCCTTTGCATTCTCATATGTACGTGGTTTTTGCTTATTCTATGTTAGAAATATAGTATAAACAACTATTCTATGTTGTAGTAAATGCCAAGAATAAAGATCGTATTTGTTACGACTAATATAATTTACGATTAGTTAACATTCTTCAGCTTAAATTTATGGTTTGAAGTTTGTATATAAAAATAATACTTATAGAAATTAAGCTGTGCCCGTGACTTCGTTTATGTTAACTTAAGTGTTTAAATACCCTCAATTATATAGTATGATTTTTGTTCTGTTCTGATAAGGAAAAAAGGATCCATTGTCATGTATGCTAGCCCTATTATGTTCTAATTGTACCAAATTTCATTAATGTTTCTGCAGCAGTTTAGCCTTGAAAGCGTAATAAAGATACTGACAGTCTTTATAATAATATTCCAGTAATTCTCCATAGATTTTCTGATAGATTGAACCCGTGATTCTCTGGAGAGAGGCACAAGCTCTCACCGTTCGGCTATTACAGCTTCACTTAAGAAATACGCTTTTGTAATATCTTTGACGTTATTCAAAAAAAAATTCTAACCGTTTCATTTGTACAAAGACACGTATTAATAATCGAGACTGAAAATACAACCGTTATTAACTCGATCGGTCCGTCGGATGCAGAAACCCGCCCCCCAGCTACCGGGGGTGGGGTATGAAATAGGATTCTATCGGTCTCTTCCATTCCACGCTATTCGTATCCGACGGCTAAATAGTGATGCGCCTACGAACTTCATCCGACTACAAGTATATCCGACTAGTCGAGCGATATTTTTATTAATAAAAATATTGCTTTAATTTTATTCATCAACAATAATAAGTCATTATCAAAAAACATATATGTATATGAGAATGATAATAATTTATGTACATTTCTGAGAATATATCAAATATTTTGTTGAGCATAAATTTATTTTCCGTGTGGTATCCGGCTGAGTAGAATAGACCACCCTTATTTCTTACTGAGGTGTGTAGTAAAAGACGACTAAGGTAAGTTGACCTCAGGCAGGTCGTAATACCTAGCTAAATCATGTGACAACATGTTTTTAACATGTGTCGTCCCCACTTAGTGTGGGATAAGGGCATTAGGATGAAATTTATTCAACGTCAACTTTCCATTGCTCAGTCAAATAGATGATTATTTTAAAGCTATTTTTATAGGTATGTTTCATTTTATTCTCGTTAAATAGCTTTAAATGCATGTAAAACATTGAAATTTGACATTAACGTCTGTTAGCAATAGAGTAAGTAATTGGAAACTAAGATTTTTAAGTTTTAGTGATTCATATTACTATTGTCCAGTATTGTCAGATACAGATTGTGTGTTTACTTAATATTAGTGTAAGTCAAATAGATAGCAATCGGTTTTAGATAATTAGGAGAATTTACATAGGAGAATTTACATAAAAATGTCATGTTATGACTGAATTGTAATATGGCATAAAATTATCGAGTGGACTCGACCAATTATAATATGGGCTTAGGTAATTTGTAAGTACCCGGAAATCGCTACTGCTTACGAATTCAGTATAGCCAGGAATGTAACAATGTAATAAGATACTCAGTAAATAGGTTAAGTGTAGTTTACCTATTTACTAATGATTTAATAAAAAATTATGAGAAATCAAGACAGAACAGATAGATGTAATCATCATCTTCCTGCCCTTATCCCACAACGGAGTCGGCACAACATGTTATAAACATGTTGTCACATGATTCGGCTACGTCTTTTACAACCGGCCGCCTGCCTGACGTCAACTTATCTTAGTCGTATTTTACGACACCTCGATAAAAAAGAGGGTGGTCTATTCTACTTAACCGGATACCACACGGTGAGTCACTTACCATAGTCGCCTTTTACGACACCTCGGTAAGAAATGAGGGTGGTCTATTCTACTCAGCCGGATACCACACGGCGGGTCGACATACCTTAGTCGCCTTTTACGACACCTCGGTAAGAAAAGAGGGTGGTACTATTCTATTCTGCCGGATACCACACGACGGAAAAGACAGATCTAATAAAATATAATATGTAGTGTTAAGCATTTGTTGGACGTGGATTTGTCATAAAACTAGTTAGTACAATATTCGAATATGATAGAGAGATCTCAGCGCTACATCACTAAGACCAATGTGACTGTATATAGATGTACTCAACACGAGATCGGCTCTTATTACATAAGGGTTAAGGATTAAACTCCATTGCCCTTACAATGTTTTTGGTTCAATGGTTCTGTTTACGTCTGTAATTTCGTGTTTTATACTTTTTTCTCCGGTTGATATTCGTGTCATCCGGAGCTCGTGAATATTTTTACTATAGTAGTTTTTCATGTAAAAAGAAATGTAACGTGAAAAGCGACGATTTGATTGTATCGAATGTAATTTTAAAACCACAAATTTATAAAACTAAACGTTTATTTACGAGTACAAGCTATTGGACTAAAAAGTATATAAACATAAATCTCTCTTACGTTGTACGCAATATCGCATTTAGACGACGCAACTTTGCAGTCTTAAGATATAGTTAGTAGAGATATGAGTTTTATATTAAAAAAATAAATGTAAAAAAAGTAAATGTATAGTACATTAATTTTCATCGACTATAAACTGCTGAGTATGTTACTCGAACTCTTACAGTTTTAGTTGCCAATTTACTAAGGAGTAAAGTTACAAAGAAATAAAATATTCTTAATTAACCGTTTTTATAAACAAGCTTGCCGTTATAAATTAAATTTACCTAATATGAAAAACAATATTTATTATTGAACTTAAAAAATTATACGTTTTTTTTTAAATTTTTTCTTTCTCTTTTGTAAATATATGTATAAAAAGAAATAAATAAAAAATATAATCAGAAAACTTTCCACTAGCAACGAAAGCAAGATGTTGGGAGCTTAATGATTGTATATTTAATGCAGATAAAACTAATTTCCCAAAGCAAACTATCAAAAATTTAATCGCCCTATTTGAAAAATAAAGTTGTTCTTCAGATAGAGCGAAATCCTACTAATATTATAAATGCGAAAGTTTGTGAGTATGAATGTATATTTGTTTCTCTTTGACGGCGAATTTGTTAAACGAATATCGATGAAATTGGGTACAATTATTAATATACACCGGGATAACATATAAGGCTATAGAAATCCTGTTAATTGTACAGGAATAGGATGACATTGAAAAGCAACCTATCAACAACAGTCCACGTAAACGAAGTCGCAGGTAAAAGCCAGTATTGATACTAACTTGTAACATTTTTAAACTAACCTCAAATATTAAGTCATTTTAGTCACTATATTTATCGATTACTTTCAGTAAAACGTGTTGTGACTCTTATAAAGCATACTTTAAGCTCAAAGCAAGTAGGGAACACCCCCCATCAAGATGGTTGAACGGAGACCCCAGCCCGGTACAGGACGATAACGCTTATCAATCAAACGCACGCGTGGGGTTCTCTTACAGTGAAATATAATATGCTGGAAGCTTATTCTCATAAAAATCTTTTGAATACGTCGTGTGGTATCCGGCTGAATAGAATACCACCCTGATTGCTTACCGAGGTGTCGTAAAAGGCGACTAAGGTAAGTTGACCAACCGTGTGGTATGCGGTTGAGTAAAATAGACCACCTTCTTTCTTACCGAGGAGTCGTAAAATACGACTAAGGTAAGCTGACGTCAGGCAGGCGGTCGGTCGTAAAATACGTAGCCAAATCATATGACAACATGGTTGTAACATGTTGTGCCGACCCCACTTAGAGTGGGATAAGGGCAGGAGGATGGATGGAAAAATCTTCATTGATAACGCTTATAGTTTTTTCTCTGACATAGTGATACGATACGATGAAATTAAAAATGATTAATTCTCATTAAAAATAAAAATGCTTCTCAGGCACACTGAGCTTATTAATTAGGCAGTACCTGGTTGACCAAGCCTTGCTCGGTAATTTTTATACAAAATAAAACAAAGAAACTTTTAAAAAAGAAGAAAATGATGGGGTAGTTAGGGCTCGATCCAGGGTATTTACATTTCTCGAGACCGTCCGTTCGTCGAATAACCACGCTGACATTTTACGGAAAAAATAGTGTATTATATTCAATGTAAAATTTAGTATTTCTTACTGCCCAAAAACACAGGGTTAAAACGATTTTTTTTCAATTAAACCTAGCTAGGTCGAAATTACTCCCCCAAAACCCCTTACATATATACATCCGAAAATATATACATACACACACACACACACACACACACACACACACACACACACACACACATATATATATATATATATATGTGTGTGTGTGTGTGTGTGTGTGTGTGTGTGTGTGTATACACATGTAAATTCTTTCAGATTAATACAAGACTTAATAATGTAAAATTGAAAATGATTAAAAGATTTACCGCCAAGTTTCTTTCTGGTTCTTCTTGTTAAGAGCAACATTCCGAACCAGTTACAGCTTCATTAATCATATTCATCCTTGACGATTCAAAAGTTCTTGAAAGACCATATTGGAATGAAGATTAATTTCATTTGATGGTCGTCCATCCCCAAAATATGAAAATTAAAAGTTGTGTCAAGGGGGGCCGGTAGCTAATACGTATACATACTCCTACAGTATTCCATCCTCTTGACCTTATTCCACTCGTAAGTGGGGTAGGCACAACATGTTATTAGCATGTTGTCAGATGATTCGGCTAGGTATTTTATGACCGACCTGACATCAACTTTCTCGATTCGTCTTTTACGACACCTCAGTAAGAAAGAGCGTTGCCTATTCTACTCAGTCGGTTGCCTGCTTCGTACACTTAACATTACATATATTCTCTTAACAAAGCGGTTTAAAGCAAAATAATTTTATTGTAACTTCTGTATTTAAAATAGTATTATAAAATACATCGTTGATGCTACATTTATATTCTTGGGGTTGTTGCACAAATACCCGCGGCCATACTGCCGGCTGTTTGCCTTGCAACCGATACGCTCAGCCCCGGATATGTTTTTATTTGGTATGGCTACGGTCTGACGCTTCTGCGTCATGTCAGCCAAGTACTTTTTGTGACACACTTTTTTTATGAAAGAACCATTTTTAAAAATTGTCACAAATTCCCACCTATCGATAAATTTAAAATCATTTAACATACGACTTCCTAAAAATAACATAAATAATCACGGAATGCGGACGTTAAAACTGCCATAAAGGGATAAGGACAGATAACATCTCCCTCTCCCTCGCGTGTGGCGAACTGATACAGATAATATATGATATGGCAAACAAGTAATCGTTTCCACTAGCTAAGCTAAGCCCCCCGAAGGAGATTAAGCGACATGTTCCCCTGCAAGGGTGAAGCTTAAACGTACTTCGTAACTTGAAATATTTTTCATATTTTTTCGTAGGATTTTTACCAAACATATTTCATTCAAATTAATCAATCACCATATTTATTTATTTTTTAAATTGAATGACTTATAGAGACATTAATTCATACTGTTTTTTGTATTTTTTATAATTCTTGCTTTTGTCTACAATAATTAACGCTATCTTTTTCAAATCAAATCAAAATAATTCTTATTCAAATAAGCTCTTTCAAGCACTTTTGAATCATCAAAGACCAATATGATTAATGAAGTTATAACTGGTTCAGAATGTTGCTCTTACTGAAAAGAACCAGAACGAAACTCGGCGGTCAATCTTTTAAACATTTTCAATTTTACATTATTGCAGACTTGTATGAAGCTGAAAGATTGATGATTTTCAAATCCAGACATTGTTATCATTCAAATAATCTTTAATAAATTTTGTAAAACCTGATGAACATACGTCTTATACTTAATTTAAACCTTTCTGTATACTGGTCTACTATGGATGCATTCAAGAGTCCAAAATAGTAGACTGGCCTAGTATGGATGCATTCAAGGTTCTAAGATGTTACACTTTGATCGAGAACTTTGGGTGAAAGAAAAAACAAAGTGAAACGATTTAATTGTATAGAAGGCGATACTAGTAGAGCTGTACTGTGCTTGACTGTTCTGTCCGATAACACACTAAAACTAACTATGAACGTCATCATATGTAAAAAAATATACGTAATAAATTTATGCAACGATATTTGATAATTTTCTTTTTAAAGGCATTAAACTTGTATCCTTAAATTAAATTTGTATGAAAATATCGTGTTTATTTCTGTTTTTTCTGTGAAGGAAAACATCGTGAGGAAACCTGCATATCTCTAGAGAAATCTGGGGATATGTGTAACTTACCAATCCACATTGGAGCAGCGTGGTAGGTCTTGGCTCCAACCCTTCTCTCCAGAAACGGAGGAGGCCTATGCTCAGTACAATATAACTATATTGTGACAGGCCGTTACTTTTTTTTATCGTAAAGAGTTGTATATTCAAAAATAATCGTACTTATCGAGTAAACTTCAGTCATTTATCGGTAAATGATACATTTAAATTCCATTTTCAATCATCATTCGTTTCCAACACACAGTTTTACGTTTTTCGTTTCATTACACTCGTTCCAATTTCCTCCAGCTATTTATTTACGCGTATTATTCCGATAACAATGTCTAAACACAATTACCCTGCACAAACAGTCGGCGCCGCGGGCGGGCACATGTTGTGGGTAGGAGTGAGTAAACAGCGTCCCCTATGATAGGTATTTTTGCCTGGATTTTATAACGCGTTACATAAGCATTCAATTACGCCGTGTGGTATCCGGCTGAATGGAATATCTAGTGCCACGCTCGTTTCTTACCGAGGTGACGTAAAAGGCGACTAAGGTAAGTCGACCCGCCGTGTGTTATCCGGCTGAGTAGAATAGACCAACCTCATTTCTTACCGAGGTGCTGTAAAAGGCGACTAAGGTAAATTGACCCACTGTGTGGTATCCGGTTGAGTAAAATAGACCACCCTCTTTCTTACAGAGAACTCGTTAAATACGACTAAGGTAAGTTGACGTCAGGTAGGCGGCCGGTACGTAAATACGTAGTCAAATCATATGACAACATATTTGTAACATGTTGTGCCGACCCCACTTAGAGTGGGATAAGGATAGGAAGATGATGATAACATAAGCATTCAATTATTCCTTATTTAGCAAAATATAAAAAAGTAGCTGTAATAGTAAGCTTTGATAGTCCAGTAATGAGTTCAATCTCATTACTGGGCTCTCACAGTTCTTTTCTCTAACAAGGGGGTCACGGGTTCAAATCCTGGAAACCAAAGAGTTTTCTGTTAAAACTTATGTTTCTAATAGTTATTTTCAATTTATAATCCGCTTTTCGATGAAGGAAAACATCCTGAAGAAACCAACAAGTCTCTAAACGCTACTAAGTAGCGCACTAGTAAGTAGCGTGGTGGCGTCTGAACTTTGAATCTTCTCTACAAAAAATGGAGAGAGGAGGCCTATGCCCAGCAGTGGGATAATAAGATGCCGTTACTTTACTTATTTTTTAAACAAAAGCAAAGTAAGAAATTCATTCTCCTGCCCGTATCCCACTCTAAGTGGGGTCGGCATGGTTTAGCTAGATATTTTACGACCCACCGCCTGCCTAGCGTTAACGTACCTTAGTCGCCTTTTACGACACCTCGGTAAGAAATGAAGGTGGTCTGTTCTACTCAGCCGGATACCAAACGGTTACAAAAGTAAAGTAAGATATGAGTATAAAAAAAAATATTTTTATATTTAGACTGCTTTGACTTTAATACCAAGATGAAAAATCGTCGAGCATAGTCCTAGTATACATGAGTAGAGCTTCTGGGTTCTCCATATTTCGTTGCTTTAACTACGCTTCTGCACTCACTCATGTCATTCATAGATGCTTTATAAGACGTAAGGCTTACTCGTATAGTAAGCCAGGAAAATAAGCCAGATATTTAAACGCCTGATCTGTACAGCCTCGTTTCTCTAGCCTAAAAGCAGCTTCTTTTATGCAGGCATTATTTTTATGTTCTTTTACAATAGTTCTGGTACAACAGGCTAAAGTTAACGACTATTAGATTATACATATACACATATAGCATTTTCAGTATTCATCGTATTAAATACATAACTTCATTACACAAGCTAAATCTATTTTTTTCGTCGTTTGTTGAAGGTACCTAATTCTAATTGTATACATAGCAGTTTCAAATATAAATGAATGGGTTATTTTTTTTCTTGACTATACAGAAGTCTAGAACGTGACGTTAGTTATCGTATGACATATAGCATTGTATATTTACTATTAATAAATCATTAAACTACAAACGTCTTAAGAGGATCATTATCAGAGATATCTAATTCATTAATAATATTATGGGTTTTTTATTTCTTATATATAGAACTTATTTAAATATATAATGAAAATTTGTATATAAAAAATAAAATTATATTGTAACTATTTTAAATTAAAAAAATAACTTACCGCAGTATTTGTTTTCAAATAACATTGCAAATAAATTTCTCCTTGCAAAAAGATATATCGAACAATTATTTAAACAAAAATCAAGAATAGATAAAGAAGGACACTTTGTATTTTATTATAAGTACCCACCTAATTACATATTTAATGTTTTAAAGATGAAACAGTAGTAACCAACAGAATAAATTAATGTATAGTATATACTAATCAACCTTCCAAAAACCAGTTACACCGGATCTTAAATCGTATTGACAGACAAAAACATTTTCGTTTCCTAAAGAGCTAAAGAATGCTTATTATCAAAAGTTATCAAAAACATTTTGACGCCTGTTTATATTTTTAAACAGATTAAAAACTATAATCATAATATTTGAACAACGTAAATTAGCTGTTTTATAATTTCTCCTAACTTCCATACCTTGTCTACAATCCGTCACTTTTTATCTTTAGCGTCAAGGTGTTACCTACGACAAAGTAGTAAAAAATAAAAAAGATGTCTATGGTACTACTGCGTGGAGACGTAGCTAATGTGTAATGCGGTTGGGTTTTTGTCCAAAGCCTTGGTCTTTTTTGTTTCTTTTTCTCTCGGATTCGGTTACGGTTCGTATTGATCGAGAAATCCGATTTCGAAATGGGTGCTCCGAGTTTTATTGTTGCCACGATACGTTCTTAAACAATAAAAAACGCTTTTTAAACTGAGAATGCAATTCTCACATGTCACGTTCAGAAATTGAAGGGAGCTTGGTTTGGTCGTGTTTTAGAAAAGTAATTATTTAATATCGATTGGGTAGTGCTGTGGTGGTACAATAAAAGACCTAATTATTTTTTCTTATAGCAATGTTACCTTCGATTGCAAACGTGATATCGTGTGTACTTGTTTGATTGAAGTTACGTAAATTAATGCTTAGTTTGAACCGTAGCGGCCAATTTCAAACAAATTTAGTTGTTGACATAATATACTTAGCGGCATTGACTATTTATTGAGCAACTGAGGTCACATTAGTTTCCCTTCTATTCTCTAAGTTTATTTCTATAAAACCTTACAATAATTAATAACATCCTTACATACAAATTAACTCCAAAAGATTAATTAAACCATGTGATTTGGTTTTCACCAATACAAAGAATGATACACGATAAATATCTCAGTGAATTATTTTACTTTTGTTGAAATTAGTTGAAATATGTCAATAACTGTTTAAAATTTTGAATAAAGCAGGCCGCCTGTTATATTTCATTAATACCGTTGCCTAATCCGTTTAAAATATGATATGTGATATGGTGATATCACAATATATGGTGAGGATATTCCACTATTTTCGGGCAAAAAAATCTGGAATGGTATATATCTATATTTTAAAGATAACATAATATAAACATAATTAATATTATTAGTCTTAATTAATTTGTATTAATACTAACATTATTAATAGTCACGTTCTATTTGGTATTTTTAAATCTACTGAGACGAATGCGTAATTAATTCTACATTACCTTAAGTATTTCATGCTAAATACCTAAATATAATTAAAGATTACTCCCACTCTGAATTTAAATTAATATCTTAGAAGTCATGACAAAATAAAAACAAACGCCCCAAAAATATTAAAAAAGCCGAAATACAGCAACGTGTGGCCGGGTTATCTGCTAATTACATAATATCATCATTCTCTTGTCACACTCTAAGTTGGGTCGCCATCATGTTTTTTATTCAATTCTCTCTCATCCATTGTGAAATTGCTACTTCATAATACTTAATCGCTTCACACAGTCCAACCATCTCTTTTTAGGTCTTCCTCTAGGAACACATTCAACCAGATTCATATTTAACACTCGTTTGGTCACATGATTTTTAACTTTCGTCACTATATGTCCATACCATCTTAAACATGCTAGTTACATTATATATAAAGCCATAATTACGTCATATATTGGCTCTCAGAGGCATTACATAATATTATAAGTTGTATCTATATCCTCCTGCCCTTGTCTCACTGTAAGTGGGGTCGGCATAACATGTTATAAACTCGCTGTAACTTGGATGATTTGGCTGCGTTTTTACGACCGGCCGCCTGCCTGACGTCGACTTACCTTAGTCGTATTTTACGGCACCTCGGTAAGAAATGAGGGTGGTCTATTCTACTCAGCCGGATACCACACGGCGGGTCGACTTACCTTAGTCGCGTTTTACGACACCTCGGTAAGAAATGAGGGTGGTACTATTCTATTCAGCCGGATACCTCACGGCGTAAACTCATAATTGAATAAAGGGTTTTTATAATGGTTATATTCTTGAAGCCGTTAAATCTTTGAAGTGTCTGTTTAATATAGAATTAAATATAATATTACTTACAATGCGTCGGCGCCTTCCCTGCTAAGTAATCCTCTTTGCATATAAATTTGTTGTCATCTAACACGTACAATTCTTCACCGGTGGACAGTTGCTTCCTACAGACGAGACAGGTGAAGCAATTTAGGTGGAACACTTTTTCCCTTGCTTTCCGAACGAGATCTGATGGAGATATTCCATGACCGCAACCGCTGCATTTTGTTCCGTACCGCCTGTGGACAAAACGTAGGTAAATTATGGATTTGTACTAAGAAGATATCATACAAATGGATGTCTTCTAAGAGTTTGTTATGCTGTATGGTTCTTGTAGATGCAATAGTAAACCATTAAATTGTGATATTTAAAATAGGTATAAGCCCCAGAAAATCTAATTGTTCAGTTTCTACACTTCTTCAATGAAAATTCCGTTGATTAATTATGAAGTACGTGTAAAAAATTATTCATAGTATTTGCATTATACGCAACAGCAACTGCATTATATTGCGTGATTCGAAATCATTTGAAATACCTTTTTAGAATCGATTTTGTTTGACATTGATGTCCAGCTGATTGCTTAAGACCAACTTTACCATAATAACCTATATAATACCGACAGGTAGATTAAAAATCAAATAAATCGCCACCGTCTGCCAGATTTATGTCAATCTATGATAAAATATGAATCATAAAGGTAATTTAGACGCCTCTTGACTTCATCGCGATATCGACAACCTATAAGAAAATCGATAAAATATAATATTCACATTCGTTAACTGGTTGGGAGACTTATGTTTCAATGCAAATGTTCTAGATTGTTTTGTAAAGTTTGATCCCGGTAGTAATATTTTGTAGCGGATTTTATCAATATATCTTACTAGCAATAGGTAGCCTCCACTTTGTCCATATATGTATATTAGTATTGAATTTAAATGACCAAAGTGATTTATAGAATTACGCGTTACTTTGCGGAGATCAATAATACAAAAGTAATACTAAAATTGCATTTACCGCATTAATTTCATGCCTTCTAATTCGAAATCCATTAAATGAATTGTTTTAAAATTTTTACTGTCATTCTATAAAACCAATTAAGATAAATTCAAGATTGAAATTAGACATTTTGGGGTTAAAGAAGTTCCGGTGGGCTAATTATTAATTAAACAACTAAGTTCATGAAACATTTATTCGTTTCATTTTGACTTATTTTGAGTCACTTAAGAGACATAGTAATCGATTTCATCCAGATGAAATAATAGTTTTCGATTACACGATGAATTTAACACCCTACATCCTTGTGTAATACAAGGGTTTTAAAAAATTGTATTAAATTAATTCAGCAAAATTATAAGTTGTTTGATTATAATTACCTCGATGTTTCTATACTATTCTATGTGTTTTAGCATTATTTGCTTTCTCTTATAGGGTACATACAATTATAAAAAAAATGTTTTATTCGTCTTATCACATCTAACTTTGTTTTCGATTTTGTTTTATTTCTAGCGTGTTTTGTTCAATAAGCAATAGATAATGTGTCTCATTCAGGTCATTGTTGAAAACATAATTCATATATTTTTAATATTATTCTAGATTCGGGCAAGCTTGTTGTTGTAAATTCTTATGTCATAAAGGTTAATGCCAAACAATACAATAAATCATTCGACAAGGATATGGTGAACATCTTCGATTATGGTTTGATGATAAATTTACTTTTTTTTTTTTTTTTTATGAGATGATGAGGCTAGCGCCTGGCTACGATCTCGCCTGATGGAAAGCGAAAGATGTAGCCTAAGGTGGGCTGCGCTTGCCAGTGTAGTGCCTATTCACTCTTTTTTTAAAGTTTTTTAAGTCGTACGAATCCGGAAAGATAGATGAAGGAAGGGAATTCCACGCCTTTGAAGTACGCATAAGGAACGAAGAGCCGAACCGTTTGGTGCGAGTTTTCGAGGTATTTATAGTATAACGGTGGAGCCCCTCGCGGCGTCTGGTCGTTCGGTCATAGAATGGCGAGGAAGGGATTAGATCAAAAAGATCTGTAGCACACTCTCCGAAATATATCCTGTAAAAAACAGAAAGCGATGCGACTGCTCGTCTATGTTCTAGAGTAGTGAGCTTACTTTGTGCTAGCTTACTATCGCCTATAATTCTTCTGGCGCGTCGATCCACAGAGTCAAGTGCCTGGAGTTGGTACTTAGCGGACCCATCCCAAAGATGACTACAGTACTCCATACAAGAACGGACCTGAGCTTTATATAAGGTTAAGATTTGTTCAGGTGTGAAGTACTGTTTCACTTTGTTTAGGATACCGAGCTTTTTTGCGGCAGTTTTAGCTTTTTTCTCAATGGATCGACCAAAATTCAGTGTGGGAGTAAGCTGCATGCCCAGAAGCTCTAGACGGTCTGTTAATTGCAGGGATATATTTCGGAAAGTAGGAGTTAGATGAAAAGCACTCCGTTTTGCGGTGAATAAACACGCCTGTGTTTTGCTGGGATTAAATTCAACTAGATTTGCGTATCCCCAATCGGATACTGACTTTAAAGTTGAATTCAATCGACCAACCATGGCCTCTCTCTGCTGGTTAATTTCGGCACTATTTGCTTTTGGGTTGGATATGTATCTCTCTACAACGGTGCTGTCATCGGCATAACCCATGATACCAGGCTTAAATAAATCATTTATGTGGATCAAAAACAACGTTGCAGAAAGAACCGATCCCTGAGGTACTCCGGCATTAATAGCCATTAGATCGGACGAGCAACCATCGACGACCACTCGTATGGATCGTTCCCTCAGGAAATCCGCTATCCAAAAGCAAAGGTTAGAAGGTAATCCATAAGCAGGCAGCTTACCAAGAAGGCTGTCATGCCAAACCCTGTCGAAGGCCTTCGATATGTCCAACGAGACTGCAAGAGCCTCACTGTGCTTGTCAATGGCCTCACCCAAAAGATGTGTGACGTAAGCTAGAAGATCGCCAGTAGCCCTATTTCGTCTGAAACCATACTGCTGATCGGAAAGAAGATCGTTACTTTCTAGGTGCGTCAGAAGTTTCGTATTCAGTATGCGCTCCATAGTTTTGCAGAGCATGGAGGTGATTGCAATCGGTCTGTAGTTTGAAGGGTCTGCACGGCAGCCTTTTTTGGGCACTGGCTGAACATTGGCAAGCTTCCACGATTACGGGACTTGAGTCTTATGCAAGGAGAGACGGTATAGGCGTGTCAAAATGGGTGACAATTCAGGTGCGCAAGTGCGCAAGACAATTGCCGGTATTCCATCTGGGCCACTAGCCTTGCTACAGTCCAGGTTGCGAAGCACTTTAAGCACCTCTTTTTGACGAATGCGGATCTCTGGCATTTGAGAGGTGCATAGATTTAAAGTTGGTGGGGCTTTTGCACCAGCAACAAGACTTGAGTTCTTAGCAAACATGGAGGCCAGAAGGTTCGCTTTATCTACAGCCGAAAAAGCTAAGGAACCGTCTGGCTTCTTCAATGGTGGCAGTGATGGACGACAAAAGTTCGCCTCAATAGATTTGGAAAGGGACCAAAAAGCCTTACTACCCATAGGATATGAAGCTAGTTTGGCCCCCATCCGGCGAATGTGAGCATAGCGAGCACTCTTAAATACCCGTTTGGTGGATTTGGCGGCAAAGTTAAAGGCTTTCTTCTTTAGGTGTAGATCCGATGTGTTATTTTTACGAGCTTCAACCCAAGCCAAAAAAGCTGTTTTTGTTGTTCAGCTTTAGCGCAGCTTTCATTATACCAACGGGGAGCTCTGATATCTTGTGACACATCTCTATACGGAATGAAATATTCCATCGCTCGACGTATCACTTCAGATATGGACTTTTCACAAATCGTAGGATCTTCAGACGAAAAGCACGTCTGCCGCCAAGGATAGGAAGCCAAGAAATGGCGCATTTCATCCCAATCAGCTGACCGATATCGCCACATCCGACGAGGTCCTTTAGGGCTAGAATCGGGTGGGTGAAAGGTGCTAGTAGATCGGATCATGCGGTGGTCAGATGTACCCAACGGGGCACCGACTACAACGTTGCATCGATCCGGGTCAGTGGTCAACCAAAGATCCAGGCAATTGGGTGTATGGTCTACAACATCAGGTATCCATGTAGCTTCATGAACCAGCTGGGAGAGGTTCGACGATACTGCAAACTTGCGCGCTTCTCTCCCGGCGTGGTCAGTATTTTTGTACGGGTATAGCCATTCTCGATGGTGCGCGTTAAAATCGCCCAAAAATACTAAATTGGAATTTGGATACCGATGTTGGACCACATCCAAGGTCTTGCTAAGGTATTCAAAGAGTCTGGATGTCTCCCTATCACCACTGTGTGATCGATAGACACAGGAGTAAATAGTTTTTTCTAAGCCTGTATCCATCATACACCATAATACCGAAAATTTGGGCGATTCCAAGTTACTGAGACGCCGGTAGCAGATATCATTGCGAGCGTACATGCAAATTCCCGCATGAGATGTAAATTTACCTTCTAGAGAATATCCTGGATATGATAGGTACGCTGTATCTGTAGGATTCACGATTTGGGTTTCTGTCAAAAAGAGAAAATGCGGCTTTTCGGATTCAAGGTGGTAGTGCACTGCATCGAGGTTAGAGTGCAGGCCTCGGATGTTGGTGAGGTGCACTTTTAAAGAGAGGAAGTGCAACCGCTGTGTGAACTTATTTCTTTTTCTTTTTCCTGTCATGTTTTGAGTGTGAATAGGCAGGAGAATAGTAGTTGTACGAGATGTTGTATTGTAGACTCCGCGACTGAAATGATGCAGTTGTGCTAGAAGAGACTCGACTGGAGACTGCGGGGACGCCCGAACCCCCCTGGGAGTTGCCATTGGGTCCTCTTTCCGGTCACCAACCGGCACAATGGGGCCATCCCAGGATTTTTCGCGAGGCGGCGTGGCAGCCTTTCATGGTCGGTTATCCCATTAGTTGGGCCCCCTACAACCTGCGGTCGGCCAGCGGAACCACCGTGCTTCGGATCCCGCTACCCTCCATATCGAGTCACTCGACACACTTGCACAGTCAATCGGGTCCTGTCACATCAATACAACACAACTGTACATACCTATTCCCCCAAGAACGGCTTCTACGAGCATCATTCCGGAACACTAAACGCTTGGCGGAACGGCTTTGCTCGCAGGGTGGTCACTATCCTCGACCGAAGTCTACCACCAGAATGCTCATTTGGCACCACCCAGGGGTCACGTGTAGGGATATTAAGGTTGAAAAACCTGCATGGTCAAGCCTACGGACGCGAGCAAGATTAACCCCCTATACTTAATTATTCCAAAGAGACGTTTTACATTAATACACTCTTTATCATATTTTTATATTTAGCATTACTGGTAACTGACACTAAGATCAAAACATGTAAGTTGTTGTTATCGTGTATTTTTGAAGATAAAGTTGGCTACAAATCGCATATTATTTTACTTGGGTTACGAGCCCCTGAGTTCAAAACCTATGATAGCCGAATGCTAAGACTAAGTTACCTTTTCCAGGGGGTTACGGGCTCAAATCCCGAGCAGGTCAAGTGCTCAAAACCAATGAGTTTTTTTTATAAAAACATACAGAAATGCCTAACTGGTACTTATTTGCAATTTATCGTGTGCTTTTCCACGATAAATTCCACAAGAAATCCACAAATTCCTAAATTTAGGAATTCCTAGGATATACGTAACCTACCAATTCGCATTGGAGCAACATTGTTGAGTCTACGTTAAAAAAAAGAGAGACGAGTCCAATGGGATGGTAACAGTCCGTAACTCTACTTTTTATAGACCTCTTATACTTTTACAAAATAACATTTTGTACACCACGTAATATAAATTAAAAATTGAAAATTAGTCAAAATGTCTGTCGTACCTTAAGCTAAATAACCTAATAAATAATAAACTAACTAAATAATAAACTAATCATAAACTAGTTAAAGCTAAATTTGTTGGTTCTTCAAGCCTGGTTGTATATATGTATTTAAATATCTATTTAAAATTATATTAAGTATATATTTACCAGTTGTCTGTCACCCATAACTGAAGTATTAAGTTACTTACTTTGGGGAAGGACGGCTGTGTGTGCGTCCCATATATTTATTTATTTATTTATATTTATCCTACCTTAGGCTGACTTACATCCCTTTATTTCCAATTTCCTCATAAAATTCAAAACCTTATCGAGTAGATGACTACCCATAAATATTTCAATGTACCAAAGACTTGTTTTGAAAGTTTTATAATAGTGTAGATCTACCGTTTATGACAGACATAAAATTTAGAATTATGTGATAACGGTGTCAGTCAGATTCGTGAGTAATGTTCGAAGCGGTGATTTTTAGGTCAATACCAAAGCCAGGCCGCCGTGCTCGTGATGACAGTCGTTATATCGAGTCTTAACACGCAACCGGTCAATTGGCACCTGTTCTTGTATAATCTAGTTAAATCTAACGTGATTCTGGTTAAAATATAAATTGATTTTTTTAATTTCTTAGCTGTCCTTGCAGGTTGATTGGCCCGTTGCTGCAGGTGGCAGTAACCCTGCCTTCAGCTCCATAGGTCGTGGGTTCGATTCCCACCGAAGACCTACATTTTCTAAAAACACTAAGTCTTAGTTTATTTATATTTAGTTTTAAATTATGTATGTATATATTAACCCATATCATAGGTATTAAGGATACTTAGGAGACGGATGACCATGTGTTTAGTTGTCCAGCAGATTTATTTATTATGAAAAAAAATTACAAATATTCAATTAATATATTATCTTCTAGATTTATAGTAAGATCACTAGACAACAGAACAATGTCCACTAGATTTAAAACAAAAACAAGTTTAATTACAAAATAAACATTAATAACTAAAATCAAAAAATTCTTATGCCTGTCTAACACATTAAATGTCATATACAATAACCCAATAAAACGGGAACATTCTAGACTATGTATTTACGCTACAGCTGTTCCAATTTTAGTAGGTTTTTTTGGTATATTCTATTTTCCGAAATAAATAATGTGCGTTTCAAACGTTCCTTCTTCCTAAAGTTCAATATAAATTGCTATCAGTTCAAAACAGCCCATATATCTTATCTCTGAAGTCAGTACTGCAAGGATAATTTGTATAGTGCCCAAATGTTTGATATTGACCTCATCGTTCATCTTTTGTTAAACAGTTAATGTTTAACAACAGATGATCGCATAACTTCGTTACGAGCACACTCCACTAAAAGACGAAGAAAGACGAAGAAGTCTCGATATGATTCATATGTAAAAATAAGTATAATTAGATTACGATGGGTCTAACATAACCTCTAAGAGATTTAAAGATCCGTTAAAAATATCTCAAAAAACTCATTAGCAATGTACAAAGTACTATGTAGTTTTTTTTCCTTAATCCATAAACAATATCACATCACCATTTTCTACTGTTCTATTGTAATTTCATTTACAGCTTTAAACCATAATGTCCTCGACTACATAATTCAGTTATCAACTGTGTCATGTGTACCATTTACCCAATATTACATTATCTTACAGAATCAACTCATGTAATCGGCGAACAATTTATTGTGGTTTACCAGTATCTGTTAAATGCACGGACGATACTTAAGCGGCTATGTTTTTTATTTATTATTTTATCATCGCACTGAATTATTACCAGGCCCATTTGCATAAACGATGTAGGCTGCATGAATAAAACATAAACCCGCTTTGGCGCGAACTGGCAATCCGCCATGTTATTTTGATCATTGCCGCCAATTTTCAAATTATTTTGAAATTCGAATAATTACTTAACTACTCTATTAATCAATTAATAAAAGTTGATTGTATAATGAGACTATTTTTAACTTTACATCAAAATTGTTAAAATTTTAACCCACTTATAACGTTAATAAAAATTATTTTTATAGAAAGAACTTTACATATCTAAGAGTGAGAAGTAGAGTTAGTATTTATATTTGAAAGGTACAAAGGAAAGTTAAAAGGTCCAGTAGCTATGAAAATCAATTTCCAAGTATCGGCTTCCATTTAATTTTGGGTCACTGTTAAACCAATACAATCATTTGATATTAGCATTAACCCTGTATATTCATATAGCTATCAACATTGCAATAAATAATTGCTATACTAAATAACAACAAATTGTAAATACGAGCGAAATAGCGTCAACCTAACAAAACCTAACGTCGTGCTAACAAAAATGGAATTTTGCCTTATAATTTTTAAAACAAACAATAATGGGCCTCTATCAGCCCAGCGGAAATGATGTCACTTAAGACAGGAAGCCGAAATGTCGCCCAATGAAGTCATCAAGCAACTTGCTATCTGATGCGCAAACCTTTTGATGGTTCATACATAAAAGGTTATATTTTACTAACGTTCCATAATTCATTAATGAAAAAAAGTTTTACTAAGTTGAAGCTGAGCTTTCTTATGACATCCACAGAAAGATGGGTCACTTAGAAGCAATTCGGATTCTGCAAATATTTTAGTATTATATTATTAAGGGATTTTGAATAAAAAGAATATAGGTAATGTAACGCGTTTCGTCACGACCCTGCATTAAATCAAATCAAAATAATCTTTATTCAAATCTCTTTCAGCACTTTTGAATCTTCAAGGATCAATATGACTAATAAAGCTACAACTCGGTTCGGAACGTTGCTCTTGCCGAGGACAATGAGCAAGAAACTTAGCGGAAACCGGTCTTAAGGAATAGATGACCTTAAAAAGACCAGAAGGCAGTTGATATATCTACAAGTAAATCACTGTCTATCGGTCGAAGACAAAGAACATTAATACTTAGTTAAGTTAGTTTTACAGAAATAAATTTGTAAATGACATACATACTCTTTTTCTTATCACTACATATAAAACAAAGTCGCATTCTTTCTACGTACGCATAAAACTTTATAACTACCCAACAGATTTTGATGCGGTTTTTTTTAATAGATAGAGTGATTCCAGAGAAAGGTTTGTACGTATAATGTTATTATACGTACAAACCTTCCTTATGTTATTATACGTAAAAACCTTGAATGTTAATTCAATACGGAGTAGAGAAATACTGCAATTTTTGAGGTTTCTGTAAATAATTACATTTTTTTCCGCTTACATTGCAAACGCAGGCTAAACCCTACGAGATTTATCAAAATGATGTACTAAGTATTTGTACACCTTGAAAAGGTCTACAGAAAAGTCTGCGATGGTATATGTCTATCTCTTATGGATAACCCACAATAGCATTTTTTGTCATTTACTTTTTACGAAATATAATGCCTTATTTTTGAAGCAATTTTTATACAATACAGCATTAATCCTTATCCAATTAAGTACTTTAAATAAATTGTTGATTTAATAAAGATCAATATTATGGCCGTTTACAACATGTAATTTAAGTGAACATTTTCGGAGATATTACAGATTTAAAATGTGAGTAGGCCGCGCTTCGCCCTGGAGCACTTCGAATTTAACAGCTATATGTATGTCGCTCTTTTAAGAATTTGTTTAACGATAAGGAAGCTGTGAATGTTGTATATATCTGTAATTAATTGTAAAAATAAAATACATAGGGAATGTAAAAGTAAATAAGTAAAAACGTACTATATGAATTTAGATATTCCAAAGATAGCAGGAAATCTTCTTGGTATAGAGAAAGGAAATTGTTTTTCTCCAAATGTAACGCTTGCGGGCCACGGGCAGTAATGAATAAATCAAACTACTGGATCGATTTTAATCATTTTTTTTACACTGAATGACATGGGATATATATTTTATACCCGTGCGAAGCAGGGGCAGGCCGCTAGTATATAATATAAGAAAAATTTAACATTCTTTTAATAATAAGCGTTAAAACAGCGGAAGCCGTAATGAACCGTTTTCCGGTAACCTGCGACGAAATTATTCTTTTTTGGAAATTGGGCGCCATATGATACAACATTATAATACATACTTATAAGCTTTTTTTGTGTTTAATTTTGTTAATAATTGACTTTGATTATAATGATCATGTTTTTATGTGGTTTTAGTTTTGGACTGAATTAATTTAAGGTTGCAGTTGTCTGGAAAAAGTCACATATCTTAAAGTAAAGTTATTAGAGCTGCTGCTGTATTAAGGTTCTTATCTCTGATCTTTACTATAATAATTCTGTGTATAATTGTCTGAGAGTAGGATTTATATTGAAGACTAGCTTTTACCCGCGACTTCGTTTGCGTGGACTGTTCTCGTGTGAATAAATGGCGCTTTTAAAATTAACAAAATTTCTATAGCCTAGGTATATGTTATTCCGGTGTATAAGGAACGAGAGGTTGTGGTAGTGAATGTGTGTAGTGCTTGAGTGGAGTATTGGTGTTGGCGGCGTCTTGTGAAACTTGTGGCGACTTCTCCTGCATGTATGTGGTATGTGATTGTTGCCCGCTTCATACACTTAGCATTACATATATTCTCTTAACAAACGCGGATTACAGCAAAATAATTTTATTGTAACTTCTAGACTTAATATGGATAATTCAGAAATGTTAGTATGAAAACAGTAAAAGTTAGGAAATCCTATAATAAAATGAAGATATCGATATGATTCGTGAAATGGATAATGTAAATTGTACCTACATTTTTGGCCGAATGTTTTTACTTTTTCTGTTACAATGACTGACTTCTCTAATACCAAGTTCAACACTGGCGTTCGCCTCATATCTTATTGTAAAATCTACACAGTACCTATCATTACTTATAATCTACCATGCCATATCTGCTCACATCTCCTTCATAAGTAAGATTCCTTCATAATTTGAGAACAAGCATTACATAAATGATACAAAATCATTATTTATCAAGATCTAGTGATTCACTTCACACAACTTAGGTATAATAAAACGATAACAAAAGAAACAAAGATTGATGTATTTCGTTTTATTCTTTTAGAACTAAAATTAATTTCTTTAAAAGCCAAAAAACCTGATAGTCTAGATTCTAGTTTTTTGGAGTTTCAACATTACGCGTCTACTTGCGCTATTTTTGCTTTTTTGTCGGCATTCTAAGTTATTTTTTGTGACACGACTTTTGCAAGACAACAATACGCTTCCTTGGCGTTGTAAAAAGTAATCTAAAGAAATCTTATTCGAAGAAACTACTTTTTGGCCCTGGGCGAGCCTATAGTGTCTACTGATTCGCAACGTCTTGCGTCTTCTGCTTTGGGAAAAAAGTATCAACTGTGCACGTTTTTTTTATTCTTATTAACTTTTCATCATTATTTAGTAACACCGACTTTTCTTAAGAACAATTATTGCAGTGAACACACAAAAGTTTTGATTTTAATGACCATTGTGATTCACTCGATTATTTGCGTAATCCTACGATATCACTGGGGTTACCTTACATTAAATATTTTAACGGCCATAGAAAAGAGGTTTTTGTCTTACAAATTGCACTAAGCAGCAACAAATTGACAACATATCGAATACATTGTCAACCCATTGGTATTAGTAATAAATAAATAATATATAGGAAAAAATTATAGAAAACCGGTATTATAGATAGAAGACAAACACGTAACATGTACTCACTATATTAAACACTAAATTTTATTATTGTAAAATTAAAATTTATAAATCTTATTAAGGTATATAATTCAATAACTTACCTAAAGAAATCGTTCCTACAAAAGAGCTTATTGTCTCGCGAGTAGCATTTGTCAGCAAGCGGTGCGCGGCAGTCAGCGCAGCGCACGCATGCCGCATGCCATGCCCGTTCGAGCACGTGCAAGAGAAACTTGTCGAGTATGGGCTTTTCGCAGCCGGCGCAAGCCATGGCGCCGCCTGCCTCGCCACGTCCTGATAACAAAGGTTCTAGTTTAGTAAGTAACGCCATTACTGAAATATATTTTGTACTAGCATTTACCCACAACTTCGCGTGGACTAGCGTCGGGTGATGGCTAGATAATAGATAGCGCTTTTCAATGCCATCATACTCCTCTAGATTCAACAGGATTTTTATAGCCTATATGTTAACATGGTATATAAGGAATAATTGTGCCAAATTTTATCGATATTGGTTTAGCGAATTCTTTTTTTTGCCGTGACAGATTAACAAACATATCACAAACTTTCGTATGTATAACATCCGCATGGAACACCCGAGAAGCCCATAGGTAGATTAAGTAACTTTTGTGTTTAAGAAACTCCTTTTCTTAAGGTTCTCTTGGCAAGGATATATTATAGTAATTGTCATCATTAAAAAAGCAATATATAGTACATTGATTATTATAAAACCTTTCCAATCAGTCTGTTCCAAGCTTAGCTTCTTTCAAGCCAGATAATTACAATTCAAAAGACTCTACCTCTGTTCTTATAGAGCTATAGAACATTGGAGAAATGCTTCAATGCCTCATTTTATCGCAAGTCGGTAGCAAACGGCTTCGCCATAATAGGATTGTGTTTTACGATCGATAAAGCTTAGTTGAATAAAGTTTTATTAGCATATGTTATTGCCAACCATTTTATGTACTTTTGGAAACAAAATGTGGCTGTTTTCAGTGTGCACACGTTAATAAGTACATTCGGTACTCAAAGTTAAGAAAATTTCGCTGTACCGTACATAGCCTCCCTATTCCCTACGCTAACACAATTTCTGCGCATCTAGCGATTTTTACGATGCTCCTAGTCCTAGTCTTTAGGCAGTCCCACCTGGTGACTTTAGAGCAGTATTTTACCAACCTTTTTTGTGCCATGCCCCATCTTAAAAAAATTTATGGCTCCCTGTATAACAGCAATAACTTTTCATCACCTTTCTCCTGCCGTTATCCCACTCTAAGAGGGGTCGGGATATGTTTTTTTAATATTTATATATTTTATATAAATGTTAAAATTGAAATTTGGTTGTTTACGACCGGCCGCGTGCTTAACGACAACTTACCTTAGTCGCCTTTTACGACGTTCCCTCCTATGTGGCGCGGTCCCTTAATTGGAACACTGCTTTAGAACTAACAGTATGTAGTCAGTTGAAAAAAATACCTTATGTAAAAACATGCTTATATATTTACGTCATATATTATATAACTGTGATAGTAGAGATCTTATTGATATTCGTTATTCATCATGAGCTTCGAAAGCGGTAAAACACCCTAAAGACATCTGCAAATTCTTAGTACATTTCTGGAACATGTATAACCTACCCATCCACATTAAAACAGAACGCGTTTGAATTGTCACTATGCAATGTAAATCGTCAATGAACGAAATTTATACAGTATTAAGTTAAGGTTAAGGTAGAACTAAGATATCTGAAGTTGTAGAGTCATAGTAAAAATAAAATGTAAGGCAAAAGGGCTGTTAATATTCCGCTGGTGGTCATAGGTTGTCAACTTGTGAAAACATGTTATATAACACGGATGAAGTACTGATACATTTAGCCTGTGTGCATGTGTGCGTACACATTTACACGTTCAGTTATGTGTACGTTCTCAACATTTCTTACAAAATATCTAATATCTAAATGTCAACAGATTATACTGCGAAACAAAATTTTGAATGGTGCAAACAAAAAGTAAAAATTCGGACAAAAACCAATTTTAATTTTACAGTTCTACTTCATTTAATTTATCATTACTAGTAGTCATTCAAATCCACAATGCAATTCTAGAAAAACTATTTTATTTATTCAACTATTTTCTTTCTTAATCAAATCAATCATCACCGTTTAAGATTAAAATTCCAATGCCACGCAACAAGCAAGTTAATATAATTGTGTTTCAACTAGAAATTATTTGGTTTTTTACACATCTCTTTTTCAAACGATCGAAAACGTGACATTTATTGGTTAAATTTATGAAGGTCGCGGTGTCGGTTGATATTCCATATTCAAATCTGAATGTCCGATTGGTCGCGCGCCATTTCACACGATGCGTTCAGAAATCTTTGACGGCTATTGTGATTTCTAACGACTGTGCAGTGATGCGTTTGATTTTTTTTTACTGCTGTCACACGAGGTACTTAAAATTCACTATGAGCATGCTTTTTATATAAATTGTAAAAAAATCTATTTTATAACAGTTACGAGACATAATATGTCCTTTAGTATGAAAAAGATTCTAGCTCGAGGGGTGAAGAATATATATAATATGACATATAGTACCTTTTTCCCAATTTTTCCAAATGTGCGGAGATCTCTTGAAGAGATCTATGTGCAGCAAAGCACGTCCACCATTTTAAAGAGGAGACAGAATCAATCCCAGAAGTCTGGATTAACCTTTATGAATCTCTTAACCTTTCATTGGCTATAGCCAATATACTGCGTTTCAAGAACTTTTTGGATAATACTCCGTACTTGTGTAATAATATTGCTTTGACTAGGTAATTGTTAGCAGCTAAGCTCTAGAAAATCATTCATATAAATAATATAAATGTAGTTTATATAAACAAAAGATAGGTCTTTATTAACCATCGAATGATTTTTGTTTCAGAATATTCAGTTTGAATTGATTAATTAAGTAGATTAATAACTTCTCCTAAAAAAACCTCATTTTATGTTATAATAAAACCACATATTCCCTTTAATCCCAATTAAAGTATATTAAGTAAATTAAAAATATATTAAGTTAAATTAAAGTTTTATGGGTGCCTTCCTTGTAATTATTACAAACGTCATGATACAACCTTTAATCCTTCTTAAGTGATATATAGTCAGGCACGCAAATACACTTGTTTCTCAATAAAACTTAAAAAGTTTCTTGATAAATAGAACTTAAGTATTATAGAAGTTAAGAACTGACATGAGTAATTAATCGCTTTGCATTTTCTTGAAATACAACGGTGCTATAGATTTATTTTATGGTTTGTGCTTCGCCAAAGGGTATGGATAAGTAATGATGCCGTGTAAGATGTAAATACTTTAAGCTTGTATAGATATCGCATTTAATCTTACAATCGGATTTTGCTAAGCTTCGCTGTAGCCAATGGTTTAGCTAGGTAACCAGGCCTTGAGAAAAAAAATAAACTAGGGATCCTAGGACTAGAACTACTAGGACAATTAAACTTTTTAAAATAAACTATTTTCTTCCTTATTAGTCGTGTCGTAATAAAGATTCTTCGTTCTTTACATTCCTGGTTTATTAATATTTTGAATTTGAGACAAATGTTCACTAGTTCAATTAAAGTTAGAGTCCAACTTTCCCCCTGAGCTTTAGGCCCTTTCAGGCCTCCAATAGCTATGCCATTACCTAAAGCCTTTTTTCGAGAGTTGGGTTGGAGCTAAAACCCACGCTACTAAAATGTAATCTACATTACGGTAAGGTACACATATCCACAGAATTCTCTAGGGATAAGCGTTTTTTCTCACGATGATTTCCTTCACCGAAAAGCGTGATTATAAAATGTAAGTTTTAACAGAAAAACTCAGGGTACGAACCGGTGAACCCCTTGAAAACACGATCTCTCCGCTGGGCTATCGCAGTTTATTCTATATAAAAAGATATCCAAATATGTCATTTTACCCCCGCTGTAACAAATTAATAAATTAGCCTGTAGTTGTAATCAATGAGAGCTGAAAGTCAAGCTTATCACGATGCGCGATGTTTAAAAAAAAGTTAGATTGCGAATATTATAAACTAACAGCACTATTCGCTTAGAAAATAACTTCATTGTAGAAAATTCGATGTATAGGAATAGACAAGAATAGACAAATAATAAACAACTTTTTCCCACCCAGCCATAAAAAGGGTAAAATTAAAAAATGTGTTTTCAGTATTCTTTGGTAAATGTTTATCTTCCAATTACAGAAAAACCGCTAAACCAATTTGCAAGGGATCCGGGCTCTCTAATAAGTAACATGTAACATAACTTATTAACTTACCGCAACAAGTTTTTAAAAACATTGTATTGGTAAATAAAGCTTTTAAGAGTTTTTTAGTAGTGTATAAGATTAAAATCATAGAGTAGTTGTGAAAGTAAATGGATCGTGTATTATTTAATAATTAACTAAGAATGAAAGTATAAAAAATTTGTAGGTTCCCTAGGCAGATAGCAAAATTAAAATACTTCGCTTACAGTAGAATTTTGTATTATCGAGCTGAGTAGAATAGATCACCCACATTTCTTACCGACGTTTCGTAAAAGGTGACTAAGGTAAGTCAACCCGCTGTGTGGTATCTGGCTGAGTAGAATAGACCACTCTCATTCCTTACCGAGATGTGGTAAAAGGCGACTAAGGTAAGTTGACCCACTGTGTGGTATCCGGTTGAGTAGAATAGACCACGCTCTTCCTTACCGAGATGTCGTAACATACGACTAAAGTTAATTGCCGTCTGTCAGGCCGCCGGTCGTAAAATGCGTAGCCAAATCATGTGACAACATGTTTTTTATTTTGCTGTGTGGAATAAGGGTAGGAGGGTGATAATGATGACAGTAGAATATATTTTACACTAGTAAAAAAATCATCTATCTACTATCGAAATTGCTATCAGTTTTCTATATAAATAACTATTGTTCAGAATCGCGTGTTCTAAATATTCGGCCATTACAGCTTTGAGAAGTACTGGACACTAGATAAGAGAAACGAATACTGAGGTATATTATTCGGTTTTCCATTACATTTACATTTCCATTCCATTACAGTTACATCCATTTCCATTCCATTACAGTTACATTTCCCAAGCCGTAGGTCCACTTGAGATTCGCGCGCGAGCATTGAGTTGGGAAGATATCCTACTAATATTATAAATGCGAAAGTTTGTGAGTATGGATGTATGTTTGTTACTCTTTCCATGAATCCGCTGGACCATTATCTATGAAATTTGGCACTATATTCCTTATACAGCGGTGTAACATATAAGACATATAAATCCTGTTAATTCTACAAGAATAGGATGACATTAAAAAGCGTCATCTATTATCAATCGATCACGGGACAACAGTTGCGTAACCAATAATTATACCCACATTTTTAAGAGACAGCCAAGATGTAAGTAAGTTTTGCTAAATAGATCGGAACACAGTTAAGTTTTGGAACCATCTTATTTATTTATTTACGTACTATACAAAATGTTGGATATATATTATTGTTTAAAAAAGTGTACAAAGGTCAACTTATCCCTAAGAGAGATTCTGTGAAGACAATTAGAAGAAGTGAGACAATTTATAGTTAAGATACAGTTGGTAATAATTTCCTAAATTAACAATAAATAAAAAAATATACATTATATATACACACACATATATATATATATATATATATATATATATATATATATATATATATATATATATATATATATATATATATATATATATTAATTTTTATTTTTATTCTTTAGTTATTATTTAAGTAGTTTTAATTTGTTTGTTTTTTTAGTGCTTGTTTTTGTAAAATAGTTTAGTTTAGTAAATAGTATATTTGTGTAAGTAAGTAACGGCCTGTTACTATCCCACTGCTGAGAATAGGCCTCTTCTCTCCGTTTTTGGGAGAGAAGGATTGGAGCTAAGACCTACCACGCTGCTCCAATGCGGATTGGTAGGTTACACATACCTCCAGAATTCTCTAGAGATATGCAGGTTTCCTCACGATGTTTTCCTTCACCGAAAAGCGTGTGATAAATTGCAATTATCAATTAGACACATAAGTTTTAAGAGAAAAACTCATTGGTGTCTGCCCGGGTTCGAACCCGTGATCGTCTCTAGAGATTCACACGGTCGCACCGCTGGGCCATCACAGCTTCATATTTGTGTATAATAGAAAAAAGCAGAACTCAAATAAAAATCAAGATAATGATTCTTTAATCTAAGTTTAAAGGGCATTAGTAAACAGAAATAGTTAAGAAAGCGGATTACGGGTAAAGTGGAAAAATATTTCGTTATCCTTACTTATTGTTTATCCTATTTTTTACAATTGACACTCGACAATAGGTGTACATTTAAGAAGTGTGCCAAACATTTATCGACTTTTTTACAGAACAGAAATACTTAATATTCTGTTATTTTAATCTACAGTTTTTTTACCGTATAAACCTTTTTGCAGCTTAAAGCTCGCCTACTTTCCACAAGTGTAAAGAAATTGCTTGTAAGCATGTTTAAAATCCTTGAAAATCGGTAACAGATTAGAAGGTTTATTGTAATGAATGAATTACTTTTTTTTTAAATAAAAGGTAATGTCTATTCATAAACTACGTTTTGTACATATAATAAGGGAAGTTAAATATTTAGAAAAGCCAAAACTAGCCGGCCATAATAACTTAGGAGCGTCAAATATACCATAGATTCTACTTGCTTAAAGTATTATTATGGTTAACTAGAAATCACGCCGTGTGGTATCCGGCTGAATAGAATAGTACCACCCTCATTTCTTACCGAGGTGTCGTAAAAGGCGACTAAGGTAAGTCGACCCGCCGTGTGGTATCCGGCTGAGTAGAATAGTACCACCCTCATTTCTTACCGAGGTGTCGTAAAAGGCGACTAAGGTAAGTTGACCCACCGTGTGGTATCCGGTTGAGTAAAATAGACCACCCTCTTTCTTACCGAGGAGTCGTAAAATACGACTAAGGTATGTTGACGTCAGGCAGGCGGCCGGTCGTAAAATACGTAGCCAAATCATATGACAACATGTTTGTAACATGTTGTGCCGACCCCACTTAGAGTGGGATAAGGGCAGGAGGATGATGATGGTTAACTAGAAATCAGTTTTTTAATTTGAGAATATCATATACCTCTGTAGGTATATGATATTCTTAAATACCTATGTATATAAAAAATTTTAAAAATCGATAATGCTTTATAAATATTATTTAATCAATAAATCATTTCAGTCATTCTCCTCCCATTATCCTACTCTCAGGGGCGTCGGCACAACATGTTTTAACCATGTTGTGATGTATTTGGCTAGATATTTTTCGACCGGTCGCCTGCCTGTCAACTTACTTTAGTCGCCTTTAACGATACACCAGTAAGAAATTAGGGTGGTCTGTTCTACTCAGCCGAATACCCCACTCCATAAATCAATTATTAATCATTTATTTCCTACTAAACAAATATTTTTAGTTAGAGATGTCCGTATTTCAAGTGTGCAAGTTAATCTTAATACAAAAGTAATACTAAAATTATTTTGCTATAATCCGCAATGAATGATTCATCGCGGATTATAGTAAAATAATTTTATTATTACTTTTGTATTATGGATCTCCGCAAAGTAACGCCTAATTCCATAAATTATTTAATCTTAATACTTTATGTATTGTATATTGTGTACTTTATGTATTTGACTGGCCCGTTGGCGTAGTGGGTAGTGACCCTGCCTTGTAACCTACCCATCCGGATTATAGCAGCGTGGTAGGTCTTAGCTTCAATCCTTTCCAAAAACAGAGAGTGGAAGCCTATGCCCAGCAGTGCGATATTAACGGCCGTTACAATATTCTTTATTCATATAAACTTGTAAGCCAGTGCTTTTGAATCGTCAACTCTACTACTGGTTCTGAAAGCTGTTTCTACCGAGAAGAGCCAGCAAGAATTTCGGCGGTTGCTCTTTTAAAAATATAACTCTTATTACTAGTTACATTTAGTCATTACTGTCTTGTATATGGTCGAAGAGTAGCTATATCCACGTATTCTTATCTTCTAAGTAATCCTCAACAGTATAGTAGGCTTTCTGTATCAGCCTCTTTTTAACAGCCTGCAATGCCGTGTCGAAGTCGCTATAGCACTTGTAAAACTCACCGGACTATAAGAATATAAGTAAATGAATATACCTAACGCTTTATTTATATAAGGAGATGGACAGAGCTTGGAAAGCTACGCGAGATTTTTTCGTCCAAAATACCTCTGCCTAGCGACCAATGTCGCACAATGCGTGTTGCCTGTGATGACTAACAGATCTGAAATTTGGTTGCTGACTATGGGCCTCATAAGAAAGCTCAGAGTCACTGAGCGGGCGGTAGAGGGAGTTATGCTTGGAGTTTCTCTACGTAATTAAATGAGCAACGAGAAGATCCGTAGTAGAACCAAAATTACCGACATAGTCAAAGTGTCGCGAAGCTGAAGTTTAGATGGGCGAGGCTCATAATGCGTAGACCCGATGGGCGTTGGGGTCTTAAGGTGTTGGAATGGCGACCCCACACTGGAAAATGCAGCGTCGGTAAACCCCTACGAGATGGACTGACTAACTCAAAAAGATCGGAAAGAGCCGCTGGATCCAAGCGATACATCGTGTGATGTGGAGATCGCATGAAGAGACCTATGTCCTGCAGTGGACGTCCATCGGTTGAAGATGATGTTGATGATGTCTTCATCATCACTGATCTTTTTAAACTGCTGTAATGGCAAAGCTAAAATTGTTTTTATTATAGAATCTTATACACAGACACTCAAACGATTTACGTACTTTTGCAAGGCGCAAAGCAGGAGCCGCATGCTTATGTCGTTTCCTACTTTGTCTATTATATACATCACCTATTGTTTTATAATTCTTTATATTTTTATGTACAAAAATTTGATTGCTTAAAATATACTGTAAAGCAAATGTAAGAATACCTATTTCCTAAAACTTCTCTCCCAGAGAATCACGCAGGCGTAATTTGTAAATACCACGTATAGCTCTTTTTTGGCATGCCCTATACCCAAGCTGTACTAAAAGTGGCAAACAAATAAATATAGGTAAATGAAGTGGTTAATATTACATATTCTAATTAAAAAATGAAAAATATTTCATTATTATTAATTTTTCATTATTCATTTTTAATTTTAGGTTTCATTATTAATTTTACTAGTCTTACATATAACACCTATTTTCTATTCGCTGTAATAAAAACGTAAATATCGCAGAACGAGTGTGAAATACCTAAGCTATTAAAACGGAAAATAAACGGACGCTACCAGTATAAAAAAAAGAAATATAATAAAACAATCAATTATTGATTATTTAAAATGGATCAATTTAATAATGTCTCTATTGATTTAACGAGAAAGGAGGTTCAAGTACTATCACTTGAAATACCTACGACCCCTTTCATCTTATAAAATCTATATCTTCCTACCCTATTATCCCACTCTAAGTGGGGTCAGCACAATATGTTATAAACATGTTGTCACATGATTTGGCTACGTATTTTACGACCGGCCGCCTGCCTGACGTCAACTTATCTTAGTCGTATTTTACAACACCTCGATAAGATAGAGGGTGGTCTATTCTACTTAACCGGATACCACACGGTTATAAAATCATATTACATAAACCTTTTGATAAATATAAATGTGAGTTCTTTTTGAATTTCCTATTATCTATTGTCTTCACTCTATTCACAGCGAATTAACTCTTTTGGAAGTTTCTTTTAACTTGAACTTTCTTTTTACATTGAAAGCTGAAACAGTAGTAAATTAAACAATGCGTTCGTCAAAATAACACGCAACGTAATGACTACAAGCGCGTTCGATTTCTTTAATTATCAAATTATTTTATTAAGTGTATAATGCAACCCTTATTTTTTTTAAATAAACAATTAGGTAGTTAACGAAGACTTGAATATAGTAAATTAAAAACAGAAATAACTTATTTTATTATTCACATGACTAAACAAAATTAAGAACATTCATTAAAAAGTAAATTAAAATTGGAAAATAGACCTGAATAATTGTCATACATTGAAGATACATAGAAGATTAATGCTGTACAGGTCAAACAGGTAAACCATAATTAAAACAATAGCTAAATGTGTATTAATTTTAAAAAATATGTGATAGACGGAACTATATTTGAATTATAACTGGTACCTAGAGAATATACTTTTCTTTTAGTCCGTTCTAATATTATCAATTCGAAAGTATAAGTAAGAAATGTCTGCCTATCTGGTACTCTCTGTCTGAATCTCTTATCTATGCCTACTAATATTACAAAGAGGAAAAATTTGAATGTAAGTTTATAATATTTTCACACAACAACTACTTTCGATTTTAAAAATTCTTTCACCATTGGAAAGCTACACTTTTACTAATTAACATAGGCTATATTACATTTAAAAAAAAATGGAAATCCCTAAGATAAATGTTATAAGGAGTAAAAAAATTAGGCGGGTGAAACCGCGGGATATTACTATTTTTATATAAAGAAATTTTGTTACTTCTTATACATGTTTTTTTTTTGAATTTTCTTTTTTTGGTTTATTTTTCTCTATTTATGTGTTTTTTTTATTTATACTTATATTTATATTTTTTTTTGTTACTATTTATTTTCTCTTCTTTTACATACTTATCTGCGTGCTAACCCACGGATAATTATATAAAAGATCCTCTCTTTCAAAGGGTTGTCTGGAAGAGATCACAACAGTGTGATAAGACCGCCCTTTGCACTTTTAATTGTTTCTATTATCTATGTCTCATGTTCTTTTCACTCTGTATTTTATTTGTGCAATAAAGTTATTCTTCTTCCTTATTCCTATTTACTTACGAAGTAGAAATACATTACAAATCGGAGCTACATTTTGTAGTACCTTAATTTTGAATTACGCATTTTCATTAAAACTTAAACATTCTTATATAACATTAAAACCGTATTTTGATAGCCATAAAAATAGTTCAAGTGGGTTACCCTTAAAAGCTAGACATTTTATTTAGAAGTTTAAGAGGGGAACAATTTTGTATTACATGATTTTTGAATAACTTTCACCGTTTACTTAGCGCACGCAAGGAAAGCTTTATATTTTGCGGTTTTCGTAATATTTTTTATTGCTGCTCCTTTCCTATTTATCTAAGCGTAATGTTATATAGCCTATAGCCTTTCTCGACAACTAGACTATCTTGTACTTAAAGAATTTTTATTGAAATCGATTTAGTAGTTCCTGAGATTAACGCGTTCAAACAAACAAACTCTTCAGCTTTATATATTAGTATAGAGTACAGATATTGGAGCCTCAAACATAACAAGGATGCAATTCATTTTTCTAACATTAGGATAATACAAAAATAATAATAAACATGTTATATAATATTATTAGCTGAGCTCGCGGTTTCGCTCGCGTGGAAATCGGTATGTCAAAAAGTTTTTCCCATATAATAAACGATCCCGTAGGAAATCAACCGTAATGCACTTGTAGTACTAACTTTAACCTTCCTCAAGAATTGGACTATCTTTAAGTAAAAATCGTATAAAAATCCTATCAATGTATTTTGAGAAAATCCCGCCGCGTGATATCTGGATATGTAAGATAGACCACCCTCATTTCTTACCGAGGTGTCGTAAAAGGCAACTAAGGTAAGTGGACGTCAGGCTGGCTGCCGGTTGTATTTGGGTGTATGTATATATTTTACTAGCTAGCCAGATAATATAACAATTTTTGAAACATATTGTGCCGACCCCACTTAGAGTGGGATAAGGGCTGGAAAATGATGATCATTAGTTATATTTTGTCAAAATCATATTTGACAAGGATGCATAGTAGCTATGTCCAGACATTTTATAATTTAACTAACCCGATAAAATAAGAGGTGAGTATAGCCGGTTCTATACATTAACTATGAATACTACTCACGATAGTTGAAATTAAAAAAAATTGTAATTATTAACTAGTATTAAAAATTGTACTAGAAATCAGTGTGTTATAAATTTATCCCGAATTGAAATTTTGAACTTAAAAGTAGGTATCGTGAGTTATAAGAGAGAATGCAAAGAATACGGCGGAAGTATGCATCTCTCATCGAGAGTTATATATTTGTGCCGTTTGCAGATAAAATCCTAGGGCTATGGAGTCAAAGTGCAAATCAAATCAATCAGTCAATCAAAATATTCTTTATTCAAATAAACTTGTAAACAAGTGCTTTTGAATCGTCAACTCTACTGCTGGTTCGGAAAGCTGTTCCTACCGAGAAGCGCCAGCAAGAAACTCGGCGGTTGCTCTTTAAAAATACAATTCTTAATACTAGTTACATTTAATCGTTTCTATCTTATACAGGGTCGAACAATGTCTATATCCACGCATTCTTATCGTCTAAATAATCCTCAAGAGTATAGTAGGCTTTCTGTATAAAAAAAAATCGTTTTAACACCTCGGTTAATTGCCTCTTCAGTTGACAAGAGGGTTGGCTCCATTTTCGCACAAAGAATCAGCTTAGCGATTCAGCGCGGAAACGCTGCCAGCATTCTTGATACCATTCCACGTGTGCATGATTTGTATAGTCCTAGCGTGTAAGTAATTTAAGATTAATATAACTTGTACATTTTTTCCGAATTAAAATACTAATATTAGAGAGAATTATAAGAGATTTTTGAATAACTGTCACCGTTTACACGGATACAAATACACACCGGTCTTAGTATTAATACCAATAGGCTGTGATACTTTTGAGGATTATATCTCTAATAATATATAAAGCTGAAGAGTTTGTTTGTTTGATTGATTGATTGATTGTTTGAACGCGCTAATCTCAGGAACTGCTGGACCGATTTGAAAAATTATTTCAATGTAAGATAGTCCAGTTATTCAGGAAGGCTATAGGCAATAACATCACGCTAAGATGAATAGGAGAGGAACAGCAATAAAGAATAGTACGAAAAATGCAAAATTTTAAGCTTTCCTCGCGAGCGCTGGGTAAACGATAATAGTTATTCAAAAATCATGTATTACAAAATTGTTCCCTTCTAAAAGTTCTAAATAAAAGCCCGCGACAGTATATGTCCTAGCTTTATGAGTAAACCCAATGTAACCATTTTTTTGTTATCCTATATTAAGGTTTTAATCTTTCCAAGCGGCTGGCGATTGCTAGTAAATGATAAAATGACTGGATTTATCTATTATTTATTCTTCCCCAATATGGCTATGGCGAAATGTAACTAATTATGAGAATTATATTTTGGAAAGAGTCAACCGCCAACTTTCTTTTTGGCTCTTCTCAGTAGGAGCTTTTTTCCGAATCAGGGGTAGAGTTGACTATTTAACAGCAAGTTAAGTTGATTTAAGAATATTTTGCGTTTAGAATTGGATCTGAATAGATTTAATATTGCCAATATATTTGAATAGTGAACCTAGGACCAGTTAGTATACCTCACGGACTAAATAGTTAATACAATAACAGTACAAAGTGTTACAGGGAACTGTTCTAAGTCGTGTTATCCACTAAAGCGGAGAGAAAATGGGTTTAAAATACCAATCAGATATCGTCATTTCCACATGTCTCCGCTTAGCTTAAATGACTCCGCATTGGTGGATACCGGACCTAAGTGTATTAAACCCTTGTGCTGAAAGATGTTGAATAGATCTATGTCCAAAGGACATACATCAGCTGTGAAGAAGAGAATATAGTTTCGGTTCTCATACAATACATTTGGTTTGCTCATATTCGTAATATAACCTAGCGGTTTAAACTTGCAGTAGACCGGACTTTTGGTCGAAAATTGAAGACACATAGACAAAGCAACAGGCAAAAGAGAGTCATAGATACTCGTAAAAGGGACTCATCATCCTCCTGCACTTATCCCTCTCTAAGTGGGGTCGGCAAAACATGTAATAAAGATGCTGTCACATCATTTGGCTGCATTTTATCGACCGGCCGCCTGCCTGACGTCAACTTACGTTAGTCGTATTTTACGACACCTTAGTTAGAAAGAGGTTAGTCTATTCTACTAAACCGGATACCACACGGTGGGTCAACTTATCTTAGTCGCCTTTTACGACACCTCAGTAAGAAAGGAGGTTGGTCTTTTCTACTCAGCCGGATACCACACGGCGGGTCGACTTACCTTAGTCGCCTTTTACGACACCTCGGTAAGAAAAGAGGGTGGTTCTATTCTACTCAGCCGGATACCACACGGCATACTCGGAACTATACTTTCCCAAACTAATTTTCTGACATTTCCGCATTCGAATTCTTAGTTATTTTCATACGGTTAATGCGCAATCTCTATATGTAGAGAGCGCCGTCAACATAGGCCTATTTCTATACTTAAATCAATAATATTTATATACACAGTCAAATTAATATATGTTGTTATACATATACAAGCTTTTTACCCCCATTACACTATAAAATTTATATTAAAGATGTTCGAAATCTATATCAAGGTAGGTAAATAAATTAATGTTTAATTTGCACTAATCCATTACAAATAACAGTATAGACTATAAAGGATATTTGAGTAATCCAATTACAATACACTCGTAGGCTTTAGTTGGTGTTTAAGGAAAATGATAACACTGGTTTATATTTAGTGAAGTTATTATTTATGTAAGAAGAAAGACCATAGATAAAATAAATAATAGATCAATGAATGGTGGGTGTAAGAGTTTAAATAGTAAAAATTAAAAAAAAAAAAAACAAAACAACCTCCATACGTCGGCATCGCTGATACTAATCACATTCAATGTTCGAAAGGACACGATTAAAAATTCATCAAAATCCTATCACGGGACACTGACTTTTACCAATGTGGTGCTGGTGGAAGGGGGGGTGTGCCCCCCGTCCTGCGGCTAAAAATCCCGCCACTTCGGCTCACGTCACTGCACTTATCTAAGACACACTACGATCGCGCGTGGCTCCCGACAGCGATCCAACACGCGCGACTTCCAAACGCGTACTGATCACAAAACCATAGCTTTTCCATCAAAACGCGCAACCGACAAGGACAGGTATACAAATAATCGATACACAAGAGTGAGAGAGAAAGGGTAGCGTTTTGAAACAGGCGTGGTTGAAGTGAGCGGCCACTCGCATCTAGGGGGTGGCGCCATCGTTGTATATTTTTCTTTTTTTCCTCCGTGCGTGTTCCGTGTAGTGGGACTTCGTTTTGTGGGACACGTGCGTTCGCAGTAAATTTAAATTGCCTTGTATCGGGTAGCTGTGTAATTATAGCCTGGATTTTTCGGTTTCTCATCTAGGTTCTTTATAGTTTAGTTGTTTTGACGGGGGGCGTGTGAGGCATGTTTATGTAGATGCTCGACCGCCTTCCGAGGTTGGATTATGCTATTTTTTATTCCCTTTAGAGCCCGAGGGTTAAGGATCCTGAAAGCTGATTGTCGCCTGTTGCTGTCGGACATCTGTTGCAAAATGGTTCTGCCAAAATTACTTAAAACACGAGCAGGTTCAATAGGCGAATTGGGCATAAAATCAAATCAAATCAAATCAAAATATCTTTATTGAAAATCAAATAAGCTCTTCCAAGCACTTTTGGATCGTCAAGGATCAATATTAATGGAGCTACATCTGGTTCGAAATGTTGCTCTTACCGAGAAGAATCAGAAAGAAACTCGGAGGTCAATTTAAAACATTTTCAATTTTACATTATTAAACCGCAGTCTTGTATGAAGCTGAAAGGTTTATAGAATTAAGCGTTACTTTGCGGAGATTCATAACACAAAAGTAATAATAAAATTATTTTGCTATAATCCGCGATGAAGTAAAATAGAAAATATATATATATAATGCTAAATGTAGAGTGGACAATCGGTTATCATACCTGATACATGCAGGATTCGTAAAAAACACATGCACAAACCTCCACCACCGCCACCATGATACACAAGGAGATAGACTCCACGACCTACGTAGAGTCTATCTCCTGATGATACTTCGTTTGCGGGGCGAAACGATTGTTGAGTTTGTGATAGTGAACGTATATAGTGATTGTGTATTGTGTATTATATCACAATATATATATATATATATATCTATATATATATTGTGATGCTATAGTAGGTATGCCTATTTCTTTGAACTTTTCGCCATTTTATTCCCTTTAGAGCCCGAGGGCTAAGGATCCTGAAAGCTGGGTGTCGCCTGTTGCTGTCGAATATCTGTTGAGAAATGGTTCTGCCTAAATTACTTACTATTAGCATTTGGAAGTTGAGTTGTGCATAAAAATTATTATCACAGCTGCTTGCAACCCGGGCAAGCATTCATGAGTATTTTTTATACAAACTTATGTAAGTATATAATTAATTGAGTATCGGCATATTAATCTCCCACTGCTGGGAATAGGCCTCACCGTTTTTGGAGAGAAAGATTGGAGCTAAGACCTACCACACTGCTCCAAGAGATATGTAGGTTTCCTCACAATGTTTTCCTTCACCGAAAAGCATGTGATAAATTGCAATTATTAATAAGACACATAAGTTTTAACAGAAAACTCATTGGTGTCTGCTCGGGTTTGAACACATGACCTTCTCAAAAGAGTCACACGGTGCTACCTCTGGGCCATCAGAGCATATATAATTATTAATTATAATTTATCGCACGCTTTTCGGTGAAAGAAAACGTCATAATGAAACCTTAGTTTCTCTGGAGAATTCATTGTAAATATCATCAACCTTATCCCACTCTAAGTGGGGTCGGCACAACATGTTATAAACATGTTGTCACATGATTTGGCTGCGTTTTTACGACCGGCCGCCTGCCTGACGTCAACTTACCTTAGTCGTATTTTACGATACTTCGGTAAGAAAGAGGGTGGCCTATTCTACTAAACCGGATACCACACGGTGGGTCAACTTACCTTAGTCGCCTTTTACGACACCTCGGTAAGAAATGAGGTTGGTGTATTCTACACAGTTGGATACCACACGGCGGGTCGACTTACCTTAGTCGCCTTTTACGACACCTCGGTAAGAAAAATTCATTGTAACCTACAAATCGGTATTGGAGTCGCGTAGACAACCCATCCCATCTATTCAAAGAACAGAAGGACAGAAGACGTTTCCACAGCAGCGGAATAGGCGTAGGCCGCTACTACTACCTACTAATAATCACCACACTTGACAGGTGGGTTGGTGATCGCAACTCTGGAACCATCAAACAGATAAAAAAACAAACAGATAGAAAAACCACGTGACTCGCTCCGTGTTAAATTTAAAGAAATAGGTATTCTCACTGTAGCTTCGCAATACATTTATAATAATATAGTGTTTGTGAGACAAAATATACATCTTTTTAATAAAAAAAGTGATATTAGTAATAGGCAAACCAGGAACCGAAATAAATTAATAATACCCAGGATACGGCTTCAGAAAGTTCGTAGATCGTTTGTGGGCCTCGGTATACATTTTTATAATAAAATTCCACAATCTATTTTGGACTTGCCTTTACACAAGTTCAAAATAGCAATTAAAAAGACACTGATTCATAAAGCTTATTATACTGTTGAGGACTATATTGATGATAAGAAAGCTTGGTTTTAAATTGCGACCAGCTACGCACTAGATTATATTGTATTCTTTTTTTTTTTTTTTTTCTAATTGACAATATGCTTTTAGCCCTAACGGCTTTTACAGCGTCGCCAAGGACGGCTGAGCGCAGAAGCATCGCCGAGGTTGCGAAATGCGTAGAGTAGAGCGCAGAAGCTCTACTAGCGTCGGGGAACGTCGTCCTAAGGGTGCCTCCTGTGAGGCCGGACCACGGCTTAGGACGACGTGTAGTGGAGGGCTGATGGTATGACTTTGATTACTCAATACGACGACGGAAGGGTGGCAAGAAGCCACGACCAACCGATATCAGAAATCTGGGACCTCGTCTTCGCCGGCGAAGACGATGTGTGTGTATTACGTGTTTTTGTGTTTGCGATCGTTATTTGATCGTCAGGGTCATATAGGACGCTTTTTGGACGCCTATATTTTCGGTGGTCAGACCTACCTGGGATGTAGGTGGAAGCAACTGAAATTAGAGGGTTCGGGTGTACCTCGGATTTCTCGAACTAAGACTTCGAAAAACGTTTAAAGAGGTGAGTAATGGTAGGGAGGTCGAGGTCTCTATGGAGGTCAACGTTCCGCATGAACCACGGACAACCAGTGGCTGTACGCATAAATCAGATTATATTGTAAATTTTTTAATTTGTTCTTAATTAAGTCATTATTGTAAAACTCAATTTTGAAAAAAATTGACCGCCGAGTTTCTTGCTGGTTCTTCTCGGTAAGAGCACCTTTCAGAACCAGTGATAGCTTCATTGTAATTTGACGATTCGAAAGTGCTTGTAGAGGCCAATTTGAATAAAGAATTATTTGAATTGGAATTTGAATTTGATACCGTTAACGGTATGTGGGAAATAACGTGAATAGTTACTGTTGCTCCATCACATGCTTACAGGTAGAGTTGGGAGTTAGAGAAAGGCGACCATTTTATACTTAACAATATCAAACATATAAAAAATACAAAAGTAATAATATTATTTTGCTATAATCCGCGATAAAAGAAAATATATGTAATGCTAAATGTAGAGAGTACAATTCGTTCTCATACCTGATACATGCAGAATTTGTAAGAACTTCTCCACGACAAAATCGTAAAGCTATACGAGTTTGTTGTGGAGTCTATCTGACGATGCTTCGGTTACGGGGCGAGACAATTGTTGAGATTGTGCGCTTTACGTCAAAGAAAAACATCCACATATATATAAAATTCCTGGGACAGAGTAAGTTAAGTAAGGAACTAGGTGTGCCTGCTGCGTCGCCTGCGTGGGAATCAGTGTAGGTATTTAACTAAAATTTTGAACATAACCGTTATTGTTGCGAGTTGATTGTAAGAGATAGAGACATGCTATCGCGGATTTTATAGTAGTATTTTTGTATATCAACTCTTATAATTATATATATAATATATTCACTAATACATTATTTTAGTGTATTTCTGTTGGTTTACTTCGTGCTTGCGCCTGAGACTCCTAAAGCCTAAAGCGACCTTCTCAATATCTATATTACAAAAATATTTTACAAAAAAGATCCTGCGAGAGAAGTTTATGGAAATAGTTATTCTTACATTTGCTTCACAGTATATTTTAAGCAATTTTATTTTAGTACATAAAAATATAAAGAATTATAAAACGATAGGTGATGTGTAAGTAGGAACCGACAAAGCTTGCGGCTCCTGCTTTGCGCCTTGCAAAATTACGTAAATCTTTGTGGGTCTGGGTATAAGATTCTATGATAAAATTCCGCAATCAATTTTAGCTTTGCCATTACATCAGTTTAAAATAAAAACACTGTTAAAAAGAGGCTGATCCAGTAAGCCTACTATACTATTGAGGATTACTTGGAAGATAAGAATGTGTGGATATAGCTCGCTTAGACCCTGTACAAGACAGTAATGACTAAATGTAACTAGTCATAAGAATTATATTTTTAAAAGAGCAACCGCCGAGTTTTTTGCTGGCTCCTCTCGGTAGTAAAAACTTTCCGAACCAGCAGTAGAGTTGACGATTCAAAAGCACTGGTTTATAAGTTTATTTGAATAAAGAATATTTTGAATTTGAATTTGAATACAATTTACATAATACAGTACTGGACTGTTAACCTAAACCTGTCGGAAGAATAGCATTATCTTTTATTATAAAACCATTCAAAAATCTGTTCAGTACTCCCACTTCAGGACTAAAAAAACCTGTGTGCTCTACCACGGTACTGGTGGCGGGGACAGCAGCAACTCCCCCCTCCACTGGATGATTCATTGGGTCACCAGATACATCGACCGCCTCGGGACCTAATCAGGTGGGCGTCCGATAAACCCCGTTTGGAACGCCCATAGGTCCTCGCTTTGGCAATACGCGATGGTCTCTAGCGAGTTGCCTACAGCGGAGCGGATCCAAGGACATCACTTCCTAGATCCGTCCCACCGCCTCCTTCCGCGAGGTGACGTGCTCGCAGAAGGCGGCCATCGCTGCCCACGACCTCTCCCGGTCCACCATGGCATGAACCACGGCAGGCAATGAGTATTCGTGCCATGCCTCGATTTCATGCTGGGCAATCCGTGAGAGTGTGCAATGCCGTGTCAAAGTCGCTATAGCACTTGAAAAACTCACCGGACTATAAGAATATAAGTAAATGAATATACCTAACGGATTATTTATATAAGGAGACGGGCAGAGCTTGGAAAGCTACGCGAGATTTTTTCGTCCAAAATACCTCTGCCTAGCGACCAATGTCGCACAATGCGTGTTGCCAGTGATGACTACCAGATCTGAAATTTGGTTGCTGACTATGGGCCTCATAAGAAAGCTCAGAGTCACTGAGCGGGCGGTAGAGGGAGTTATGCTTGGAGTTTCTCTACGTAATTAAATGAGCAACGAGAAGATCCGTAGTAGAACCAAAGTTACCGACATAGTTCAAAGTGTCGCGAAGCTGAAGTATAGATGGGCGAGGCTCATAATGCGTAGACCCGATGGGCGTTGGGGTCTTAAGGTGTTGGAATGGCGACCCCACACTGGAAAATACAGCGTCGGTAAACCCCTACGAGATGGACTAACTAACTCAAAATGATCGGAAAAAGCCGCTGGATCCAAGCGATACAAAGATCCTGTGGTGTGGAGATCCCATGAAGAGACCTATGTCCAGCAGTGGACGTCCATCGGTTGAAGATGATGATGATGTCTTCATCATCGCTGATGATATAACGAAGAGTCTGAAAGTTGCGTCCATTATATAAAAAACGAAAAGTGTAAGATTAAGATGGTATGGACATAAAATGAGAAGGGATGAAAATCCCACCGTTTGTAAAAAAATCTCCGTGTTACAAAAACAAGACAAATAAACACAATTTCAAATTTATTTTTACGAATTATAGCATGAATTTACACTTCACCATGTGATATCCGTGTGGTAACAGAGTAGAAAAAACCACCCTCATTTCTTACCGAGGTAGCGTCAATGGCGACTAAGTAGACCCGCCGTGTGGTGTCCGGCTGAATAGAAAAAGGTGAATAAGGTAAGCAGGCGAACGGTCATAAACTAGCCGAAACATGTAATAATATGCTTAAAACATGTTGTGCCAACCCAAGTTATAGTGGGATAAGGGTAGGAGAATGATGACTATGCACTTAGGTACATAAACGCATCCCAAGCACTGCACTTAAGCAGTTCGCATACATACTCGTAAAGTAGGAAAGATATAGGCATGTCTATGAAAGCAAAAGTCCAACAAATAATAAAAGAGGGAAGATGAGAGATCTATACCTACTTATCTTTAACCACATATGCACAGAGTAATATTCATGGCACTTTCTTACTTGAAAGATTTTTTAGCCCTCTTCAAAAGTTTTATGCGTTTTTAATATAAAAGAAACAGTAATTTAAAATTTTCCATTACCCAATGTGATCCAAATTACTAATGATAATAATATGCAAAATAAGATAATGCGCAAAAGAGAGAGGCAGATAGGTATCCCTAATTGCTTCCTCTTTTATTTCCATCACAACTTACTCTTGAGCTGTCTCACTCGTGCAACGAGATACCAAGATGCCAACAATGGAGAGATTCGTTTGTCGATCAACGCGCAGAATATTCGCAAGAGCGGACACGTTCATCTTCACGATATTCCACCTTAAGGGCTTCCCCTGCCTTGCGAGCTCCTGCAATCACCATCACGGGCCGAAGGGGACAGCGATGGCGACAAAGAGGACGACGCGACGGACACTAGCGCACAAACGAATTTGATACTACCCGAACGAGAACACATCAAGCACTGGACTTAATATCCCCGAATGTGACACAAGTCTACAACTTACCACTCTACCCGAATGAGCACATCATAGGTCTAGCCTTATTATGCGTGAACTAGGCGAATCAAGTCCTACCTACAGTCCATTTAAGGCCTGCCCGCAAAGAGATTTGCCTCAAGGCTCGTACCCCGCTTGCATTAGCGCATGCGAGAAGACCCTGCTACGCTAAGCAATTCAAATAAAATAGGCTGCTCTCCCTTATCTTTTTTTTATAATTCAGTACTAATAAATGTAGATGTATACCACTAAATCTTTTAAAATCAGTTCTATAAAATTTAATGCTAATAATATATCAACTGAACCAAATGAAATTTACAAATACCGCCATCTATTGGAATTTGTGTCAACAAATTCAAACTAAAACTCTGTGTTCGTAGTGGGCCATTTGTTTGGAGTTATCTCATTAACTTTTCACCAGATGGCACTTTCAACAATATGATAATTATCTATCTGTAAACCGACTCCTTGATTTAATATTAACGAACGAATATTCATATTTCGTTACATTTATTGGATATTGTTTTCAAAATTACAACCTTAGGAGTCTTAAAACGACTTTTCTTTGAGCAGAGTTATTAGCTACTCTACTTTGTTAAATTCCATAAAGATCTAAGCAGCGTATTAAGTATGTAGGTATATTTATAAATATATTTTCTGAATCTCGGAAACAACTCCCAACGATTTTCCTGAAATTCAGCATGCAGGGGGGTTTTGTGGGGACAAAGATCGGTCTAGCTAAGTTTTATTAAAAAAAAAACTCGTTTTATTCTTGTTTTTGGGCACTAAAAATACTACGAAATAAGGAATAGATACCAACTCATAATTTTAGCTGTCAAATGCAAAACTGTGACAGCTTAATGTTAAAGCGCGGACCAAAAAAGGTCCGAAGACTAGATTCGATTCCCAGAACCAGTGTTAAATTTTTTCCTATTTTTTATTTTTCATTTTTTTGTATCTTTTAAAAAATTACCGAGCAAGGGCCTATCACCCAGATACTTAACAATAAATCAGCCTGATACTAGTAAAAAATATTTATTGTTTATAATAGTAGAAACATCCACAGTTATACTTATCTAGGTCTTACTTAAATAAATAAATAAATTTCATTACATTGTGCATGAGTGGTTTATAATTTTGAACGTGTTTAAAACATAATAAACAAGTACTAAACTAGCGTTTCTCAATTAACCATTAATGAAATTACGATCTTTGGCTATAGTCTATATTAACAAAAAAAAAATCTTTCACTCGGCCAATTATAATCTGAATTAGACGATAAAAGCTCAAATTTAATAAACTTTGTTGATTCGATACATAAGTTCATAACTATACAACGAATAAGATATATTATTGCCCTGTCATCTTGTTAACTATTTCCATAATAATAAATAAAAAAATGTAAGTAATAGTTTGATTTGTAACAAAAAAAAATACCTCCATTTAAATCCCGCGAATAGATTTCGCAATTGTCGGTTAATTAATATTACAGATTTCATATTATTTAAAAATTTCAGCATTCCTTTTTAACCGGTGCGAACTTTTTACATATTAAAAGTTATAAAAATATACTTTTTAAAGCATGTAAATGTATATAAGTATTGACTTTCTTTAAATTTCTAAGATCCTGTAGATTCTAAATATTTCGTATACAGGAAATCTGCTATTATCACATTTAGTTTTACATATATCCCGAAACAAGGGAGTTCGTCTATTCTTAAGTTACAATAGGACACAATAATATCAATACAATTTTATTAAACCGTTACACATTAAGTTACTCTCATACAAACACGCACACAACACACGCAAACGTATTTAATCAAACAAACAAAAACACACACACACACACACACGCACGCGCACGCGCACGCACACGCGCACGCACACGCACACGCACACGCGCACACACACACACACACACACACACACATTTTTGTATTATCACAAATAAAACAGATAAATAGTCTCATTTGCTTTTTTTCTTAATTGTAATAGGGCACACTTTAATCTGGCTTCCCTAGACTATTTAATGTCACTCAGAAATAAGTTAGTCGGATCAAACTGTCGTCAAATGATCTTCGCGACTGAAGTTCACTATAGCTTAAAGTCGGACTATATTGGAAGATGATTAGACTTGAAATTAGGTTTTGATATATTTGATACTAGCTTTCGCCAGCGGCTCCGCCGCGTGAAAAGATTAAAACCGTAATATAGAATTTTGATAACCATAAGTGGTTAAATTTGGTTATCCCTAAAAGATAGACATTTAGAGGGGAACATTTTTTTAATAAATGATTTTTGAATAACTTTTACCGTTTACTTAGCGCACGCAAGGCAAGCTGATGTTATATAGCCTATATATAGCCTTCCTCGATAAATGGACTATCTTACGACCTTTTTTTATCTTTAAGAATTTTTCAAATCGGTCCAGTTCCTGAGATAAGCGCGTTCAAACAATCCATCAATCAAACAATTAAACAAACAAACTATTCAGCTTTATATATTAGTGTAGATAAAAAAAAAGTTTAGTATAGATATCAAAACCTAATTTTAAAATGCAAAAATATACTTAAAATATTCTCTTGTGTATGGAAATATAATTTCGAGTTATTCTAACTTTTGAACAGTATATTTTTCACGGTTTAGTTTCACCTATAACCACTTACATTTTACTTTAATAATATATTTTGGATTTAAAATGGCAAATGTGAGCCATTTATCTACGCCCACGCTTGCGTATTCCCTTCTCTTTGCGCCCGTGCTATTTCAGTTCGCAGCAGACGTTCATGTGCGGCTGCAGATCGTAGCTCAGCCTCTCTATTAGCGACCTCTTCCATTTGTTCTTTTTGTACGCGGAGCCCGTTGAGTTGAGATTGAAGCGCTGTTATTGTTGAGTATTGGGTGTTTTTCAACTGAAATAATGTTGAAAGCCCATTAATAAACCATACCTGATACAAATGTTTCCGCCGTGTGGTATCCGGCTGAGTAGAATAGACATGCTCATTTCTTACCCAGGTATCGTAAAAGGGGATTAAGGTAAGTTGATCCACCGTGTAGTATTCGGTTGAGTAGAATATACCATCCTCATTTCTTACCGAGGTGTAGTAAAATACGACTAAGGTAAGTGACGTCTGGCAAGCGGCCGGTCGTAAAATACGTATCCAAATCATGTGCCATCATGTTTATAACATGTTGTGCCGACCCTATTTACAATAGAATAAGGGCAGGAGGATGATGATGATAAAAATGATTCGCTCTACTTAACGAAAAAAAAACTAGTTAAGACCCACCGCGCTACTGCAGTGTAGCAATACAAATTCTGTAATTACGATACTAATGTAATTGAATTTCGTCCGTTCTAGTGATTGAATAAAATAAAATATACTAACTTGTGCTTCTCTCTCCCTAGCGCGTACTTCCTGGTGGAAGCTGTCCATTTGATCTAGAATTTTCTCACGTTCCAGAACATTCTCTTTCTGTAGCTTGATGTTGGCTTCTAATTTTTCCTCTATTTGCCTCTTGAGTACCTCCAATACTTCCTTCATCAAAATACTTCTAGCTTCGCGTTCTTTTGCCCATAACTGAAACACAATTTATTAATATCAATCATTAGTACTGATCTCAAAGATCTGATAATTTTCAAGGTTTCTTGTACATAAACTCAAGGTTCCCTTAAAAATATAACTTATTAATTGATATTTACAAATATTCTCAGGATATGCACTGAAACTCAACTGAGTTAGGTCATTACTGCACTTAATTTTTTATGTATTATAAAACAGTTTATAAGTATATTTTATCTTGTTTTAACTGTTTAGAGTAATATTTCCCAACGTGGAGCTCACGCCTACTCTTGGAAGATAATTTGATTGTTAAGGATGAACAATTCAAAAATCGACAAAAGTATAATCCTTTTGCTCTGGGCAATTTAAATGCAATGTTATTTCCATCGTGATTTGATTTCGTGCTAAAAACTATCATTAAGTTTTTTAAGTGAACAGTTCAAATTTTTTATATTAAAAATTATGTATGTCACATAGGAGGGCATAAGAATTGTAGAAAGGCATAGTGGGGCAAGGTACAAAGAATGTTGGGATGCACTGGTCTTAGAGAATAGTTGGAGCATAAAATTGACACACTTTATTGTTACAATGATTGTTATATTAAGTTAAATTTAAGCTAGAATTTAGCATTACTAAGTTCCATAAAATAATATTTTTGTAGGTCCATTAAACTCATACAATTTAGCAGTTATTATTTTATTGAATCAATAATGTAATATTAACATTATTTAATCTTTACCTTATCTTGTTTTTCATTTATCTGTCTGGCTTCTCCGTCATACATAGCCTCGATATTTTTTTGTCTTTGCCGCTCCCTATCTCTATGCTCTTCTAACTCGTGCAACGCCTCGTCCAATACTCGTTTATGATTCGCACATTTGTCACGGTTAAATTCATTTTCCTGAAAAGTTATTTGACATGATCTGTTAACAAAATATAAATAAATATTGAAGGCATTTAACCAGATAATGATCCAATGATTCACACAGGTTTCACAGATGGACTTGAACAATTTTAAGCCCATATGTAAAAACACTACTGATTTACTCAGAGCAAGTTCTAATAGATCTCAATAAATCGATCGATATAGTTCATTGAAATAATTAATTAAGTTAAGATATTGGATTTTTATTCTCAGATGCTGAAGACAAATAATCGATCCATCCATATTTAGAAATATTCTATTTAATTCCACATATTGAGACACTTGAATCGGCTTAATTGAAATAGCTTTTGCTTACCTAACAATATAGTCAGGTAATTAACCATTGTAGTAGAATTACCGGTAGCACAACTAACAGTTAAACTCCTAACTCTGGAGCATAACTTAATTGTTAAGTAAAACAGTCAAATATACTATATAATAAAAGTCATATATTAAATGCAACAATTTTTACGAGAATATTTACACAATAGTAAGGTGTTGTGTGATGTTTATGTTAAAATAAATATTCTTTAAGAAATAAACATATAACATTATGACATGATATACCTTAAGAACAGTTTTTCTTATCCTTTCCAACATTTTTAGCTCCAATTCTATCTCACTTAGAGCTGTTATTACTTTCCTTTTCAACTTATATTTATACAGGCCCATGTTAGCAATATTTATATCTCTCTCTGAAGCTAATTTCAAATGCTCTTTTTCTCTTTCACTTGATAGAAACTGCAATTCTTGTAATTTCAACCTTTCTTTCTCTTCTTGTTTTCTAAGATTTTCAACTGCTGTTTCCTTTTCGCTTAAATCTAGTATCTGACCCTCTAAACTACATCTAAGCTCCTGAAATTTTGTTGCATATTTAAGGTATTCTACATATAGAGGCTTCTTTATTTAAGAATATTTTTATATTATTTTAATTAACTTAGTGTATTAATAGCCTTCATATTTGTTAACAAATATATTACTGTACATGTTTTTGACACATTTTTTTAAATTAGGTTTTTTTTACTAAGTAATTTTTGCCATAAGTTCAAAGGTATATGGTACAGTGGATAATATGTTAGAATGATAAAAACATTCATAGTAGAATCAATCATCAAATTAAATCAAAAACAATCTTCTACCATACTTAATAGTTCCTCTATTACCTTCATTTGATGTTCCTTTTCCTTTATTCTTTCTTCCTCGATTTTAATCTGACGCCGTAAGGATTCATCTCTCTCCTGTAGAATCTTTCTAGTGTATTGCTCTTCTTTTTTCTTTTGCAACTCTTTTTCTACTATTTGTTCCATCCTGTAATATTTATATTTTTTTAGTTATATTCAATTTTTTGCAGCAATTATCTAATAGGGATAACAAATGCAATTTTTTAATGAAACATCATGTTGTAAAAAGAGAATAGGGTAAGTCTATGGTAATAGAGTAAGCATATTACAAAACTGAGGACTATTTGGATGATAAAAAACCTGGATTTAAAAATCATTTAGCTTCATACAGGACTGCGGTTTAATAATGTAAAATTAAAAATGTTTAAAAGACTGACCGCCGAGTTTCTTTCTGGTTCTTCTCGGTAAGAGCAACATTCCGAACCAGTTGTAGCTTCATTAATCATATTAATCCTTGACGATTCAGAAGAGGTTCAAAGAGCTTATTTGAATAAAGATTATTTTGATTTGATTTGACTATTATCCAAAAAGAGTAACAAGATAAAAATATGAGTATCTTACCAAGCTGATTTCAATTTTCCATTTGCTATATAAGAGTTGGCCGCACGCAACTCAGGTTGCCGCATCCTCCAAGCGTGGTACAGCTTCAATTCAGCTTCTTGTTTCCTTAGTTGCTCTTCTTTCTCTATGATACCCTGGTTGATCTCCTGAAGAGTGGATGTTGGTACTTTGTTGAGGTAAGACCTGGCAAGTCCAAATAATAGTATCAAATGTATTGATTATATGTAATGAGAATATAAAGACTATTTTTTTTAAGTTATTGAATTATGACCAACAAGAAATATATGGTACACACACAAGGGCCCTCCCTGTCAATCTCCAAAGTAACTATTTGTGTTATAGATGACAAATAACTAGTATATATATATAATTTTAAAATAAACTCTTTAACACAAATCAGATTTGAACAACCAAGAAATTGTTTTTTTTTTTTAATGTTGGCCCTCAATGGAAATGGAATCCACAACCTACAGCATTGAAGACATGGTTACTGCCACCTGCACCAACATGCCAATATGTGAAACAATCTAGTACTCAGTAAGCCTGGCATACTTAAGCAATTTTGTATTAAAAGGATAGCATACATTTGGGAAAAGGTTTGCCCGATATTGTAACTTAAAATGTCTAATTAATGTACTGATTAATAAATATATGGTTCTAATATTAAAGACATATTATACTTAATATGTTCCTTTATATGCAGTAGTATAAACAAATTTTAATACACTTAAAACCAAAAAAAAATAATGGGATAATAAAAAATATACTACATGAAATCCTTTTCTTTATTCTGTCTACATAACAAAGATGAATTATACCCATTTTTATAGAACTTTGGTTGCCCAGCTAATGCTTTAAGTTCTTGCTGGTATTGCATATTCTCTTGGAATAACATCAGCTCTAGTTTCTTCCGTCTCTCTTCTAGCTGTCTGTAATATTAAATAAATAATCATTAATTATAATTACATTAGATTATTAATCATTTTTCTACTTGATTATTATTTTTGTTACCCTTGTTTCACACTAATAGGTATGGATTATTATTAATTTTACTTAGTAAAATATTCCTTGAATAATTGATCGTTAATAAAATCAGATAAAATTTAAAAATTATAAGATACTAAGATAAAACTAAGAAAACTTTATCATAAAAAAAATTAGTATTTGTATTATTTTTTTTTTGTTTAGACACTTACATACACAGTCATCTGTCCCCAAAGTAAGTAACTTAATACTTGTGGTGTAAACTTAATTATTAATTTTACTCAGTAAAATATTCCTTGAATCTGAGTGTAAATAAAATCAGACAGAATTTCAAAATTACAAGACACTAAGATAGGTAATAGAATTTATATAAAAAAAAAATAGTAACACTTTACACTTTTGTATTATTAAATTAATTATTTATTTAATAATAAATTGAAAAGCATTGTTGCCCAAAATATTCAAAAACAACATAAATAAGTATTACCAAGTGTATTGGAAAGTGTATATTGAGGCATCAAAATACATTAATGGAAATATTATTAATAATAAATAACACTTACACAGCCCTTATCTTTCTTTCACTCAGTAGTTCTGCCTCTTTATTGGCCCTTTCATAATAGCCTTCTGTTGTCCATTGCTCATGATGTCTTGACTTGTTAGTGTTGAGCTCGAAATAGCTCGCTACCTTCTTTAACTCCTCAGCACGTCTGAGCTCATTGTCTCGCTTTTGAGCTGCTATTGCTTGTAGTTGCCATTGAGGTCTGATATGTGACATTATCTAAACAAAAAAATACACATCTATATTAATAATGTTAATTTTACTGTATTTGTGACTCTAATGATGTCTAATTATAATAAATGTCCTCCTTTTAAATTAAGACAGGATAAGATCTTGATTTTTTTACATTTAGTTATACAAAATAAATAAATTATATAAATCAAAATCTAACTTTACCTTGTTAAAATTTATAAAAATAACAACTACTAGTTTATTAATTCAACTTGAGATTATTTATATATTAACTAAAATAATAAAATATATTACAGTTTGTTTTATTTATTATTACATGTGGAGCGCAAGGGTCGTAATTGTTTATCGCACTTACCATATGATGTGTCGCAAAAGCTTAATACAAAAAAATGACTAATGTTGTAAAATCGATCACTAACCTCGGTCGACTGCACACAGTAAGGTCTTTACCAATTCTGGAGTCACATTTACTTCCGTGCGTTACATGATTGCTCATAACAACGCGTGGGATTTAACGACACCGTATTGGCCGGTATGAGGTCAGACAAGTAATTAACTCAAATTTAGAACACTTCCTCAGCTCAGTTATTACTGCGAGGCACGCAGCAATTCAATTTATTGATTCGTAATCATTTCTAATGCACACTGAATCAGTTATCAATTGATGAAGTTCAAAAATTTTAAACCACAGCAGTCAACAATAGCAATAGGTAACAAAATGTCAACTTCAAAATCTGACAGTTGCCCAGGAACCGGCCAATGTCGTATGGTGACATTGTTATCATAGATTACTAACTATTAGGGATGGGCAAGTGAGGAAAAAATATCGATATATATCATATCAAGTATTGACTAAATATATCGATATATTGATATATCGATATTGTCTGTGCAATAAGCGATTATCTATAAAAATTGCCAAAATATTCGAAATTTGAAAGCAAATACACATCTGGTGGTTTTGACATCAGTTTTATTATTTGAAAATACAGAAAAGCCAAGTAAAATCAACATCATCAACACAACAAAAATACATTATTCATTCATACCAATATTTGTCTAATATTGACATCAAGAGCACTCTTTGTATGATGTACTCCTCTGTTAATCTGCTCCTTTCATTCGGTACAGCCAAATTCACCAGTGAAGCAACCCTTTCAGATGACACTGAAGAAACTTGGTAAAACATATATTTTAGATCGATATCCGAGAGAAACGGCGTGAAATGACGACAATTTATCCAGAACTTTATTGGATCAGATTTGTAAAAAGTCAAATACATGATGTGACGCAAAAGCAGACAGCAGAACTTTAAAAAATATATCGATTTTGATATCTAAAAATAAATATCGAGAGTCGATATATCGCGGGAAAAAATATCGCTGATTTATATCGTTTATTTTCTGATAAAATATCGATATTTTGATATATCGATATTTTTTACCCAAGCCTACTAACTATAAAATAGATGCCTGAGATTCATACATTGGCGCGAGCCTATTTTCGGTGGTAAGGGGGGGTGCAGAGTAGCGCTATAGCTACTTACATTCTCATTCATTAAAACTATCTGCCTCTCACCCGTTTCATTCATAAAAACGGATTTAGTCTCAGCTCTGACTCTTTCTCACATATGGAGTAGTAATATATATAACATATGACGTAAAATCGTAGTAAAATTAGTGATGTACTTGGTGCGCTAAAACCGTAACTAGTGATGTCAAAGCTTTATCGATTCGCATTTTATTCTTATCGATTATTTGGATAACCGGTTTTCCTGTAACATAATAATGATTTTCAGATTTAAATAAAACAAAATATTTAAGGAAATTCTTTAATAGACTCTTACTGTAATAAAAAAAATTATATTCAACAGCCGTTTTACATTTCTATGTGCATGCTTCTTAAAAAAAAAAAGGTTTTTTCATAAACACGCTTAAAGTGCAACTTCAAAAATGATTACTATTTTTAAATAGGAAACAGAATCGGCGATCATGTAGCTTGAAAATGTAGGAATTGTAATTTACATGATTATATATTATTATTAAATAAAATTAATTATAAGTATTCACTCGAAAACAAATTTACAAGATTAGTATTTGAAACAATAGATGCTTTCGTTTTTACCGTTTAAGTATTTAGGAAAAAACATTATACTTAAAAGGAGTATACTTGATGGTAAATTATAAATATTAGTCTTTTTTTAGATATATTAGTAGTAGTTTTATAGGATATTAGTGTTTTTTATAAATATATGGGATAATTACACACACGGTCGTCCGTCCCCAAAGTAAGTAACTTAATACTTGTGTTACGGTAGACAGACAATTGGTGACCAGACACATATTGTCTGTCGCAGAAAGAATTAAAACTATTCAGAAATAACCACTTAAAACATAGAATATAACTGATATTGGGTATGACATAATATGATATACAACACTTCAATAAAGCATACACAATAAATATTACTATAGAAGGAAAAGTTTTATTTTTATCATTTTAGTTTTATTTTTACTTATATTTTAAAATTAAAAAATAAATCTTCCCAATATTATTACAGTTCAAAAAAAACACTAAGGGTATATTATAATGCTATATGCTTCGAGGTCCCTGCTTTATACCTTGTAAACATATTAAATAGACAATAGGTTGAGATATACAAATAAATATATGTATAAATTGAAAAACACTAGCTTAAATTGTACTATATATTATAGAAAAAGAATATAGCACGAAAAATACTATATTTTTATCGCTAATTGCAATTGTCGTGCTTTTTTTAATTAACTGTGAATGGAACGCACCCGCAGCACTGCATAGGGAATGTTTGAACGAAACTCATTCATGTATTTACGGGGCTTAGTTAGTTAGTAACTCTAAACTCCGTGTCATTATCCAGCGAAAAGTAATAAATAATAATAATGGAAAAAAAATAATGATTGAAAATAGATGTGTACTATTTTTTTTTCCTGAATTTCCTAAAAGTACTATATTTTTTTTTATTTAAAAAGAATAATACTATTTTTCTTCAAAAAAAAGGTGGCAACCCTAATCGCGCCCTTTTTGATTAAATAGGGGCAACACTGTGCTGTTATTGTTTCCGGTGGAGTCTTACAATTGATAAAACGTTTCAGTAACATTCAGTCCTTGTTCGGCATTCAAGAGAAGTGCATCTCGAAACGGGAATTATGGCATTCCTATTATATCGTGTTCTTGTATATAGTGTGCGTTGACATCAGAAGTGTAAAAGTTTACTCGCGTCGTGCCCGTTGTCCGTCCATCCTGATTTACGGCAATTTTGGCTTTTTAAACTTACTCTTGTCTAATTTTAATTAAAAATCATTTGTCGGTTTGTATATTTTTGCGTAAGTAAAAAGTGATTACAGTTATATATTACGTATAACGAACGTTTCTGGTGAGTCAGTACGTTTCAATTTTCTTCGTATTAAATAGTGCAAAAGTATAGTTTATTAAGTTTTGGATAACTACTCACATTTTATCCGAGAATGTTTGTTGAAATTCAAACATTTGAGTTGTTGATTTTGTGATAGTGAATGTATATAATGCTTGTGTATGGTGGAGGTTTGTGCATGTGTTTTTTACGAATCCTGCATGTGTCACGTATGATAACCGATTGTCCACTCTACATTTAGCATTATATATATTTTCTATTTTACTTCATCGCCGATTATAGCAAAATAATTTTATTATTACTTTTGCATAATTACTCTGTTTTAATCATAGCTTAGGTAAATATAAACATTGTAATCTTTAATAATTAATGGCTAGCGGCGTCTGACTGCCCTCCTGTAAAAGCTGCAGGGCTTTTTCTTCTCATTTAACAGTATGGTTGAGGTGGACACTGCAGTGTTCTTTCTTCCCATACTGTGTAGGCGTTTTGTTGGTAATGTTCGTTTTCTGTATCGTCGAACATTAGCTTCAAAAGCGCGCTACTTTGTTAGACGTTTTATTAACGGGCTAGCCATTATAAAGGTGTCGTACTGATTTCTGAAATTGCGCAGTTTTGGTAATTCGTACGTCATTAACTTTTACATTTTTTTCCAATGGTTATGTGTTGCGGTTGGCAAAGAGCCGGTATTTGGCACCTGCAATACATGTAAAACCTTAATTCTTTTCCCAGTCGCTTTTGGCTACTGATGTTTGAGTGCACGCTTACATCTGTGGCTGAAATTACGGGAATCTAACTTAGCTTCATAAATTCAGACTTCACTTGAGTATTAGTTACCTCAAATGCATTTTCTCAAATTACAGAGGTTGAAAGATGCGTACGACGTCTTCGGTCCTGTTCCTGGTGGTTGACGCTACTGTTCGGCCTGGCGCTGTTCGAGCGCTCGAGGTGACGGCGGAGCGACAGCAGCTGCGGCATAGCCGGACGGGCCGGCCTGGGGTGAGGGGCCGCGGCACGTCTCCATTGGCGGCAGCGAGGCCAGACCAGCGTAGCTCGTGGAGTCACGAGGCCAGCTGTCGGACTCCCGCGTTGCACTAACAGCGTCTGACTGCCCTCCTGTAAAAGCTGCAGGGCTTTTTCTTCTCATTTTAATGTATGGTTGAGGTGGACACTGCAGTGTTCTTTCTTCCCATACTGTGTAGGCGTTTTGTTGGTAATGTTCGTTTTCTGTATGGTCGAACATTAGCTTCAAAAGCGCGCTACTTTGTTAGACGTTTTATTAACGGGCTAGCCATCATAAAGGTGTCGTACTGATTTCTGAAATTGCGCAGTTTTGGTAATGCGTACATCATTAACTTTTACATTTTTTTGTAATGGTTATGTGTTGCGGTTGGCAAAGAGCCGGTATTTGGCACCTGCAATACATGTAAAACCTTAATTCTTTTCCCAGTCGCTTTTGGCTACTGATGTTTGAGTGCACGCTTACATCTGTGGCTGAAATTACGGGAATCTAACTTAGCTCCATAAATTCAGACTTCACTTGAGTATTAGTTACCTCAAATGCATTTTCTCAAATTACAGAGGTCGAAAACTGTGATGCAGAGTCTGTACTGTGTAGCTGGGAGAGACATGTCACCACTAGGTGATGAAGCGGTCGAGGACGTCCCGCCATACGGCTACCGCGGAACGTAGCCGAACGCGGTTGTCTTTGAACGATTTAAATACAACCTCTTATGAAAGAGGTTGTATTTGAATCTATATGAATAGTTATTCTATAATATAAAAAAAATGTTGTCTGTGTCATTATGCATTGATTTGTTAAGAAAGAGTAAATGGGATCACTTTTAGAAAAATTGCTTTTTATTATTATTGCATAAGTATGAAGGAGAAATATTGTTTGTTATTTAATTTCTGTTAGATATAAACAGTTGCACATTTTAAGTGATTTATAAATTACATAAATATTTACTTTCAGTTTTATAGAACAGTCTTTTTATATTGCTGTTACTCTTTCATTCATTACACATACTATTATATCTTTTATTAGCACTGTAAATGTAAAGATATCTCAAATCATAACTATAAATAACATCATGTGACAATTATATTAATATAAAAAATTACTCTTAATCTTGGATCTGAGGATTCTTGAATCTGCGATTAATCAATCAATCGTTAAATCAATCGTAAATTTGAATTTTGTGTTTGCTTTTTAATTAAAAATCAACAATAGTGTTACATAAAGCAAAATACCCTATATTGATTTATACAGAATAAACTTGCTCTCTTTTGCTATTTACTCCCTTTTCATCCGAGTCTCATTATAAAAAACGAATGTAAATTTTAAGAGAGCTCTTACTATTATTGAGATGCACAAAATTCATTAAAACTCAACACTTACATTTATATAATGATTAAGTAAATCCTCTACTTATTGTTTTATGACTGCACGTTTCTTCGTTGTTATATTTCTCATTTTAAGAAATATCTCAACAGCTACTGGTGAAATGAGACTTTATACATTTAATTTGCTTCTAGTGATATTTGTTTCAAGAATTTTGCTAACTAAATTAAAACAAAATTATACATTTTAGTAAAAATTAAAGTACTGGAACTTTACAACGGGAAATTTCAAAATTTAATACACCGCCCATTCATTAATAAAATCAACTTGTTGTCTTGTTATATGATAGACGGTCAAAATGAGAATGAGTGCGTAAAAAAATGTATGTAGGAGTGGAGCGAGATGCAGCTGAGACTATTTTCATACGATTCATTCATAAATACATACATGTGCAAGAGGGATGCGAGATAGCATGTGTTGGCGCCTGTAGTAAAACCGCCCTTAAATTGTTATCATGACCTCACTCACATAAGTTATTTACAAAGATTACAGTGTACATAATGAAGTTATTTATTTATACGGATCTCCAACAGCATAACATATAATATAACCCAAAATATATCTTAATAGTCTTAAATTAATTATGTAGTACCAATTACAGGAAATCACATCATTCTTAGTAATATTTTTACATTTGCAAACCTAAAAATAAACAGAAAGAAAAAAAGAACAGAATAATGAAAACATGAAAAATAAATAGATAACAACATTAAGGGTTAAAATTTGAACTTAAAATTTTAGTATTTTTTTTGTAAACGATGAAAGCCCATCGCAGCCAATATCCGGTGATAATGCGTCCATTGTGCAGCTATTGTATAAACGCGAGATACATGATATTGGGGTATTCTGCCCCAGTTTCGTTCTAGTAATCCAAAACAAACCCATACTTTTGGATATTATTGGAATAGTGGTACCCACGACTACATTTGCATCAACTTCATTGTTAAATTAGCTCCAGCCATGTACTTACTATTTTGTTGTATTATATTATATTGTTATATTCCCGTTGGGAATAATAAAAAACAAAAAAAAAACGGGAATTTTGTATCTTTATAAGCCTTGTATATAGTATCAAGTTTCATCGATATTTGTCTAGTAGATTAGTCGTGAAAGCGTAGCATACAGACTTTCATATTAATAAATTATTAATATTAATTAAATTATTAATTAATATTAATAATATTAGTGTGGATACGAAATTATGTTTATTTTTAAACCATATATTAAGCCCAGACCGCAAAGTATGAAAATAAAAAACCAAAGTCAAAAAGGAAACTGTATTTTTAAAAGTCCAAAACCTTTTTTAAATTATTAATTATTGGTCATTTATAGATAATAACCGTAACTAACACTCCTGCTTAATATGAACGCCTAATAATAGTTTAATGTGAATAATTATGAACGTGTAGATTATGATATGCTATTATATATTTTTAGGTAATAGGTAAAATATTGGTTTTCCAAATTATTTGATGCATTTATGTAATACTTAATATAGAGATTTTACCCGCGACGTCGTTCGTGTGGACTGTTGCGTGTTATAGATTGATAACAAATGGCGCATTTCAATGTCATCCTATTCCTGAAGAATTAATAGGATTTCTATAGCCTATATGTTAGTCCGGCATATAAAAATATTTTTGCCAAATTTTATCGATATTGGTTCAGCGGATGAGTCGGGAAAGATTAACAAACATACTAACAATCCTTCGTATTTATAATATTAGTAGGACTTTATTATTAGCACCATAAAAATATTCACGATAGAATAAATTTAAAACATTCCGTTATTGCTGCCTTTTTGCCAATAGTAGAGTTAACATCTTTCGTAGTCTTATCTCTATTTCTCTATCTCTTATATTAAAATTAAAATCTATCTATTTTTCTAAAGGTCCTGTAAGGATGTTGTATGATAAAAATATATAAATATCCAACTTAATTAGAAAAAAGCCTATGAGAAAATACCTTGAATTGTAATTTTTTTTACTAAATGATTTTTAAGGCAAAAATTGTCTATAAGAATTCTACAATACCTACAAATAAAACTACCAGCGTACTAATAAAACAATTTTTCTGAACATTGATTTCTTTATAAGGGGAATTTATGTTATGTTACGCTTGAATGAAGAGCGTATCCGATGTGAGTCTCATAGACCTTTTTACATCTGAAGAAAATGTTTTCAATACAGTGTGTAATGTTGGGCAGCGTTTGGGAAGCTTAGCGAGATCTTTTCGTCCAAGTTACCTCAGTGCCTGAAGACAAAAGTCTTCGAACAGTGCGTGTTGCCAGTGAAGATATACGGATCCGAAATTTGGTCGCTGACTATGGGCCTCATAAGAAGGCTCAGAATCGCTCGGCGCGCGATGGAGCGAGCTATGCTACGTGATCAAATCAGAAATGAGGAGATCCGTACAAGAAACAGAGTCACCGACATAGCTCAGCGAGTCGCGAAGCTGAAGTGGCGGGGCACATAGTGCGGAGAACCGATGGGCCTTGGGGTCTCAAAGTGTTGGAATGGCAACCCCGCACCGGAGTGTCGGAAGACCAGCGACCTTTTTGAGGTCGTCAGTCCATCTAGTATAGATGGACTGACGACCTCAAAAATGTCGCGGGGAGCCGCTGGATACAAGCGTCACAAAATCGTGTGTTTTGGAGATCCCATGAAGAGACCTATGTACAGCAGTGGACAATGTCCTTAAAACTTGTAAAAATCTACTACACCAATATCAAATAACTATTTATGATTTTTATAGGGATTCTTATTTTATCGTCATTATACTATTAACATACTCAGTGTCTATATAGTCAACGGACATGATACTGGCTAATGCTGAATCTTCGAAGCTACAATATACTTTAAGTAAAAGTACTAGAGCTCCTACAGCTCTAGTAGACTCTGCAAATATATTTATAAGGGTGCCTTCTTTGGATCTGTGATGTTGACTGTGATGATTTAGTCAATATGCCTTTAGATGCCTGGCGGGAAGCCACGACCAACCGACATTGGAAAGACAACAACGACAACTCTGTTTTCGCCAGCTAAAGCGCCGTATATAATAATAATTTATGGCTTTAATGCCATCGCGTTTTTTTTATCCCCACAGGTTGTTTTTTTTAGGTATACTCTAATTAGGGTGCCGATGGAAGTCATTGAATATATGAAAATATCATAAAAACAATTCTCGAAATATTAACTGTACACTCGCCATAATACAACCTGTTATTTTATAGCTACTAATCAATCTAGAACTTACGAAAGTAGTACGGATTATTTGACATCGACAACTTCAGTAGCTAGAACTAAAAAATAATAAGTTTGGGGAAAATTAGGAGGGTTCATATTGTGTGTACCTAACAGTCTCTATGGAGTATATAAGTTTGAAAGCTCTTGTTTTCATTGAGGCGTCCACGAGCTTACGGCCTTCAAGGTGATAGCGGGTCACATTCCGGCGTAGTGAGCGTAACGGAGATATACTTCTTACCTTTTTCTCGCTGCAATGGTAGCCGCAAAATGTTACCATATATTTGAAAATTCTACTTAAGTAATGCGAAATGTAAACTGATTTAAAAAATCTTTATTACAATAACAATACAAGACAATTTCTCTTTTTAAGTCATTATTTTTTGTAGACGTTAGGGTGGGCTTGATTCTCGATAAGAGGATACTTTGATTATTCAGAAGTGGCAAGTACATTTCTTTATAAAGCCCTTAAGAGGAAAAGGCCTAAAGGAAGCTATAAAGTGCAAACTACGAGTTTTATGATTAAGTAAGACAGACATGTAAGAAACCTGAAAATAGTCTATACATTCTGGACATGAATTTGGTAGGAATACAAACACTACACACATTCACGACAACAATCTCAAAACATTGCTTAGCCCATGTTTCGTTGGTGGAGTAACATCTTCAGGAGATAGACTCCACGACATCATCGTGTATTTCTATAATTGCTATCTTGTCCTTGAGTAATATATTGAATATATTAAATTAAGATGTTAGATTGCTTTAAAATGTCAAAAAATAAAAGTGGCGTAACTATCATTCTTTGAAATAGTTAAATATCATGGCAAAAGAAAGATTCTACTATAAGTTTGGAAGTTTTAATATAACATTATAATATGGCAGCACTGGTAACCGACAGTCAGTCGACCGCAGGCTGCGTTTGCGCATGCTTACGCGCTTTATGAAAGTGTATTCCAAATTCAAACCATCATTAAATTCATAGAGCAAATGCACTAACATTATATTTTATACTGGTGTTATACTTCTAAGTGGTTTGAGGTGTTATATTAAGAAAATAGTATATTTTTAACATTAATAGAAGTTGTGTGTTTGTAAAGTGACTTCGATTGGTATTTTTTGTTTATCCGACCGAGTGTAACAACCGTGTTTGAAACCAAGAAATGGGTTTATAATTGGCCTAAATCAGAGGCTGTGATGGTAAGATATACTATTAAATTATCTTTTTTTTCTGTTACGTTCAATAAGTATGAATAAATTGCGCACCTCAGATTTCTTTCACAATGGTAGATATTAATTAGGTACAGAGTTAGTCATTTTCACATAAATTCATTAAACAATAGTTATACCTCGCGTCCATATTTCATTTAATATATACTCTTCAATATAAGCAGGTAATATGTAAGCAATATTTTAAGATTCCAAGCTTTCTAGTTAACTCCTTTACTTTTACGCATATATGTATAATTTTTAAATATCTAGTAATTTCATTTCTCAGTTTCAAAACAGTTTAATGCGTAGTTTGTGTTAAAACTGCCAGAATATAAATAGAAAGTCGTTTTAGATAAAGAAAGAAACATTAGTCATACACTTCATCTAATCGGTTATCAAAATATGAAAGGTATGATTTATAAGAGAGATCGTATTTGGGCACGCACACATACTTAACTATTCGCCGCGGTATTAAAGACATCAACGAGCTCAACGGGACGCGTTGGTGGAGTAACATGAATTTAATTATAATTTATACGTAACAAACATTCCAATTTCGTATGTATCTATTATATTGATTATTTTTAAAGGAAAAAAGTGACATTTAGGTATAATGGAAAACAAAAGTAATAATAAAATTATTTTGCTATAATCCGCGAAGAAGTAAAATAGAAAATATATATAATGCTAAATGTAAGTGGACAATCGGTTATCATACATGATAACTGATACATGCAGGATTCGTTAAAACACATGCACAAACCTCCACCACCGCCACCACGATACACAAACACTATATACGTTCACTATCACAAACTCAACAATCGTTTCGCCCCGCAACCGAAGCATCATCAGGAGATAGACTCCACGACCAAAATCGCAAAGCTTTGCGATTTTGGTCGTGGAGTCTATCTCCTATATCCTATCCTATCGTATATAGTGCTTGTGTATCGTGGTGGCGGTGGTGGAGGTTTGTGCATGTGTTTTTACGAATCCTGCATGTATCAGGTATGATAACCGATTGTCCACTTACATTTAGCATTATATTTTCTATTTTACTTCATCGCGGATTATAGCAAAATAATTTTATTATTACTTTTGTATTATGGATCTCCGCAAAGTAATGCCTAATTCTATAAATTATATAATGGAAGAGTCATAGCTGTTTAAAAGTGATCGAGTGTTTATCTTATAGTAATGAATAGAATTCTGCCGTGTGGTATCCGGGTTAGTAGAATAGAATCCTCTCTCCCCTTTAAGACAGAAGGTTTGGAGCGAAGAATTACCAAGCTGCTCCAATGCGAATTGGTAGGTTAAACATTTCCCCAGAATTCTCTAGAAATATGCAGGTTCCTTCACCGAAAAGCGTGCGATAAAATGCAAACATTAATTAGATACATTTTAACAGAAAAACTCAGCGGTGCCCGAGGTTTGAACTCGTGACCCGGTCGGAAGAGTCGCACGGTAGCACTGCTGGGCTATCACAGCTTATTATTTAGAAGAATCTTAGATGAACTTGAAGAATTATTTTACTATAATCCGCGTTTTTACGTATAAATACGGCTATGGGAAAAAATATATCAGTACCATTAGATTATACTATGGAATTCCTATGGAATGGAATTAATATGGAATACTAAGTAAGCTTTTTTTACTTTTACTAAGTAAGCCTTGGCATGCCGTGTGGTATCCGGCTGAATAGAATAGCACCGCCCTCATTTCTTACCGAGATGTCGTAAAACGCGACTAAGGTAAGTCGACCCGCCGTGTGGTATCCGGCTGAGGAGAATAGACCAACCTCATTTCTCACCGAGGTGTCGTAAAAGGCAACTAAGGTAAGTTGAACTACCGTGTGGTATCCGGTTTAGTAGAAAAGACCACCCTCTTTTTTACCGAGGTGTCGTAAAATACGACTAACGTAAGTTGACGTCGGGCAGGCGGCAGGTCGTAAAACGCAGCCAAATCATTTGACAGCATGTTTATATCATGTTGTGCCGAACCCAACGAACATGTTGTGCCAAGAGTGGGATAAGGGCAGGAAGATGATGAAGTAAGCCTTGGCCAGCCCAGATATTATTAATATGACTTTACATAGAAGCATCAAATTTGCAACAATAATAAAACTAGAAATATGTATTTCAAATAACCTAATTTTTTACTAATATTATTGATTGATTTCAATGTACTGGTATTAGTATAATTGATGCAAAATAGTAACTATGATCAATTATCACGTACATCATTTTTTCCCCGTAAAAGCCGTAAAAGCACATGTGTTCATAAATTGTAAGATTTGAAGGCATTTAAATTTGCCTTCAAAAACCCAATCGTAATCACATCACGTATTGGTTGATGATTAATTTAGTTTCCATTTTGTGATATGAAATTCACTTATAAATTGCCACTGCGAGGATTATATTAATACGTTCGGAAAGGCATGAAAATTGCAATCAACCTTATTCGTTTTTAAAAATAAGAATATCATTCAATATTTATTTTTTTATATATTTACGTACCATAAAAATGTTGGGAAAAACATTATTGGTAAAAAACTTGTACAAAGGCCAACTTACCCCTATGAAAGAGATCTCTGCCAGCTAACCTACGAAGTGAGATAATTTATAGTTAAGAAAAAATTGGTACGCAAATATCAAACATTAGAAGAATTACCTTACTTATAATATCCTAATTTAACAATAAAAAAAGAAATATAATGTAAGACTGATTTTGAAGGTAAGGTAAGATATGGGAAAATAGTTTCATTTTGTTAAGAACTGACATATAAAACAAGACAAAGCAATTCAAATTCAAAATATTCTTTATTCAAATAAACTTTTAAACAAGTGCTTTTGTATCGTCAACTCTACTGCTGGTTCGGAAAGCTGTTCCTACCGAGAAGAGCCAGCAAGAAACTCGGCGGTTGCTCTTTTAAAAATATAATTCTTCATAATATTTACATTATGTCGTTACTGTCTTGTACAGGTTCAAAGAGAGCTATATCCACACATTCTTATCTTCTAAATAATCTTCAAGAGTATAGTAGGCTTTCTGTATCAGCCTAATAATTCGTCTAATAAAACCTTAACAGATACGTTTGATTACAATAAATTTGAATAAGTAAATTCAGTTATATAGAATAATAATTATTCAGTTACATTGAAAATTTATCAAACGTACACGAATCAAATTTATAATTATTTTAATTATGTGAATGAAACCAATCAGATGTTCAGATTTATAATAATTTGAATGCTAAACGATAATTATCGTAACTTTTACTGCCGCTACAAGCTAATGGCATTACTTTAATATGATTTTTAGATGTCCAACGATAAAAACTTTTTATATATTATCTACTGGAAATACATAGTCAAATTCCTTTTTATTTCGGTCAACCGTTGATTCACAAGGCTATATTTAAAACGTTATTTATTTTAGGCACTGATCATTTTACGGTGTACAAGATGTGAGACAAGTTAAAAATGATATTGTCTATATTTCTTATTACACGTTTTATAGCGAATTTGCCGTGTGATATTAGGCTGCGTAGAATAAATAACCCTCATTTCTTACCGAGGTATCGTAAAAGGCGTCTAAGGTAGGTCGACTGGCCGTGTCATATCCGGCTGATTAGAATAGATCACCCTCATTTCTTACAGAGGTGTCATTAAAGGCGACTAAGGTAAGTCGACCCGCCGTGTTATATCCGGCTGAGTAGAATAGATCACCCTCATTTCTGACCAAGGTGTCATTAAAAGCGACTAAGGTAAGTCGACCCACCGTTTGGTATCCGGCTGAGTACAATAGATCACCCTCATCTCTTACCGAGGTGTTTTTAAAGGCGACTAAGGTAAGTCGAACCACCGTTTGGTATCCGGCCTAGTAGAATAGAACATCATCATTTGTTACCGAGGTATCGTAAAAAGCGACAAAGGTAAGTCAACCCACTATGTTGTATCCGGTTGTGTAGAATAAACAACCCTCTTTCTTACCGAGGTGTCGTAAATACGATTAAGGTAAGTTGACGTCAGGCAGGTGGCCTCTCGTAAAATATGTAGCCAAATCATGTGACATGTTTATAACATGTTGTCGCATGATGATTCAAACCTAACCTAAAAATGTAAAAGTAGTTGTTATTTACATTTTTTCTGATTGGTCATTATCTCTATTTTAATGATATTTTTAAATGACGTAGTTTTCATTATTTTTATGTATGTCGATAGAGTATAAGAAACTCACTGACATGGAAAACATATCACTCTCTTGCTGTTAACCCACTGTAAGTGGGGTCGGCACAACATGTTATGAACATGCTGTCACATGATTTGGCTGCGTTTTTATGACCGGCCGCGTGCCTGACGTCAACTTACCTTAGTCGTATTTTACGACACCTCGGTAAGAAAGAGGGTGGTCTATTCTACTAAACCGGATACCACACGGTGGGTCAACTTACCTTTGTCGCCTTTTATGACACCTCGGTAAGAAATGAGGGTGGTACTATTCTATTCAGCCGGATACCACACGGCGTGACATGGAAAACATACTGTAGCTATATCTTTTATCTGTAGCGGTTTCTTTTGTTAAGTCTGCGCTTAACGTTAATTTTATAAAGTAAAGAAATAAAAGAATAAATTAAAGAAATACTTGATAAATTTAATTTTATTGTAAGCGAACAGGTATTGAAAGCCGGTATGCGAAAGAGAGGGCTGGCAAACATGACAGTTGTCATAGATTAATATATAACATAGAGTACATTTTATGTTTCTAACAGCATTCGTCTTCTTATATTAATAGCTTTGTTGTACAGCTTCACTGGTATCGTGGTCACCGGAAAGGAAATTTCTGAGGGTATCTACGTGAGAACGGAAACGATTGTCGATAACGCGTATGTCGGTTCTTTTATTCACCTCGATTCTTCATTGGCATGTATACAAAACAAAAAGGAAACCGACATAATCATGAACTTAAAACTTTTGATTAATGCCTTTAAATCATTAAACAGTTTTGCAATTAATACTGTTTATGAGGCCTTTTACTAAGTAACAAGATGTACTGAAATATCTATAACATCTGCTATCAGCTATTAAGTAGCGGCCTGTTAGTATCCCACTGCTGAGAATAGGCCTCTTCTCTCCATTTTTTGGAGAGAAGGATTGGAGCTAAGACCTACCACGCTGCTCCAATGCGGATGGGTAGTTTACACATATCTCCAGAATTCTCTAGAGATATGCAGGTTTCCTCACGATGTTTTCCTTCACCGAAAAGCGTGTGATATATTGCAATTATCAATTAGACACATAAGTTTTAACAGAAAAACTCATTGGTGTCCGCCCGGGTTTGAACCCATGACCTCTTCGAAAGAGTCGCATGGTGTTACCGCTGGGCTACCACAATCAGCTATAAAGTGTTATTTATTTTTACCTAAACCATGCAATAAAGTTAATTGTGGTATTGATCTGAACAAGAACTAAAAAGTACAAGTTCAAGTATCTTTGAGTAAATTATATTTAGAGTTCCGAGTTTATACAGTCTGTATATCATAATTTGAAGTATCCGATTAATAAATAATATTTTATTATCCCTTTCCCAACACGCCGTGTGGTATCCAGATGAATAGAATGGTACCACCCTCATTTCTTACCGAGGTGTCATAAACAGCGCAACATGTTTATAACATGTTGCGCTGATCTCACTTAGCGTGGGATAAGGGCAGGAAGATGATGATATAAAAATAAACAAACATTCTGAAAATCTGTGATAAAATTTAATTTGATGATATCTACATTTTTCAATTACTATAAATGTGGATTGAGTATTTCAAGTATAAAATAACATTCTCAAAAGAGGTTTTGAATTTCTAAAGATAATATTGCATAAACATTGCATAAGGAATGTGAAACAGAGATAAACTTAATCGAGTTCCTTACGAAGAACCATTGGACTCAGGTGCACATGATTTATGTTTCTATTCGGCTCTTTCATATACAGTGGGAATATTTGTAATAATGCTAATATCTTTACACAGTCAATGTTTACACAGACTTCAGAGGATTAGAATGGAGAATACATTTTATATTTATCTATTATAGCATTTCACAGGTTGAATGATTTCAACTTATTATACGCCAAAGAAATCCTTTTAACAATTACACATTTTAAAAGTCAAGCCTAAGTAATGTTAGGTATCATTGATGCACTATACCCTATTAATATTAGGTATCTTTAATATTTAAATGAGTTAATCTTTTATGTATATATATATTTTTTCGGAATCTCGGAAACGGCTCCAACGATTTTCCTGAAATTCAGTATGTGGCGGTTTTGGGGGAGAAAAATCGTTCTAGATAAGTTTTATTTTGAAAAAATGTCGTTTTATCTTTGTTTTCGGACTATTACATTTTTTTGAAATTTACGTTGAATACAATCACAATTTTTCACTGTCAAACGTAAAGTAATGGTGGTTCATTTGGAGAACGGGCGGTCTAGAGTGGTGAAAATACCTAGGATAGAGCCCCACCTGCCCTATTATTTTTTAATTTTTCTTTTCAATTTTTTTTTTAAATCAATTTAAAAATTACCGAGCAAGGCTCGGTCACCCAGATAATTAGGTTTTATACTTAAAGAATCGACTGAATGTGAAAAGTCCTTAAGGAAAGTGGAGTCTCCAACATCAATTTCTTCTCGATAACTGGCGACAATCAGAACCACTACATATAAATTTTAATCGTGATGACATGTTATGACCATTATGTTGGAAGCGGACTGTGTACTTCTTGTTAGTGATCAAACTTGTTAATTTATATTCGATAAGTATCGGAGTATATTTATGTCGCTTAAATTTAATTTTCGCACTGTATAATAAGCGACGATAAGGTGATAAATTCAAAATATATATTAAAGTCCGCGTTGATGATGTGACAGTAATTTGTACACTTTGGTCTAATAATATGTAACTGTTTTCTAATAAACTTCTTAGTTTGCTTTTCATTCAAAGATTATTTGTATAAATATTAAAGCAAAATAATCTTTTGTTTAAATGTTATGTGTTAAATATAAAGCTATTGAATCATTAATATTATTTAAATGGTAAACTGTTAAAGAATAGGAAAATTTGTTATTGATTGGAAAAATTATATATATCATGATGAACCTTTTAAAAGTAAATTTCGATTTGACAAACGTAAAGTTACAAACCAGAATAGAAATTCATCACGGTAGCTATTTTCTTAAACTACTTCGCCACTGTATTTTTTGGCCGTTCTCGATTTAAGGTTCTTAAGCTTTTGTTTTAATCTCTTGTTTTGTAGCAGAACTGAACATAAGAGGTTTCCTAACCAGGTTTGATGACCGCTAGCGGAAGCTGACAAGCATCAGATTATAACCGACCACAGATTCCACTGTTATTATCTTGCGTTGAATGTTTTTGAGATTTAATATCTAACAAATATGGTTCTTTTGCTAGTGTTTCCACTCTGGCGGCAACAAACAGACAAGTTTCATAAAATTGCGCATAAAAGTCATATTCGGTTGTAATTATAAATTTAATCGACCCACATATTTAAAAGCATACTTTAGACGATCCCAAACTTCGCATTACAAGATGATTATATTTTTAATTATGTAGAGTACCCGAGCGCTGATATCGCTTTTAAATCCTTTATATGTTTATAGCTTTTACATTATTGTTACTGTATCATTTACAGATCTGATTCATTTATAATAAATCGTATATTAAAAATTTATACTGGAAACTAAATAATTGTTACTGTACAGAATTTTCATTTATCTATCTTTACGTAGGTTTTGCACCCGTCTGCGTGGGTGGTTATTTTTGTTACAAATTTAAGACTACTGACGGATACTGAATTATCCAAAAGTAATAATAAAATTAATTTGCTATAATCCGCGATGGAGTAAAATAGAAAATATATATGCTAAATGTCGAGTGGACAATCCGTTTTCATACCTGATACATGCAGGATTCGTTAAAACATGTACAAACATCCAGCACCGCCACCACAATTCACAAGCACTACAAACGTTCACTATCACAAACTCAACAATCGACTCCACAACAATAGACATTATATACATTTCCTATTTTACTTCATCGCAGATTATAGCAAAATAATTGTAATATGTTGTTTGTATGTTACTTTTGTATTATGGATCTCCGCAAAGTAACGCCTACTTCTATGAATTACTGAATTATCCCCAACTCTATTTTGAATGAAGCTTCTAGAATAGGCTCTATGTATACAAAAAAGACTTACTAAAATTATCTCATTCTCAATAGTTAAGGCTAGTTTTAAAAGAACGAAAGTTATATGGCTATCGAACACCTACACCACCAACAATGTATTTCACTTAACTACAACTATAACTGCGGCAAATACTTAAATTAAATATAAAGATTTTTTAATCTGTTTTGTTTAAATCTAAGTAGGTATATTTTGAAAATCATGACTGTATTTACCATCTATAATGTCTCTAAGGCTACGTTATTATGTAGACACCTTTATGCTAATTCTTATTATACAAGACCAACTTTGGCCAATCCTTAATATTCAGCAATGCCTAGTTTTCGCAACGTAGTAAAGGTGAGCATAATGCGTACGATGTTTTGACTATAAGCCCTGGGGTCAAATCGGTCACTGCAGGTGTGGTGACACCGATTCCTTAATAATAGATGCTTGATAAGTCAAAGGATAGGCTTAAAGTGTGGAAATTTAATATTGAGTCAAGCAACTTAAAGACCTTCCACGACTTATCGTTTGACCAAAGCGCATAGGTCACAATGTACATAATGTCGGGAAACAAAACCCCAAGAGACATTTAGAGGAAAAAGTTGATATATTAATGGCAAACAATATAGTCTCTTGGAGAAAGGTCGATACTATGGTTTTTAAATGATTATATTAATACCTAGATATGACTTAAGTTAATGAGTTAAGCTCAAATAAAATGATTGTCTAATATTAACGTTAAAAAAGTCTCACTTATATAGCCTTTTGGCGGTTAGCAAAATACGGAATATTAATAAACTAAACATTAATGTGGTATTTACTAATTAATAACTCTTAGCAACGTTAAATAAATTGTGGAACTTCACATATATCTTATTTATTCACTAGTTATATCGTCATTAAATATTAAACGCAAGTTATTGGTAAAAACTTTTCAATTCAATCTTTTCAACAGAAAAAAGCTAAATATTGCATTTTAAAAGCCTTTGTTCGCATTAACGGCTTAACAGCGACACTATTATCCAGTATACAAGCATCTAGTACATATATCAAAAACCTACATGTTTAAATACCTACTAGTTTTTCTGACTAATCAGGCCGCGATATTATAAAGTCCCGTCCTCAAAAGCTGTTTGTCTATATGTGATCGATTTTCTCTAAATCTACTGAAGGGATTTTTGTGCGGTATTTACTAAAAAGTATGCATTTTTGAGGAATATGTAGGCAAAGTACGGTATGGTGATACGGTTAAATTCCCGCGGGGTCGGGATTCACTAAACCAAACATAACTAAACTTTTTGTATTTGTTATTTTGGTTCAATTAATTTGTCTTTTACAGGACCAATAAAACGCAAGAAAAACTAATAGAAGAATGTAGCTGCAGAAAATGTCCCAGCGCGATTTCTCGGAGGTTGGTGAATTTATTATAAATTAATTCAGATTACTATTTCGTAATTACAAGACCCTCATATTCTTTATTATTGTCGTTATTTCATATTTTGCGTGTATTATATGTAATTTCCTTTAATTATAATATTAATTATATGTAATTAATTGTATTACCTATAAGTAAAAAAAATGCTGTGATGGCCTAGCGGTGCGACCGTGTGAATCTCTAGAGACGATCATGGGTTCAAACCCGGGCAGACACCAATGAGTTTTTCTATTAAAACTTATGTGTCTAATTGATAATTGCTATTTATCACACGCTTTTCGGTGAAGGAAAACATCGTGAGGAAACCTGCATATCTCTAGAGAATCTTAGGGATATGTGTAACCTACCAATCCGCACTGGAGCAGCGTGGTAGGTCTTAGCTCCAACCCTTCTCTCCAAAAATGGAGAGAGGAGGCCTATGCCCAGCTGTGGGATAGTAACAGGCCGTTACTAACTTACTTACTACTAAGTAAAAAAATACATATGTAAGTTTTTTTAGTTACATATGTAATTTCCAGCATTATTTTGATTTTATTTATTGAAGATAACCAACAAGACTTATAACTATATTATAAACTAGCTTTACCCGCGACTTTGTTTCCGTGAACTGGTGTCGTGTGATAGGTTAATAATATATAATAGATGATGCTTTTCAATGTCATCATATTCCTGTAGAATTAACAAGAATTTCTATAGCCTATATGTTATTCCGGTTTATAAGGAATAATTGTGCTAATTTAATCGATATTGGTTCTGTGGATTCGCCGTGAAAGACATACAAACATACATCCATACTCACAAACTTTCACATTTATAATATTAGTAGGAAATACCATAAAATACTCAACAAATTATTTAATTAAATGTAGCCTTAATTATATATTACCATGGTATGCGGCATGGACGGTAGAGACGTAAATTATTTAACTGAAAACAAATTTGAAAATAAAAAGAACTATATATAATAACAATATTGTTAACGTAACTATTATGTACTTTTACATTGCTTTTAAATTAAATTATATTTTGCCTAAAAGTACGTATCTTGTTGCTAAATATGTATATCTATATCTAATTCTTTACTGATTTAGTTTTATTCTGACGATGCAACGTATTTTGTTAAACGTGGCATGGTGGCCCAAGTCACTTTTTGGCGACCTTGTAGAATATTTAGATTCATCATCCTCCTGCCCTTATCCCACTCTAAGTGGGGTCGGCACGACAAGTTAAAAACGTGCTGTCACATGATTTGGCTGCGTTTTTACGATCGGCCGCCTTCCTGACGTCAACTTACGTTAGTCGTATTTTACGACACCTCGATAACAAATGAGGTTGATCTATTCTACTCAGCCGGACACCACACGGTGGATCGACTTACCTTAGTCGTCTTTTACGACACCTCGGTATAAGATATGAGGGTGGTCTATTCTACTCAGCCGGATAACACACGCTATTTAGAGAATATTTAAGTAATAAGACAACATTTAGACCTTATTATAAGTTACAACGATAGAAAGTGTACATGTGCGAACAAGAAGCAATTCATGTGCGTGCATATCGTGACGGGTGCGTGGGCAAATAAAAATTACACTTGAGGGAGTTTCGTGCGAATGAACTTATGTGACGCATTCTCTTTGAAAGGCTTACGTTTTAACACTAAAGACTTCAATGGAGCAAGTAGTGCTGGATATAGATGTGCTTTATGGGTGTACTAGCTTTTACCCGCAACTTTGTTTGCGTGGACTGTTGTCGCGTCATAGGTTGATAATAGATGGCGCTTTTAAATTTACTCCTATCCCTTTTACAGGATTACTATAGAGCCTATATGTTATTCCGGTTTATAAAGAATAATTATGCCAAATTTCATCGATATTCGTTTTGTAAAAGAGTAACAAACATACATTCATACTCACAAACTTTCGCATTGATAATATTAGTAGGATTTGTACATAATAACTTTATTGCTAATATTAAACATTCTCATGCACTAATAACACCACTATTCATACAAATGACTGGTCCGTTGGCACAGGTGGCAATGGCCTACGGCTCCTCGGGTCGCAGGTTCGATTTCCACTGAAGGCCAAAACATTCTAAATACAATTTGTTTCTTCGACTACGGGTATATTTATATATTAAAAGTATATATTTACCAGTTGTTAATCACCCGTAACACAAGTATTAAGTTACTTTGGGGACAAATGATCGTGCGTGTAATTGCCAAATATGTACTCGTATATATATATGGTTTAACTAGAATTAGTGACCAGAGCTAAGAGAGCATTTTTCCAGGTGTGATCAGCCTACTTACATAACTAAATGTAAAAAGATTTCCTGAAGTCCTTTCTAGAAAACTCAAATCCAAAATTGATAACCCATTGGTAAAAGTAGGTGAAAGATATTGGTTATATTTGAGCCTATTGTTAGTACAAACACTGCATAAACAATAGGTAGCGCACAAATCAGCCAAGTGATATTTATTAGGTAAATTATCACAGTTAAGTAGCATTTACTTATTACGACGTACAGAATCTAGATACATATAAAGTAACTTCTATTTAGAACTAAGTAAATTACCAAAAAAAATCATAAAAGAGTGACAATTAACCTATTGATAAAATACCTTTTAAATAATATCAGATTGTTAACAAATACCTATAAACTAATTTCTTAGGGTTTCTCGTGAACAGGTTATATTATGTACCTACATAATACTTTCGTTGAAACGTCGTGTTAGGTCTTTGCTCTGTATCCACCCTGTTTTATAACAAAGACAATATTCGCCTAGGAGTGGCAATATGGGTGGTAATTTATTCTTTTAAAATAGGGACATAGGTATATCATTTTCATTAAATTGGACAAGGCTAACTTGAGCTAGCTATCAGCTATGAAAACGCTAATAATCGTAACTCGTTACGTATAATGCTAACTTATAGAATTACGCTATTAAAAACACGATATAATAATAATAATCAAAAGTAATTACGAACTATTCCAAAAAGTATGTAACAATGTATTCAAAATACTAACCCACGCTCAACTTTAATCTAGCGTCTATGGAACCATCACAAAGCTACAGAGATAATATAAATTTTAATTACATGACCTTACTAAAATTTTAAACCTTATGTGTAACGTAATAAAGTTAAATATCACTTGTAAGGCCTATGATGACGTGGCAAGTTGCACTATGTTAAGATTCGATACAAATTCATATAATTTTAAATTCAAATGCAGCTAAAGGTGCAGATATGACTAAGGTGTAGGTGTGGTTACAGATGTTAGTATTTTCCTTTTTGTTAATAACTCAAATGTATTTTCAACAACCGAAATCAAGTTTATACATTAACGATACTTAATTTTTACATTTACACAATATATTACAAAAATCATGGAGTTAGAGTCTATGAAGCCAAATGCGATTGAGACCTAAACTCATAGCGAGAGTTTTGTTTAAAATAACTTGGCATAACTGTACGTAGGTCTACAAAAATAAAAAATACGATATCGCAAAATAATTCTATCGTTACTTTTAAGTGTTATTTTTTTATCCTTCTTCGGTTAATAGTTACCTAATAATGATTCTGGCTGTTTAAAGTAAAACTTACTTAAAGTGAACTTTATGTTGTATAAAATAATTCCTCCATAATGGTAAATCACAACACTAGCACATTCACTTTTAATCAATGTCAAATTAAGTATTTTAAATAACTGTCAAATACGAAACGATAACTTTTTTTTGACGCAAAATTATTGAGTAAATATATCTTGAAACTACAGATGAAATATAAATTTTATTGATCTCTTAAGCCGTCGGTACTAAGAATGTAAAATGTCTGTAAAATAACATTATGTAAGTAATCTATGAAATTCATCCATCATCATTCATATTAAAAAAAAAAAATTTGAACTTAAATATCTATTTAGTGATTTAAATATTTAGTGAGTTTAAATAAATAACTAACTATTTTAGTGACCTAATTAAGACCTATTAAAACTAAATCTAATAAACTTTTATTTGGTTTAGTCAAATTCTGTATTTGCTTAATGAAAAATTATTCATTCTAGAATTTGTTTCCTATCCAATCCATTGATACTTCAGTTAGTTATTTTATCTGCCTCGGGTAAATTTAATGTATACTATTACTGCTGGCAGAACATTAATATTAAGTATGCCGTTTTATGTGCTACTGTCGTATATTCCTGTTAGAAACCAAGTTTGAGTAGCAATTGTTGCATGACGTACAATACGTCGTATTTTAGCATAAGACGAGACATACGAGGAAAATCTACATTTAGTTTACGATTATTTTAAAAGTGGGAAACACGAATCTAGATATTTAATTGTTTCGTATTTTGACCCCATGTTGGATTTGTGATAACGTCTCATATTCGAATTTCAAATGAAATCTCTATCAATGATTATTCTCTATCATATTAATATTTTTATTACTTTGGATTGGTGATGCTAATAGGCTGACAACAAATACTTTAAACTAACTTTGTTATATTAATAACCTTTAGACTATAATGGAGAACACTCTAAAAATAAATGACACGATGTTTAATTTAATAGTTAAAAGTTACGCTAATGAAGGAAGAAATGTTCATGAGTGGAATACTACAAATTAGAGCATTTACTTATAACGGGCTTGTACGCTTTGCGATAAGGTAAGCGACATACGTGGAATTCCATAATTATAGCTACGCGCTTTCAAGTTACACTATTCTAACTTATAAACGAGTATGAAGTATTAAGGTGATATCACACAACGACCATTATAAATAATTTTTGCTTATTCCATATATTTAAATGATTCTTTTATAAAATGAAATAAATAAAATATTTCGAATAATTTTCAGTTATAAGTATTTTACGATTTGCTTGAATGAATTTGCTTAGCGGAGTAAAACTGTGAAATTATCTTTATTATTGCACTTAGTAGGAACTACCTTATATCTCTAACAAGCTACAGATTGGCGACTTATTATATACATGTATATCGTAATATAGTGGCACAACTAAAAAACCGCGTGTTTTTGTCAGGTAAATAGGTGTAAATGTCAAAATACACAATTTTTTCGGCAGCAATATCGACAGAGCTCATAATTCAATATAAGTCTGTTCGTTTAAGCATTTTTATGCATTTTCCTTAACAAAATTTTTTGTATGTTATCTTTTTCAAGTATAGAATTCGAATTTTTTTCTTAGACTGACAAGTTTACACGTATAATTAAACAGTCGACTTCTAGTAAATGATGATGTAGTCTACGAAGAAACATGAACATACTTCGGCAGTTATTCAACCATAACTGTAATCAGATAAAGCAAAACACGTTAAATCGCTAACTAGTCGCGACTAAAATCTAACGTAGAAATCATTTCCAATATTATGTTTAGAACATGTCCTTCAAGTGTTGATTAATTGTAAGGCGCTTGTTTGGACTTCTTAATCTTCCTGTTCTTAAGATATATAATCCAATCGTGATTACATAGTTTAATTTGTATTGCTTGTTTATATTTATCGCGTAAAAAGGGAATGTCAATTTTTGATGCCATCATCATAAGACCACCCTCATTTCTTACCTAGGTTTCGTAAAAGGCGACTAAGGTAAGTCGAGCCGCTTTGTGTTATCCTGTTGAGTAGGAAAGACAAGCCTCTTTCTTACCGAGGTGTCGTAAAATAGGACTAAGATAAGTTGACGTCAGGCAGGCGGTCGTAAAACACATAATCAAATGTTTTGCCGACTCCACTTAAAGTGGGATAAGGGCAAGGATAATGTACTTTCATAGCGGCCTCAAAAGATGAGTTTTGTACCAATGTTAAAGTAAATCAAGCAGACGTCATCAACACAGTACATTTTAAATATATAAAAATAAATGGCGTGTCCGTATATAAGGGATTCAGTTTCCGGCTGATTTCGCACACAGGTTTCAACAATAATACGCCCAGGTAAGAATATGATAAATGCTTAACCACTTATGTGAGACGTAACGATCGTGTAATGATAATGCTGGAAAATATTATCACTTAAGTATTATAGTATGTGTAGTTTTATAGTTACCGGATTCAAAGTATTATTTATTTAATATAGAATAAACAACTACTAAGTTTCTCCTATTATATAATAGTTGTTCATTTAAGGCACACTTTGCGATTTTGTCGGAACGGTTCGGTTACGGGGCGAAACCATTGTTGAGATTGTGGTGGTGAATGTGTGCAGTGCTTGTGTATTGTTGTGTCATCGGTGTCGGGTAGTGCATGAGTTCTTACAAATTCTGCATGTATTAGGTATGAGGACGAATAGTACACTCTACATTTAGCATTACAAATATTCTTTTATCAAGGATTATAGCAAAATAATATTCTCTTTACTTTTGGCACGTTATTATCTTATTGAGTAATCACTAATTAAAGCAATCTTCTTTATAATTTTCTTTAACCGGATAAAGTTTTGCCACTTCTAGCAGTTCATTGTAACCTTTTCCAGCTAGTAGGTATATTAACGCTGTTTTTTTTCAGTGCGAGGTTGCCACACTTAGACCTAACACTCGCCTGCTTATTTGCATTAGATGCTCTATCCATGACCATTTCCATACTATTGCCATTTATCGTACGCTTAAAGTGTTAAAGTGACCGAATTCAAAAAAATGTGTTTTGTGGCAAATTGCATTAAAGCGTAGCGAAATGCCTTAAAAGTCGTAGCTGTTAAAGAATCCCATAACTTGGAAGAGCAAGAAAAAACTAGCTTTTTTAATAGTTCGTAGCGTGATGTCATAAATGGCATTGATATTAGGATTACAATGTATCTAACTCAATGAAGCCTAATTTTGAATTCGGTCAGTATAATATAAAGCGTGCCAATTATAGTCTGGCAATTTTAGCTAGTGTTAAAGAATATTTTTATTTACAAGTACATACATAATCACAACGAGGTTAAATGAATACTGAGTTAATATATTTGATTGATCACACTATTTTCCATTAATAATCAATATTTATGACTCATTATTTGGATGGTTGTAAAATGTATATCTAAAACCTATTTTGATTGTAGCAGGATCAATTCACGTAAGTCGATAAGGTCAGGTTAGCTGTTGTAGAGGCTGACTGATAGTATAGACACTTACACATTGCTAAAATTAAAAATGAATTTTCCAGAAAACTTAGTCGTAGTTCGTCTTTTTATATATGGCACAATTACACACACGTTCGTCCGCAAACTAACTTGAAACTTGTGTTGTGGTGACGAACAACTTGTAAATATATACAATATAAACTTAAATATATACACCCAGACACGTAGGACCAACAAATTGTTTTATAGAAAATGTTGGCCCACGGCATGAGTCGAACCCGCGACCCGCGGAGCTGAAGGCAAAGTTACAGCTAACTAGTCCAGCGAGCCAGTTCAATAAATATTAATTTATTTATAATAAGTAAATAGTAAAGTTCAGTAAATATCAAATGTTTTTTATGATTCAACAGTGACCTACGTCTAAATTCAAATTGGTAAAGTAGAGGCCTATTACTATCCCACTGGAATAATGGGAATAGGCCTCTTCTCTTCATTTTTGGAGAGAAGAATTAGAGCTAAGACCTATCACACTGCTCTAATGCGGATTGGTAGGTTACTCATATTTCCAGAATTATCAAGATATACGCAGGTTTCCTCGCTATTTTCCTTCACCGAAAAACGTGTGATAAATTGCAATTATCAATTAGACACATAAGTTTTATAAAAAAAAACTCATTGGTATCTGCCCGGGTTCGAACCCGAGACCTCCTCGAAAGAGTCGCACGGCGTTAGCGCTGGGCTATCACAGCTTGCTTGGTTCAAATTGGTAAATAATTATAATTATCAGACTCCTCAAAATTGACATCACTAATTCAATGATATCTGAAGTCAAAAGTATCGGCTGCCTCGGTAACCTAAATGCATCATTAGAGAGTAACAAAGGCAATCTAGATTGTTATAGTAAAATTTATACCCCGGGCAATTACGACCGCCGTGTTCGGAATCCGAGCGGAGTAATGTAATTTTCAATGTTTAAAAAATTTTGTTTGTTTTTTCATACAACGCGTAATCGCTTGACCGTTAAATTGTGAGCCCTCGCGGTCCATACAGTTCGAAGAGTCTAAGGAATTTTAAGGGTATATTCCAAGTGTATAGTATCGAGAGGCTACTGTGATTGTGTCGTACCTGAAATATAAAACACTATTATTTTAGTCGTATTTGTGTTTTTTTACCCGTTAAGTTAAACCCGGTCACGCTTGGCATAATATATAATCAATGCATATTTTTAAACTTCGTTTAAATACCATTATTTATCTAATTAGTTGTTTATTGTGTTTTCTATTTATATACTTCATTTTATTTTCACAAACTTATTTGCATACTTAATATCTATTTAAGTATTTAAAGATGTAAAATATAATGTAAGTTAATGTAAATTTATTTATTTTATTACTTATGTATGTAAATTACTTATTCTGTCGTCTCTGTAACATCACTCAACCACCAACAATGTACACTTCATTATAATGATGTCCTATGGGCGATAAGGCCGCTCTTACACATTTTATTTTAATTATTTGTTTCTTTAGTTTGTAATGATGTGCGTAATAAAGACTCCGTTTGCGACTCCGCCTTTCCTACGGACGCGTACTACATTGTTTATTCAGCTTTACCACTTCAAGAAAACATCACTAAAAGCATAAAAATCTTTGTTTCTTTAAAGTTGTAAATACCTCTACAACATGCATTTTTAAATTTCTAATTTATAAGGTTTACTTCTAAGTAAACTTCTATACCGAGATAAAAAGACCTCCTTTGCGATATACTACTTCCCTCCCTACTATTCTTCCAGGCTACTACTATTCGCCCAGTCTATTCCACATCTTTCAAAAATCATATTAGTAAACACGTTTGTGCGTAACAGAATAAACAAACACCTTTACAATATTGGTATTTAATTGGTACGAGTAGGCAATTTTACACAATGTGATATTGTTATTTTTAATTATACTCCTCGTATTAGACGTACATAACTTTTATATGGATGGAGCTTGTTAGCTACCATATTAAAATAATCTATAATGACCGTATGTCCATATGAAAGAGCTTAATGATTTTTGCTCAGATCAATCCTGGTTATGTGCTGTTGTTGAAAAATTGGGCATAAACTCAAATACATTTACGTATAGGAGTGATATAAATGGTAGCTTGAGGTGGCTGGACCACTGTGTAGTGACAGGGTCGGCTTGGCAGACTGTGGTTGATATTACGATCGGTCAGGATATCTATTGGTCGGACCACTTACCGGTCATCGTAGAGTGCGACCTGAATATAATCGCGACAAAAATACCTGTTGTGAATAATATTAAGGACAAAGTGGTATGGGGTAATAGATCACAAACGCAAATTAATAAGTATCAGATAGAGAGTAATACTAGTCTCAAAAATATTTGTTTTCCGGAACGTTTTGAGTCGTGCTGTGGAAAAGTCTGTGCGAGTATAGAACACAGACGGGGACTAGAGGATATGTATAGAGAAGTGGTTCAAATTCTCTCGGCCACTGCAGTCTCGACTTATAGAGGCTCCAGCGTCCGCAAGAAAAAGACTATAGCAGGATGGAATAAGCATGTTCGAGACGCTCATCGTGATGCTCGGTCGAAGTATCAAACTTGGCTATTGTACAATAAACCAAGATCTGGAAAAATTTGGAGCGAGATGTGTGTGAGCCATAAGATATTTAAGAGTCGATTAAGATGGTGTCAAAATCATCAAGACGAAATAAAAATGGACATAATTGCGACCCACAGATCAGCGAAAAATTTTTCGAAATTTTGGAAATCGACAAAAAAGCTAAGCGTTCGGCCGAGTTTACCGATGTGTGTTGCGAACTGCAATACAGAAGAGGACATTGCCAATTTGTTTATAGACAAATTTAGAGTAGCGTCACCTCTGGGCCTGTCGAAGCATGTGGTTGATACTGAGATGAGTCTTGAAAGAGAACTGTTGTGTTTCTCTCCCAAAGAGGTTGAACGCACAGTACAAGGAATGACAGGTGGGAAATGACCAGGTCATGACAACCTCAGTATCGAACATTTGAAACACGCGGGTATTGAAATACATAGGGTGCTGGCGATGTTCTACTCTCTCTGCGTTAGTCATTCGTATCTGCCTGATGACATGATGAGAACTGTAGTGGTTCCCATTATTAAAAACAAAACGGGAGATATAACTGACGAGTCTAATTATAGACCAATATCGCTTGCCACCATAGCCGCCAAGGTATTGGATAGTATGCTTGAGAGGAGGCTAAGTGAAACTCTCAAGTTTCATGACGCCCAATTTGGATTTCAGCCAGGACTCTCCACTGAGAGTGCAATATTAAGCCTCAAGCAAACTGTCCAGTATTACACGAGTAGGTCTACATCGGTCTACGCCTGCTTTCTTGATCTTTCCAAGGCGTTTGACCTGGTAGCATATGATGTGCTATGGGAAAAGATGAAGAAAACGGGCGTTCAGCCGGAATTGATTGGTATTTTCAGGTACTGGTATGCGAACCAGCAAAATAATGTGAGATAGGGAAAAGCACTCTCAGAGTCATACAGGTTGGAGTGTGGAGTGAGGCAGGGGGGGTTAACCTCACCGAAGCTCTTTAACCTGTATGTCAATGAGTTAATAGTCGAGCTCAGTAACAAACCTGTCGGCTGTTGGGTAGATGGTACGTGTATAAACAACAAAAGCTACGCCGACGACATGGTGTTATTGGGACCGACGGCTGGTTCTATTAGACAGATGCTCGAAACGTGCCTTAAGTATGCGGATAGACACGGGCTGACATACAATGTGAAGAAGAGTGAGTACTTGATCTTCAGGAGCCCCCGTAAACAAGTACAATATGAGCCCGCTATTGCACTACGTGGAACACCTCTGAAACGCGTAAAGCAATTTAAATATCTCGGCCACTATCTTACGGAGGATCTTGACGATCGAGTGGACATCGAGCGTGAAAGAAGGGCATTGGCAGCTAGAATAAATATGCTAGCTCATAGATTCGCTCGCTGTAGTGCAGAAGTGAAAATAACACTACTTAAAGCGTACTGCCAAACCTTCTACACAGGTAATCTGTGGTTCAAATACCCTAAAGCTGCCATATATACACTAAGAGTTCAATACAATAACGGATTTAGGATACTGTTGGGCTTGCCGAGGTTTTGCTCCGCTTCTAGCATGTTTGCTGAAGCGCGAACTAATGATTTTTACGCGGTATTAAGGAAAAAGACCGCATCCTTGCTAGCAAGACTTCGCTCAAGCTCAAACGGTATCCTAAGTACGTTAGTGGGTAAAATGGAGTCCCCATATATAACAGATTTATGGAGTTGCTAGTGCGACAATAACACGTGTATATGTATATAATGTAAATTTTTTTGGATAAGGATTTGTATATTTTTCACTAACATAGTTTATAAGTTTCTTATTGTTACTAACAATTGTGAGCCTTTGTAGCTTTTAATAAAATTATTATTATTATTATTATTATTATATCTCTCACCATATACTAGGGAACTATTATTAACATGAAATGTACCTTAAGTTGAAGCAGATACATAATACTGACCAGGTATAAAATACAAGTCTACCACGCCTACACTGGCTGGTTCGCAAAGGCTTTCAAAATAAAAGAACACTTAATCCGCGATAATGTTCGACGTAATAATAGTCTGAACATAATTAAATGAAAGAAACAAATTTCTTTTGATTGCAGTAATTAACTTTTTGAATTAGTGAGAATACGGACTTAGATAAGCACTTGTATAAATTTACCGTGTCCTTTATAAATATTTGAGTACCTGGGTGAACTTTGCTCGGTATTTTTTTTAGAAGATATAAAAAATATGCAATATGAAAAAAGGGGGATATGAGATACCTGAACTCAAACTGCGATATTATAATTTTTCGGACCGCCCGATTACCCAACTGAGCTATTAGAACTTTACAAGTGACAGATTAGTTAAAGTTATTAGTTAGCCTATGTTTTCAAATAATATTATAGCAGTTTTTCAGTGCATGAAACCAGGGATAAAACGACACTATATATATACATATATACAAGATTAACTCATTTAATTTTTTAAGATTTAAATATTCAACTACCGCAGCATGTTGAGTTAATTTCTAATAAGTTGTGGGAATTCAATTAATAACATTTTTTTATTTGAATCAGGTTTCAAATATATTTGACGAATTAAGTTGGCTTATTGTTGGCATTTCCTTATTAACATTTGTCATAAGTTTTGTCCAAGAATGAAACTGAAAGTAATTTTGTGTAACAAACCCTCACTCAACTTGAAATACAGTAGCGTTGCATTGTAGCGTGAGGGCATCACGCCTTCAGGCTATCATTTTGACAGCAAAAACAACATGGCGGATGATTGCGCGCGAAAACGAACGTCACGAGCGCATTCCTCCTGTACGTGTGCCGGAACAAAAACTATGATATGAACGTAATTTTCTTTCTAGACGTTATTGCGTAAAATCAAAAATTCCATTTGCGACAATATACCAACAATACGGAAATATTCTCTCAAATAGAAATAGAAAATATTGAATAGAGCTTAAATGCTCCTTAAGTACGACAGTACTAACAATTAAGTAAATTTGTAAATATAAAATTACTATAAAGGCTATTTAAAAACAGATTTCAAAATTTCCCGATTTTCACCTTTACCTGCATAACCCTTAATACGCCAATTCTGAAATATGTACTGAATAATTATCCTTAAAAGTTTGCTATAATCGTAGGTAGGAAGAAGTAGGATGGTCAGATATTCTATTCCTTACGTCTCTCTATGAAAGCGAAAGTTATAAATACCTTGGTATGTCGGAATCCTGGAATTGCAATGATGAAAAGGCAATGAAACAATCAGTAAGGACACGTTTATTTGGTCGGATAAATAAGTACTCATTTCTTTTGCTAGGTGGCAACAAGGTCTTAGATCTTAAGGGTTAAATCATATCCTAGTTCCTAGAATCCTAGTTCATTTATACTGTTGGGATTCTAAGTTGGACTTAAACTGAATTAGACACTTAATAGAAAGGTCCAAAAATTGTTGGCAACATATCGTATGGCCCATTAATGTTCATTTTAATATATTTTTAATATTTTCGTCCTTAATAATTTTTTTGCAAGCCGTGTCGGTAAGTAGTCTACTTATCAATGTATTTGTCACTCGATTAAACACTAAAATAATTCAAACAAAGCGTAGAGGAAAATGACTTTCTATTATATGCTATCATTACGTAGATGTTAAAGTAAAATATACTTTAACATCCTTTACAAGTTGTTTCAAGCGGAACTTATTGCTACAAGATTCCCATATAACTTAAACACGTGTATAACTTTTCAACTAAACTATCAAAAATTATGGAATTCAGCGTTCAATTATTGTGTGATTTGTCTCGGAACCTACGCACGTTAATTGTTTTATACTCGCCAGGTAAAACTCGTCATTATCTTCACGCACACAATAAGAAAATAGACGAGAAAAAAATAGACAAAGGGTGACCGACGACTCAACTTTTTTCTTTATTTTAAGGCACATACCTGCCGGTGCCCAAAAAGGTTTTATATTTCCATTTGCTTTTTTATGATCTGAATAACCCGTTTCTTTCTACACGTAGTAAAAGGATGAAGTTGATGTATAATATTTAAATAATTTCTTTAAATTTGTATGCAACATTTGACCGTGGCTTTATAAACGTGACTCTATTTGAAAGACGTATTTATAAAAATGAAATAAACTCAACGAATTTTAAAGAAGTATATTTTGTATCTCAAGGTAAAAGGGGCGCTTAATAGCACCACTAATATTTAAATATTTGTTGATGTACTCCAAGTATAATAAATATGTTGAGTATATTTTATGTGAATAATAGATTATCTTATAAATAATACAGTATATAGTGAATGGCAACTCATATTCAAACATCAAAGCTGTACACATAGAGGTATTTTACTGGACTAGGGAGGAAGCTTAAAATTTATCCATTGACAATAAAGAAAAAGCAAATGAGAATATTATTATCTGTATCTCTGCCTTACAGACCTGCCTATGATTTCCCTACTCTAGAATAATAACTCTATGATCATACGGTTATGAATATTCCTTATTCATAAAGTTTCAATTACAGCTACGCTCGTGTGAACAAATTGACAATATTAAAATCTACTACGTAAGATGCCATAAACTCACTCACTCAAGTGACATAAACATACTCGTACTGCACTTAAATAAGTGCAAAATTACAAACAACAATTAAAGATTTCAGATAAATCCTCGAACACCGAGACCATTAACAAAATACGATACATAGAATACCGAATTTATTATTTAACAAGCTGTGTTGGGCGGTCTTGAGAAATATTTCAAGATGGTAGGTCATATAAAGCAAAAATAATTACCCAATAAGTTGTTATCGTTTATCAGGAGTCTTTTTAAATGAAATTTTTATATTACAGTGTACAAAAACTCGATCATGTCGGTCATATTTCAAAATGGGCTATAAAAACGGTGATTTCATCTAACTGAACGTTCTTTTGTACGAAAAATAATAATAAAATCAATAAACTATTATAATATAATAGTTTGTTTCTGAAGCTTTATATAACTTTAACACACACAACACTCACACTTCATAACACTTACACTTCTGTCTTTAAATAAATAATAACGTGTTCCAAAGAACCAGAAACAGTAAAAATCTAAAAGTAGCCTTATAATTTGCCTCACTTATACGGAGATACGGAATTTTCTATTTTCTTAAGTAATTTCACCGATAACGATAAAGGTAAGTATTTTCTAAGGAAATAGTTTAGGTAGTAAATAAGAAGAAGTAATGTCAAGTTAATATTCCACATTGTGGAGTGGACGTTGGTTCCAATGCATCAGGTATACTGGCAGCAATATGCATACATTGGTCCCAGTGAAACAAGGCTTACTCATAAAATAATCATTCACTAGTGACAAATATTCAAAGCTTAATTTTAACCCTGCATCTTGTATGAACTACTGGTTGTATAATAAAATATTAAATAAACCATACAGAGCTTTTAAACTTGGATTTATTATGGAGATTACTGTGAAATCTTTTTCCTCTAGATAACCACATTTCGTCTTTAACGACGCATCAGCATTTACCGCGTGATCGTGGTCAGGCGGAAAACGTTTATAAAAATGATACCTTCTTTTTTAGGCGATGATTACTCGTTTCTATTTATATAAATATAAGTAACTACTTATGAATGAATTACAACTTTTTTTTTTTCAACAATTTCGAGTCAAGTTGGTCGATTGATTACAAACATATGTGAGATTTATTATGCGAATATTGACACCCCGAGAACATAAATTTGCACAGCTCTATCTTTTTTAAATGATTTATAGAAGCAGCCGTTACTTTGGGATACTCAATAGTACAGAAGTTACAATAGAATTATTTTCCTTATATAATTCTGTATGCGATAACCAAAACTTTATTATTCCCTATTTATATCCAACCCCAAATAGAAAAAACTAACATATCGCATACCCTATAATTTCAAGGAATCCATAACATATAAAATAGAACGTGTAGCTTATATTTTAAAAAATGAATTAACAGAATAGAACTGACATTTCAAATTTAAACATGTCACGTACCAGTCATTTTCTACGCCTCTCCAAAACAATGCAGACCATTGGTAAAGAGCGTACCAACGTCGACAGGGTGCAAGTAATTAAATATATAATCAAATACATTGCGTGCGTATTCAAGTTAAATCCCACTTGAATAGCGTGATGCAACGGTGTATTACGTACAATGGGATAAGATACGCGATCGGAGGTTATTGGAAGACGCGGGGAATGCGGTCCGTGAGAAAAAAATATTCTCGCTTCCGATGCGCTCAGCTAGATAGCGCAGGTGGTGAACGCGCCTCACGCCGCGCCGCTCGTTTCAAAATAGCTTTTGGAGGTCCGTTTTGAAATATCTATCAGCAATTTGAATGTCAATGAAAAATAATAATTAATAATTCTACAACGTTATCTGACAAAACTATATTTGCTAATTTGAGAACCATTCGCTTTTCTTGCCCAAACAGTACCGGATAATTAGCATAATAATTTACCAAATAATTTTAATTATGTTTATGTAGCTGTAGAGATAAAAGTTCCGTAAAAAGTATTTACAAAGTATATACTATACAGTATAAGTATTTATAAATAAATAACAATTTAAATACAAAGGTGTTTTATTTTTCCAAAGTTTTTTTTTATACTGTATATATATACTTGGTAAAGATTTAGCCGTGTGGTATCAGGCTGAATAGAATAGTACCACCCTCATTTCTTACCGAGGTGTCTTAAAAGGCAACTAAGATAAGTCGGCCCGCAGTGTGGTATCCGCCTGAGTAGAATAGACTACCCTCGTTTCTTAACGAGGTGTCGTAAAATACGACTAACGTAAGTTGACGTCGGGTAGGCGGTCGGTCTTAAAAACGCAGTCATATCATGTGACAACATGTAGTGCCGACCCCACTTAAAGTGGGATAAGGGCAGGAAGAAGATAAACTTGGTAAAGATTCTAGATATAGCAAAGAGAATAACATGGTTTGTATTATTAACTGAAGCATTTTTCTTGAAGTAGAAGAGTATCTTTTCAGAGGCCTCTCCTTTGGAGGTTCTTTTAACATTAAATTTGCGTAACGTATGTGTGTATCTATAAATCAATAGGCATCATGACATAAGAACCCTCGTGGTAAGCTCTGTATTCAAACTTAACCGGTTTTTGGGGAGTTTGGAATTCAGTAGCGCGTTGACATTGTCTTTTTATTAGCTACTTATTATTGACCACGTCGTGAAGGCCTTTATGCTTTTGTTGTGGGGACACTCATCATTTTGATTTGTAAATATTTATAAAGGTTTTATCCTGGTTTCTCAGAAAAGATTATGAGATATGAAACGTATTTTTAAGAAGATTGTATAGCAATATATGCATGTCTGTGGAAAAGCAGGATTTTAATTGAAACCATTTTATTACATTAAATCGATGTAGAAAATAATGTAGTTTGATAGAAGTGTGATCATTTTTCAATAATAAATATTCAATACTCCCACTAGGTTACGTATATACACCGTGTGGTATCCAGCTTAGTAGAATAGACCGTCCTCATTTCTTACCGAGGTGTCATAAAAGTGGACCCACCGTGTGGTATCCGGTTAAATAGAATAGACCACCCACTTTCTTACCAAGGTGTCGTAACTAACGACGAAGGTACGGTGACTTCAGGCAGGCAGCCGGTCGTAAAATACATAGTCAAATCATGTGACAACATGATTATAACATGTTGTGTCGACTCCCACTATATACGTATATAAATCAGACAATTCTGACGCGAATTGTATTATTGATATTATTTTTCACATAGATAATATTGCAAAAATAAAATTTGCACTACTTTATGCTTCTCAAAATTCCATCTTACATTCTAAACGTGAAATGAATATTTAACCGACGAGTTTTAACTAGCAATCGCCAGCGGCTTCGCCCGCGTGGAATGATTAGAACTTTAACATTATAGTCTTTTGATAACCATAAAAATTGTAAAAGTGGACTAACCTTAAAAGCTAGACATATGCTGTCGCGGACTTTTAATTAGAACTTTTAGACGGAAAGAATTTTGCAATACATGATTTTAGAATAGGTTTCACCGTTTACCCAGCGCACGCAAGGAAAGCTTTAAATTTTGCCGTTTTCGTACTATGTTTTATTGCTGCTCCTCTCCTATTCATCTTAGCGTATATTCTTTAGCCTATAGCGGTTCTCGATAAATGGACTGTAAATTATCTCTTTTATTCCCCACATGACAACATGACAAGTCTCATAGCGACCCCTATTTATAAAAAAAAATAGCCTCAAATCATCGTGGTAATACCAATACAAATTATAACTTTAATATAGCACTTTCACGTGTATTACTTCCCACACCCGTACAATCAAAATACTATAAATATAACGTTATTTTTACGTTACTGTCGAGACCCGCAAATAACTGGCCCAAAAACAATAAATCAAGCGAGCTATTAAAGTCCAAGTCAATTAACGAAGATATATTTATAAAACCCATCGATTTTAGCATATTAATTTATTGAACACTTAAGCCCGCTTAAAGAATCGAGTCTTGAATTCATGTGTCATTTTATTCGTGTTAACAATGCTTTATGCACCTAATGCCAGGTTTTTGCTTCCCTTAAAAAAATGTTTATAATGAGCGAGAGAGTTCTGATTTAGGATCGATATTCTAACACTTTCAATCACCAACATATATTGGTAAAAGTTCTTATGTATCTTACATACATACATCTATATGTATCTTACATATTTTGCACCTTCGTTGCTCATTGATTCCTTTACGTATATCGTAATATCTGATAAGCAATCGTAGACCTCCATAACAACATATAAACCCTTAAGTGCATTGGGTAAGATACTTAGAGTTAAAGTTGGCGATTCAAAAGCACTTGTTTACAAGTTTATTTGAATAAAGAATATTTTGAATTAGACTCAAATGTCACAAGATCGTTTGGCTTTGAAATTTTTATAATAGTTTTTTTCCATGTTATCTTTCAAGACGATAAAGTATTCTTTCAAGATTTAGTAAGGTTTTTTATTCCAACTCCATTGTATATGACAAAATCTATAATAATGATTAGGTTATAATATACAGGCAATAGATGCCTGCTAATAATACGATAAAACAATTTTCGATAAAGTCTATCACAGTTTATGACATAATTATAATAATATCTAATATATTTATTACTATACTAATAATGATTGCTGGGACAAGGATTTAGAAACGGATTCAGAGGAGAACCACTATTAACGTTGTCGCTCATCGTATTGAGCTGATGGATTTTCGTTTGACAAACAAAAAAATTATTAATCTGAAATGATTAAATATGACACAGAAATATAAATTTGTAAGACCCTGGTCCAACAGCGGAATAAGAAGTTAGGATTATCGACTGATTATGATTCTAATTTTTTTTGCTCAACTAGTTGAAGTATCTTCATTACGTAGAGAATGAACATCACGCCCTTAATCATAGAAATGCCATTGTTGTATTACTTTGCATTTCATATAGTTGATACAATTAATCTTTCCAGGTGGAGCCTACTGGCTCTGCATCTCTGGGAGCCGCGTCCAGAGCACTTTTTGTGGAAAAAGTTAGAGCTTCCAACGCAGCATGCCAGGCGGGCGACTTCTCTACAGCCGTTGCGTTATACACAGACGCCCTAACCTTAGATCCTGCTAACCATATTTTATATAGCAACAGGTAAGGGTAAAGCTCACTTATTATACTTTTACATATGTAGCGGACCATACACCTTATAATTACAAATGTTCTTCCTTAGCTTTATGCATTAGAGCATAAGAGCATTTCAACGGAAATCAATATAGTCGTAAATCTAGACAAAATCCAAATGGTTCGTTGAATCTCCGCTTAATACAAATTTGTGCAACAAGAAGCACACATTTCGAAGTATTGTCTTCTACGTTATTCACATTTGTCATAATCGAGCCTTAGTCCTCTGCAACTCCTTGACGTGAAACCCAGTCTCGGGAGTGTACTCTAAGAACTTACCGCAGTTCGCATCTTCACTGATGTTTCAGAACCTTACGGTTCCATTGAAGCTGGAAACGCTATAAAAATTAAAACCTACACCTAATTAAAATTATAAGAGCATCGTTAATTATATTCTTATTTAATGCTTCCATAGAGAGAAGTGATATACAGATAATTTATATAAATGGTCTACATAAATAAGAATATATGAACACACCAATAATACTTATTGTACGGTTTGTTGGAAAATTCTACATTGTATTTTCTTATTTCTTATTCTATAAAAAAAATACTACTATGATACAAATTTTTTTTATTTTGTTTAAGGTCAGCTGCAAGGCTCAAGCAAGGTCAATTTGCAGCCGCCCTCCAAGATGCGACACGAGCGCGGGAACTCTGCCCTAACTGGCCTAAAGCCTATTATAGGCAAGGTAAGGAAAGAACTTTAATTACTGCACGTTTTCAATAAACCGGCTAGTCTTTTTTGAAAGTATACTCATTAAATACAAAGTCCCGCCCACTTTCTTTATACACCGTCCATCCACATACACTTTCTATATTTGGATCCTAAACGTTGCAAGAATAAAGTAAAAATAATTGAATTGATCCCCCGGTGTTCATAATACGACAATATATGACGTTTTCATTCCCATAATAAACAATTTTAGATTTCATAAAATAATATAAAGACCTCAAGATCTTTTAATCATTTTTTATACCTGCTTGACAAAATCTTCTTCTTAATTTACTTATTCTACATTTCCGTTCCATGGGAAATTTAATAATACTATATCTCATATAATTTGAAATAGGTAGACATTTGTAATTCTAACAGAAAAAGTACACTGTAATCACGTTTTACCACAAAACTAGAGCACCACAGAAAGTAGAAATAATGATCACTTATCGATATCCGCTGGAATAAAGGCCAAGTTTTAGTTTTATAGAAAAAGTCGTAATGGCTTGACGGAGATCATCAGGCTAGTCAAAAGATATTGGGTATAACATCTCAGCATATCTGTAATGTTTTTAAATGTGTAAATTAAATATGTTTATAATATTTATTTATTTATAAGGAAGACACACAGTTATACATAATTATAAGAGAAACAAACATAAACCAATAAAGCCTTAACAAGAAAAAACTTATAGAAGAACAACAACAAGTTAAATTAGTAGTAAGTAAGTAGTAAGTAGCGGCCTGTTACTATCCCACTGCTGGGCATAGGCCTCTTCTCTCCTTTTTTTTTTTGGCGAGAAGCCAATTAATAAATTGCAATTATCAATTAGACACATAAGTTTTACTAGAAAACTCATTGGTGCCTGCCCGGGGTTTGAACCCTAGACCTCCTCGGCGCATGGTGTTACCGCTGGGCTACCACAGCTTTTTAGTTAAATTATAGGTTAAAGAAAATAATCATTTATTTCATACAAATATACTCGTTAAGATACTCGTGCCAGATCCGCTCTTTCATTATATTATCTACAACTACATTTAACGTATGTGAGCATGCATGTGTGTCGCTTGTGAGAGAATAACAGAATGCGTATGAATTTTTTTTAATATGTTTTTTTTTATTTATTACACTACATATTCGAGCAATGATCCAATTTCCCCATAATTTATAATATTATTTATACATAATGATACCCAGAATTGAAAAGTCAACAAGTTGTAATAAGAAATAATGTTGGTCCTTGGCGTAAATCAAACCCGCTGAAAGCAGAGCCATTGCCGCCTGCGTAAACGGGCTATTCCGTATATCTAATAATAATGTATTATATTATGATAAAATTAAATCTACTTAATTCCTAGGTGTGGCTCTTCAATGCCTCGGTCGACATGGTGAAGCATTGGCTGCATTCAGTTCAGGGCTGGGTGTGGAGCCATCTTCACGGCAGCTCTTGGCCGCTCTTGTGGAGGCCTCCCTCAAATCTCCTTTACGAGTCACGTTGGAGCCAACGTTTAGACAGTTAGAAGCCATGAAGTTGGATCAGTCCCCATTTGTACTTATATCGGTGAGTGTTTAATCAAAAAGGATTATAAAAGATTTAAAAAAATAAGTGAATTATCTTATTTGTTTAATTTAAGCAAAAATATATTTATTTATATAAAATGCACTGTGCTTAAAAATCACTAACTAGTGAATATGCCAAATTAACTTATGCTAATTAATTCTATCTCTTTTTTACCACATCAAAAATAAATACTATTAAGCCATAAATTATTTTTTTTTGTCACAAATTATTGGGCAGTAGAGGTTTATTTTCAATTTTGATCACCCATGGTATTTTAAAAAAATTTCCGCCCAAAATTAAAATATCCCAAAGTTAAATGCGCTCAAAGTTTTCCTAAATTTATTCAAACAAAATTTCAGGTAAAATCTTGTTTTTTTTTACTTTTACTTTGGTTATATAGTATATCGACATAAAAAATAAATAAAATTTAGGTAATGTACCTGTAAAGTTAATTCTTAAGATTGTATGACCAATCTTAATATTTAACTTTACAGAGAACCGTAAATCAAAACGATTCAAAAGCAAACGAAAACCCCGAAAAAAAGATAATATTCATTAAAGTTCTGCGTGGCTTGAATAACAACAAGCTTGTAAAAGAAAGTTCATTATATAACTATATAAAAGCGCAATCACGATAATAACTGCAAATTAAGAAATTGTTAGGATCAAATTCATTTTATTATTACTTTTGTATTATGGATCTCCGCAAAATAATGCCTTATTCTATAAATTACACTAAAATCATTTTAAAATTTATACATTCTATTACATCAGGATTGTGCGTAAAATCTCAAAATATTTGCAGTAATTTAGCAGCTATAAGATAATTTTAATCCTTGTATTTGAATGTGCTCACATTTCTGCAGTTAAATATAACGAAAAAATTGCATTTCTTTATAAAATACGTGCATTATATTATTAATGACATAACAGTGATATTTTCCCATAGAGTTAGTATACTAGAGTAGAGGAGCCATGGGCATAATACACAACCAGAGGGAGGATGAATCTCGTATTACGTATATATTTGTCTAATCCTATCCTACTCATATTATAAATGCGAAACTTTGTGACTATGGATGTTTGTTACTCTTTCACGAATTTCATCGATATTAGTTCAGCGAATCCGCTGAACTAATATCGATGAAACTTGGCACAATTATTCCCTATATACCGGAGTACACTGCACATATATATATATATATATATATATATATATATATATATATATATATATATATATATATATATATATATATATATATATATATATATATATATATATATAAAAGCACTTGTTTACAAGTTTATTTGAATAAAGAATATTTTGAATTTGAATTTGAATTTGAATTTAAGCAATTCAAAATTGATTGCGAGAGCTTTTTTGTAAAAATGTTTGCCAAACTAGTAATGGACTTACGTAGTTTTTAAAGTATAGGTGTGGCAGTTATTTTTTAGTTCATTATTAGTGTGCGTGTCGTTTTTTAAATTTATTTTGAGCTGGTAAAAAGTAATTAGTGAAGTGAAGTGAATAATATAAGAAGTATCTTATATATATATATATATATATATATATATATATATATATATATATATAAGATCCTGTTAATTCTACACACACACACACACACACACACACACACACACACACACACACATATATATATATATATATATATATATATATATATATATATATATATATATATATATATATATATGTGTGTGTGTGTGTGTGTGTGTGTAGAATTAACAGGATCTTATATATATATATATATATATATATATATATATATATATATATATATATATATATATATAAGATACTTCTTATATTATTCACTTCACTTCACTAATTACTTTTTACCAGCTCAAAATAAATTTAAAAAACGACACGCACACTAATAATGAACTAAAAAATAACTGCCACACCTATACTTTAAAAACTACGTAAGTCCATTACTAGTTTGGCAAACATTTTTACAAAAAAGCTCTCGCAATCAATTTTGAATTGCTTAAATTCAAATTCAAATTCAAATTCAAAATATTCTTTATTCAAATAAACTTGTAAACAAGTGCTTTTGAATCGTCAACTCTACTGCTGGTTCGGAAAGCTGTTCCTACCGAGAAGAGCCAGCAAGAAACTCGGCGGTTGCTCTTTTAAAAATATAATTCTTAATACTATTTACATTAAGTCGTTACTGTCTTGTACAGGTTCAAAGAGAGCTATATCCACACATTCTTGTCTTCCAAATAATCTTCAAGAGTATAGTAGGCTTTCTGTATCAGCCTCTTTTTAACAGTGTTTTTAAACTGATGTAATGGCAAAGCTGAAATTGATTGCGGAATTTTATTATAGAATCTTATACCAAAACCCACAAACGAATTACGTACTTTTGCAAGGCGCAAAGCAGGAGCCGCAAGCTTATGTCGGTTCCTGCTTTGTCTATTGTATACATCACCTATCGTTTTATAATTCTTTATATTTTTACGTACATAAATAAGATTGCTTAAAATATACTGTGAAGCAAATGTAAGAATACCTGTTTCCTTAAACTTCTCTCGCAGGGAATCACGCGGTCTTAAATTATAAATGCCACGTATAGCTCTTTTTTGTAAAAAGAGTTGTCTTAAAGACGACGAGAAGCTCACTTTATAATTAGAGATCATATAAGTGATAAATGAGTTTGGATTTGTATAGCTATCAATATTCAGAAAAATCATTCATCCCTTTAAATATACAATACATTATTACATTACATTACATATTATTACTTATTACAATAAGCATTAAAGATGACTGCCAAAAAAAAAGTTTGAATGGAAAACAAAATTTGAACTTACTTAAATCAATTTGGAATTAATGGCAATTATATTTGTTTTTATATAAAAAACAAAAAAAGTCAATAAAACACCATGACTTTATAGTCGTGATGAGGTTAATAAATTTTACATAAACCTGTATAACTTTGTTGCTAAAGTAAACGTCGTAAATACAATGAACCACTTTGCGGCCATTAAGTTTTTTCTCTTCAACCAAAGCATGTACATTTTGAAGCACCCCATATTTTTAAGTATTTGACAGTGCGTGGAAATCCCATTGACATTTTAAATCGGGGAACGGAATGTTTTGAGGGAAGTTTGGTACTCGATTTTCTTTTTTATCTGTGCATATAGTACGTATCCTGATGCTTTTAATTGACTTCCAATAACTGGCCCTTATAGATATATATTTTATCTTACAATCATTATAATAAAAAATATAAAAAATAACTATAATTCCTGAATAGACGTAAAATATCTGAATATGATATAAATGCCGTCTTTTTTATTACTAAGGTGTTGAATTTTAATTGCATAATTTATAGAATTAGGCGTTACTTTGCGGACCTCTATAATACAAAAAGTAATGAAAATATTATTTTGCTATAATCCGAGATAAAATAAAATATATGTAACATTTAAGATTGTGTCGTGAAGTCTAAAATTCAAATTCAAATTCAGTTACGGAGCGAAACAATCGTTGAGATTGTGAATGAATTGTGTGTATTGTTGTGTTATTGGTGGCGGGTAGTGCATGAGTTTCTAATTCTGCATGTATCAGGATACATGCAGAATTAGTACACTCTACAAATAGCATTACATATATTTTCTTTTATCGCGTCTATAGCAAAATAATATAAATTTTTTTTATAAATTAATAAATAACTTACGTTCTTAATTAAGTAATAAATATTATTTACTTTAAAAATAAAAACAGCAAAACACGAAATTTTAATAAATTCATATAATAAAAATATAAAATACCTGTACGCAGGTAAATACCATGTAAACCGTGGACCACTGTTTAACTGGACTTAACTCAAACTGTCAACAGGCTGTTTAAATATTTGAACCTCAGAACCAATTACCTGCCTTTTACGTAGGCACCGATATAAAATTTACACATTTTTTTTCGTAATTCACACGATCAAAGTATGCGCCAAACATTGTATGATTCTGATTTCGATAGTAAGACAGAATAATAAGGCATCGCATTCCAATTATCTGCCATATATCTACGATAATTTAACAATTATGTAGCTATTATTACTATGCTACATAAAGGCAAAGGCCTTATCTCTTTTGGAAACAAAGTCGAGGTTTGAACCCATCATGCCACTCCAGTGTAAAATGGCAGTTTACACATATTGTATACATTACCCAGAGATTTCTGATTTCTTTTTTCTTTACTTTAAAGCGTACGCATAATTAATTGTTAATATTAATAAAGTACATAATGATTACAACGTAGGTACTTTATAAGACATGAGGTTTCAACTTTGAATTGAAGTTATTGTATTGATATAAAGACGGGATTATAGAAAAAAATATTATTACTTTTGTAGTATGGATCTCCACGAAGTTACGACAAATTATTTTAAACTAATACGTTATCTTCGTGTATGGAATTTATTGTATTTGGCGTATTCCAAACTTGGTTCTCGTATTCCAAAAATATTGTTTTTTTTGGATATCACTGTTTATTAACAAAGTACCACAAAAACCATACAAATAACACAAGCAAAAAAGAAAAGCGAAATTCGGCTGCTAAACAAAAGTCTTGTGAAAGAATTTTGCAGTTGCACCATTTGCATACATTCCACCCGCTGTCGGACATTCAAACATTTTTCGGTGCATTTAACGTTCGAACAATGGGACTGAGTGATCAAGACTCCATAAATACGACCCCACGTATTTAAATACAATCTGGACGACAGTTGATAGGCAGTGGGACGTATACAAAATGGATGCTACCACAAAACAGAGGCTGGCTACAAAAAAAACTGAAAATAGGACGTGGTTATTTCTTTTTATTATAGTTACTCGCGCTTAGCCGCAATCACATATTATAGGAAATGGTCCAAGATGAAACGCTCTTCTAAACAGCCAATTTAGAAACTTGAGATAATGTGCTTAGTAATGCCGCCAAAAGCTACCACAGAAGATACTCGATTCCGAGTTAAGTAATAACTTTTTTTATTGTTTATCGAACCTGTTTTTGTGTTGTCCTTGTTCTTGTCTTTATAAAAAAATTAATTGGTGAATAGAACTACTTGCTTTATTATACTTGTTTTACAAATGGCTGATTGTTCCAAGCACAATTGTTTACTGAACCAGATAAAGTATAAGAAATATAATAATAAACTTATTATAAAACTAAGTCCCCAAAAGCTGTCTGTCTGGATATGATCGATTTTTTCAAAACGTACTGAACAGATTTTTCTATAGTATTTACTAAAAGGTAGTGTAATTCTTCCGGAAGGTTTAAGTTAATAGTATATAACGTTTTTTTTAATTGTGCTAAACAAATCGCGCAGCTGTAAAACTCTCCTGCTGGGAGCATTAGTCACGTGCGTCGCGTAAACCAACATAGATTAACCAACATAGACATTTAAGTAATGTACTACAGAATTGTATATCTAAAAAAATCTACAAAAAAGTCCGCAACAACAAGTCTCTATCTCTTATGGATAACTCACGATAACTACATTTATGTTCAACATTTTAATACACTCAGGACAGCCATTAATCACATAAAGTATTTCTCTGATATTTTATTAGACAATCTTATACTATTGTAAAATGTCAAAATTAAAGATCACTGCCAGTTATTTTGATATTCGCTACTCTTCGGCTACATTGGTACTTGAATCTAATTTTTTTTTATCCCTCCAACACATTGTTAAAGGTATTTATTACACCGACTCGGCATTAGATGGCACAAAATAAGTTAGGTGATTATGACGGCGATTATATTCAGGTATTTGAATTTCGGCAGTCCTTTGTTACTGATCCGGCTACTTTTTGTTGTCTCCCATCTATAGCACTGACGAGTATTTTTTTTCTGAATATAATTGTTTCGAGTTTCATGACGTCATTGAACTTATAGAATAGAGCGATTGGCTGTGTTAAAGAGACGATACAGCGGGGATAAAAGGAATTCTAAATACCTTATGGGAAATATGATTATAAAATCATTGCGATGTACATATATGGTCATGAATTAAGTTAATGTCCTAAAATTAAGCACTTTGCGAGTGTCTTATTATTTTTTATGCTGATAGGTGACCACCCGCATTGATTCTCTTTTTCCATCCAATGTTACATAAGTAAGTAACGGCCTGTTACTATCCCACTGCTGGGCATAGGCCTCTTCTCTCCGTTTTTGAAGAGAAGGATTGGAGCTGAGACCTACCACGCTGCTCCAATGCGGATTGGTAGGTTACACATATCCCTAGAATTCTCTAGAGATATGTAGGTTTCCTCACGATGTTTTCCTTCACCGAAAAGCGTGTGATAAATTGCAATTATCAATTAGACACATAAGTTTTACTAGAAAACTCATTGGTGCCTGCCCGGGGTTTGAACCATAGACCTCCTCGGAAGAGGCGCACGGTGCTACCGCTGGGCTACCACAGCTTCCAATGTTACATAATTGGTATTAAAGACTTGATAAACTATTTTAATAAATTCTGTGGTACATTACGAAAAATTGGAAACGTTATTAGATATATATTACTAGCTGTGCCTGCGACTTCGCCCGCGTTGAAATCAGTGTATTTAACTGAAAATTTTAACTTAAAAGTCGTGATTGTAAGTTAACCTTAAGAGATAGAAACATGCTATGACGCCCTTTTTCATAGTATTTTTGTAGATCTACAAGTCCCTAATATATTACTCTAGTGCGCACACGACTTAAGCTTCCAGCCAGCGAGTTCTTTTACAAAACCGCGACCCGACTTTTTCAACACATTTAGACAAAACCGTTATATATTATCAACCTAAACCATCCAGTAGAATTGCTGTACCTTTTAGTAAAAACCGTACATAAATCAATCGATCAATATATTTTGAGAAAATCGATCACATACATACAGCTTTTGGGACTTTGTTTTATAATAAGTATAGATAGATGACCCTAATCAACACTCTTTTTTTAAACATCGATATACTAACCATATGTTCTTACAATAATATTTTTTTCGTCAGAAATATAATATTGAAATAAACCAAGACTTATCTAAACCTGACTCCAGCCTACTTCAACGTTATTTAATGGTTAAGTTATTTTACCACATAAATGTACAAGACACTGAATTCACAAAAAGTATATTTCGTGATTTACTTTAGGAGTAAATCGAGTCAGACATTAAATAAAAGATTTAGGTACATTAAAAATTCGTAACTTTTTATACAACCAGCAAATTATACTTAAACTCACATTTTACTGTATCAGCCCATTATTATATTTAGTTTAGCGAAGTGAATTATATACGAGTGAGATCAAAGTGATCCCAACGTTTTTTATGGAGGTATATTAGTATTACACGACAAACATTTTATGCACTTTGTATTTAATGGATAATAAATGAGTGAAGATATCTACACGTATAAGCTATTTTGCTGATAGCAAACCATTAACATGTATTAGCTTACTTTTATGAGGTTCGTATGTAGATTAAAAGTCAAGTATCGGAAAGCTAACATCGAAATAAACAATATATTTAAACGGGTTTTTATAATCTACTTGTATACTAATATTATAACTGCGGAAGCCTCTATGTTTGTCTATCTACCTGTCACTGTTACGCTTTCACTACTAATTTTCTTATAATATTCTTGTAATTTGGTGCTGCATCTTTTATTAAATTAACGTTACAATTAAAACTTATTTACCGGGGTAACATAACAGTAGTTTTCTTTATCTAAATAAAGAAAACTACTGTTCTTATTGTTTTTTGTTACGAAAAAACACTTTATATTTGGGGGTACTTTAACGCTTAACTTGACCCGCAAAAAGAAGCAGGCAAAACTATTAGCTATATAATATGTTTTCTTCTATACTCATCTTGAATCACGAGCTACTAGTAAGTAGCAAGAACTTTTAAGTAGAAGAATTAACTGTATTTTCACCCTTCATGTAATTTTAAAAGTTCATTAAAAATCAAATCAATCAATGAAACTTATGTGCAAACTTACTAGTATATTTACTTTTTATATTTTGTTTACATAAAATCTCTTAGTATCGCTATCTTCAAAGTATTTTTAAACGAAACAACTTAAAATTGTGTCTATTCAAACTTTGGTTACTGTGTTTTATAACAGGTTTGTGTTTTATCTTCACAAATAGTAAAGTGATGTAACCTCAGACTCAACGCTCAAGCCTGGAAGAGATTTATGCAATTATATACTCGTAACTACTAGAACTATATCTATCAATAATTCGACTCAATGTGAAGTTCTAATACACTAATAATGAATAATTTATAGAATTAAGCGTTACTTTGCGAAGATCCATAATACAAAAGTAATAATAAAATTATTTTGCTATAATCCGCGAAGAAGTAAAATAGAAAATATATATAATGCTAAATGTAGAGTGGACAATCGGTTATCCGTCGATAATCGGTTGTCCACTCTATTTAGCAAAATAATTTTATTATTACTTTTACACTAATAATACTATAATCAGCGATAAAAGAAAATATATGTAAGGCTTAATTTAAAGTGTACTATTCGTTCATGTACATGATACATGCAGAATTTGTAACTACGCGCCACCGATAACACAACAGTACACAAGCACTGTGTACTGTGTAAGTGCTGCGATGGCCTAGCGGTGCGACCGTGTGAATCTCTAGAGATGATCATGGGATCAAACCCGGGCAGACACCAATGAGTTTTTCTCTTAAAACTTATGTGTCTAATTGATAATTGCAATTCATCACACGCTTTTCGGTGACGGAAAACATCGTGAGGAAACCTGCATATCTCTAGAGAATCCTAGGGATATGTGTAACCTACCTGTGGTAGGTCTTAGCTCCAACCCTTCTCTCCAAAAATGGAGAGAGGAGGCCTATGCCCAGCAGTGGGATAGTAACAGGCCGTTACTTACTTACACAAGCACTGCACACATTCACCACCACAATCTCAACAATTGTTTCGTCCCGTAACCGAAGCATCATCAGGAGATAGACACAACGTCAACGTCAGGGAGGAGGGAGGGAGAAAAATCAATCTAGCTGGGTTTTATGCATAATAAAATTTATATTGATTGGCAAAAATACATTGCCATGAACGGTCAAGTCAGCGTAGCTTATTCGGTAACGGACTGTCTCGAAAAATGTAAATACCTAGAATTGATCCCCAACTACATAATAATTTTTTTCTTTTTTTTTAAGTTTCTTTTTTTTTATTTTGTAAAAAATTACCCGGTACTTTCTATTTATTCACGTACACTCAATATATATTCTGACAGGTCGTTGGTCAAGAGCTATTGGCGGCTGGGCAGTACCAGGCTGCTGTCACGGTCCTAGAAGCGGCATTAAGAATTGGATCCTGTTCCCTTAAACTAAGGTATGTATTTGCTTTGGCAATCACCATTGATCTAGAGAACTATGACATCTGTAGCCTTAGAGAAATATTGATATTGTCATTGGATATGTTTGAATCGGCTTTTAAAGTGTGTGTTTCCTTTACCCAAAACTAAAACAGTTTTGATTTACTTAAGTCATATTTCTACACAAACAGGATTTAAGGTTTGTTTAATGTTTTACGAGTATTTTAAAGTTGAATCTAGCGTTAAGGTATTGTCACAGGTCCATTATTACTTTCCATGTTTATGAATAAAGCTATAGTAATGCTATTATATAAGTATTATATTATGCTATTTTACCCGCCGTGTGGTATTCGTGTGAGTAGAATAAATAGACCACCCTCATTTCTTACCGCGTAAAATATGACGAAGGTAAGTTGATTTTAGGAAGGCGGCTGGTCGTAAAATACGTAGCCAAATCAGGTGACATGTTTATAACATGTTGTGACGACCCCACTGAGAGTGGCATGAAGACAGCAAGATGATGATATAAGCAAATTGCGTTTTACATTAACGATTTTTTTGCTGTTTAATAAATACCCAACCAACCTTCTTGCTTTCTAAATCAATAAATATTTGATGAATTAGTATGTCCTTCATATTCTGAGCTAAGTCAGTGTCACTCTGCAGGCGATGGATAGATGGGGTATTTTTACGGGGATCAATTAAAAAATCAGAACCGAAGCATACACTACCGATATAACTCAACGACTTACGAAGCTGACGTAGCCTTTAGAGTTTCACATAGTACGATGAAATAATGAACGTATGAGTCCTAAGGTTCTGCTTACCACTTGAAAACAATGTCAAGCAATAGACTTTTATCGGTAAAAAAAGAAGATATGCTGTAAGTATTCTTCGAACTGATAAAGCAGCTGACCCTTCGGGTACACGGAGTTTAAGGGTTTTTCCTTCTTTCACATCCGAACATAGCAGTGCATCGTTGTGATTTATTAATAGAGAGTTAAAAGTATTGGAAAGTTATAGGCTACCTTTTAAGTCCAATTTTAAAATTTTATGTTTCATTTATATCCAATATGTCAGATAAATTCTTACCACTAAATACACCATTAGCACGGCTCAAATCTTAAACGAAGACAAATTATTCGAGATATTCGCATTCATTAATATTATATTATTATTTTTAATCGTGGATTGTGTTACGGTTGATAGTATGGCGAGTAGGGATACCAGCTAGCACCCCAAGTTACAAGAAATTCCTGCAATATTTAAATTGAAAATGTACTACATTATAACAGCCATATTTTTCCTTTACAATTATTCAATAATTTGGAAGCAATTTTCTCGAAAGTCAACCAACATATTGACGGCGACAATGTTTTTTATATTATTGATGTAACTATTTGAAGGATGTTGTACATGACATACATATGTTGTAACGATGTAATATAAATAAGGATAATTGACAATAATTAACTCCATAGAACTTTAAGAAGCTATAAATAGTCATAAGATGATTTTATTTAGTTCAAATTAAATAGCACAGTATATATCAAACAAAATATCGTACTTCCGAATGCAAAGTTGAATCTCTATACATGAAAATTCAACTTTCATATATTTGCATAAACTTGCTCTAATGTATCAATTGACTGGAAATTGTATCTACACGTTCCTTTATTATTACTGTTTTCATGGCCTTTTTTGCAGTTTTCTGAAAAATAGGACTATTAAACCTTTAATAATTAATATTAAATTGAGTGATTATAATGTGGTATTATAGTAATACGTATAAATTTATAAAGTATTATTTTCCCAGTTCGTATATACAAATCGAATGAAATATTGACGCTAATAAAATTTTTACAGAATCATATGATAACAGTTATACATAATAATCACAACGAAATGTTTGGAAATGTGAATTCCCGGATGAATTTATAAATTCGATCCGGGAATGCATGAGAGCCTGGTAGCCTTACTTGACAGTGGTGTAATTTATATGTGCTTAAGGACGGTATCTTTGGCGGAATTTCGACGTTTTGATTTATTTCGTACCGCGACCACAGAAATAAAGATGTATAATGTTTCATGCGACGTCGGGTTTAATAGGTTGGCTTATTTACGTTGGTTATTTTTTTATTCTTTACAATATGATAAAAGTTCGCAAGTTATATTTTGGTTACTCTCATTTCGTTTGTATACTTTCACAAATTGATATTCCTGTGCGGTTTAGTGTGTACCTTTTTTGTGGAATTTTTTTTTTTATTATAATTACCCACACTGGACCATTAAAAGCACGAAATCATTAGCAAGTATAAAAGGATTTTTAACCTGTATGTTAGATTGGTATAAAAGCTTCAAAAATTTTATCAATATTGCTTCAGCGGATTAGCCGTAATCGGACAAACAGACTTATACAGACTTTTTAATTTATAATATTAGTATGGATAAATACAATTTCTAAATGTCAATATTAATCTAAATACAAAGTAACCCTACATGTTATTGTTATCTTAGAGAATTGTTGTTTATTAGGAATTTTTATTAAATAATTCACATCGTTTATTTCGAAACACTATTTTTAGTCCATTATTCTCAGCCATTTATGGTTAAATGTTGAAACTATTTCCATTGCGTCAGGAATCAAACCTGTAGCGGGCGTTGAAACCCACACTTCGTCGCGATGTTATCTCCTTGATGGATCGAATCAGAATAGATACGGCCGTTCAGTGAGAACTCTTAAGTCGATAAGTAGGGTCATTTATTTTTGATTATTATCGATATAAGATAATTGCTGACTGATGACAATATATAAGGCGCAGCTGTATCTGGAATCGGAGCTCCAACCTGTCAAAGATCGGGTTACACTACATTAAAATTACGCTACTTAAACGTCCACTAGTAAATGTGGATTAAAAAGTATGACTGGTCTACCGTGTCACGGGTTCAAACTCCGAATTGGCACTTATTAACTAATTAGTATTTCTGAAAAACTGCCGTGAGGTATCCGGATGAGTAGAATAGACCAGCCTAATTTCTTAACTAGGTGTCGTAAAAGGCTACTAAGGTAAATTGGCCAGTCGTGTGGTATTCGGATGAGTAGAATAGACCACCCTGATTTCTCACCGAGGTGTCCTAAAAGGCGACTATGTTAAGTTGTCCTGCGGTGTGGTGTCCGGCGACTTTTTTTGTTGACGTTGAAGTTGACTTCGTTGGATTTCTGAAAAGTTTATGTGCCTGATTGTTGCCTGGTTGACAAATCATCATAAGCGATGCGAACAGTAAAGGAATAGATTATGAGAATAGGTAGGTATATCTCAAGAGAATTCCTGTGATAAGCGTAACCTACCAATCCGCAGCGTTGTAGGTTTAATTTCCAAACTTTCTCTTTAAATGAAAGGAACAAGTTTACTTTACTTAAAATATTACTTAAATGAAATATAATAAATCATCATCTTCCTGCCCTTATCCCACTTTTAAGTGGGGTCGGCACAACATGTTACAAACATGCTGTCACATGATTTGGCTGCGTTTTTACGACCGGCCGCCTGCCTGACGTCAATTTACCTCTGTCGTATTTTTTGACACCTCGGTAAGAAAGAGGGTGGTCTATTTTACTCAACCGGATACCACACGGTGGGTCAACTTACCTTAGTCGCCTTTTACGACACCTCGGTAAGAAATGAGGTTGGTCAATTCTACTCAGCCGGATACCACACGGCGGGTCGACTTACCTTAGTCGCCTTTTACGACACCTCGGTAAGAAATGAGGGTGGTACTACTCTATTCAGCCGGATACCACACGGCATAAATGAAATATAATAAATAAATAAAACAAATAAATATATGGGACACTTCACACACGGTCGTCCGTCCCTAAAGTAAGTAACTTAATACTTGTGTTATGGGTGACAGAAAACTGGTGAATATATATATATATATATATATATATATATATATATATATATATATATATATATATATATATATATATATATATATATATAAGGCCCTCGGCGGGAATCGAACCCGCGACCCGTGAAGCAGAAGGCAGGGTCACTACCCACTGCGCCAACGGGCCAGTCATAATTCTTCTAATAGAACATCTAATAAAAAAGAAGCCTTGAAATAAGCCTCCTGTCTCCGACCATATGTAACAAATGTGAAATGTACTCCGCTATTTCAGAAATTGCACATTAATTAACCGTCCAATATAACATGATTCTTATCGATAATATACACTAGCAGTACACAAAGATTAATACTATTTGCATTCGCCTGCCCATATCGTAAATCTTCCTTCATTTCTTCCAAGTAACTGTCAGTAGACAAACAAATTCCATTAATCTCTCCGAGTATACTATCATTAAGCATCAATTCCGGGAGTTAGACGACAAATGCGATTAGTCCTTGTCAAATAGCCTTTGATAAAGCAGTTTTCACACGTGTGATTGATATTGCGATGGGAAAATTTTGAAAGATCATATTATGAGTGCCTTATTGTTACATGGAAACTTCGGTTATGATTTAATATTATTGATAATACGATAAAAAATTACATAGCACTATGTCCTTAGTTAGTATCACAATAATTTCTTAGCTTTTTGGCAGATTTTTTGGGAGTGACCTTAAATTCAAAATTCCAAAGCAGCACACACATAAAAAACTCATAGTGAAACTCGGTTTGACTCAGCGGATTACGCTGGCTGAATTTGGCTTACTTCCGTAGCATTATGTCTTATTAGATGTCTAATGGGCTAAATGCGCGGATATTAAAAATACTATTGAAAATAGCAACTTAATACTGTCCCCAGTGCAATGAAGTTAAAAAAGGAACATTTTATTTGATTGATAAAAACTGTTTGTATTTGAGCATGGAAGCAATTATTTCGTGTTTCCTGCAATAAGGGGAAGGAAAGGAAGAAACCTGGAAGATAAATATATATTTGTCAGTATTCGTTTATTTTGTTAACAGGGGCTCGGTCTTCAGTGCATTATCATCGGCTCATTGGGCCTTAAGCCAGTTGGACGCAGCAATTAACTACATGCAACAAGATTTAGCAGTTGCAAAGTCCCTTGGCGATACGGCTGGTGAATGTCGAGCACATGGCAATCTTGGTGCCGCTTACTTCAGCCAAGGATCATACAAGGATGCGTTGACTGCTCACCGGTATCAACTAGTATTGGCTATGAAGTGTAAGGTGAGTTACACGGTAGAACAATTTTTTTAACATAAGTAATCGGATGAACAATAAAGAAGGTTTTGAAATAATAGCACATATTTAAAAACCGTGTGGTATCCGGCTTGATAGAATAGTACCACCCTCTTTTCTTACCGAGGTGTCGTAAAAGGCGACTAAGGTAAGTCGACCCGCCGTGTGGTATCCGGCTGAGTAGAATAGACCAACCTCATTTCTTACCGAGGTGTCGTAAAAGGCGACTAAGGTAAATTGACCCACCGTGTGGTATCCGGTTTAGTAAAATAGACCACCCTCTTTCTTACCGAGGTGTCGTAAAATACGACAGAGGTAAGTTGACGTCAGGCAGGCGGCCGGTCGTAAAAATGCAGCCAAATCATGTGACAGCATGTTGTGCCGACCCCACTCAGAGTGGGATAAGGGCAGGAAGATGATGAGCACATATTTAAAAAAAAGTTACGTCTAAACGTATTTTAATATTAGAAAGCTATAATCTGCAGATCCATAATATTTATATAATACTAAATGAAGAATGCACTATGATTTCTCATACGTTATCCATGCAGGAATAGTTTGAACAATGACTCATAATTATATCATATTATATACGACGTCTCAGGTACAAGTACTAGGACTTGTACCCGAGACGTTGTTCGCGTCAAAATAATGTCAAAATGTCAAAATATCCACAACTATGTATGTACTATATTTTTGTTTCGGAAAGAAAACGACATGGAAAACTTTTTAATACAATATGTTAGCCCGGTCTATAAGCTTATTTTTTTAATTTCCTCAATATTGCTCGCAACAGATTATCCGTGAAAGCGTAACAGATAACATTTACAATATTAGTATGAATAGTACACATTCATTAAAACAGTCTCAACGATCATTTCACCCAGTAGCTGAAGCATCAAAAGGACAAAGAGCGAAACAAAGTAACGGTTTCTTTTTTAAATAATATCAAGGTATTTATTTTCCAATACGATTCTGTACTGAACCTGATGTGCGGCTAACTGTCGCACCTTTTAGCGCGTTTCCATTATATTTTACTATAGGAGTGATAATATTGAATTCAAAAGCGTGCTCATAATAAATGCCTATACAAAATTATTACTATCTGAACAGCAAAGTATCCTGCCGTTCAGTTTTTCTACACCATTCTATGCAGAAACCGGTAAAATGTATGAGTCTCAACTCTCACATATATAACTACTACTCTAACTCTACCAGGCCAGCGTATCTCATCTTAGATTACATCATTACTTATCACTTGGTGAGATCGCAATCAACTGACCTGCCAATGATGCCACAAAAACATCAAGAGCGTTTAAAATATCTGTTTATGTATTTACGATGTGTAAAAAATAATTATTTTGTAAGAATCAAAGCATCGTGTTTAACTTAACGTTCATGATATATTTTATTGACATGTTACGACATACATCTTCTTACTTTATCTTTCTTGAGTCATGGATTTCCTTAATGGGCTCCAATATATAACAATTTCTAATTTATTCTTATTCCCTTAAAAGCGTCATTAAGTAGTAGACATTTCTGAAATAATTAAATAAAGGTCAGTTAGTGCTAGTACTAGAAGGTTCACTAAATATTATGGGATTTTGTGCAATAATATTTGAAAGAAAATAAATATTAGTGTATCATAACATAAATATTCCTGTGAAATTGGAATTGTGATCATGACGAGACTGATGAATCTCATCTGATGTCCCTTAACCATTATTATTCAATCCATATCGATAAATGATAGACTACCGTTGTATACACTCTATACATATATTTATCTATATATATTACAATACTAGCGGCCTGCCCTTGCTTCGCACGGGTATAAAATATATATCCCATGTCAGTCAGTGTAAAAAAATGATTAAAATCGATCCAGTAGTTTTGTTTTATTCATTACTGCCCGTGGCCCGCAAGCGTTAAATTTGGAGAAAAACAATTTCCTCTCCCTATACCAAGACGATTTCCTGCTATCTTTGGAATATCTAAACTCATTCATACTAAACTCATAGTACACTTTTACTTATTTACTTTTACATTTTACCTATGTATTTTATTTTTACAATTAATTACAGAGTGTCTTTAAACAAACTCTAAAAGATTCGAAGTGCTATAGGGTGAAGCGCGGCGTCCTCACGGCATTTTAAATCTGTAATATCTCCGAAAATGTTCACTTAAATTGCATGCTGTAAACGGCCATATTGATCTATATTAAATCAACAATTTATTTAAGGTACTCAATTGGATAAGGATTAATGCTGTATTGTATAAAAATTGCTTTGAACATAAGGCATCATTTTTCGTAAAAAGTAAATGAAAAAAACTGCTATTGTGGGTTATCCATAAGAGATAGATATATACCATCGCGGACTTTTCTGTAGACCTTTTTAAGGTGTACAAATACTTAGTACATCATTTTGATAAATCTCGTAGGGTTTAGACTGCGTTTGGAATGTAAGCCGAAAAAAATGTAATTATATACAGAAATCTCAAAAATTACATTATTTCTCTACTTCGTATTGAATGTTATTATACGTACAAACCTTCCTCTGGAATCACTCTATCTATTAAAAAAAACCGCATCAAAATCGGTTGCGTAGTTTTAAAGTTTTATGCGTACATACGGAAATATGGACTTTGTTTTATAATATGTAGTGATATGTATTACTAGCGAGCTTTTTCTTCGGCTAGATGTGAGACACCGAGAGGTGATCCCATCAATTCGCAATAGACTGTGTGAAGTGAGACTCGCGGTAACTCCTAAGATATTTCTTTAAACTTTTTTGACTTTTTTGCTCAAGGTAACTAATGTAATTAAGTTGATAAAGATAAATACCATTCAAAATTCTTCATTGTACGTGACTTTTCAGAATAAGTTTGTGTCCTTGGCAACTACTTGCAAATATCTGATTATAATCGTTACTACCATTCTGAAAGTTCTATATTAATACGATATTATTGTTATTTGTTATATTATTTGATTTTTTCAATCACTAAATTTACTGAGGATGGTTATAGGGCTATCATATAAAGACCACGATTATGATTCTCTAACAATTACATGCGATCGTATAGTATTCCATGAGCACTCATAAATTAAAAATGCAATAAAAAAAAATTAACAATATTTCAATGTACAAAATAACACCTACCTATTAACGTGGAATTTTGAAGTCCGTCAATGACCTCAGTTGTGGTTTATTCTTTATTAAGCTGTACGTAATTACGAAGTGTGGTTTCTTTTACAAGTGAGTCTAAAATCATTATGGGTAAATTGGTTTGTGCGATTGAATTAAAAATTATGCGTAATGTGCAAACTTCGTTACTTTGGTTTTGTGAAATTACTCCTAAGAGGTATTTACATAATATCTACGTTATATCGATATTTACTCATATCGACATAGCAGCCGACGAGTCTTATTGGTATCATCAATTCAATTTTAATAATAATAATAAGCCCTATTTGTCATATGTAAGAAATAAATAAATAAAATAAAAAAAATTGAAACCGGTTACGAAATCTAGCTACGAAGATGAAATAAACAATAACAATAAATTGAATGCTAATTATCTGTTTGTTTTTGAAATACTAAACATAAATGAAAATTGACAAACTCTGTTAGGGACCGTATTTTTTTGGGTGTCTATATAAGATCCGTATTTAGTCCGTAAGGTCCCAATTTTAAAATTTAGAATATTTAATAAATCAGATCTCTAATACTCGTATGTATCCTTACTCTGCCTACTAACTTAAATGGAAAAGTGTGTTGCAACAGATTGATGTAATATTATTAGCTTAAAAAGTTTAAGAGCCGTAGGGTGACTTAGGCGTTTTTTATACCAATACCCAATACCCATGCCTCGGACATACCTTATTCTGTAGTTGTCGTTGCGGTGTAGTTTTTTTTCATAAACTGACCCAGAGTGGCTTATCCAAACATTAAAGTCAAACAAATTTTATGTTTAACAAAAAAAAAATACGAAGAAAAAAAGCCGGCATTATAAATTAATAAAACGTACTGACTAATATTTCAAGATAAAGATAATAACTGCAATTAACAGGCTACATAAATCGTATTTTACTACATCATCTTCCTGCCCTTATCCCACTCTAAGTGGGGTCGGCACAACATGTTATAAACATGCTGTCACATGATTGGGCTGCGTTTTTACGACCGGCCGCCTGCCTGACGTCAACATACCTCTGTCGTATTTGACGACACCTCGGTAAGAAGAGGGTGGTCTATTCTACTAAACCGGATACCACACGGTGGGTCAACTTACCTTAGTCGCCTTTTACGACACCTCGGTAAAAAAAGAGGTTGGTCTATTCTACTCAGCCGGATACCACACGGCGGGTCGACTTACCTAGGTCGCCTTTTACGACACCTCGGTAAGAAATGAGGGTGGTACTATTCTATTCAGCCGGATACCACACGGCGTATAAATCGTATTTTACTACATCACAAGAAAATAACATACGTTTGTGTAAACGGACCATCTGCAAGCTTTACATTCTAAGGAATTATAATTAGCGAGCAGTTGCGCGTGAATCTTCTGTAAACGTCTAAAATCACTTTCTCTCAACGCATAAATATGTTGTTTTACTAGAACCGGTGTCCACTTTGATCCTGCCTTATTGTGCCCAACCTTGGAGCCAACTAGTTTAACATAGCATAGCATAACAAAATGCTTAAATACAAACCATGAATGCCAATGTTTGGGCACAGTAAGACTTTCGAAATGTGAATATTTCAGACTATAGCTTTCAGTAACACACAAGAAATATAAGATTTATTGAACGTAAATAAAACGCTCTATAATTCTGTCGTGTTTCAGAGATACCAAAATTAACAAACTTTTGTATCGGGATAGCATTACGGGTAAATTTTTACACCGCATCGTAATAACCACCAATTGCAGCATCTAAGTGAATGTTATGAAGAAAACTTGATGATAGAATAATTAACTTATTTTTATCTTTGTAATTATATTTATTTATTTGTCGCAGTGGATTCTAAAAATATGTCCATGTATTATACTCTAAGCTTTATTTATCACCAACTGCCAACGCCAATATTGGAGCAAACTCTCCCAACTTGCACTTAAGAGCACAAATAGTAAAATCTTATTGAGCCCTTTGAATCGCCGGCGGTCAGTAATGTTAATTTGCAGTTAAAGCACAAGACACTGCACTTTATTGCAGCAGTGTAATGACGTTTATGGATTACTATTCTTTTTATATCAGCCTGCCTACATATGAATTAACGTTTTGTAGAGACACTTAATACGGGGATGCTAAATGAAAAAGTTAACCACGTATCAGTGACTGGAAATACCGGCTTTATATCTGTCTCTTGATAATTGTCTGAAGGTATAAAAGATGAATCAATAGCCTTGTAAAAGGAATAGAAAAGACTTATCATTCTTAACGTATAGTTTAAGATAAGCAATAAATGTATCGAAAGCGTTGATTATAAAATATCATCTTGAATCACTTGGGATAAATAATAAGTCATGCCAGTACACTCACCTTTCTTAACTTTAGTACTTATTGACTAAATTACTTTCTTAAAAACTCTTCTGCCGTCAAGATCTCAATCTGGTATTATTGATATTAGATTATGAACAAATTTAAAATTTAACAATTACAAGCAATATAGATGAAATTTAGCAACAGAAATAAAATAGCCTTGCGTTTCTAACAGAAACCTGAGTACTACAAAGTATAGTAAAAAAACTAAATTTATTATTAGTAAATCAAAAAGAATCATATAATAATAATAAGTTTATATAAAATTGAATTAATTTCACATACAGATATAAATTATAAGAAAAAGTGTCACTACTCCAAATACGAAGCATAAAACCCAACAATCGTAAAATATTTATTTTACGCGTTCCACGCGAATAGCTGAAGACAAAAACTTTCTGCCGGCTCAAAATAGCCGAGAAATTGTAGCGTGCTTGGAATATATAATTTATTTATAGTATACAAGATTATTTAAACCGTAACTAATACACCAACTTAATTTATTGTATGTACTCTAACGAAAATGATTATTATTATAAATCGAACTCCTGCCATTTTAAATACATATTTATTTTTAAAAGTAATTATATAATATTTCTAACAGCGAACATCTAATAGTTGCATTACTCATACATTGTTACAAGTGCCAGATATTTAGGTTTATTTCAAAATCATTGGACGATATGAAAAAGGAACGAACGGCCTGTTACTATCCCATTGCTGGGTATAGGCTTTCTCTCTCTGTTTATCGAGAGAAGGCTTGGAGCTAAGACCTATCACGCTGCTTGGTAGGTTACTCATATCCCTAGAATTCTCCAGATATATGCTCTAGAGGTTTCTTTACGATGTTTGCCTTCGCCGGAAAGCGTTATTTATACGCCGTGTGGTATCCGGCTGAATAGAATAGTATCACCCTCTTTTCTTACCGAGGTGTCGTAAAAGGCAACTAAGGTAAGTCGACCCGCCGTGTGGTATCCGGCTGAGTGGAATAGACCAACCTCATTTCTTACCGAGGTGTCGTAAAAGGCGACTAAGGTAAATTGACCCACTGTGTGTTATCCAGTTGAATAAAATAGACCACCCTCTTTCTTACCGAGGAATCGTAAAATACAACTAAGGTAAGTTGACGTTAGGCAGGCGGCCGGTCGTAAAATAGGTAGCCAAATCATATGACAACATGTTTGTAACATGTGGGATAAGGGCAGGAGGATGATGAAGTTACTGACATTTATCTTACTCGATAGCTTAATTTTTCACGACTTGTTTATAAGAACTATGACTGAGGCCATAAGTTCCCACCACTTAAAATAATAAAGTTTTCTTAAAATACCAAACATATCAATATATTATCACGTTACCCACTTTTTTTTATCTGGCTAAGAGCAAATCTTATGTATTTATACATTATATTATACGACAAAGAAGGTATCGATCATAAAATAATTATTATAAGAAATATTCTTTAAGGTTCCATGTAACAAAACCTTTTACGTAATAGACTCCATCTTCACTTATTATCAGTTAAGACAGTGGTCAAACACAAACCTGTTATCTCCAAAAAGCATCTTCCTGTTTTTTCCTAATGCACTTTATCAACTTATCACTCTTCATCCGTGAAAGTGCTTATCGTAACGCATTAGACTGCATGATTGATAAAAGCTTTATCTTATGAATATTAACCAAGATGAATAAATTATAAAGATGAATACCATAACCGGACCTATTTTTTTTAGTAAAAATCAAGTTTTCCCTTACAATTTGACTTTATTAGTGATAAGAGATGGAAATGTAATCCAGTAATGAAGACATCTGCAACCAGTGATAATTAGTTATCTTTAAGATTTTTCTAATTTTACAACGTTTCAATTATGTGTAGAACGATCTAAAACAGCTAAACATAGTTCCTACATAATCAGTATAAATATTATTAAGTACATTTTTTTAATAATTGATCCAACCGTGCGTAAACACAATAAATAACATGTAACTTATGACTAAGTTATTTATCATGAATATTTTACTTACATGCTATATTATTAATGAGAAAGTCTGTCTTTCTGTTACGGTGAAAGCATACTATGACTGTCCGCTGAATGAAATTTGGAAAATTAATACTTTAGTAAAATAAAAGATTAAAAAACCCGTTTTCTTTTCGAAAAAAATATTACTTTAATCAAGGTATTTTAACACTAAATTTGACGTTAACGAAGTCGCGGGTATAACTAGTATACAAGAAATACAATAAAAACTTAAACTAAAATGCACAATCTTTTAACAATTTATACTAGAATACATCTTAGACACTAACACTGATAACTGCGACAAAAATCGCAAATAATGACGATGCTGACTGCAAATAATTCAACTGTATAACTTACAACATCATTTGCAATGATTGGCTGTACCAACCTGTTTCTTTTTAATGATGCTTTTATACCACATTACCCTAAAAGTGGACATCCACCCAATTATAGAAAAATTCGTTGAGTTATACATATACAAAAAAATGTCTCTAATAATGAATTTACGCGCGCTGATGTCTAAGAATTCTAGTGTAAATTAAATTTAATTCGTTAAACATTCACATACAAATAAACGAGCCCATCACGCATACCCTAAGCGAACTTATAAACCGCGAATAATTTGACAGTAACACGTCTGGCGCGCGCTTCATTAGGGAATGCCTAGAATAACCGGCACAGCCAGGGCTGACAAATATCGTGTGTAACTGCACCCTCGAATTAATTGCTAGCATATTCTAATTTATAGAAATAAACGTTACTTTGCGGAGATCCATAAAAGAACAGCAAGAACAGATTATAGCTGTTTCTGAAACTATACTTTTCTAGCCTATTTAAATATTTACAAAGATATACCAAAAATTGTAAAACTTTTCTTTTATTTTGCGTCCAAACATCATTACAAATTTTCGACCTTTTTTATCGCATAGCCTATATGATATATTCGGATAAATTCGCACTAAAAGAGATATGAGACATCTTGAAACCAGAATGGCAATGGCTTATTACTTTATATATCTCCATTTGATTTTAGTTGTCAATAGTGAAATTTCGTAGAACTTTCAAAATAATAACATTTTGGCGACCCTAAACTACTGAGGTGCAAATTACACTTTAAAAACAGATTGAATATAAAGCGATTTTGTGATGGTGTTGATTTGTGCTTTTTTTCTAAGATTTTGCGGCGGGAAATGAATACAGAAGCGTTTATGAACCAAAACTTTAAATCGGTCGTTGCGTCTTCTAGCATATTCTGCTGCTATTTGTGTATAGAACCTTATAAAATATCATATATAAAAACTGAAGCTGAATTTCTTTTTTGTTGAAGATTGACTGAACGCTATATTGACAATCATGCCACGTACTTTATGGGTCAAGTGCCTGCCTGAACGCAAATAGTTATGGCCATTCCCGAATTAATAACCGTATTACCCAGCATTTTAGACCTATAGTAGTGTTTGTGTATTAGAGTTGCATTAGCTATGAAAGTGAAGTACCTTCCCCTACCAAGTAAACGGATTATTAAATTAGATTAACTATATAATTACCATTTTCATTAGCGTGTCTAGTCGATAAAGAACTAAGTCGATAAAGAAATTAAAAATAAGTATTATGATAATATAATTATGTCATCCGTTGAACCTACTAAATTTACATAATAAGTCATTAATTAAGTAACACATAAAATCGAGGCACAAGCACTACACACGTCAAACGTACAAACTCAACAATGGTTCCGCCCCGTAACCTAAGCATCATCAGAAGATAAGACCCCAAAGCTTTGCGATTTTGTCGTCGTAAATGTGTATTGTGGTGGCAGTTGTTGAGTTTTGTGCATGTGTTTTTACGAATCATTTATGTATCAGGTATAAAGACGGATAGCCCACTCTACATTTAGAAATTATATATATTTTCTATTTACTTAATCGCGGATTACAGAAAAATAATTTCGTTACCTATTACTTTTTTGTATTATGGATCTGGGATCTGCGAAAAATAACACCTTATTCTATAAATTAAAATTAACACCTCTCATTTCCAAACTCCATCTTCTCTTTTATTTTTTGGCAAATTGCTTAACAAGTTAAACATTAATGCTACTTAACTCAGAATTATCACGTTTACCGAGAAAGACATAAACGTTGAATAAGCTTTCTAATAATATATAATTACACAAAATAAATGTTATCATATGAAACGCACGATAATAATGTAATATTTGTTTAATAGAGTACTAAACAAAGTTTACACTCCATGTTAATTTTTGTTATAAGATTGGAGAACATTGTCCAACGGAAAGTGACAATGGTTCCAATTTATTATAACTTAATAAAATGGTAAATCACCCCATAAAGAAGATGAGATTTATGTATTAAAATCGACACTACGAATTATCATTAAGTAACGACTTCTCCGGAACGAATGCACCAATAATTAAAAATAACATGCATGAGGCAACAAATTCGAGTCAATATCATAAGTTTAGAGCCTTTCGCCGAGTTCAATGGCAATAAACGCCAAAACACGCATGTAATTAAAACGATTCCTGTGATCGCTAAAATGAATATTTATTGGCTTTGAATTCCATACAAAAAGAATCGCCGCGAAAGCAACAAGTCACGTCAGCGTTTAAATATCGTGTGATTTGAACTTCCTCTTGCAAATAGAAATAACACTTTATATAGATAAAAGGTTTTCATTCGATATAATATAACGTAAGTACTTGACGCTTTTGATCTATGACTAAAACATTGTATCATAGCGTATCATTAATTTAGTATTATTTTATATAAAATTAACCATACGATCAGGAAAATAATACATACATTACATAGTATGATAAAAATTTAAGTTAACGTAGTTTTCGGTATGTTGTCCTTTTGATCCATATAACCCGTTACACTGTTATATAGAAGTATGTGACGTATGTTAGCCGGATTCCTTGCCAACATTCTTGCAAAACAGGTTTAAATGATGACTTCGATTAAAGCCCGGAAATTAATACATTTGTACTAATTACTTTGGTATTAAAGGAAAACGTAAAAAAATTATGTTGGAAGCATTCAGACATTTTTGAAAATAGCAACGGCCTTCCTCTTTAGTATACCTATAGTCACAGACTGTACACAGAAATACACAGAAAAGCACAGGTTATATATCTTCCCGTATGTAATAAATATCAAAAATTTAAATGACATGATTCTAAATCCAAACTATTTGGATTCAAAATTCTATTCAAGTGCCTTAATTTATTTACGTTGGATTAGAAATGGTTTTGCGTCGCTCTTTTAATTTCTCTTTCGCCATGACAAGAATTCAACAGCAGAAGAAAGGCACTACAAAAGCTGTTAAACTTGTAGAGTTTTTAATTACCATAGTTCATAAAACTCATACACTATATGGACCATGACGAATTGAATCGGAAAGGATAGATAGATTGCGTGGTAACAGTTTCTATAAGTAATTTTAACTAAAATTAATCGTGAGTGCTATCTAAAAGTAAGTGGTAAAAGTGGGTGCTATGTAGGTCCTTAAACGAAAGAAGATCGCTTTTTATATGCTTCGAACATCAAATAATCAAGTAATACTACTTAATTCTATCAATTAATATAGGAAACACTTGTCTACGTTACGTTAAAGTAGTCGTTACGTTAGTCTACCTTTAAGTTAAATATTTAGAATGAGACATGTTTAGGTAGCTAGCGTATTAGATAGAAACTAGTTCCTTAGCTAAAATCTATAATATTTTTTCATAGATTTATAAAAAAATATATTTTTATATTTTCGCCTTTTTTTAACACTAAAAATGTTAGTAGATAAGGTATATAACAATAACGTAAGACATATTTTCACATAATATAATATAATGTAGGTAATGAATGAGTTGGGCCCCCTTTTTTATAGAGGCATAAAGAAAAATAAAAAGATATAGGACTAACAATACAAAATCTCTGTCAAAAAATGCTGAAGTTTAAACATTTAATCACAATTACCCACGATTCCAATCACTGATAGTTAATTTATCGTATAAGTACAAATTTATTGGTAGATTATTAAGGAAAAGCTTAATTCAGTTTCACATGACTCCTTCTTGTATTGTAACAAGTAGGGACAGAGTTACAGACTTTTATTCCAAGACAATGCTACTAAGATCTACTATAGCTGAAATACATTGAAAGGGAATCAAGTTAATATGTAAATCACTACGTTATCGTATCATGTTGCACATACTTAATTAGCTAGATTGTCGCAGGCCGACTAGGGCAGGATTTAATGTCGCTATCGATGCTATCGACTCTAATCCGTCGTGGGTAATTAAGAATCATCATTATACTTAAAATTGATTTCATTAAGGTCACATTACTTATAATAAGCCGCCGGAAAAGCCGTTCGAAATAGTTATCTCCGGCTTTGACATATGTATATCGTTTAATACTTAATAGAGTTATTATTCACTTACCGAATCATAGGCGTAATACATTTAGAGACGTCGACTATTTGTTTAATACAAAAAATATTCATAAAAATTCTATTCTAAATCAATATAATCATAATTTATTAAAATTGCAGAATTTGTAGCAATCACTTTATATTACGAAATATTTATTTTTGAAAATACACGCTTAATTCTAAAATACTCGACTTTACCTTAACAATTATGTTTAATGAATTATACTTTATTTTAATGATATTTAGCAAAATATATAAAATTAACTTAAAGCATTTGTTAAATATATTTATGGCAGGAAGAAGACTAACTTCAACTAATATGTATATCACATCACTATTCGAAACAGACGCTATTGGCGGTCCGTCGACGAATGTTTTTTTTTCCTTTGTCCTCCATTTCACCGTTGAAAAGGATGCGATGCATCCTAATTATCATTTATTTGGTTTTTTCTTCTGTTTACTTTAATCCTCTTTGCTTAGAATACAAAATATTTTGTACAATTTAAAACCTGTTAGTGAAACTTACTAAGCATAAGGCGTAATCTCGTTCCCGCTGATTGAAAATATATATATCTTTTAAATAAAAATAATTATTGATATGTAAAATTGCATAAAATTATATTATATTATTTATTAGCAACCAGAGACGGCCAAAGTTAAAAAGTAACAGAATGTTATTTTACCAAAAGTTTACTTTCTAATTAAAAATTTAAAATCGACTCTCTCAGGCTTCCTTAATTCTTTACCATGAAAGTATATTCAAAAATGTTGCATCATCTTAATATCAAATACTGAGGAAAGGTTTCTCCAGATTAAAAATAGTTATTGTAATATTACTTGCATGCAAGCAAGAACGCCAGTATACAAGCTTTAGCAGTCTATAAAATATTAAATATATTTTATGAGGTTGCAATCATACTACACTAAATGCCGTATGGTATTCGGCTGAGTAGAATAGACCACCCCCATTTCTTACTGAGGTCTCGTAAAAAGTGACTAAGGTAAGTTGACCGATCTTCTGGTATCTGGTTGAGTAGAATAGGCTACCCTCTTTCTTACCGAGGTGTCGTAAAATACAACTAAGGTAAGTTGACGTCAAGCAAGCGGCCTGTCATAAAATACATACCAAAATCATGTGGAAAAAAGTTTATAACATGTTGTGCCGATGTACCCCACTTAGCGTGGGATAAGGGCATGAGCAATTATACTACACTGCGAGAGACCTTATGAGATTTTAAGAAATATGTCAGTATATACAATGAAAACCTATCAAAAATGTTATACCATTCATTCTGTTCTATACCATGAGTATTATATATTTTTTTCTTGCTCAGGACACCCACGCGGCTGCCGCAGCGTTGACGTCATTAGGCCACGTCTATACGGCTATCGGTGACTACCCGAATGCACTAGCCAGTCACAAGCAATGTGTACAACTTGTAAAGCAGATGGGAGATAGACTGCAAGAAGCAAGAGAAATTGGAAACGTCGGAGCTGTTTACCTCGCTATGGGAGAGTTTGACTCTGCAGTCGACTGTCACACACAGCATTTGAGATTGGCGAGAAGGTTAGGAGATCAGGTAAGAATGGGTTATTGCTATTATATTTTTAGGAACTAACATGCTATTAACACTCGAGTTCTTCGTAAGATGCATTTAGTAAGGCTTATATATGTATAAGCCTTACTAAATGCATCTATCTAAATTTCAGGTATACTACAAAAAATATTTCCTAACAGAAAAACAATTTCCTTAAATTAAACGTTATTATTTTGATATTTAACAAAAACGAAATTATCCTTGTTGTTTTTTTATATCTAAAACAAAATAATTAAAATCACTTAAAAATTCAATTTCAACAATCTATACATTTACACTGTTAGTAGTGCCGCTGAATTTTGCAGGTGGAGGAAGCAAGAGCTTATTCAAACCTTGGTTCATCTTATCACTATAGAAGAAATTTTACACAAGCCATTGCTTACCATGAAAATGTACTAAGAATAGCTCAAAACCTAGGTGATAGAGCTATTGAAGCTAGAGCTTACGCCGGCTTGGGACATGCAGCAAGGTAAAATTTCATTTCAATGCCTTTAAAGTCTTAATTTATAAATATTTTTGTAATATTAGTATGGGGAAGTGTTCAGAATTTATAAAAAATCAAGTTCTGTTACAGATGTGCTGGTGACTACGCACAAGCTAAAAAGTGGCATGAAAGACAACTGGACGTCGCTTTAGCGGCCAGAGATAAGGTTGGTGTGAAGTTATTTTTAGCGAATTCATATTTTTGGTATTTCTTAAACAATTAATACTTCGCACAGCTGTAATAGCCGAACGGTTAGACCGTTAGCTTCTTTGTAAGGGGTCATTGTTTCAAACCCGGGGCAGGCATCAACAACTTTTTCTGTCAAAAGTTTTGCCAAATTGATATTTACGGTTCATCACATGATTTTCTTCTTCTTCTTTCCAAAGAAACTAGAGAGAAGGCCAATACTCAGCTGTGGGAACAGGCAGTTACTTTACTTTACAATACTTCTTCGCCTTTCAGATTGGCGAAGGTCGGGCATGTTCGAATTTAGGCATCGTGTATCAATTATTAGGTGAGCATGATGCAGCACTAAAATTGCATCAGGCTCATTTGTCAATCGCTCGACAACTTCAAGTAAGTGTAACAAAAAATACTAAACTAAAAATAGTTAAAAGTGTATCCAGCGTACAATTTTATTAATCAAAAACATTCTACGTTCAGGACAAAGCTGGGATGGGTCGAGCATACGGGAATATAGGGAATGCATATTCAGCCGCAGGTTTCTATGAGCAAGCCATCAAGTATCATAAGCAAGAACTGACTATATCCAAAGAAGTTCATGACCGAAGTTCTGAAGCTTCGACACATGGAAATCTAGCTGTTGCATACCAAGCATTAGGAGCTCATGATATGGCACTTTTTCACTACAGGGCACATTTAGGTAAATAGAACTAAGCTTAAAAATATATTGACAATTATTAATATACTTACGTAATCAAATTACAATATTATTTTTAAGGTAATATTGATCTTTATCAATATTACATTTTACTTACGCTATAAATGTATATCTGACGAGAATAATTCCATCAGCCTGGATATCATAACTATCTCTTTCAATTATTAAAAATTTGATACGATTCTACAGGTATAGCTCGTGAACTTAAAGATGCAGCAGGAGAAGCTTGCGCCCTTCTTAATCTTGGAAACTGCTTATCGTCAAGAGGCGAGTTCGCTCAAGCTGTACCGTATTATGAGCAACACCTTATGCTATCACAAGAGCTCGGAGATGTTATCGCTGAAGCTAAAGCTTGCCATTTCTTAGGATATGCTCATTATTGTTTGGGAAACTATAAAGAGGCTGTAAGGCAAGTTGGCAAAATATTTATTTTCTAAAGTTAGACTCAGTTTTGTATAATATAATAATAATTAATACATACTATGTTTTTACTGTAGTACTTGTGAACTTCGTGATTTCCAATATATCAAGTATTACTTTGTTACTTTAGATATTACGATCAAGACTTGTCATTAGCCAAGGATCTTCAAGATAAAATGAATATGGGCCGGGCATATTGTAATCTTGGCCTAGCTCATCTTGCTCTAAGCAACCTTGAAACTGCCTTGGAATGCCAAAAATATTTTCTTGCCATCGCCCATATGACACAACATTTGCAAGGGAAATTTAGAGCCCTTGGAAATATTGGTGATGTATTAATTAAAATGGGAGACGTAGAAGAAGCAGTAAAAATGTATCAAAGACAACTTGGATTCGCAAGACAAGTAAGTTCGTTTTAATTCCAATTATTTTTTATTCATTAGTGTAACTGCGACAAGTAAAAGTAAAAATAAATAAAAATAAATAACTGCTTTCAGATCACATTTCCAATTTTAATTACGTCTTACTGTACTGTTTGTAGGCTCGCGATAGATCATTAGAAGCTGCAGCTTGCGGTGCATTAGGTTTAGCGAGAAGACTACAAAGAAGATTAGATGCAGCATTAGGGCATCATACACAGGTTTGTTTTTGTCTGTAATATTAAAGTACCGTTTATGATAAGCTAATCCTAGTAATATTATAAATGCGATATTTTGTGCGTATGGATATATGTTTGTTACTCTTTCACAGCGTATGTATTGCACCAATATCAATGAAATTTGGTACAATTATTCCATATACACCGGAATAACATATAAGCTTTAGTAATCTATGATTATGATATCATTGAAAAGCGCCATCAATTATCAACCTATCACGCGAAAACAGTCGACGCAAACGAAGTTGCGGGTAAAAGCTAGTACAATATAATGACAATAATTTATTGTATCTTTTAAGGAATTAACACTCCGTCAAGAAGCGGGAGACGCAGCAGGCGAAGCAAGAGCTCATTCTCATTTAGGTGCTGTTCATATGGCATTAGGACATTATTCACATGCAGCTAGATGCTATCGGGTAAGATGAAAATGTAACACAATTACCTTAAGTTTACAATTATTGTTAACTTACTTTAACATGCCTCACGTAATACAATTACCTTAAACTATGTGAGAAAAAAGTCATACTTCTTTAATTTAATCTGTAATATTTATATAGGAGCAACTAGAAAGAGCTCAAGAACTCCAAGATTGTGCTCTTGAAGCTCAAGCCTATGGAAACCTTGGTATTGCTAAATTAAATATGGGACATTACGAGGATGCCATTGGTTATTTAGAACAAGTAAGTATGAGGAAGGAAGAAGTAATTGTAGTAATAAATGAAGACAAATAACTTACAATTTTCACTCAATCACATTGCTTATTAAACTATTTTTTTTAATATTTAGCAATTAGCAATATTAGAGCGAGTTACTACACCCACATGTCAGCTAGATAAGGCACGGGCATTAGGTTCACTTGGAGACTGCTATGATGCTCTTGGCGATCCCGACGAAGCTGCGAAATACCATGAACAACATTTAGCTTCAGCACTAAAATTGGATAACACGAGGGAACAAGAAAGAGCTTACCGGGGACTTGGATTAAGCCATAAGTAAGTAGAATCTAAAGTCGTTCAATGTCGGCGGAAAAATAACTAAATATAAAATGTACTCCATTAAATTGCGTTTGTTAATTATTAAATTCGTTAATTTAAATGTGTTATCTACATCTAATACCACCTCCTTTTTTGTAATAAAAAAAGCTACGATGTTGTTATCGTTGTATCAGTTTATTGTACACAATTTAACAAAAAAAATCAAAGTAGAAAAAAAACAATGTTTAACTATGTAAACTTGTAAACTCAATGTTAACTTTTCCTCAAATTTTAGATCAGTTGGCAACTTACAACAAGCATTAGTTTGCTTAGAGAAACGTCTCGTAGTGTCCCATGAACTAGGGATACCTGAAGCTAAAGCGCAGGCTTATGGTGAACTTGGAGCCTTGCACATCTCTCTTAATAATCTTGAACAAGCCGTATCGTGCTTAGAGCATCAAAAAAGTATTGCTAAGTAAGTGTATCAGCTTCTATCGCTTATTAAAGTCAAATCAGTATATAATTGAATAAGCTAACATTAAGATGTTTGAGAGTTTGACGAAGGGTAAAATTACATACATTTCTGTAATAAGTTTATTCTTTTAACTAGGTTTTGTTTATTTTTTAGTGATAGTTATTAGTGATCACAAATCTCAAATTTTGTATAATAAATTGCAATTTCTAACAGTGACCTCATGATCTTTGTCAACAGGGAACTAAATAATCAAATAATGGAGTCTGAAGCGTGCCATTCGCTAGGCGTCGCACATCATGCACTTGGCGACCACGCGGCCGCTGTGAGACATCATCGTGCTGAGCTGGAACTAGCGCACAGATTAGGACTTACACATTTACAGGTGATTATTCATTTTAAACATTAAATGCATTCAAAATTTATTTGCTTATGAGTATTAACTCCTTCGTGATATGTAGTCTACCATAGTGCTAAATATAAGCAGCTGAGCCTAAAGTATTTTAAATACTTAGCACTACTTCAAAATAATTTATAGTATTAAGCTACTAAAACACATGCAATAATAACCACTACTGCCACCATCAAACTACACTGACTCTGCTGTGTGCAGAGCCAGTGCAGTTCACCACCAAGTGAGGAGATTCCAGAGAAAAATCCTTTCATGGTGTCTTTTTCATGGTGTGCCTTAAATTTATTAATAAAATGAAAAGCATAACAATCTCCGGAAGCATTCAATGATTCAGCACAAAAGTTGTTAATGTTCTTGATTTATTTTTGCCTTACACTACATGCATTCATAATTTCTTATGTAGGCTCGAGCGTGCGGTGGTTTGGGCGCTGCACACGTAGCTTTAGGTGCGCAAGCAGAAGCGGCTCGCTGGCATGAGTCGCGCCTTCGACATGCTACTGCTGCTGGTAAAGAATACGAATTGATTTTAATTTTTATGACCAAAAGCAATGCTTGAATACTTAAAGATTCAATTTCAAATTGATAAATGTCGGGGTAAATAAATAATTGAAAACAACAGGTGATACCCGTGGAAGAGCAAATGCATTAGCAGATCTTGGACGAGCTCATCTTGCGATGGGAGCTTGCGGTAGTGCAGTTTCATATTTGCGTCAAGCGCTTGCGGCTACCGAAGGTCTAGCTGATGCAGATGAAGAGGTAAACATACAAAGATTATATATTTGAATTCCCGCTATTGGAAATCCAGCCGACGCATTCATAAAAATATAAACTAAAATTACGTAAATTTAGTGTTCTTTGTAAGAAACAAGATATTTTCTTAATGGTGGCTTATTCAAAAATGAAAATAATACAATTCAACAACGTTAAAAGGTGAAACGTTATTGTTTTAATATCCAGGCTCGAGTGCGGCACAGACTTGGCTTCGCACTTTGGGCTTCAGGAGAATTAGAGGAGGCCAAAGAGCAATTGAATGCAGCACTTACAGTTTTAGAAAATGGCAATGAAAAACACAAGGACAAGAAGATAGCCACACTATATACCTCTACGCAACATGCTCTACAGAGAGTCCTAGTTGGTAAGTTTATAAAACATGGTAAGAAATTAAATAAATTGTAACGACGTATATTGTACATTGTGACGGACGACAGTGTACTTGGTGCATTAATTTTGCGTTTTAATTTTTTGGAATCTTAAATCACTAACGAGAAAAATATGTATTCACGTCATATTTTGTCATTTTATGTCCACCGCTAGTAATAAAAACGTCACTGAATTGTCTTTTTATAGAACTTGGACGTCACTATGAGGCACTAGTGATAGCTGAACGTGGTCGATGTCGCTCACTGGATTCAGTTGGCGACAAACAAGCTAGTGCCTTGAACCAAGCCAACCTCGAGTTGCATACTGCACAAAGGTAAATAAACTTAAAGCCAAAATATTCTTTACTCAAGGAAACAAATGCTTTTAAATCGCCAACTCTACTGCTGGTTCGGAAAATTGCTTCTACCGAGAAGAACAAAAAATAAGTGATAATTCAATACCGTATATTATCATAGCTCTATTATAATTAACATATTTCTATTTCTTTAGCAGGAATCTAAGTGAGGATGGCAATAAAGATCGATCTGAATTATGGAGTCCATCTACAGTGGACCATATCTTAGAAGTGGTAAACAAACAGAAGTCACCAGTCTTGTATTTCAGTATTGCAGCGGGAAGATTATACACATGGCTACTTCAACCCCATAAAGGTGAACATTTATTAATAGCAATGGCGAAAAAATACGACTTATGTTCAGTAATTAGATTAACCTTGCTTCCTTAAATGTATTCTCCTTAATCAACAATTAATTTCTGTGTATTAGGTATTCTGAGATTCCATCAATCCTGCCTTCTTGATCAATCTGAAGACAATGATAATAGTCTACCAGATATAAGCCCCGATGATCTACAAATTAACACAAGTAAGTTTAAACATAAATGTATACCTACTCTAATGAAATTTATAATTTATTTCTAAACTACTAATACCCGTACCGTCCTTTCCCGGTTACCGTTACTTCGTATGTGCCAATTTAAGCGTTTAATTAACGTCAATAAAGTGGTTTTTAAACTCTTCCCGAATAGTAACAAGATTTTCTTATCCTACATGTTACGTGGGCTTATAAGCCTTAATTGTGCCAAATTTTATTTAAATTAGTCGCGTGGTTTAAAAGTGAAAGCGTAAAAGACAGGCAGACTGTCGCATTTATAATATTGCCATGGATATATTATACCAAATTTTAGAATGTTATACTTTTTATGTCTAGGTGCTGGAAAATTAGAGAGATGCATCAAGGAGTGGTCCGCTTGGTTAAAGACATCTGCAGATAGGAGAAACGAAGAAGAACAATGGGACTCTGATGATCGTCCAAACACTGGACTTACTAGAATGGTGGGAATATAGTTTTCTGACAAACTATTTATATCAGAAGACTTACTACATCATCATATCATATCATATCATCATACATACAAATTTATTTTAATGCGTGGTGGACTAACTAAATAGATATAAAAACATGATTCAATAGGCTAGTAGTAAAGTCACTGTTTATTTTTAGGTAACACGAAACCATCTGCTGAATTCGTCGAATTATTCATTGAGCTCTTTATTCAGCGTCGGTTCTGTTGGAGGGTCGGTAGCTGGCTCTGTCGCCAGCCTGCAAGGATCTACAAGGTAAGCGTTCCTTTAAGGAATCTAAATGCAACGAACCGTCAGCTAGGAATAGTATTATATCTTATTAGGTGTCGAGATTACGCATATTTCTTTAACAAAACTATCATTACATAAAATGTAGTATAAAAATCATGATCCCCGTCACTTGTCTGGCTTTATCTTGTTGAAAAACTCGAAACCTATTAACGAAGGAAGAGACGTACTAACCTTTTGGTATTTAATTACAAGTTTCAAAAGTTGTCACGTACAATTAAAATACATATTAAAAGATAATTAAAATAACTACAAACAAAGTGCGCGAGAAAATAGAAGTGCTGATTTCACTCAAAATCTCAATGTGTTATACTATCCATTCAAGTCTACTTTAATATAAAGTACGAGTATTTGTTAAATTAGAGTTACATATTTTTAACACTATCTTAATTTTTAGATCAAGTGTACACATGCCACGAAAAAAGCAGGCTTCTTGGCAAGGTCCTCCATGCCTAAATACGCTATACCAAATGTTAATCGCTCCTTTCGAAGATCTACTGCCAGCTTCCTGTAATAACAATCACGGTAACTTAACTTTAGTTTTCAAAGACACATTTTCACCAGTTTACAATATTGCCGTCATTTCACTGATAATTCATTGGTCAATTGAAACTGCCTATATAATATCATCTTTGACTTTGATTGCGAATTCCGTACAAATGTTAAAATGATTGCAGCATCACGTGGTCGTCGGGGCTGCGGCGGTCGACGTGAGATAGTGTTCGTGGTCGAAGGCGCATTATATGCCTGTCCATGGGGAGCTCTAAGAGGAAACACTGATACGGAACCATTGTGCGAACGTTATGCATTGTTAGTGGCTCCCGCTTTACGGCCGCTCAGACATACTCGGCACGTGAGGACTAAACCACACACCGAACATGGTTAGTCTATTGTTATATTTGATGTGACGAAGCAATTTATATAAATAAAAATTTATTGTTATCAAGAATAATAATGAGCGAATGGATAATAATAGCCATACATGTTTGATCTCTAAAAAGAGGGAATAGTGTTAAAAACAATGAAATAGTCTCCTTATAGAGATTCAATATTTGATATTTTACTAGTAATCATTGCAATGGTTAAATGTACCAGCGATTTTATTCGCGCTTACTTTAGTGTTTAATACCCTCAATAATGCAATGTGCTTTTCTCCTGTTCCTTTTAATAACGGGTTTTTTTTATTCTATATGTTACCGTAATGTTTATATTTTAATTATGCTAAATTACATAAATATTGGTCCAGCAGATAAGAAGTGAAAACATAACAGATAGACAAAAAGACTTTCGTATTAATATAATTTAATATGGATATGCCCTGTATTTACGTCATTTTCAACTTATCTTATTATATTTTTTACACATATTTTTATAACAAAATGACGCTTTGATGTAACGTATTACTTTCTAAAATAACAAAGTTTCTTGCTACACATATAGAATATCTTTGCTCCTTATCGTATAGCGTTATTGTTTCTTTACTAAATGTTATTAATTCAGGAGCTGGAAACGCTTCTAACGCTGAAGCCGGAATGCGATGTCTTGTGGTGGGCGTGCGTTGGGGCGCAGCACACGCTTTGCTCAAAGAAGCTGAATTAGTTGCCGACATGCTACGCGTCACACCTCTTACCGACTATCAGGTTCACAATTAGTTATAAAACCTTAGCTTACAATAAGCTTACAGCCAAGCGGTAAAATCATAGGACTCTTTCCAGAAGCTCATGAATTCAACAGTTCAGACAAACGCATAGGTACTTTACCTATTAAAACTCATGAGCCTAATTATTATTTGCAATTTATCACGCTCTGTTCAATGAAGAAAATCATCGTGAGGGACCGCAAGAGAATCGCGATATATTTAACTTACCAATCCGCATTGGAATGTGTTGGGTCTAAGCTCCAACCCTTCTCTCCACAAAAGTATAGGGGTGGCCTATACTCACCAATGGAATGGGCCTATATTTATGTTTTGGTTTTAGATTATTACATATTTATATTATAAATATCTTTTTTTTTAGCATAAATTTGTTAGTTGGTCGCTAGTCTTTAATGGTGCTATGTCAGATCCATAATGTAAGATATATCTGTTTACTGTTTTAGGCATCTAAAGAGACTGTGTTAGCGCAACTACCACAAGCAGAATGCATCCACTTCGCGACGCACATTTGCTGGAAAACTCCTGGCATAGTTCTCAGTCCTGGAGAAGTGGTAAGTGAAAGGCAATTGGATTATCTTCTCTGACATAAAATATACTACCCTCCATTTTAAAACTCTTATCTGTTCAGGTTGACTCCCAAGCCAAGCGTCTTCTAAACACGAGCAGTGGAAGTGGAGCCGCAGACACTTCTATCGAAAATGAGGAAGACCGTGAGTATATATGTAAAGTTAGTAAACTATTAATTGTATTCGCGTCTTCGTTCGCCATGACTGACTTTTAATTATAATTCTAAATTAAAAGAAAAATAACATACAATTATATAAAACAGGTACATAATACGGGAATGCGTAACTGACAACTACTTAAGCAGACTTTAATATATAATAATAATGTTATATGATGTTGTATTATATGTTGTGTAAAGTAGTGCTAGATAATTTACAAAGTTTCTTTCTTTCTTACATTTACATTGAAACCCTAACATTGATTTTCAAATCACAGTTTGTATATCTTTAAAAAATATACAACATGTGATTTGAAAATTTTAAAATATTTTTTTTAAATAGTAATATATTTTTAGATGCTGAGTTACCACCAAGCAACGAAGAATTACCGCCAACATCAGAGTTTATGTTAACGGCTGCTGAAATAATGAATTTAAAAATCACCGCAAGACTGGTACGTTGTTTCAAAAAAACTAAACATTAAGTGCTATTAGCTGCTAAAAATATTATATTTTATACATATTACGTTACTATGAAGATTAGGGAAAGAATGAAGTAATCTCATATATAGCCATACATATACGGTCTCGGTCCTCCATCTCTCGGCCTCCATAGTGGCCTTTATCAAAAACTATGGCCCAATTAATTACGACCCAAATCTGTAACTCTTTATAGTTACTCATTCATTAAAATCTGCTATTTCTACTAATAAAATATGTATAGCTGTTTTCACGATAGGACAATGTCGTCAATCCTGGACCCCTTTTTAAAAACAACGTCTTCAAATACATTAGAATTGACCTTGATTCCTAATTGCTGCAGGTCGTAATTTCATGTGCTCCATCAAGTGCTGCATTCCAAGATTCAGACAATCCAGAATCAGTAACGGTGGCAGGTCAAGGCGTGTCACGGTTGTGCAGGGCATTCTTAGCTGCCGGAGCTCAGTCTATATTGGTCACCTTGTGGCCTTCACCTCAAGACACGGCTACAAAAATTTTATACAGGGCTTTATATTCTGCACTTTTACAAGGAAGCAGGGTTGCCAAGTAAGTAACATCTAAGGTTTCACGACAGTATGATTACTATTATCTTATATAATTCATAGAAGCTGCTGAGTAAATTTGCATTCGTGAGTTGTGTAAAATTTATTAATTTTGATTTAATAAGGACAAAACGTTATTTTAGGGCACTCGGGGATGCGATGCAAACAGTTCGTCATACGAAACATTTCTCGCATCCCGCACATTGGGCTGGGCTCGCACTTTTGGGAGCTAACGTACGACTTAGTAATAAAGTGGCCCTAATGGGCCAAGCGTTATGCGAATTGCTCGCAGCACCGGATAAATGCAGGTAATTTATTTATATAATCGTAAACTTTTAAAAGCGTTTACTTTATTCAATCTGTTGTTATTACCAGTTCAAAGCATGAAGATTATAAAAGAGCAGACGCACTGAAAGGTCTATTTAAGAAGTCTGTTCTACCTCTATGAAGATCTTGGTTGGCAGGTGATTAATAAATAAAATCTTGTCTTAGCCAAGATGTGAGTAGTTTATAAGTTGAAAATGAGTTTATATGGTCTGAATTTTCTAATCGTAAATAAACAAAATGTTGATTTATGACTTTCGAAGAACAGCTTAAATAGTCAATAGATCGGAGTATTTTAAAGATGAATACATGAAAATTTACATCAATATTGCATATTAATGTCTAATGTATTATTGAAGTAGTAGACGCTTCTTTAAAATCATTTAACTAGATAAATACAAATACCTGTCAAAATAATATGTATTTTAAATATTAATAATATTAATATTGCGATTAAGGGTTTAGCTTTTCAGACTTGAAAATTTTGTATAATATGTAATTCAACTTATTTATTCAGTTGTAAAATATAGAAATATCAATATGAACGATTTTTAAAAGACTTTTCTTCTTTCAGAGACGCATTACGAGTCTGTTTACACTTGGTTGAAAAATCGTTACAACGAATTGTTAGAGGGCAGAAGAACGCTATGTATACAACTCAGAAAAGTATAGAGAACAAAGCCGGTACTGCAACGGGTTGGCGGGAGCTATTGATGAGCGTTGGATTTAGGCAAGTTTATAAACACAGTTTCGTTTTTTGTTTTTGTTTTTTCTTCTTTTTTCAGTTTCTTTTTGTTTTGTTATTTCAATAAATAACACAAATTTTAAGTAACATTACAATTAAGAAAGTATTTTGGAATATAATAAAAATACTCGAACTATCTTTTCTTTAGATTTGAACCGGCAGCAAACGGTATACCCTCGAGTGTGTTCTTCCCACAAAGTGACCCCGATGAAAGATTGACACAATGTTCTGCAAGTCTTCAAGCTCTGTTGGGTAATATATTCACCATTTTCCATCTTCCTCACTGAGTATAATATTTATACAACTAGGCGTTACTTAGCGGAGTTCTATAATACAAAAACTATAAAGTAATTTCCTATAATCCGCTATTAGAGAAAATCCATGTACCTAATGCTACCCAGTACAGTTTACAATTCATTTCTGGCGGATGCAACTTATGCATAATATATGTAGGGAAATGTTCCCTAAATAAAAGGGAACCTGGTCCCTGGACCCTAGGTCGCTGGTAGGTTCTTTAAATGGACTGTATAGGGGGGTTCAGGGCGTTCACTATTTTCTATCCCTCTGGGCAATGCGTAATTTATTACCGATACGTAGCAACAACTCAGCACCACCCACCTTTCGATGCCTTTCTACTGCCACCGTGCACTGGAAGGTTCGAAGTCCTCGAAATGCGCCGGCGGCCGGCCGTTTCTTATGACGCCAGGGGAAATGTTACTCGTACGAACAGTAACACTTACGAGTCCGAAACTCGACACGACACTTAAATGTTAGGCACTGCACTTAATATTGCAGACGAATTGTCCCAGACGAATTGTTTAGGTTTTTACAATAGATTTGATACGAATAATGTATAGCAATCGAGCGCTCACGAAGGCACTCGCACGGCGACAGACGAACCGATCGGCGAGTGGCGCTTTAATTGCTACCCACATATCGATAAATAAAAAAATGACAATTGCCCAGAGACAAAAAGATATTACGAAATAAATGAAATTATTAAATATTTACGAACACCGCCCACCGTTAAAATGTAATTTTAACCAGGCTCAAAATACGAAAGCAACTGTCAAATTATTTAAAGGAAAGAAATTAAATTACGAAATAAAATACGAAAACGAAACTAAAATACTAGTAAAAACTTTAAATTAAAAAACTAAATAGGCAAGGGAGATAACCTGTGGACAGGTCTCTTTAGAAAGCCTTGCTGAGTTTTGAGTGTAACAGAACGAATGACACCATCTTTTGACGGATAAATTTCCGATACACGGGCTAACTTCCATTGTAACGGAGGTAAGTTAGGATCGTTGACGAGAACTAATGTACCGACGCGAATATTTTCAATCGATTTCGTCCATTTTTCCGTTTGTGGCAAAGTTTGCAAATATTTATTGTGCCAACGTTTCCAAAAATCCACGAAAAAATTCAGATGTCGGTTTGAATTGGTTAATCGACCGCCCACCCTGATAAGACCCTGCTTATCCAGAAATGGACTTAAACGCTGTAGCCGCGTACTGCAAAATTTACCTGATTCGAGATTTTGTAAATCTTGCGCAAACGAAAATCTTTGGAAAATACCTACTAGGCGAAGTGTTGTGGATTGAATTTCTAATACTAAGAGAGGTTCTGTCGAATTACTATTCGTAGATTGTCAGTTATGAATAAAGCAACGACGATAGGATATTATTTTAATCAATATATGAAACGATGAATAACGATACTGAATTTCGACGACCCTATTCGCGACATAGGTTGACCGGTTATGTGGAGTAACACGTAACCAGCATAAAACAATGCTTGAATCAGTCCAAGCCACCTCTTGAGTGATAGTGGTCTTGGAATCAAGTACACGACGAACGAATGCAAATAATGAAGACAAAAGAGAAGCGGCACATAACTCTAATCTAGGTACCGACAACTTCTTTAATGGCGCGACTCGAGATTTAGCAGCAAAAATGTGAACACTAACATGTTGATCTGGATGTACGACTCTTAAATATATGACAGCAGCGTACGCTGATTCCGAGCTGTCACAAAACCCATGAAGCTCAACATAACAAGATTGAGTAGGTACGAAACGAGGAATTTGAATGTTAGACAAATTCAGAAACAATACGCAACCATCTTTGTTTGATATCACCTGAAACCTCTGCATCCCAATCGAGCCCAGCTAACCAAAACTCTTGAATAAGAATTTTGGCAGCAACGATAACAGGGCATAAGAAACCGACAGGATCAAAAATACGAGCAATTTCAGACAAAATTACACGCTTTGTCACTCTGTCATGCAAAGGTTTCACGTGATACGAAAATATATCTTTGACTGGCTGCCATGCCAAGCCTAAGACTTTAACCGAATGGTCTTCATCTAACGAAACAGTACATGCGTCAACATCTTTCGCTGTATCTGGAAGACACTGTAAAAATTCCGAATTGTTCGAACACCATTTACGAAGTTCGAATCCTCCGTCTATAAGTAAATTCAAAAGCTGATTTTGGAGATGTATGGCAGATTCTACCGAATCAGAACCGCTTAGAACATCATCCATATAAGTATAGCGACGAATAACTTCAGCAGCTTCCGGATAATCCGATTGATGATCCGAAGCTAACTGTTGAAGAACACGAATTGCTAAGAATGGTGACGACGAAAGACCGTAAGTCACCGTTTTTAGGCGATAAACTTGAGGCTCACTCTCATAATTTGTGCACCACAAATTTATTTGGTAATTTTGATGTTTTTCACTAACTAGAATTTGCCGGTACATTTGTCGAATATCGGCAGTAAAAGCGATTTTATGGAAACGAAAACTACAAATAAGTTCACCTACATCTTTTTGTAGCTTAGGCCCGATAAGTTGGGTATCATTTAAAGAAGCACCATAACTTGCTTCAGCAGATGCATCGAACACCACTCTTAACTTAGTGGTCGAGCTTGAAGGTCTAAGCACTCCATGATGTGGTATAAAGTAGTGAGCATCTTTAACTTCACCTGTGATGAGTTCCATATGACCGGATTCCAAATAATCCGACATAAAATCGAAATATAATTTTCTAAAATACTCATCACGAGCAAAACGACGTTCTAAAGAAAGCAGGCGTTTTAACGCTAACGAACGCGACTCACCAAGAAAAGGCTCACCATCCCGAAATGGAAGTGAGACTACGAATCTTCCTGACTCCAACCGCTTATGTGATTGAACGAATATTTTTTCACACTGTTCATCGTCAGGAGAGATAATTAATTTTTCTGGAATCGACTCAATCTCCCAGAATTTACGAATTGCATTATCAAGACGACTTTCTTGATTCGAAACAACGAAAGACGAAATATTTTTATTAGTATTATCATTACGAACGAACTTGAGATCAACTTTCCCGATTAGAAGCCAACCAAGTGAACTTGAAATAGCCATTGGTGTTCCCAGAGGGCCACGAATAGTTTCACCAACAAAAATGTCATCGTAAATATCTCCTCCGAGAAGAATATCTACTGAAGACGGTGAATTAAAATTTGGATCAGCAAGAAGCAAATGGTTGACATGAGACCATGATTTTTTGTTGATGAATTGTGAAGGTTTATTCGACGTTATATGATTCAAAATCAAAGCACGAAGGGTAAAGTCTGGTCCCGAATCAATACGTGATTTTATAACTGTCGTTACACAGCCTTTCGAGCATGTAGTCAAATCACCGATGCCTTGAATTGGCGTGCCTACTTTGTGACGAGACAACCCGAGGCGAGATACTAAGTCCTCAGTAACAAATGAAGCTTCAGAACCCGGATCGACTAGAGCTCGAGCAGTTACAAATTTACCCGACGAATTGCGAACTAAAACAATGGCTGTCGAAAGTAACACCATATTTTGTTTAGCCGATTCTGTTGAATATAATGAGACGACATTAGCTGACTCATCCGAATTTACATTTGTTTCTGGACTAGTATCTTCAACGTTTTTAGGATTTTTTGCGAAATGCAAAAATGAATGGTGATGTGTTGCATTACAAACCGAACAACAGATTTTTGCACAAGCCTCGTCAGTACCATGCATTGGCTTTAAACATTTCAAACAAAGCTTCTTCTGCTTAGCAAATATAAAACGATCATACGATTTTTTCTGTTTAAAAGAATTACACGAAAATAACGAATGAGAACCCATTTTACAAAATATACAATTATAGTGCAATTTAGAAGCACCCAAATTCAAATGCGACGAATTACTCGAATTTGGACAAGTAATGAAAGTCGAAGTAGCGCGAGAACGGTCTATCTGCGTAGAAGAGTGACACGATAGTGAACGTGACGTTGGGCGAGCACTTTCCCAAGCAATGATTTCACGATTCAAGAATTCTTGAAGTTCAGAAAATTTAGGAATAATATTGGTCGCAATTGATTTATCGAAATCACGACGAGTGTTAGGATCGATTTTTCGGTAAAGCATGTAATATAAAATAAAATCCCACTCATCAACATGGAACCCCATAGACTCTAATGCACCAATGTTTTCTAAGAATCCGCTAAGGATAGTACGAAGTCCTGTAGCGGACGGCGAATTTAAATTAGGTAGCTTATATAAAGAATCCATATGTTGCATGGCTATGAGACGTTCATTTTTATAGTTGTACTCTAAAATGCTCCATGCTTTTTTATAATTGCTCCCAGTGATCGGTAAACCCCTCAGCAACTTACTAGCGTCACCACGAACATATGATAGTAAATATTGAAATTTAGCTACGTCTGATAGATTTTTATTTTGATCAATTAACGAGATAAATAGATCACTAAACGAATTCCACTGTTTATAATCTCCAGAGAATGTGGGTACAAATAATTGCGGTAAGTGCACAGAAATATTTGCCGATTTTTCATCCGTATCCAAATGTCGATCAACTTCGGATTTCGAATTCGAATCTTCGAAACCGAATTTGATTGCCAGTATATCTCGAACTAAATCATTACGAATGTTGCTATGATCAGGACTCAAAGTGTTTGTGTCCTTAAGTTCCAAACTTTCAATGGACGATTGAATTTGATCGAATTGATTTTGTATCCGTGTAAGTCCGATACAAGAAACCATAAATTTGCGATAAGAATCTCTATTGTTATTTGCATCCATTCCTAGTTGAACGATTGTGTCTAACTCATGCTCTAAGCAATTCCTTTTATGCATCAGAGCAATAAATTCACTCGACTCGGCCATTAATCGAAATATTAAAATTTAATATTTTTGTAAAAGTCGAATGTCGTGTCGTAGTCGTGACATATAAAAACCACTTTTGCCGCTCGATGCAACTACGAAGTGTTATCTACCGTCTAAGCTTAAAATAAAAATATAATATTCTCAACGAATGATTAACGAATTGAATGTTTTGTTTAATATTACGGATACTTTGTTCAAACATAAAAGTCGAAAATAATTATGTAAGAACAATTTATTTACAACGAATAACGAATACGAATAGTACGAATATTTAAACGAAATATCGAAAATTAAAAATAGCAGTAACCGACTATTACGCACTATTTCTAATTCAGCTGAATAATACGAAACGAATAGATTTTAAGTTAATTTATAATATTAATAAATTATTAATATTTACGAAATATAAATTAACCTAATATAATATACGAAGTTACGAACTAGTAAGGATTTCTTACTTTATTTACGAATTAATGGAATACGAAACGAATGGCACTGATAATATTTATAATGAATTAAACGGTAGAAATTTACGAAAGCGAATTAAGTTTATTTTAAGAATATATACGAATACGAATTATACGAAAGACAAAATGGCGTCACTCAAAACTGCTTTTTAATCTTTTAAAAAGAATAGAAAATAAATTGCATCCGGCGCGAAGGTCCAGATTAATGTAGGGAAATGTTCCCTAAATAAAAGGGAACCTGGTCCCTGGACCCTAGGTCGCTGGTAGGTTCTTTAAATGGACTGTATAGGGGGGTTCAGGGCGTTCACTATTTTCTATCCCTCTGGGCAATGCGTAATTTATTACCGATACGTAGCAACAACTCAGCACCACCCACCTTTCGATGCCTTTCTACTGCCACCGTGCACTGGAAGGTTCGAAGTCCTCGAAATGCGCCGGCGGCCGGCCGTTTCTTATGACGCCAGGGGAAATGTTACTCGTACGAACAGTAACACTTACGAGTCCGAAACTCGACACGACACTTAAATGTTAGGCACTGCACTTAATATTGCAGACGAATTGTCCCAGACGAATTATTTAGGTTTTTACAATAGATTTGATACGAATAATGTATAGCAATCGAGCGGCCATTAGCGAAGGTTCCGCGCTCACGAAGGCACTCGCACGGCGACAGACAAACCGATCGGCGAGTGGCGCTTTAATTGCTACCCACATATCGATAAATAAAAAAATGACAATTGCCCAGAGACAAAAAGATATTACGAAATAAATGAAATTATTAAATATTTACGAACAATATATGATTCTTATAGCATTACAAGTCACCACCACCATTACGACAACTAACATTGCACACATTCACTACCACAATCTCAACAGTTGTTTCGCAGCAATCATCATCAGCCAGCTTTGCGATTTTGTATGTAGCATATAGATTTTCACTAAACGTTAAACGTGCGATTAAAGAATTATAATTCATTATTACTATTGTTTTTTTTTAATTAGAATTATGTTTAAATTGAATTTATGATCTTTTTAAGGGGGCGTTCAAATTGTTATGACAAATTCTAATTTTAAAATTTTGTAAAGAGATTGTTTTGATAAATATGTAGTTAAAGAACTATTTTTAGATATATACTATATATATTTTATATCACGTAAATTTCTTACTATAAGGTTTAACTCCAACAACGCTGCAAGCACTGTCGAAGCTAATATCGAATGGAAGTGATGTGGCAGACGACATCATTGGCGTAATTCGTTCTGTAATATCACAGTTCTCGGTGAAGAACTCCGAAAACGAAACTATCGAGGTTGCTGTTAACGTCAGGTTAGTTTAAACTATTACCAATAACAATACAGAAAATGTATTAATGGAACTTTATTCAATTATAAACATGTTGTCACATGGTTTGGCTGCGTGTTTTACGACCGGCCGCCTGCCAGACGTCGACTTACTTAAGTCGCCTTTTACGACACATTGGTAAGAAATGAGAGTGGTATATTCTACTCAGCCGGAATAAATGAATATTCTTTTAGTAGTTTTCGTAAGGTCTTAAATATAAAATTTAAAATCTCATTCAGGCTATGGCGAGTTAATGGCTGTCACGAACTATTGGCGTCCCTTGGTTTTGATTTAGCGGAAGTCGGCCAAGATGAAGTTACGCTTCGGACAGGCAAAGTAGCAAACAAACGCCACATACAGTTTGTGCTACAGGCTTTGCTTGCACTGTTTGGTAAGTCTTTGGCCCCCTTATTTTCATAACTGTCAATGTATATTAATTTTACGTTTATGGTTTTAGCCTATTATCGTACCATAATAGTTTATGGTTTATCTTCCAATGACATAATCATGAGTCATACCATTGTATTATGGATATCCTCTGGTTTATAGTTCATTTCATTTACTGTATTTATTGTTATATTAATGGTTACACTGATCTAATACACTATTTAATAAATAATGATTATATTTGATTTATATTCTCCATTTAATTTATATTCTTCTTAATATATATCCATTGTGGGTCGGTATTTTTGTATGCAAATACTAGAAATAGATATAAAATTTAAATTAAGTCGTACCTACGTAGCTTGAAACAAAAACCAAAATTCATCCATTAGGATTGGCAATTATGAATATCTCTTTCTATAACAATATTTCACCCATTAGTCTCAAATGCTGCATCCTGTTTGAATATTAATTAATAAAAACTTTAAAATTTTTAAGCTTATGACATAATTCACGACGTAATAAGATCGTGACTATCGTCATGATTGTTTTTTAGTCACAGGGAAATACTACGACGCCGTCGATAATGTGATAAGTATAAGATAAAAATTCTTCATCATCAATCAACCTTTATGAAATGTGGACTTTATTGAATTTCATTATTACAGACACTCAAGAAGCACCCCGTAGTCTTAGCTTAGAGTCCAGCTCAAGTGTTGAGTCGCTGGCATCTATAGATGACGGTGATTTGGAACCGCATTCTGATGGGGAACCACCACCACGACAACACCGGCGTAAGTTGATTAAACAGCACAAATATCTATTTATGAACCTATATATCTGTTTTTAAGGATACAGGTACCTAAACTATGTCGTCAATGTAAATTAAATTTGCGCTTCCCATTCACATTTAATTTTTTTTCTTGTTATGATTAAATAATGATGAGAAATATAAATATTAAACATAATTCACTACTTCATAATTAATTATTCTATCCATAACTGAAACTCTATCTTCAAATGGTATTATTATCTATTTGTAAAATTATTGGTTTGTTGCTATCTACGACTCTAATTGTAATCTATCTGTAGCTTTAATTGTACTTATAAAAAATACTTTGTTACAGAAGAAAGTGTTACAGCGGTTCCACCTCCTCCATTACCATTAGGCTCTTGTAACGGTGCCTTTACTATGTATGTTCGTGGTACCACAACTGGAACTGAAGTTGGTCGTGGGGAACCTGACGGAAGAACAGCTCCTCCGCCGGCACCACCACCACCTAGATACAGGGGCGAGAGTGATGCTGCTTTTACACCATCTCCTCCAGCAGCCCCACCGCCTAATTCCTCTGCACCGCAAAGAGACGTGTCTTTAGCGCTAGCGCACCAAACCAAAATCAGAACTCTTTATACGAGAAGACCTCCTTCAACAGACGACTCCGATTGGGAAAGTTCTGGCCACGACACAGTCTTGCGGAGACGTCCAGAACATTCACATCAAAGGTATTTGGATGCTTTTTATGATCTAGCATCAGCTCAAACCCGAAGAAATGAAGAAGAAAAATCAGACCAAACAATGAACCAACCGTCAACATCGAAAAGATCATCGAGGCCGAAAATGGGTACTAGCAGTAGAGATTCTATGGCCCAAGTTCGACATATGAGTGGAGAATTAACTCCGACAATATCCGAAGTTTACCACGAAAGAAATATCGGCTTAGGCTTAGCACCACCGTTAGCAGAATTACTTTTATCTGAAGATTCCAAAACTGAAATGAGAGCGGCCAGTTCTAGTGAAAATTTGCTTTTACAGAACTTAGAAAAATTAGGGCTTCTTGGAGAAACCAATGAATCGGATGACCGATGGTGCTCTGCGAACGCTTCACGACCTTGGCTTTCAGCGCCTCCTTTAGATACTGATATCCAAGGATCGGACTTGACGACCGCAGAAATAATAGAACGCAAAAGTAAATTCAAAAAAGACAATGAGCCCAAAAGGAAGGAAGAAAACGTGTATGAATTAAAACCGAAAGAGGAAGCTGCGGGACCAAGCGGAATAGAAAAACGTTCTGTATCTCCCTTCTCAGAACTATCTCGAAGAGATGAAGGTGACGGGAGGAGTATTGCAGATTCACATTCCTCTTACAAGGCTTTGGTTTTGAATCCTAGGACGCCTTATTTGCCCGAGGAGGGGGAACCGGGAATAAATAAAAGCAATGAAGGCGGCAAAACACATCCGCGAGTAAGACGGCCTCCTGTCCCTAGAGCGAGACCATCGTATACAACGCTTGATTTTCCACCGAATAATAAATTGTAATATACTTTCACATTGATATTTTTTTATACGAATTAAAAATTTAATGAAATTGTTAATATTTTACGATAAAATAAGATGGCTATGATTTCCTACTGTGTAAATTGTATTGTATAAAATTATGATTTGATTCAATTCATAACAGTTCTATTAAGTTAAATCTTATTAACTTTATTTTTAATAAAGTGCGATTATAATTATTTATTTTCAATTTAATATTACTTATACTTAAGTAAGATATAATATGCACTTTACTTTTTAAGAATAGATAAAGATATAACTCTTGCCATTGTAAATTTTCTTTGTAAAAATGTTAAAGTCTAATACAATACTCGCACAAATCGTAATTGTTTTTTAATTTATCACTCGTAATCTCAATGTACTTTCATTATCAGAATATTACGTAACAAAAATTCCTTATGTTCCAATGACCTTGCTTATTATAAATGTGTCATGTCGAAATAACTCAAACTCGTAAGCCTTCAAGTGTCTTTCCTTTTTCGTAACAAAAATAAAAGGTTAACAATTATATTCGTTTCCTAAGTAACAACGAAAAAATAAATTTATTACTAGATCTTTACATTTATAATATTCTAGCTATCGCCAGCGGCTTCGCCCGCGTGAAAAGATTAAAACCGTAATACCTTTAGTATTAATACAGGGAACCATGGGATTAAATTATTTTTTTCAATTTTGTATATAGTTCATGAATGATTGAACATAAATTTTTAGACTTTTTAATTTTAGCATAAGCATTAGGCCTAAAGCCGGTTTGCAAACCCTATCGATTAATTATTTAAACATATAGACAAACACATAGGAATAAGTTTAAAAAACAGGTTAATGAGGAATAATATATTTGACAGGCGATAATCAAATATCTTTAATATTTAAATGAGTTAATCTTATATATATGTATATATATATATATTTATTTATTTATTTTTATTTATTTTTCGGAATCTCGTAAACGGCACCAACGATTTTCCTGAAATTCAGCATGTAGAGGGTTTTGGGAGAGAAAAATACTAAAATTTATATTGAATTGAATTTTTTCAGCGTAGCTTCTTCGGGAAACGGGCAGCCTCGGGAAATATAAATACCTAGATCGATCCCCAACTACAACAACTTTTTAAGTTTTTTTTTTTGTAAAAAATTACCGAGCTCGTCTCGGTCACCTAGATATTATTATTTACATAACAACAGTAAATATTTCATATTTAATTAAACATCCACAGCCAAATTAAAATCATTGCTTAAACTTTTTATGTCAAGATGTCTGATATCAGCAGTTTAAAGGCATTGCATTTAAAGTAAAAACAACTACCAACAAACATAGCATTCTACATAATCCAATTTCATCCTTTAGCTCGTATAGAACAAGGATATTTAAAAAAAAAAAGAACAATAGCTAAGTAATTTATAATATACAGTATCCACCGGTCGCTAGCCATTCGCATAGTTCCGTTTAATTTAAAAGCAATGACAAATCCATTAAGCAATTACCACAGTTTCTGTAAGCGACGTGACTGTAAATTATGCGTGATAAAAAACTATCAACAGGTTCAGTGCACGTCCGCATTTTACACCACTTATATGTACTTAAAACTTGATACAAACTTCTATTATATAAATATAAAATAAAGGAGATTGTCTTGCAACATCTTTAGTTCTAACTTAGCTAATGACTGCATAGTTACTTTTTTCTGAATTTATTATAATCTTAATATATAAAAAATAATATTTGTCTGTTTGTCCTTTACAGACAATCTTTAGAATGACCCAGCGGATGATATTGTGAAGTTTGGTGGCGATCGAAGTATTTTTAGTAGTAGTAGTTCTCTTTCGATGGTAATTCGAAACCACAATGAGCCACAGCAACGGGTGGCCGGACAATTAATTACCTAAATATAAAATTGAAATCTTATTTCATTTTTACCGAAGACACATAAAAAATGACATAATTTGTCTGTTGAGACTTCATTATTCATACCTATTGTTTCAACATTTTTGACCCAAAAATATTTAAAAATATTTGGCCCGTGAGTTTTAAGTAGAGTAATTGCATTGCCTTGGTTTGTTAAATTGCCACCTGCCTTCCGCAGTCCATTGCAGGCGAACCATTAACGTATTTGATCTGCGTAATTAATCAAATAAGACAAAGTAATAAAAAACATTTTTTGCTATAATCCGCGATAAAGTAAATAGAAAATATACATAGATTTTTTATTAGCCCTTATAATTTTCATTACAGTTTACATCATTCAATGATTGTTTGGTTGATGATAACCTTCACGTATCTGGCCTCCAAATTGAGAATATTTAAAAAATCTATCACTTTGTTTAGATGAGAAATAATAGCAATGAAATTTAACTTAATTAATTGTTTGCTTCGTCTTTTTATTTCCAATGATAAACTCTAAAAGATAAAAGATATTCTCAATGATATGGTAGAGTTTCGGTTATTTGGTATGGAGACGTAAGGCCTTTGTAGAAGGCCACGTACATAACTTATACATAATCGCGAGTAGTATTGGAATTTGGAATGTCAATTGAGTTTTTACCAGGAGATATGTTTAATATGCTTGTAACTTATGGCAGCTAATGTTAGATGTGAACGGCAGCCGTAGTTGTTCAATACATTAAAATGGATACTCTGGCATCCCACGTTTTGGAGAACACGTTAATTACGTTAAAGCTTTTCGTAAACGTTTTGTAAATGAAAAAAAGTTAAAATATTCAGTACCAAAAATATTTACCTATAGTGTTGTCCGTTTAGATTTGAGTGAAGTATAAATAAATCTTGATATATATCACTTCATTGTGTCAAATAAAATAATAAAATAACAACTTGCTTAATATAATAAAAAAGAATGACATGGAAGCAAGAACATTCATTATTCTATAACATGACATATTTAATAAAGCGTCATTATAGCGTCACGCAATAATAGCAATAGGTATATTCTGGCCTTTTGTATAATTTTTTATATTAGAACACATTATCCTTTCATCAAAAAAATTCATGCTTCTTATCTGTCATGACGTTTAATTTATTAATTATTGGTTATTAAGTCTGCTGGTTACGACCTTATCAGACACTTTGGCGACATAGAGAGATATGATTGTGAACTGTTAGATTTGCAAACCTTGTTAGATATACTCCGTGGGGTGGTGAACTACTTGTATAGTTACATATTTGTTTTAAGCGAAAGCCGAAGGGATCATTCGGAAGTAGATTTTGGGCTTCTGCTATAGATTTTCATCTCACTAAAAGATGCAGAATATTTCACTGTAGTGGCATATTACCTTGTCTGGCACGGCAATACAAAGATATTAAAGTAAAGGCTGATTTAACCAATAACCCTATTTAAATGTGCTATATGATTTTATTGTATAAGAAGATTTAGTTTCAAAATCAATTCACATTCTCAATAAATAATTATATAAAAATATACTTAGGTTTCTTTTATTTGTACGGAAATTAAGACATTTAGCCGTTAATATACAGTTTTAAGTGTTTTATGCTAATACTAGAGAAATATGTAAATGTGATTAACTACGCACACGCAGCAGTGCTCTATTGAAGAACTTCGAAATTCCTTCACATTAGGAAATATGAGGTAACGAGCGGAACGGCAAATTTGTGTAAGTAATTTTATAATTAAAGCTAGTTAACCTCGAACAATTTATTATGGGGATTTCACTTTTATGACACCACACCCTCTTATAGTTTAATATTAATTATGTCTTATATTTTAATATTTTAATCAAGCTTCAAAAAGTCAATTAATGCTCATAAAGTTTGATATATTTACATATTGAGCATGTCTCATTAATAGGAATACCATGAGTTTTATGTGAAATTCCGGAATATGATTACATTTCCATAATCCAAATACTATCCATTATGCAAGCATTTTAAATGCACTCAAGGTTATTCTGATGCTCCTCACTTGCGACCTTAATTGTTAACGTGACTAAGAAATTATAAAATAAAAGTTTCCAATTTATATTTCAATTGACGTCAGGAGGAAATTTCGCAATCTTTAAAGACATCAAGTCAATACCAACTAATATGAACGGTGATAGCCAAGCGATACTACTGTGTGACTCTTATCAAAGAGTCACGGTTACGAATCTTGTAAAAGCACCTAACAGTTCTTTTAAAACGTAATGAGTCTAATTAATGCTTACAATTATAATTTATGTCGCTCTTGTCGGTGACGGAAATAATCGTAAGAGAACCTGCATATCTCTGGAGTATTCCTGGGATATGTACAACCCAGCAATCCCATTGAGGCAGCAAAGCACTCCAAGGAGCGAGGCGGCATTTGTCCACCTGTGGGATAGTGACAGGTTGCTACTGTATTAAGATCAAATTATAAGGTCGATGATAGCTAGCGAATTTTTTTAACGTTATTTCAATTGATCACATGAGCATTGTTGAAAACAAAGATAAAATTAAATATCAAATATGTATATTTAGAAGTGCCGCTTCTTCGGGAGGTAATATTTAGTGACTCCCTTGGCACAGAAGTATTTGAGCATAACTTTCCATTCCAGACACGAATTTTATTGAGGTATACATTACCTTAGTTTTTAAGTTAAACCTTGTACTTATAAACAATTAAAAGGTTATTGATTTCATTGATTTAGTTTTTCTGTCGAGCCTGGACAAACAAAGAAATGGAAACGCAAAAACATAATAAACAAAATAAATAAATAAAATCAATGATCATATAAATAGTTCTATTGTTTTATTTTTTTCTAGGTTCTTATAATGTTCAAGTTAGATCATAATATGTTAAGTATTTTTATAAAAATGAATTTTATAAGAATGGTTAACAAGCTAACGAAGAATTATATCCACGGGAATATGTAAAGCATACATGTATTCCATGGGTCAAATTAAATGGAATGTTTGTGGACATGGCTGAAATAAGCGGTTTCGGGTGTAAACTAATGAATTAGGTCAAAATCCAATACATCTTTATTAGATAAATTTACAACTACTAAGCTTTCCTTAGATCCGATATAATGAAGGAAGTTGTTTGAATTACCTAAAGCATTACCGCTTCGTTAATTATTTTTCTTATTACGGCTTCTATCAGTTCGTATAATGATGTTATAGAACACATAAAATTTATGTTCAAATAAACTTGTAAACTAACAAAACTAGTTTTGTCGCGGTCCGTCATTGATCAAATAGTTAAATAGGATTAGTCAAGCTCAAAGCGGTAAATCTTTACAATTACCGTAATATTATCGTACTGGGAAATAAAGTAGACATAACTCCGACATTAACTAACCTTGCCAAAAAGCCTGCGGCAAAAGTAATAAATATAGCTTGTGTAAATTATCTACACTCATATAAGTGTATGCTTTTCAGAGATAATCTCTAAATTATGGCTTACTGTATTTACAATTTTAATTAATACAAATAGACCGTCTTAACTTTGTAATTTTACACTTTCTAAAGAGTGAAATTAAATCTTGTAAAGTTAGTGCTTTAGGCACATGAAATATTTAATCGGAAATCCTTTGATTAATAATTATATTCATATTTTAAAGATAATTTTTATGTATGTTAAATAGAAATCAAAAATATTTTCATCAATATTATTAGGTTTATTTAATATATCTACAAGTATATTTCACTCTTTCGTTTCTTATATATTAATACTTTTTTTGATATCCACCTTTTAAATATTTTTTTAATTCTACTAATTCATAAATTGATGAATTAGGGTACGTAAAATAATATCTAAGTAACTATGACATAACTAACTTAAGGCTACTTATTAACGGAGGAAACCTTAATGTTTTTCCTCCAATGAACAGAGTATAAAGTCTATCACAATTGTATTACTAGACAATACGTACTCGTAATTCGTTTCGCTTGTGAAAACATTTATTTTGTTAATCCGTATCTTATATTAGGCTGTCAGTTTTTAACTTTATGAGTACGTAATTGTTACTCGAAGCATAACAGACAACCTTCATATAATTCACAGTAGCTAGACTAAGTATTACTAAACAAATATACGAAATTCATGTAAATTAATTCACGAAATTTGACACTTTTACTTTTACTCAAATACTTTTACTATTTCAATTTAAACATTGATAGGATTCACAGACTGCGTTGAAACAAAAAAAAAACAAAATAAAATATTAAATATATATACCAATTGCAAATATTACAACGTATTTAATTAAAGATAATAAAAAAATATCCCACACTGAAAGCTTAATATTGCACTACGTCTTGACGCTGGTTATTTCATTTTATTCGCCACGGTATTTATTATAGAACAAAAACGATTAAATCAATTTTATCAATGTCGTTTCGACTCAGGTTTATTTTTGGTTTTTATACATAGGTACTTAAATCTTGAAGCTAAAAAGGTACGTGATCGTGATTTAGATTACATTTTTGCGAAACCCAGATTTGTTACAAAACGATTACTTGCAATATAATGATGTTTTTTACTTGAAATATCAATCTTATTTAATACGAAAGAACGTATTAAGTAATACCAGTAACCCATTTATGTACTCTACTATTTCTAACGATATTGTTTGGCAGCTATCTATTCTATACTTATAATAAATCTGTAGAGAGGTCAATTCTGTAACTGGAATATATTTCCAAAATAACTATCAGGGGGTGATTAGGGATCGATACTGATGCCAAAAATGCAATCAGTAAAATTTTTGTCTGTCTGTCTGTCTGTCTCGTCTGTCTGTATAACCGTTATAGAAACAAAAACTACTCGACGGATTTTAACGAAACTCAGTACGATTTTTCTTCATACTCCTGGGCTGGTTATAGTATACTTTTCATCACGCTACAATTAATAGGAGCAGAGTAGTGAAGGGAAATGTCGGGAAAACGGGAGAAGTTACTCCATTTTTTAAGTTTCCGTCGCGTGTGCAACCTTGATGGTTAAAGCTACACAGAAATCATGTATGACGGAAATGTTCTCCTTAAAATTATATAAAAAATATCCCACGACAGCATATGTCTATCTTTTATGGTTGACTCACAATAACACGTGTAACTCCCGATAGCTTAGCAGTTCGAAGCTTTCTGGTAATATTTGTCTACTCCTACGTTTATATCACTCTCAGTCATCCCTAAATAAAAAAGTGAATAGTATTAACCATCATCCTCCTGCCCTTATCCCACACTAAGTGGGGTCGGCACAACATGTTATAAACATGCTGTCACATGATTTGGCTGCGTTTTTACGACCGGCCGCCTGCCTGACGTCAACTTACCATAGTCGTATTTTACGACACCTCGGTAAGAAAGAGGGTGGTCTATTCTACTAAACCGGATACCACACGATGGGTCAACTTACCTTAGTCGCCTTTTACGACACCTCGGTAAGGAATGAGGTTGGTCTATTCTACTCAGCCGGATACCACACAGCGGGTTGACTTACCTTAGTCGCCTTTTACGACACCTCGGTAAGAAAAGAGGGTGGTACTATTCTATTCAGCCGGATACCACACAGCGGGTTGACTTACCTTAGTCGCCTTTTACGACACCTCGGTAAGAAAAGAGGGTGGTACTATTCTATTCAGCCGGATACCACACGGCGTAAGTGAATAGTATTAACCATTGTTTAAAAAAAGAATAATTGAAATCGGTATAGAAACACCAAAGTTATACATGAAATACGCTAATAATAAGCCATCGGGCGTGAATACTGAATCATGCTATAAGGATTATCACTACATAGTATAAAACAAAGTCAAATTCTTTGTTTGTCCCTATATCCCTATGTATGCATAAATCTTTAAAACTACGCAACAGATTTTGATGCGGTTTTTTTAATAGATAGAGTGATTCAACAGGAAGGTTTATATGTATAATAACATTAAATATGGAGTAGAGAAATACTGTAATTTTTGAGGTTTCTGATGTGATGTGTAAATAATTACTTTTTTTCCGCTTACATTGCAAACGCAGGCTAAACCCTACGAGATTTATCAAAATAATGTGCTAAGTATTTGTACACATTGAAAAGGTCTATAGAAAAGTCCGGAATGGTATATGTCCGGAATGCTATCTCTTATGGATAACCCACAATAGCATTTTTTGTCATTTGCTTTTTACGAAAAATAATGCCTTATTTTTTGAAGCAATTTTTATACAATATAGCATTAATCTTTATCCAATTAAGTACCTGAAATACATTGTTGATTTAATATAGATCAATATGGCCGTTTACAACATGTAATTTAAATGAACATTTTCGAAGATATCACAGATTTAAAATCCCGCGAGGAGGCCGCGCTTCGCCCTATTGCACTTCGAATTTAACAGCGATCGGACGCACAACTAAATGTCGCTCTTTTCAGAGTAACCTCTAAAGAAAACATGTTTGTATTGTCTAATGATAACAAAGCTATGAATGTTGTATATAAAGACATTCTGTAATTAATTTTAAACATAAAATATATAGGGAAAAATGTAAAATGTAAATATGCAGTATATGAATTTAGATATTAGATATAGCAGGAAAGCTTCTTGGTATAGGGAGAGGGGAATTGTTTTTTTTTACTTTACTGGATCGATTTTAATCATTTTTTTCACTGAGTGACATAGGCTTTATATTTTATACCCGTGCGAAGCAGGGTAGGCCGCTAGTGCTAAATAAAATATGATACTTTCATATAGTGTATCTATACATATTATCAAACATGTTTTATGTCTGTCTGTATGTGATCGATTTTCACAAAATATACTGAACAGATTTTTTGGTTTTTGATAAAAGAACGGTTTTAACTAAAAGATAGAGGATAATGTGGAGCAACAGGCTACTGCTACTTTTTATATCAAAATTTCTGCAATGTCAGAATTTACGCGATAAAGACTTCGTGAGACACTGATGTCCTTGCAGACAAAGCTAGTCTAATATATAAAAATGAATATTTGTCTTTATGTCCTTGATAGATTATGAAACGTTTGGATCGATTTTAATGAAATTTTTAAGCATTCTTTAAAATGACCTGTTGATTTTAATGGTCTTGTAAAGCTTGGTGGCGATCAGATTATTTATTTAAACTTTTGAGTTCTGTTTCGAGGGGAATTAGAAATCAAACTGAGCCGCAGCAATGCGTGGTCGGACAGCTAGTTACTTACAATAGCTCTTTCAATCTGATTTCTTAAAATAATATGTGTTTACCGAAACATGTACACCTTTGCTGATGAATAACTAAAACTTATCTTTTTTGAATTATCTTATTATATTTAATATTACGCGTAAACCTTAACAAAAAAAAGCGTTTAAATGAAAACCGTTATAATATAATGGTTGTTGATAAACAATATCAGACTAAGATAGACTAAGACATAACTTGTACATTTTTCTTGTCAATAAATGTTATATCAGACTTGCACTATTAATTATTTATATAAGTGCAACAAGTTATTTTAATTTATATTGAATGTAATGTAGTTATGCTTGTAACTAGTCACATAGCAGCTCCACAAGTCGACTTTAGCAGTTAATTGATACTATTCATTTAACTGGTAAAGTCAACTTTCAAAGTAAGTCGACTTACTTTAGTCGCCTTTTACGACGCCTCGGTAAGAAAAGTGGGTGGTACTATTCTATTCAGCCGGATACCACACGGCGTGGCGAATATAAGAGACGTAAACCTTCAAAAGCTTGCTTCTTTAAATATCAATAAAAATATAAAAACTAGAAGCCCAACTAAATCGAAATTATAAATTTAATATACATTTGAAATAAGACAGTGTGAAATTTTCACGAGTATATGTCAGGGAGTATCCCTACTTCTAGATATAATCTAAACTGAACATTTTTTGATGTGTTTAAATTTTTCACTTTTGTCATAATAGAAATTTGCTTGATGCTGAGGAAGCGAATCGTGAACTCTTAAAATGTAAAGCCTGACGTCAACTTACCTCAGTCTTATTTTACTCAACCGGATACCACACGATGGGTCAACTTACCTTATTCGCCTTATACGACACCTCGGTAAAAAATAAGGGTGGTCCATTCTACTCAGCTGGATACCACACGGTGGGTCAACTTACCTTAGTCGCCTTTTACCGACACCTCGGTAAGAAATGAGGGTGGTACTATTCTATTCAGTCGGATACCACACGGCGTCTATAGCTGTTATATATACGTTTTTTTAAGTATCGCTATGACATTTGCCACTTAGCGAATGATCTAGTATACTAATTTGGGAGATCTCCAATTATCGTTTTGATTAAAATGATATCGCTTTTATTTTCTCTGCATTAAAAGGAACTCCAGCTCAAAGAACTTCAGTATTAGATTATAAACTGTATAGAAGAAAATGGACAGATAAATCTTCCTCTAATAAAAGTAACAATATTTAAGAATACATGCACATTTGTTACAGCACTTATAAATTCCGTATTCAAGACATTTTTTTTGAAGATCGTTCATACATGGTACAGAACATTTCGTCGATATCACGTAAGATGGAGAAATACCATAATATGATTTTCGTAATTTATAAAATTGGGCGTGACTTTGCAGAGATCCATAATACTAAAGTAAATTATAGCATGATAATTTTATAATTTTTTTTTACTCGACGATCAAGCGCCTGTTCTAATAAATATCTCGTCCCATTACCTACAGGAAAAAAGATATTGATCTACCCAAAATTGCGGTGCTCTTTTTGTATTATGACGCGTTTCTGAGTTTTCTTCTTCGTTACTTCCTTCTTTGATGAGTGTTTGATCGTCTGTTGTATGTTTTGTGTGTCAGTTGTGTTAGTTGATTGTGGCTTGTTTGGTAATTGTGAAGTAGTTGGGTTTTGATGTGTATTTTGCATGTTTTGTGTGTCTGATTGACGTTGAGTGTTATTTTTTGTGTTAGTCTGGTGGGCTACGAAAACGGTATCTCCTAACACTTTGCTTAGTATGGTCAGTTTGTGTATAGCTGCTTGTTTTTGCAGGATAGTAATATTAATGCCTGTATCAAGCCAATCAACATATTTTGAAATACTTATCATTATTTTTCCGTTTAGTTTTTTTTCTTACTTTACTATTAATATTACTTACCGTCAACACATCTCGAGATATCGCTACCTAAAAATTACTTTTGCCAGTAGTGACAGTCCAAAGGGCTGTATGTTTTAATTAAGCCACAAGCCTACATGCTCCGCCGGAATTTCCGCATTTTTGGTATTAATTTCGATTGATTAATTATACATGTCCCAGGTTGAAACTATTCTCTTTTTAACACAAGTACCTGGGTGAGGCTTGCTCGGTAATTTTTTAAAAGATATAAATAAAAAAAGAAAGCGCCGGGTGACATGTGGGAAATGATCCCTGGTACTGTTTTGATCCGCCTGTTAAATTAGGCTATCACAGCTTTGCATTTCACAGCTAAAATTTCATTTGTATAAAATTCTACATTTCAGCATTTTTAAATGCCCGAATACAGGTATAAAACGACAATTTTTTTTAACTAAACCTAACTAGAATATAAAAATTAAGCTCATCACTATCCACTGTATATGAATATTCATATTCATTCATTCATATAGTTCCACTTTTTATATAGATATATTGTCTTAATTTATTTATATAAAAACTGGAACTTTTATAATTTCTGTAAAATCCGATTACCTTCGCTCGTTATTGTCGTTCAAAATCTGGTAATTTAATTCCAAGAAACCTTTGATGGCGTGATTCATTTCAAATAAATCATTTTTTTACATGCAAATGGACTCCTAAAAAGTCTAGTATAAGTATACTAGACTCAAGTATTTAAAAAAAATGAATAATATGTAATATCAAAAATGATGAAAACACTATTTACAGGAAAACTCCACTCTACTTGATATTATAAATGCTAAAGTTTGTGAGTATGGATGTATGTTAGTTACCGTTTCCCGTCGAATCCACGGAACCAATATCGATGACATTTGGCATAATTATTATTTATATACCGGAACCGGAAGGATTTCTATAGTCTATTTGTTATAGATTATAGAAATCCTGTTAATTTTACAGGAATAGGATGATATACAAAACCGCCAGCTATTACCGACCTATCACGCGACAACAGTCCACGCAAACGAAGTTGCGGGTAAAAGCTAGTCAGATATAACAGAATACAAGTTAGTACCACGTCCTCGAACACGGAATCTCTATACCTAAAGTATACAATGCCAACAAGCACGCACTCGATAAGTTATTTACAATTATCCAATAAACCGATACCAGCTTGGAGTGCGGGATCATATAATAAATTAAGTAGTAATTAAGTAATTTTATTAAAATTTAAAAATGTAATTAAAATAAATAAAAAAAACCGAAAGTGCCGACGACATGTGAGATTCGAACCCAAGTATTTTCTCATGTATGTAGACCATCCGTTTACTATTGGGATATTTACAGTAAAAATTGGCTAATGCATTTGACAATTTCTGCAATTTTTCAATGCCTGAAAACAGGAATAAAAAGACATTTTTTTACATAAAACCTTCCTAGATCTATATCTAGGAAAATGATGAAAATCGTTAGAGCCGTTTCCAAAATTCACATAAATATATATATACAAGATTAACTCAATAAAATTAAGACTGTAATTACAATATATCATCATATATTTAAATTATTTAAGATTTACGAGTATGTTTCGGTTTCGGTTTCGATTTCGGTGTCCAAAGTCTTTAATTTGCCTCTCTCTCATGCTATAGTAAATATTTAGTTCATTATATTATCTAAAAGTAGTTTTGTAAAATCTAAAATTCACATCTAAGATGACCTTAAAAAGCGTAATATTATTGGATCTATTACACGTAATAGTACAAGTAGTTAATACAGCCAAACCTTAAATCAACGTATTCATACAACATTTTGGCACTTTTTAATAATATGTAAATATTAAAGCTATAAATATTTTCTAATCTATTTTCTAATTTAATTATAATTGTGTGGAATGCCGACAAAGCATGTTAAACCTACGAATCTTTCATCAAACAAATTATGCCAAAAAAGTTCCTTAATGCATGTTATACATTTTAATTAAATCTTAGGTCTCAATTATTAACACATACGAGGTGTGTTCAAAAAGTATCGCGAATTTTGAATTTTCGCGAGTTACATATATTCCAATTTCGATTTTTTTGTGGCGTTATGTTGGTACATATGTCTCTCACTTATGCTGACAAGTTGGGCCATTTTGAATGTTCGGTTAATTGTTGACAGCTGCTTTGCTTGCACGTGTTTTGGTTCGTCTTCGATTTTTACCTATTCAAAAAATGGAACAAGGAACCTGTATCCTGTGGACTGTGGCATATGGAGAAGCTACTTTGAACAAAAGCAACGTTTATCGGTGGAACAAAATGTTTTTAAAAGGCCGAGAAGGTGTGAATGACGAAGAGCGTGCCGGACGCCCGAGCACTTCAACAACAGGCGAAAAAATTGATGAATTGAAGAAAATCTTCGAATCATCGATAGAGAAATTGCCGAGGACCTAGGCATATTGATTGGCTCGTGCCATTCGATTTCAATCGATAATTTGTGGAAAAACAAAAATTGGCTTTTGCACCTCGATAACGCCCCTGTTCACACATCGCTGCTTGTACGCGACTTCTTGGCCAAAAACAACAGACCAATGATACCGCAGCCACCGTATTCCCCAGATCTGGCCCCCTGTGACTTTTTCTTGTTCCCGAAACTGATGAGGCCCATGAAAGGACGACACTACGCCACGATTGACGAGATAAAGACGGCATCGAAGGAGGAGCTGAACAAGATCCAAAAAAATGATTTTTTGAAGTGCTTCGAAGATTTGTAAAAACGTTGGCACAAGTGTATAATATCCCAGAGGGATTACTTTGAAGAGGACAAAATAGATATTTACGAATAAATAAATAATTTTTGAAAATACACAAAATTCGCGATACTTTTTGAACACACCTCGTATATACAACCTAAGTCTTTAGACTATTTTAGTAAATTACTATTTCCATAACCAAGCAATTAAATGTTTTAAATTATCGACCCTCGAATGTTAAATGATCTAATAAATGAGTCCATACCTTTTTCAGGAGCATTGTAATAATAAAAATCTGTAATACAAGATTTATTAGAAAAAAAAAACAATTTTATATACTAACTTAACCCTTTGACCGCCATGTGCGACATAATTAAATTGCTCAAAAACGATTTTAAGATCGTGTTATTTACTATATAATAATTATACGTACATTTCGAGCGACAACTCGTAAAATTGATTACTGTAAATCTCTCTTATGCAAATAGAGTGTACGTGAATAATATGTTATAAATATGTTTCAATCAAATACGAAATAAATTATATAAATAATCGAGTTAAACAAGTAATTGAATTGCTTTCTGATGACTGCCATTCTAATATATTATATAGCTTCAGGCGTTAATATCACGAATATAATGTACAAGTTTTATCATAAAGAGCAGTCGCTCTTATATATGTAACAAGGAGAATATAATTATATTATTATATTTATTTTGAAATATATATATTTATATTTCATTTTATAGCAAAACCGTGTTATAGGGTTTTCAGGAATTTACAAATCGTGTTATAATAAACCCGTGTTATACGAAGGTTACCTGTACAGAGTGAGCTCATCGATATAAATACTGAAAAAAGGGGTGAATATTGAGGGTGTAACATATGAGGGTGAATATTGAGGGTGTAAATATGCATTTCAAATTTCTATGTATATACTACGTATATCAAGGCTTTGATAGGATTACATATGTGAAATACATTGTTACTTACAAGATCACTCATATCGTATTTCTTAAACTAACAAAACTGTTTCAAAAGTGGGATTTCTGTTGTTGAAAATGTAACCTTTAAAATTGGTAACGGTTTCGCAGGACAGAATCTGATTATACTTTTATAGAGCAAGAAACTTCATTTTGTCCTTACAGTTTTAGATTATTTGCATGTTAAGATTATTTTTAAGTAGAAAGTACTATGAGACATAAAAAAAACTACTGAATTTTACTCTAGGTTAATAATAAATGAATTACGCAAAACCCAAATAAACTTAGCAAAAGTTCTAGCTACCGAATAATATTTTTTACTTATATTACATATCCGTCAAATTCGCCGCGAACGATCCGATAAAAACTGTTAAGCAGGACAATACACTATAAAAAATATATCTGCTGTTAAGTCACATTGCTACTGAATTTTTTCCATTTACTTTTAAGATTTGCCCAGGATAATTTAATAGTTAAATATGTCCGTCTTTAGAAGTTGGGTCCGCGAAAATCTGTACTCATTTTGGAAATGTTTTAATATGACACACAACAGTACATAATTTAGAAGTTGGATTGTACCGAGTAGATGTTCTCTTTGTAATGCAGATGTATGACTCTTTTATAGGTAAAACAGATAAATATTTAAATTACACACCTTCTTTGAATACATCGTGTTTTAAGCATATCTCTCTCAACGGCCTTTAGTTGCTGTAACTGTTGCTAAGTACCTAACAGTTTTTCAATAACACCTAACGTTCTATACTTCGACATAAGAAGAATATCTTTATCTTTTTTTAATATTAAAATGAGTTAATCTTGTGTATATATACAGTATGTATATATATTTTCTGAATCTCGGAAACGGCTCTAATGATTTTCATGAAATTCAGCATGTAAGGGGCTTCGATGAGCAAAAATCGATCTAGCTAGATTTTATTTTAAAAAAAACGTTGTATCCCTGATTTTTCTAAAAAGCTGCTATAATTTTATGAGAAAGCAAAGGATAATTACGCTGCTATTGCAAAGTCATGATAGCTCAATTGGGTAACGGGTGGTCTCGAATTCTGAATACATTAAAAAAAAATAACCGAGCAAGGCTTGGTCACTTAGGTACTCTAAATTAAAGCGGACATAGATACATTCCGATACCTTCTAATGAAGTAACCTTAATTTGTTCTTATATAATACAACTAGTAATAAACAATTTGCCGTTTGTATGGCAGTACATGATACTTAATGATCATTATGCCTGATCAAATTTGACCTTGTAATTTCAAGTCTATTTCTGAGATACAACTTTTTCAATATCTATCAGATTTATAATTTTTATAATTTCATAGCGTTTGCATTTTTCTAGCCTTCGAATTTTATTGTTATGGTGGAAATCAATAGCCAAGAAAAAATAAAATTGCGCGTATTTTAGATCATAAGTTCCGAATTAAGAACGCATACACATATTACGATATATTATATTATTTGATTTTTAATTAATCGTACCTATTTTGGTAATTTTGATCACAATATTTCATATTATTTTTACCCGCCGTGTGGTATCCGGCTGAATAGAATAGTGCCACCCTCATTTCTTACCGAGGTGTCGTAAAAGGCGACTAAGGTAAGTCGACCCGCCGTGTGGTATCCGGCTGAGTAGAATAGACCAACCTCATTTCTTACCGAGGTGTCGTAAAAGGCGACTAAGGTAAGTTGACCCACCGTGTGGTATCCGGTTTAGTAGAATAGACCACCCTCTCTCTTACCGAGGTGTCGTAAAATACGACTGAGGTAAGTTGACGTCAGGCAGGCGGCCGGTCGTAAAAACGCAGCCAAATCATGTGACAGCATGTTTATAACATGTTGTGCCGACCCCACTTAGAGTGGGATAAGGGCAGGAAGATGATGATTTCATATTATTTTTACATATCTGATAAGACAATAACTCACTCATTGAGCAACAAAAACATTGTAGTAAAGTTGTAGTAAAGCGTGTTGTAGTAAAGCTTGCCTAAAAGTGAATTTTCATTTGTGATAAAAATTTATTGTTTTTATGTTATGGATCCCATATGCACATATATGTATATTTGTATATTGCTGTCTAGTACACTAATAGGACGCAAATACGCCAAATCACGTACCAAACACAAGTTGAATAAATTCAAGTAAATGGTACAATTCCTCTGCTATTGTTTTTAAAATATTTCTGCTTTACTACAGAAGATTTACACACAAATCAATTATCAAACAATTTTTACTTTCTATACGATATCACTAGTTCTCCCAGTGTGCTACGTCACAAACCTATATGAATTACTGGAAACCCTGTAACCGTTTTCGGTTTTTCAGAATTTAATATCTTTTTACAGGGAAAGTATTTGAAATCAGACACGGCGATGAAAAAATGATTTTCAGAGTTCACGATTCGCTTCCTAAGCATCTGTAAATTTCCATTATGACAAAAAATAGTTTATATCTAGATGTGAGGACCTGTTACAGCCTCCCCGACATATACTCGTGAAAAAATTTTCACACTATCTTATTTCAAATGTATATTAAATTTATAATTTCGATTAAGTTAGGTTTCTAGTTTTTATATTTTTATTGATATTTTAAGAAGTAAGCTTTTTATGGTTTATGTCTTATATTCGCCACGCCGTGTGGTATCCGGCTGAATAGAATAGTACCACCCTCTATTCTTACCGAGGTGTCGTAAAAGGCGACTAAGGTAAGTCGACCCACCGTGTGGCATCCGACTGAGTAGAATAGACCACCTTCATTTCTTACCGAGGTGTCGCAAAAGGCAACTAAGGTAAGTCGACTCACCGTATGGTATCCGGTTAAGTAAAATAGACCGCCCTCTTTCTTATCGAGGTATCGTAAAATACGACTAAGATAAGTTGACGTCAGGCAGGCGGCCGGTCGTAAAATAGTGGCCAAATCATGTGACAACATGTTGTGCCGACCCCACTTAGAGTAGGATAAGGGCAGGAAGATGATGATGTCTTATATTCGCCATGAAAAATATATTTTAACATGACGTTCGAAGTATACTACTATAACTCAAAGATTCCTACGGAATGTGTTTGTTGTGTTGATTAAAAAAATATTACGTACGTACGTGGAGATACATTTTATAATTCTAAACACACAAGCAGGGAAAATCTGTCAATCGTATTATGTATCGTCGTATGTACTGAAACTGGAATTTTTAATATAAACTTTTATTTTACTAGCCAGTAATTATGCGACTGTACCTGATAACAACTTGAACTTGAATCGTAGACTTTATTGGAATGTCAATTGCCTTCTAAAGGAGTCAAGTGTGAAAGGCGCGTGTCACTAAGCACGACTGTAATTCTTAATACAAAATTACACTAAACTTTGAACGCCTACTAAAAATCGTTAATTCGTTTGTCTTCTTAAAAGAAAACATAAATCAGTTATATTTTATACTTATAAGTCGTAATAAAAGAAACAAATGTCTTGATGTTCTTGTAATATAATTTTTTACACAGATCGCAATCCATTTCACCACCTTATATAAATATTAATGTTAAAATTCGCATGTAATTTTTACTGCTGTTTCTTAGATCTCCAGTTAATATACATATAACTTCATCTCTTTATTCTAACAGTAATAATACTCCTTTCTAGGTTTGTAACACACTATAGGCACTTTTGAAGCCTAAAAAAAGTAAAACAGCCAATGAAAATCCGACTAATACCTGGCCTCGTTCTATTTACTTTTACAAGCAAACAGAATTTTTATAGATAATAGAAGTATACAAATTACTAAGAATAAAATAGAAATATAAAGTATTCAATTAAATATTACAAAAAAAGAAAAAACTATTTTCTAAATACAAATATGTATTATACATAATATGAAATATCCTTTTTAAGAGGTGCAAAAAATGCATTAAGGTATTAGCAACTATGTAACAGCGTATAATTTTATCGTGTGCTATCAAAGAATGCTTAATATTTCATAACAGTTATTAGTTCGAAATACCTACGTAATGTTTAGACTAGGGTCATTACTTAGATTTCTGATCGACGCAGGCTAACAGCACTGAATATTTATTACAATTTCCGATCATGCTTTATAACAAAATAGTGTATTTATTCATAGATGTTAGACGTCTAACAGCTATGGTCTACTAAGTAAATATATTTAATAGTAGGCCACTACTTTTTGATATTTTCAATACATTCATAATCGTATGTGCTACATTTTGCCCAGATTACGCCCTATCTTTCAGAACATAATTAGCAAACGCTAAAATCAATAAAAGATATAAATAAGTTATAAATTGGATATGAAAGCACAGCTTAAATTTCTTTACATTGTATTTGATATAAAGACATACGACATAAATTCGGCATTTTCGATATCGATTAACGTATCGCAAAAGTAAGATAATACGAGGATATTGTGGTACTTAGATGGTGACGCTGCGTCAAAAGATAGGTTTTTGTAGATTGCCAGCCGCCACTAATAGCGCTTTTGGAAGCAAGTGGTATGGCACATACAAACATACAATCACACACACACATTGATACATTTATTTTATACTGGCTGCGCCATACGCCGCAGGTTTAAATTTAAATCTTGATAGTTACCTATCAAGTTACCTACGTTAAACGTTAAACGTAGTTACAGACGATTACGAATAATTGATAGTTTATGCGTACTTTAACAAGGAAATTTTTTGTTCAAACTTATTAGACTTTCCATATAATTAGCATATTATTGCAAAAAACAGTGTTGTAAAAGGTCTCAAATGGTTGACATGTCGCCCTTGCGACCGGTCACGTAATAACTCGACTTGCTGCCTTAGGTATACTACAGGCTTTTTATTTAAACACTAAAAATATAACTTCATGATACAATGACCTTAAACAATTAATATTGTGTATTTTAATTCAGTTAAAACCAAATTGGAATAATCAGTTTTACTTTATAATTAACACCTTGTATTGCATTGAAATTAACTGTTGGATTTGATGATGTTCGACTAAGGTAAGTTGACGTCAGGCAGGCGCCCGATCGTAAAATACCTAGCCAAATCATGTGAAAACATGATTATAACATGTTGTGCCGATCCCACTTTAAGTGGGATAAAGGCAGGGGAATGATAATAACACAGAATAGTTACTTGGTATGGTATATATGTATACTGTTATACTTTAAACAGTACAATTAAGTACCTGTTCAATTTCTGCTACACAAGATCGGCTTTTAAACTGCACTAAAACGACGTATGTGCAAGCAACCTTAAATGATATCAAAGGCAGGCTTCTTTTTGTAACGTGCTTCGACTTTCCGTGTGCTCTGGTGACGCCTGACCTGCCGACCTTGTACTACACCGGAGACATATTTTCACTAAGTACATACACTAAAGGATGCAGTTTAATCTTTTACAATTCTTAAGTTTAATCTCTTACACTTTAAAGGAACAAAATACACCTTTTTAACCTTGTTAGAGTTATTATATTATGGGCTTTATTATGGTCAAGATTATCATAAAATTTCTATCAAATTATAAATACGAAAGTTTGTGAGTATGGATATATGTTTGTAACTCTTTCAGGGCGAATCCGGTGAATACACCGGAGTAACATAGGCTATAGAAATCCTGTTAATTCTACAGAAATAGGATGTTATTGAAAAGCGCGATCTATTATCAACCTATCACTCGACAACAGTCCACGCGAACGAAGTTGCTGTTAAAGGCCAGTATAATTATAAAAGATTCTTCCTACACTCTTGAAATCGCCCATTTATAGTGTTAAGTTCGAAAAAAATAATTTGAATACTTATTTAGAAAAAATATTTACTAGATTTTGAAAAACTATTTCAATTTTTGATATAGTTAACAAATAATTATTGAATTAAAAGATATTTAATGTTGCTCCAAGTTCCATACTAAAAATGCTCAAAGAATTACGTATTTAACTAGGTTCTGTCGACCGTTAAAAAACATAGTAACTTGTTATTTGAAACGCATCTACTTATATTTACTAAGTTATGAAATGAAAGTTTTGAGAAATAGAAATTAAATGGCGCAATGAAATATCAGTCAGGTTCGGAATGCCTTAATTATTCAATCATCCAGTTTTTCATCGTTTTAAAGTAAGTTATTTTAGTTGTATTATATGTTCAAGTATTTGTACAGAATCCATTCCAAAATAGTTTAATAATGTCATAAAATACCCACACAAAGATTTAGTGGCGAGATAAAGTGTCAAGCCGTGTGTAGAAATGAAATATCTCAGACGTACGATTTAGTTGCACTGTCTACTATAATTTATTCACTTACCGAGTCAAGGCAAGTTGTGTCGCAAAACTATTTTTGCGAGCTTTATAAAATCACTTCCTATAATATTTATGGATATAACACTTGTCAAACAAAGCTTGTCGCGTTTTATAAATAAAGCATATCATTTTAACTTTGAACGTGATTTGATCAATAGTTACCTCTGTATATCGTTCTACGTGCTAGGAATCAGTGTCCAGTTTTTTGTTGAGACAAGCAAAAATGGAGTAGTACAACCATACAGTTATTATACTACAGTAGGGGAATGATACGCAGGGCTGTAAGTGAGAGATTCGCAACAAACAATGAGAGGAAAGATGAAATTCATATACTTATCTTTGTCTAACCACACATAAAATAGAGAGACAGATAATGAGTCTCGTGTTTCACTTTATTGTCGATCGACACATTTTTGGCTCGCTTCCCTAATCTAATATATAACTCCATGAACAAAAAATGTCCCTAGCTGGTGATGTCTGGAGATAGCCACAGTCGAAAAAAACAATCGTTACGACCTGAGAGGATGCAAAAATCAACGTTTTCATTGCAAGATCCATCAAACATTAGCCACAACTAGGGATATGTAAATAGTACATTGTCAAGTCAATCTCAAAAACACTAGATCAAATATCATTACAAACATGTGTTCTGAAATAGTACTAAATTTGTATCAACGGTGGTATTTATTCGGCTATGGAAGATAAACCCCATATTCAGGCCTCATTACACTACCTAGTGCAGGAGACTTCTGCACTGACAACCAAGGCCCTAATGGTTTGGCTGTAATGAAACTTTAATATGAGACCTTTTTAGTCTATCCGATTGGATATGATGTCTATAGTTGCTTAGACATCTATTTAATTTGATACGATGTTTGTACGATGACTGTGATAATGCCAAATGTTTTAAATCCCAAAAATAATCTTTATTCGAGTATGTACTGTGTGTATATTTAAATTCATCTAAACCAGTTCCTGTTACATATTTTTTATAGTTTCATTCATTTTTTATAGTTTCATAAATACCCAAGAAATAATCTAGAAATTAAATTCGAAAGAAATTTACCTTGTTATGATTTATGTTTAGTTTATTTTACGGAATCAATAAGATGCAGTCAAAGCAAAAACGACTGATATTGAGGCAGAAGAAATAGAAAATAAAAGGCAAGATTACTAACTTATATGTCCTTGCAATATCGAAGAATCCTATTAGAGTAACAGACTATAATCTTAGTAATAAGTACAACAATGTTGTTACATTTCTATCAATAGGGATCAAGCTCAGAACAGTTGCCATACAATTATTTACATTATCTAAGGGAATATAAATGAGATAAATATAATATGCATTGCAATTGTACATTCTTATTAAAGTATACCTCTGATAAAGGTGTGGTTTAACTAGAAAAAAAATTGATATACCATTTTTATTTCATAAAATGTATGATTAATAAAACCAATAACTACATCCATATTTAAATGCTTTTTAATCTTATCTCACTTTTGCATATCATTGCCCTGTTCTGGTACAGGCAAGATTTGATAGGAGGTCGTGACTGGTTCCCAGCTGAACCTAAATCTTCATTTATTCTATCGTCTATCTTCTGTAAAGAGAGAGAGAGGTATGTAGGTCGTTAGAAAGATGAAAAAGTCGTCGATTACGTGTGCAATTCCATTTTTATCGAATTAGATTTTCTCATGACGAACCAGCGGTCAAATCTATTTTCCGATTTTTAAGTGTAGTAAATATATATATCTTTTGTTCACAAAAATTGAGTCCTGTTCACAGGACTGAATTTGTGCGATCACTATTTTGCATTAATAAAATATCGTTCGTATAGAGCGAGTACAAATATGAGTAGAAATTTTTAAGCTCTCAATTCAACAAGTTCGTTGATTCGGTATATTCGGATATTTCATGAAATGTCCACCTGATGCTTAGTATAAGCGCAACTATTTTATATTGTTGATTACAGAGCTTTCTCATTCAGCTGTTGGTAATTCATATATAATTTAGGAATTGCTCATCGTAAAATAAAATTATAGTTTAATCGAGGATTCTTCTTCAATCGGTCCCTGACTGTCCTGACGGTCCAAATTAATGACAATCGTGATCACCTGGGCCTTTCTCTCGTATGATCTACCTTCATCTATTCCGGTCTAAAGTAGCCCTCACCGTTTGATAGAATCTGGATGAGGAGGTTCTTCACTAGGCTTCTTTCACTTGGTCAGACCATCATGTTTGCTATCGGCCTCGTGGTCTCTTGCCTTCTGTATCTTGCCAACAACGACCAGCTTTGCATGGTTGAATCTGCTCTTGGCATTATATGGCCGAAATACAAGAGTATGCGTTGAAGACAGTTAGCCGACAACCGGATTTTTATGTCGAGTTATCGAGGATATCGCTTTTCAATTCATTCTAAAATGTATACTCAAAAATAAACTTATTAATAATAACTTTAAGTAATGCTATGTATATGCTGTAAGTATTAATATTCTTTGGAAATTATATAATTACATTCTAAGATGCAATTATAAATGCGATTAATACGGTTGATTATATAAATATTATTAGAAAGTTTCGACTTTGTGCATAATTAAACGCAATTGAATCCGGATCTATGTGCTAAACGAATAACGAATTATTATAATATCGGCAGTATGATTATTCTTAATATAATGAAATTAATTTACACACTTCGTTCAATATTTGGGCTAAACTATTTCAACTTTTCGTATATATGATAGAATTTCAAAACTGGAACACTAAACTTATTTGAACCAATACCGAGGTTTGACTTTCCAGAAAAATCGATCGTAACATATACTTGTATGTCGGAACAGTGGCGAAGCTCTCGGATGGCTAGAAGAGCCAGTGCCCGGGGCCTCTAAGCTCAGGGGGAGGCCCTCTGAGCTTGACTCCCACCCCCGTCGAAGTACGTCGAATCAAGACCACGAAGGATTCGTAACACATAATTTTGTTTAGATGGAGCCCTAGTTCTTTTTTGCCCCAAGACCTTGCACTACCTGGCCTACGCCAATGTATCTGAATCAAAATAGTCAAATGTCATTTGCTGTTTCTTAAGTTGTCGTTTTATGGTGGAAGTAAGATATGTAAATTATCAATACCAGAAGGTTGTGTTATAATTTGTCTTTCATAGGTACAACCTAGTCGGATAGTTACTGATATATTTTAAGTATATATAGATGTATATATATATGTATGTTTGTATATAAAAGAATAGTATTTGAACCTCTGCTATTAACAAACAATAAAATCGCAAAACGTATTTACTTATAAATAATGTAAATAATTATTTATTAAATACTTAGTGAAAGCTGTGGTAAAGCAGCGGTAACACCGTGCGACTCTTTCGAGGGGGTCACGGTTTCAAATCCGGGCAGACACCGATGAGTTTTTCTGTTAAAACTTATGTGTCTAATTGATAACTGTAATTTATCACACGCTTTTCGGTGAAGGAAAACATCGTGAGGAAACCTGCATATCTCTAGAGAATTCTGGAGATATGTGTAACCTACCAATCCGCGTTAGAGAAGCGTGGTAGGTCTTAGCTCCAATCTTTCGCTACAAAAACGGAGAGAAGAGGCCTATTTCCAGCAGTGACAAAGTAACAGGCCGCTACTTGCTTGCTTGCTTACTTACTTAAATACTTAATTGCTATAGTCTTGTAATATGTGTAGTGGCTCACCCTAATATAATTAAAAGATTAGTTCTAAGAATGTTCATAAATTTTTCGCAATTGTATATCCATGTGTAATTAAATTTTAGCAATGTATGCAATTTTTATAATTAATTATTAACCTTTGAATTGGCATACAATGTCAGTATAAATCCGATATTTAAAAATTTGATTTCGAGATATGGCCTTTTTGGTACAGGACATTCATTGATGTTATTATTATTATCATACTATATCAAATACTGTTCAATGTTCACATTATTGTAAATCTGGAGAACTGCTTATGAACATCATCATATAAAAGAATTTAGACAACGGTGCTATATTACTTTACTTTGATTATTGGTGCTTAGATTACAAAGTATTTTTAATATGTATCTTTAACCTTCTAAGATATCGTTCTTTTCTTTACAAATGTTCGGTTTAATTTATACGCATACCTGCATTGTGGCTGTCATGTACTACATAAGTAAAAATATTATGTCCCTGACATTTATCATAGTTTCTCTTATAATGTCGTTAGAAATATTATTCTCAGAAATGTAGTTAAAAAAAAAGAAGTCTTAATGCTACCTCGTTCCTTCTTGTCGCTGAGTAAGGTTTTAAAACCAAATTTATACATTATACGGGTGTTATCATTTTCAAATCAATGATGGTTTTAATATCTGTCATAAATCTATAAACTGATGTTGTGAAGGTTCGGTCTAAAATGGAAACACGCTAACCTAGAAAAGATATGATATTTTCAATGAATTCTTCTATAAAATATTATCATATCTTATAAATAATTATAATTATATTTTATCCAGTCTTACATATTAATAGAGATAGGATATTTATCTCGTAAGTGTAAAAAAAAATATTTAGGTATATATAATACATCGGTACTTACGCCGTGTGGTATCCGGCTGAATAGAATAGTACCACCCTCTTTTCTTAGCGAGGTGTCGTAAAAGGCGACTAAGGTAAGTCGACCCGCCGTTTGGTATCCGGCTGAGTAGAATAGACCAACCTCATTTCTTACCGAGGTGTCGTAAAAGGCGACTAAGGTAAGTTGACCCACCGTGTGGTATCCGGTTTAGTAGAATAGACCACCCTCATTCTTACCGAGGTGTCGTAAAATACGACAGAGGTAAGTTGACGTCAGGCAGGCGGCCGGTCGTAAAAACGCAGCCAAATCATGTAACAGCGTGTTTATAACATGTTGTGCCGACCCCACTTAGAGTGGGATAAGGGCAGGAGGATGATGATAATACATCGGTACTTGTTATGTCGCTCTTTAGATAGCTCGCTTTATTCGCCTTTTCATTGATCACATTAAGCTATATAGATACCTATACTAGCTGTTCGGCCACGCATTGCTGCGGCTCACTCTGGTTTCGAAGTTCTCTCAAAATAGAACTCGGCAGTAAAAAAAATTTCGATCGCCACATAACTTTATAGGAACAACCGCTGGCTAAAGATTGTCTAAAAATTACATTAAAATCTGTTCCACCGTTTCGAAGTATATAAAAGACATACATACATTCATTTTTATATAAGTATTAGATTATGAATTCGGAATATATGTATTACGTATTACTTATAAACTTTAACATCCATGCATTAACTCCGATACAACTTCTAGTCAAATATTTAAAAATCTGTTAAATATCTAAATATCATTTCTTATACAAAATCTTGACGTTAATGAATATGTGTAGTGCTTATGTAGGATGTTGGTGGTGGCTGTGTTTTTGTAATACGTGCGGTAACAAATCTTGCATGTTTAAGGTATGAGAACGATTTTTGCTTTCTGCACCTAGCATTACATAGATTTTCTTAACAAACGCGTATTATAGCAAAATAATACTATCATAACTTTTGTTGTACTGTAAAGAAAAACTATTTAACATTGAACGTATTAAACTAAAACAATCATCAAGTAAACAACGGCTGTATTAAAATTAATACAATGTGGAGTCTCTGTGTGTGATAAAAAATCTATTATTATCTCTTGCAGTTAACCTTGTATGCATCACATAGTTCGGGATTTAAAACGGTTATTTTCAAGTTGTGATTCTTATATTTAGCAAGAACTATCTTAGGTATTTTGATTTCAATTAACTGGCAGAATGTTTATCATCAAGTAGTATTAAACTCGGACTCAGACAATTAAACATTTTGACAATTCTTATAAGAGCCAGTATTTTAATTTCAATATCATAAGAGTTTCTCATAAAACCAGCATACGAAATACGAGAATACGGAAAAAATTGACTATAGTCGGAATTGAAAGACCCATAGGATATTGTAAAAAAAGTGAGTATAATTTAAATGTACAACAAACTATAGTCCAAGAAATACGACAAATTAAAAACAGTTTCATTGCAAATCATTACAAATAAACAAATTCTGGGACGATAAAGTGGTTCCGTCGAAACTTCCGCGTGCTACATCGGTCATATTTTCAACTTGTATCATTATGCTCAGACACAACCTAACATAATAAAAGCAGTCCTATAAACTGGAAGTGAAAAATGAAAAAAAATCTATAATGGATTAACTTTTTGTATTTACAGCCTATGCAATAAAAAACTTTAAGATTAAAAATAAAAAATATTATTAAAACAGAGGTATATGCGTCGTAAATTCCTAATTAAATAGTATTAATTAAAATTATTTTTTATTTGTATAAAACACATTTTTAAGTAATTTTATTTTTAGTTGAAAATTCTTTCGATATAAAAACAAAGAATAGAAAAAATTAAAAAAAAATTTACAGATAAAAACAGTTAAAGTTTAAGATTGACTGATAGTGCTGACATAAAGGAGCTAACACTGATAAGTTCACCCAATAGAGCAATCATTTCGGAAATATCAGATTTTTTTGCTTATGAATTTATCATTAAGGACTTTGAAATTACAAATTGAAAATTCTTGATTACGCACATACCTATGGCATACCTTAAAACCAATTTACATTTTATTGACCACTTTTTAAGTTTAATCGGCTTTTGTTACTAAAATTTACGTTTTAAGTATGATAATAACAAATTTCCATTAAAAATGTTAATATAATTTATTTAATTTATACGACCTCAGTGACAAGAATAATAAATGAAATACAATTACATCTTTATTGATGACTGGCTATACAAGTTTTACCTGACAAAAAAGCAAAGCATATATTTTATCATTACAGGTCGAGTGATACCTTTTGAGAGGAGTTTTATGAACATGGCCGTACGGAAAAATATCCATATATACAAGATGAAGTTTGATCTATATAATTAACATACGAGAGGTCACAAAAAGCTTGTAATATCTGTCGACTCAGCAGAGTCAGCATCTCATTCGATGGTCTCGGTATTTTACCACTAGGCCAGTCACAGTCACTAGGCCACAGAAAGGTTTAAATTAAGTATAAGAGATATGCTTATACGTAAAGCATATTACAAAATTGATGATTATTTATATGATAAAAATGCATGGATTTGATCCTATTTTGATTGAATCCTTTCATCTTCATACAAGTCTGCGGTTTTATAATTTAAAATTGAAAATTTTTAAAAGGTTGACCGCCGAGTTTCTTTCTGGTTCTTCTAGGTAAGAACAACTTTCCAAACCAGTTGTAACTTCATTATTCATATTGATCCTTGGCGAAAGAGCTTATTCGAATAAAGATTATTTTGATTTTGATTTGATTTTTTTTTATTTTGAAGGAGTAATACTGTAATAATCTTTTAAAATCTAAAAGCTTGAGTACTGGTGTAGAACAAAATATTCGTTAGAATTACAAAGGGCAATTCCCGCTTGTGGAATTTAACTTTCACCTGGAAGTTTCTTATACTATATAATAAAAAGTAGTAAAACTATAAAAAGTGGAAAACAGAACGTCTCTTTAATAATATCAGAACAATATGATAAATAGTAGTTCGTTTCGAATTAATACAACATAAGATATTATTGCAAACTATACTGGATATTGTTGTTCCCGAGAAGGACTCATAGTTGTTGCAAACAAAATCTTAGGAGGCTCTTCGTTTCCTGTTGAATTAACTAGATCCCAATGCGATGTTAATCAAAACCACACATAGAAATTAATATACAATAGTCTCCTACTAGTGAACCCTAACTACCGATATTCCGGATATATCAGGATAGATGTGAATGGAGATGAAGATCGGGTTCCCTTTTGGTTCTAGACTTAAACATTTTTTTCCTAATTCCTATGATTAAAATAAGTTACTCGACTTTATAATTAATGATAAAATAATGATTTTTCAAAATTTCAAATGTAATGTGTAAATGTAAATAAATTTACCTGTGTTGAAATTTTACGACCATCATTTAATTTACTTTCGCATAAATATCTTAAGAAGTACAACTTTATGAATCTTACAAAAGTAATAATAAAATTATTTTGCTATAATGCGCGAAGAACTCTTCTTCGCGGATTATAGAAAAATAATTTTATTATTACTTTTGTATTATGGATCTCCGCAAAGTAACGCCTAATTCTATAAGTTATTTATGAATCTTGTTTAATGCTTTCCCTACATGAGTACGGTCACAGCGTCGCTGCTGCAATACTGAAAGTAATGAAGAGACATTGGAATAAACAATATTTTTACTAGCTACATCTATTGGTTATTGCCCGCTCAACTGGTATAATCTTATTATATCTTAATAGTCAGTCAATGTTACTCCACTTAGCTTTGAAGAGAACCGCAGTCTAGATGTAACAGTTTTACTTGCACTGATGGGGATATTAGATGTTAGTATTCTCGAGACAGCATCTTCAATAGGAATTTCTTCTGAACCTTATTCAGTAGTTCCACTTTCAGCTGTAACAAGAGATGTGCCAATGACTTGCACTTTATGCCAGCCAAACTAGACGTAAAAATGAAGTCCTATTTATAAAATTAAATAACGCCGTGTGGTATCCGGCTGAATAGAATAGTACCACCCTCATTTCTTACCGAGGTGTCGTAAAAGGCGACTAAGGTAAGTCGACCCGCCGTGTGGTATCCGGCTGAGTAGAATAGTACCACCCTCATTTCTTACCGAGGTGTCGTAAAAGGCGACTAAGGTAAGTTGACCCACCGTGTGGTATCCGGTTTAGTAGAATAGACCACCCTCCTTCTTACCCAGGTGTAAGAAGTCGTAAAATACGGCTGAGGTGAGTTGACGTCAGGCAGGCGGCCGGTCGTAAAAACGCAGCCAAATCATGTTACAACATGTTTATAACATGTTGTGCCGACCCCACTTAGAGTGGGATAAGGGCAGGAGGATATAATATTTATAAAATTAAATACGTGAAGATTTTCAAACTCTTCTTGATCAATCGCTAATTGTTCGCGGTTGGATTTTATTTTTTTTAATTTATTTATTTATTTATTTGGATGTAGGTATCAATGAAATCAAAGAGATTTCAACGCCATACGATCTAGTGCCACTGTTGTTTTTATAAGTATTTTGTCTTATAAGTCCCATAGTAAGAGAACAAATTTCGTAATCCCAACAGTATGGCTTTACCACGCAATCCTTTAAAACTGTTCTTCAAAGACTGAACGATTTTGGACGAAAAGATTTACAAGATCTATAATTTCCTGAAAGCTGCTCACCCAAATTGATACCTAATTTATATAGACAGTATAAACAATTACTATGTGAAATTGTATTGAATAATATTTTATTTATTTTAATAAGCTATTTTAATTAAATATTTCATAATTATAAAATCTTTAATTAGAAATTATCTAGTTTAGGTAATTTGTTCCACATTTGACCCCCATTCACCACGTTTGATATATCGTTACTTGGTATTTATTCGTAATTAAATAATAAAATAATATTTATCTGTAACCAAATCATTAAAAGTTTGCCAGTCAAAAATGTACTTCAATTATTATAAAGGCTATATAGGCTATAAAAATATTTACCTCGTTTAATACTGCGAATTACACTCTTCAAAAGTCTTTATTTAAATGATTGTAACTAAAAGTTTTACGGCTTTGATTATATTATTATTATTTTACTGTTTTAAATTGCTTGAAATTTTTTGTGCATTTGGTATCTTTGTATATAAAAAGAAGTTTTGTTTTTACAAAATAATTTGAGACACTTTCTACTAGATCATCTTATCCATATCCATTGCAATAATTAATCTTTACAACCACGCTCTTTTCAACGAAGTTAAATATCGTGAAGAGACTTGCAAATATCTTTACATATGTAATCATATATATCTAATCTCCTAATTCATAGTTAAGCATCGTAGTAGGTCGCAGCGTCAATCCTTCTTTTAGGATACCTAGGCCCAGAAGTGGGATAGTAACAGACCTTTACTTAAAACCAAAAAGCAGGGTTTCTATGGATAATTATTTTTAATGTTTTAAACACTTTAGAGTTGTCATCAACATCAATCACGTTGATTTTAAGACGGCTACAAGTATAATTTTTTTCTGATCTTGTAGATCTGATGGTCTTGCAATCATGCTCTCCGTATTCCATTGTGAACCTTACAATCGAACGACAACAACAACACATATTCTTTAAATAGAATATCTTTTCTATCCGGATAAATTCTAAATCCTTTACTATTCAAAAATTAATAAAAAATTTCATAAATTTGTTCAGCCGTTTAGAAGTTCAATCACACACAGACAGAAGAAATATATTTCCAAAGGAATTAACCAAGTGGGTCTGCTCGTATCCCATCATCGAAAAACTTAATTTAACTTTCTCTTAGTTTCTTACTCTTATTCTTAGAGCTACTGCTCTAAACAATCTCTCTGCTCTCTTAAGGGACATTATTTTTTTTTCAGAACTCATTCACCGCTAGAGGTAAATATGTGAGTACCCGCGAGTTCGTTTGCAACTTAAGCATTTCGGTAACTCAATAATGCAATATCTGTTTTTATCTGTTCCCGAATGAAAGTACGACATATTTATTGCATATTTTGGCCTGTTGTATAAGCTTTAATTGTGCTAAATTTGTACAGCGGATTGGCCGCGAAAGCGCTACAGGCAGGCAGACAGTAACATAATGTTATTATGGATATATCTCCATCGTTCAAACAGATAATTACTATATTACTCAATGTAGTAATGCACCTAATAAACTAGCATATGACAATTAAAATGGCTCAAGGTCTTACCTGTAACTTTAGGTTAGTAATGTGATCGCGACAGTCGGTCAAGCGTTCAGCCGACCTGGGTCAACGCAAGTTTCATATTCGTTTTGATATCCAGGCCACTAAAACTCTTACGTTTATTTCTAAACTATTGCATTATTTAAACTTCACAAAACTGGAAACAGTGGTTATTCATTCTGCTGTAGGAATTCGGAAATACATTCAGCGAAATTTTTTTTGTCGATACCTTAAATTCTCAAAATATAAAATCCTATCCTATCCTATCCTACTAATCCTACTAATATTATAAATGCGAAAATTTGTGAGTGTGGATGTATGTTTGTTACTCTTTCACGGGGAATCCACTGAACCAATATCGATAAAATTTGGTACAATTATCCCTCATACACCGGAATAAAATAAAGGCTATAGAAAACCTGTTAATTCTACACGAAAAGGATGACATTAAAAAGCGCTATGTATTATTATTAATAATTTATAATAATATTGCAATAAGTACTCGTTGTAATTTCACAAATTAGATATTGATTCTTATTAGGCGGTTTTCTAATAATAATTGATATTACATTGGTTATGTTACATATGAAAATCACGTAGTTTAAATACCTGTTGGAGAAACCGTGTCGTAAAGAAACCTCGAAAAATTTGCTTTCGCAGTATGCAATATTACATTTTTTTTTCTTAAACTTAACGTTATTTATGATACAAGGCAATAATATCAAACTTTTGTTAGTTCTTAGTACAGTAATTTAATTACATAAAACTTATACATATGTATAACTTATATATATAATTATTAAAATAATTTTAAAAATATGAAAAAGTTAATTTAAACATGGTTTATCTTTATATTTAAATGAGTTAATCTTGTATATATATATATATTTTCTGAATCTCGAAAACGGCTCCAACGATTTTCCTGAAATTCAGCATGTAGGAAGTTTTCGGGGAGAAAAATTCATCTAGCTAGGTTTTATGTAAAAAAAATATTGTTTTATCCCTGTTTTTGGGCATTAAAGACACTAACATTTATATTGAATTGAATTTTCGCCATTAGCTGTCAAGTCGACGTAGCTTATTCGGTTAACGGGCAGCCTCGGTCACCCAGATATTTTATATTATGTACAGTCGGAAACTAAAATTTTATACAGATACTCTAAATATGACTATATGTATATTTATCAACTGCAAGATATTCCTGTTTGTATTTTGGTCCAGTCAAAGGACGCAACATAACTTTATTATTAATACCTCGACATGACTTGGATGAATGATCTCTTTGTTTTCAATTTCGAATGGAGTACATGAAAATTGTGAATGAATTCTTCGAAAAACGCATTGGCAAACTCGCAAAGGCCTTTGGTGTGGTTTACCCTGAAGTCCTAACCACTTGTTTGTTTCCCAATTTCCCAAATTTAAACCCCCTGTAATTATTATTAGTAATATTCTTACAATTAAGAATCTTATTGCGCTTAATAATTCTAAATTAAATACATAATTTAAGGTAAATATGTAAAATATAACGAATGTGTATATTTTGGATATATTAATTATAGTATCTAATGTGGTTAGCAAATTGCATAGTGAACCATGACAAAACCGCAAAGGTTTCACGTCATCTTAATATCGATCAATGTCGATGTGTTATGATTATAATATCAGATTAGATATTGTGGCATGTTTAAAATTTTAATTATGTATGCGAACAATAAAAAGATTTATTTTTATTTTAAAACAATGAGGCATAACAACTAGTCAGACTTTAAATTTGGTATTGTTAAAATCTAGATAATTTGATTATATTATAAGAATTTCAATTTATTTGTCAAATAACGAAATTTTTAATAAATTATAGATTTTGTTTGATTTTAATATTAGTTTAGAAAAAAAAAGTTCAGAAAATTTCTAATTTAAGCTCCAACGTCAACTTGAACTGAACTGCATATAAAACTTTTTGCTCCGTAAGGCGTGCTGTTTTTTAAAATGCTGTTTTCTCCAATATAGATGGGTCCCACGATTTCAACCATGATGCAAAGGTAAAGGAAAAAACTAGAGGTTTTCTAACTATAGATGAAAATCGAGTCTTTTTTTGTTTTTCTCTAGGGCCCACATGGACAGAAAAAAACTAGCATTTTCAAAGGGTAATACTTATATAACTGATGCATGGTGAAGTAAATTCTCGGATTTAAATGAATCTGGTTTGGTATGAAAATTTTCGAATTTCTTAAAGCGATGAAATTAAGTTAAGAAAAATAATTAAACTTTGCACCCCTTTAAGAACTTGGTCACCAAATGAATTACGATCAGTTTATTTAAATATTTTATTTGATATTTTTGATTTTTAATGATATTCGATATCTAAACTTAATTTCTATTTAAATTTAATTATTTTTATTACAATATTCAAAAGTAAAAAAGTGAACATAATTTGTTCTATAAATTCATAACTTTTCATCAATGTTCTACACGTTAAGCATTAAATTTCACGATGGCGCTTATAATTATCACTGTTAAAGAATCACTAAATTATAAAATCAAGAAAATCCGTATGATCACACGACGGAACCGCACTCAAAATCGAGTCCAAAACTCTGCCATTGAAATTTGTATCTATGATTCGCTATTATCAATGGCATGTCCCAATACTTTCACGTGCAAACTATGGCCACCCCCTCTGCGCAAGCACCGAAGTATATAAGTACGCTCCCGCCCTCATTTTATTCAGACGCAAGTTGCACTTCAACATAGCGATTCCTGGAGGACACTAGTCTTTCAGCAGCGCTATTATACAAAATATTTTTTATATAACTTTCTTTCTTTCACTTCTGTGCTTTACTTCTTTTTCAAAATGAGATCTATGGTAAGTACTATTATCAAACTTTCTCTTCACAGCTTTATTTTTCCATAATTTACTAAAAAAAAAAGTAATTAAAATTGCTTTGTTTTTTATTAATGCCTTTCAATAGCACATTATGAATTACCTGTAAAAATGTTCCGTTGCACACAAATGATAAAGTGCGTGCTGGTGTTATTTTCGGCTTACTGGTAAATTTTCTACCAAGCAACATACTTTGTCTTAAAACTGACTTGCTCAATACCTGTAGGATATTTGACCTCCAACTAGCTCGTAACAAGTTTCTAGATTAATGTTATGATTGTCGAGTAAAATTTAACAAGTGGAAAAAATATAAGTTAGCGATAAGTTAATAAGATCAAATTACAAAATTATAATTTCTATGAAGTAGCATATAATATCATGACGTGAGAAAGCAATAACTTAAATACGATTTAAATTGATTTCATCAGAAAACATACTTTAAGATTTTTGAACAATTAACGTTAGATTTACGAAGCCTTTAATTGCATAAATATTAAGTTATAGTTTTGAACAGTAAAGCCCTTAACAATCATCAACTTGTGGGTACCATAAGCAAAAAATTTCGAAAATTAAAAAGATATCGGGACTGAATCTGAGTTGAGCTGCACTGCAAACAACTAGCAGGTCATTGTCAGTGGCTTTTTACTTCGCGCTCCACTTGGAATTGTTTCCTAATATGCATATGGCACGCTTACAATTAGTCAAACTTTCATATAAATTGTAGCAAATATTTTATACGTAAGCCATTTTTATAATATCATTTAGATGTGCCCACGGCTGCACTCGCGCGGAAATTAACGTATTACATAGGTTTTCCCGAAAGAATTCTTAGAATTCTACGGAGAAGAAGCCTATATTGTTGCGCAATAATCTCCTAAAACTTGCAGTGAGAGTCCCATCAAAATCTGTTTTACCGTTACGGAAAGTGTACTCTTATTGTAAACCTTCCACAAGAATTGCACTATTATTTAGTAAAAACTGTACAAAAATCCGTACATTTTGAGAACTTGGATCACATCACAGACAGGACTTTGTTTTGTAATATGTATAAATTGTCTGACAATTGCTTATTATTTCACAATTTGAATACTTGCGAAAAATGTCCAAAATTACATGAAAATAATAAAAATTATCAATTCTCATTAATAAATAGAATTCTTTAAAAAATATATATTATTAAAAGCTCACAGTGCAAATCTGGTAAGATTTGAATTAAATGCACCCTAACAAGTTACAACTTATTTATTATAAGTAGCTCAGTAAGAAGTATCAAATTATATTCTAACTAAAAAAATTGCTATAAAATAAAGTAATATTTTTTTAGAGATAAAAGAAAAGTTTTAAAATGATACTAGATGTTTTGGTTCAATCATTAATAATAATGTCTGCCTCTATGACTGATTTTATATCATTTTATTATTAACGCAAGACATTGTGTTGATAAACGATGAGAATGGTAGATAACGTCCAACTCGCGGTAGGCAGCCACAAATCAAATGTCGAACACTCAACTCGCGTTGAAATCTTTTTAAGAGGCCTCAAACCTGCAGTATACATTTGTAGAGTGAGAATACGACCCAGAAAATATTTAGTAAAAAATAGGAGCAAGATTCGATTTATTTTTTGGTAACAAAAAGTTCAAACACAAAGATGTTGCAGCAGAAGTTAGCAAATACAAAAAACCATGAGTAGATATTACAAACAAAATACATATCACAACTTTTTGTGGATTTAATGAAAAAAATCATGGAACCAACATAAAAACAACTAATCAATAACCTTTAATATTTACTTTTTAAGTTAAAATTAAAAATATTGCATTTCTCATGAAAAATCCTTGTAGCGTAACTTCGTAGCATATCCAATAGACATATTTTTATCCACGTTAATTAAAGCTTTTTAAGTCTAAAAGCGTAACTTCAACCCCAAAATTTTCATTATCATTAATTTATTTATTAAGTTCTCTCTTTATGTGGACTATTATAATGTTATTTCATTTACGATATGATGATTAATTAGATTGAATGATCGTTGAAATTCGTAAAATCAAATTGCATTTCTTCCGTGCTTTTGTTGAAAATATAAAATAGTAATAGAAATAAATTGACGTCATAAGACTCTCGTAAGCATATTCCTCATATTGTATAGTAATATACTTTGATTTATACCTATTTATTAATCCCTATTTAAAATAAATTTAAGACAATACATACATACGGTTTCCTAAAAAGTTATTTTTTGAGTTAAGTATGTAAAACGTTTGGTAATTATTCGATAAACTTATGATTATTTATAAATATTTTAAACCTGTACATAATTTTATGTTATCAGAAGAAAAAAGCAGTCGTAAGACTCCTAAATATAGTAAGGTAAAGTCAACCAACGTCACACGTTAACCGTCCTACTCATGGCCCATTTAAGTCTACAATGTCAACTGGTGCTGCGATTACAATTATGACTTGTTTCATTTCATATGTTTAAATTAAAGTAATAAGGTTAAGATAATATCTCTAATTTATTAATCGGTAACATATTACCGTTTATTCATTCAAAGTCGCTAGTGTTGGCAATACATTTTATTGAGTATAGAGTATTCGATGTAATCTTCCTTACTTTGCGTAAAATTGATTTTTGACATTTCTTTGTGCCCGTTTTGATTTACTGTATTATACCAAATCATTTTTTAATTGGCATCTTTATAAATGTTGATCAGCATGTAATCAATAAGGACAAAAAGTATATAGTTTTATTATCTATGATTGGTAACTATGAAATATTTTTTATCAAGCCGTGTGGTATCCGGGTGAGTAGAATAGACGATCCTTTTTCTTGTGTTGAGCCGAGGTTGTGTAGAACCCATTTTTTATAATTTTTATAGTTTCAGTAGTTTATTTGTTGGGATACTTTTAAACTATTCTAATTACATTTAAATAATCTGTGCATCATTTTTTATCATAGAACTTGTCAGAAATATTCACGCAAACCTACTGGATAGCGTCCACTAATATCGCTCGCCTCGCCACTCACTGGCTTTTTGTCTACATTCCTACGCACGCTTATTTAGAAGGGCAAGCCTACGCCGATGCGGGATATCGATACTTCGATTATATTAAATTATGAACGCCCACTCTAATTAGATATAAAGCATGAAAATTGCTCCTAAATATTCATTATGATAAAAAACGAATCACAATCATCATTTTTATATTATATTTTCTAACTACAGTTTAATTATTTTTTGTTATAAAATTAAAACAATTAGGTTTCAAGAATGTAAGAAATTATTTTTCTATAAAATATAAATAATCTTAGGGGTAAAAAATGGGCAAACAAAATGAAAATAAATGTCACATTGATATGAGAGGGAAACCAGTCACTATGTGACGGTGGGCAGGTCCGGAAGGCTAACTTCCTGCTCCGTGACCTTCGGACAGCCTTCAGACCTTGGAGCCATTCACTTAGTACTGCCTTACTTTTATATGTTAAATTATATGATTGAAAAAGCCGGTTCAGCCTTTGTGTTCTTTATTAAGATAAATGCAGATAAATTACGCATGTCCATTGTAATTAAACCTCGTAATTTTAACGACATCAGTCGTGTTTAGGACAAAGGATAAATTAAACTTATAGAAAGTACAACCAAAACAACTTTGTCATCACAATGCTACCAACGTACCTTGACATTTACTACTTAGGGGTGACGCAGCTTTTCGTATACCTGACTATAAATAGAGCTTAGTAATCTCTCCGTGCACTTTCCCAATAACTGATAATAATTGTATTGTTGTTGACTCATTAAATTTTGTTTACCATGTAAACAAAGTTTCATTTGTAGTCTTGTGTACTGTATCAAATCATCCATGCATTCTCAAGTTCCCGTAAAACATAAGAACTAAAGATTTTATCTAAAATTTTGTAATACTTATTTATCTACGTGATATTAAGAAAATTTAGATAAATTGTAAATTCTGCACTTTCAGGATTATTATTACTTTGATAAAAATTAGATGATATTGTTCCAATTTTTTTTTATATTTACGTAATATAGTCTACGATTATCCTAAGCTATGTTACAAAGAGTACTAAATACTACTTGAGAGTACTAACTCTTAAGATCTTTCTGGAGACTTAAATAAGGCTTCAATTGACCAACCTCCAAATTTCTTAGATTAGCATACATATAATCAATGAAAATTAAAACAAAGTAATATTTCACTTTGTACCTACGAGTTTGCATCACGTGTGAACGAGTGGAATTGAATCTTAAACACTTATATTATGTGGTAAATTTTGTCAGGGGATCTTACTCTTAAAGGGTTATTAACTACGTATTTACCTCGGATACCGTACCGTGGCAGCTTGTAGTGTATGAAAATATAGGATTGGTTTCAGTATTTATGAGATTTTTGAAACCATATATTTTTCAACATTGTTAATCCGGTCACGTCTTAATTATAATCGGATTATGTCGTCCAACTAGACCGCAAGCCCTGACATTATTACGTGATTCTGAACTTAGGATACCGCAAACTATAATTAACATGTTATTGAATTTGCGCCCAAATCAATACGCTTCAATAGGCCTCTTGACATAAATTACTCTTTCAATAAAATTGCGTATACGATCATATATCTAGTATTAAGGTATGTTTAAAATCATACAGTACTTCACATTATGTATTATATTTGTATCCACATTAAATATATTTCAAAATAATATTGTCATGTCTTTTATGTTATATCCTTATTTAGAACCTTTTACACCAAAGGCTTTAGAGCTCAATAAAAACTGAGAAAGGGCGTTATGTAGCAAATACTACAGCAATGTACAATATTGTTGTAAACAGCTTAATAAAATTTTATTATTTTTCTATCATACATAACTGCATGTTGTAACAATCAAATAAATCCGCAATTTGATTTGCGTTATAAATTAAATATGAAACACAAACACTTTTAGACTTTACGGATTAGGAACTACTTTTTATAAAAAAATTAAGTTTTATTTTATGAAATTTATGTCATCAATATTAAGAATTTCCCTATAGTGCCGTCGACTATTTTGTTAGGTAATTCATATTTTATCAAGAGATTCAAACTATGCCCTCCTTTCAGTTATTGTAACATACATTGAATAAGATTTTTATTAGTTTTTATTTTGTTCGCAGATCGTCGTAGCTTGTTTAGCGCTGGCGTGTGGAGCACATGCATCAGGCTGGGTTGGCCCACCAGCCAACATCGCTCTATCACAGGATGGTCGCAACATCTTGGACACACCCGAAGTAGCACAAGCGAGGGCCTCTCACCTCTCCGCTCTCCAACAAGCCGCACAAAACAACCCCAACCCAAATGACGACGGTTCATACAATCCCGCTTGGAACAACGAGGAATACTGGCAACGCGGAAACAGCGCTCCCGCCAACCAATGGAACTCTGGAAACCAATGGAACGGCGGTCACGCCAACCAATGGAACGCCGCTCCCGCCGCCCCCGCATGGAACGCCGCTGGTCACGGTCCCGCTCCCGTTGCTGAGACCCCTGAGGTAGCTCAGGCCCGCGCTGCCCACCTCGCCGCTCTGTCAAGTGCCAACTCTGCCCCGGCCCACAACCAATGGGACAATGGAAATAACGGACAGTGGAACTCTGCTAACGACAACGGCCAATGGAACGCCGGAAACGATGATGGACAATGGCGCGCGGGAAACGAAGGCCAATGGAACGGTAACAACCACAACCAATGGAGCGGTGACAACCACAACCAATGGAACGGTGCTCCTTCCTGGCAAGGACCTCCCGCCAACATCAGGCTGGCTCATAATGGTGCTGGTATCTTGGAGACCCCTGAAGTAGCCGCTGCCCGTGCCGCCCACTTAGCTGCTCACGCACAGGTTGGCGCTCCCGCCCACGGCCACCAACGCTGGTGAACCTTTCCCTTCTCTTCTTAGGTACGCTGGACTCCTCTCGCGTGTCACTCGCGCTCTCGGTGAACGCGAGCAGATGACACCCAAGAGATACGTCGAGAAGCCCTCTTCTCCTTCGATCTCCTTATAGTTTTTCAAAGTGCTAGTGCGTCGGACTTTTTTCTTCTCTGTAGCTTTTTGTTACTTTTCTAAGAAATTTCTACCTATTATACGAACTTTTGTACATAATAAAATAATTGTATGTATGCGGAAACGAAATATATTAAACGAAAGAAATATATAGTTTATGGTTTTACTGAAAACAATTTTACTATCTTACTTATGCGAAACAGAAAATATTAGTATTTCCTTCAAAATAATCAAAGCGGTTTAGCATTGATTACTTGATTAAATATTTAAATATATACATAATATACTTTTTAAATATATATATAATATACTAAAGGAAATGTATTACCTACTTTTTAATTACACAAGTAAATTTAATAAATTTAATTTGTCATAATATTTCTTAATGATTGAAATGATAATACAAAAAAATAAGAATGCTATTATTATACCACCCCCATTATAAACTGTTTATTAACGCAAAAAAAAAAAACTTACAAATTGACCAGGAAAAGTTATTTAATGGTAATCCAATGTTGCAATTAAAATCGCGTGATATATAATAGCGATGAATTCTGTTTCCATTAGATAAGAACTTTCGATATTGTGGTTACATGACAATCGCAATTTAATTTTATTAACCACACAAAAAATTATGAACTTATATATTATACCCACATATTTAATCGATTAAATAAACTTTACTTATCTCATATTAACTGCTTAATGTTATTTATTTTGGGTGAAACGCAGATTAACAAAATTAAAGTTTTACTTTTGATTATGTTTACTTAGTTTTCTGTTCATTAGTTGGATGAGTTCAGAACGACAAATAACTGTAAAATGTGTAATTTTGCCATCGAAAGCAAATTGAGGTGGAACAAGGTCGATTAGTTATGTCCACTAGCAAATGAAACGTTTTGACCACAAACATTGACAATGTGAAATTACGTTAGATCATGGGAATTCAACTCATATTATTCAGTACACGATTAGCAACTAATGCATTTAGTAGCTTCAGTAATTTTTTTATTGATTAGTGAATTCACCTATAGAGAATTTTGATCTTAATAATTTTTATTTTATATATGACCAAAAATTACTAAAAATACACAATGATTAAAAAACATAATAATAGTAATAATAAAAATGTAGCACCTGTGAATCCAGCAAAGGTAAGTAATGAGTAATAATAATATAAGTAAGGATAGCGTTTAATTACAAAAAATCATGGCCAAAGACCGCATACTTAATCATAAGCAATGTGATTAATGCAGTATTGATTAATTCAATTAACAAATGTTTCTCATTTAGCAAACCTACTGGGCTAAATCAATGTACCCGTGGTACCAATGGAATACAAACAAACTGACAAGCCACAGTAAATGCGAGGTCAGTAAGTTATTAAACGGAATGCATTTAATCAAACTCAGTCTCCATTAGAAATGAAATCGCGAAGTTCTCGTTAGAGTTTTTAAAGAATGTGGCTTTGAAAACGACATTATCGCAGTGCTTATTATGTTCATTCGCAAGGACTTCAAGAATTAGTGCAAATAACTTAACTAAAATGGTCATTACACAGTCTGAAATTACTATAATTATAATTTATAAAAGTGGTTTACCTCTTATTTTATAGATTTTACAACTTAAAAAAACCATTGATAAAGTTAAAATTTAAATTATTATCGATAGGTGAACAATGAAGACTAATAAATAAAGCGTATAAAAATTAACATTTTAATTTAAAATGTATATTAAAATAAGACAAGAACCTCAATAAGAATAGCAATATAAAACATTCACGTGATTACTACTATTATGTTGTAGACTTTACTTTTATGTTGTCACCAAATAATACAAAAATATTCAAGCAAAACGAAAAGTGCAGCACTTCCACCTTTAATTACCTTTTATAAAATCAATTGTTGGTCACAAGTTAAATTAGTAATACTACTACTTATATTTAACCTTATGCAATTATTGTACCACTACTTTGTATATTTTCCCTTTTATTCCTCTATTAATTCCTCTCATACATATAAGTATGTTTTAGATAAGGTCATCCCGCAAAATACATTTTTTTCAATCATATCGTAATGATCTTAGAGAATACTTGTTGACCTCTACTCTACATGGTTTACGCTACATAGGAGAAAAAAAACTTACATGGTTTGAACGGTAAGCAAGAAAACTTATAACTACATTGACCTAAAACCTATGACTTAGTTATAATTAACGCCCTATATGTTTTGTAACATTAAAATATTTTCTGAATTATTTTTTTCAGATTCTTTTGGCTAGCTGCATTTGGGAGCTCTTTGGTTTGCGCCGCTTTCTTTATTTTAAATGTCTATGCAAAATGGCGTATGACGCCCATGATCGTAAGCATTAACCCTGAAAACATGCCTCTGAACAAGCTACCATTTCCTGCAATCACCATCTGTAATGTTAATCAAGCCAAAAGATCTGTTGCAGAGCGAATTAAAATATTCGGGTAATATCATCTGTACCATTTAATGTCTATGTAATGCCTCCCAATACTGCAAGAATTTCTCAAATATTTTTTACTAAAAAACTAAAATCCTAATTAGAATTTTATTTTATTTAAATATAGAAATTTATTTCATTTTATTTAAATAAAGAACAAGTTTATTAATGATTTGTACGCAATATTAAAGGGAATCCATTGACAAAAAGTTATTGGAAAGCTTGTGCTCTACTCTAAACGATGCAGATATTTTTGAGGACGAGATCGCTGACAGTGCTAACTGGGACTACACACGTTCTTTTCTTATAAACGTACGTTACTTTATTGAGTTATATATATTAAGTTGTATCGCAATTAGGAATTTTATATGACGGTAAATCCGTGTAGTACTCGCAGCGATTTTCATCTAGCATAAACGTTACTGTATATGTGCATAAATGTAGTATATTACATCACAATGAACTATTTATGTAAAATCGTATAAATTATTTTAGCAGTAGGTAATACTGTAACGTCTGGTAATCTTTAACTGTCATTTCCTCCTTTATAATATCACTATAATTATTTGTAACCTTTTATCCACAGCAGCATATGATGTGGATAAAATGTCTGTTATAGATCCCTCTGTTATAGGTAACTCAACCGTGTAATGAGATGCTTGCATTATGTATTTGGAACTCGGAGCAAATGAATTGTCAAGATTTGTTCAACGCACAACTTACGGACGAAGGACTATGTTGCACCTTTAATGTTGTGCATCGAGAAAAAATGTTCCGTAATCCGTGAGTTTTTCAAATGAGACAGAATTGAGTAATTTATTTAACTTGTTGTGTTGTGTTGAAACACTGGAACAGCGGTCAATAGATGTCGCTGTTACAGCGTCGTAAAAATTTACAAATGTATTTAAAAAATATATGCAATACAAAGGCGTTACGCTAACGCGATCGAGTAGGTTAAAAAACTCGTACTAAACACACTGATATGAACTGCGCCATGCAATATATTCCCCATATATCAGATTATATTTTATTTATAATTAAAATGTGTAATTGTGTGTGTATGTTATTGAAATAAATTATTTATGTGCAGTTATTTAATCGTGTTCTGTTATAATCCGCGATACATTAAATAAGAAAATATATAAAGTGTTAAATGTAAAGTGGATTATGCATACATGCAGGATTCATAAAAACATGCACAAACCTCCACCACCACAATACAAAAGCACTATATACGTTCACTATCACAAACTCTACAGTCGTTTCGCCCCGCAACCGAAGCATCATCAGGTGATAGACTTCAGGAGGAAATCGCAAAGCTCTGAAATTATAGCCAAATAATTTTATTATAAATTTTGTATGATGGATCTCCGCAAAAAAACGTCTAAATATGTAAATTATTTTAAAGCGTTCTAAAAATAGCAGAGACTGTCTTATTTAAATCAGTCAACTCAAACTTTGACTAGATGCAACTTTTAAATTTTCTGACGTTTGAGTTGTTTTTGGTAATTAGTTTTATTTCACTTAAGCAAGTAGTTTAAGAGCTCAGTCCTAAATAAGTAACTATTAAAATTACAATATTGCAATTACGTTTAATGAAATGTTCGTTCGTCATGCAGTACGTTTTTTTACATCTATATCGCTTACATATAAATAAATAATAATAATAATAAATTTTGGAGGACTTCGGGGAATCTCTAAAACCTCAAATATTTTTCAGCAAAGATCTAAACGATATGAATTTTACATTTCCCCTACCCGCGGTGGATTGGACACCTGAAAGTGGCTATCCTGACGACGCACCAGAAGATGGGTTTCCTTGGAAACCGAAAGGTATGATTGATAATTATAATATAAACCTAAATTAATTAGTACTTAAACCTTTGTTTACATATTTGCTAGAATTTTATGTTATCCAAGAAAGAAGAAAATGCTATTGCTTAGTCTATGATATCGATAGGCACAGAAAATCATGACTTCCAAACAAATTATAACAACGCATTTTTCCTTGATATATATTCAATAATAAAGAAACGATGACAATAAATATATTTTCTTTTTTAACAAATTGTCAACTCCGCCCACAAATCACTACTACGTCAAAAGGCTACCACTCTCCTCTCCGCGCCGCACCGCACCTCTACGCCTGTCGCCATACCTCGCCCCAGAGCTATCTTCACGTGTCTATCCTACAACTGCCGCTCTCCCATTCCTTACAAAATATAATGTTATCTCCATCCCTTACAAAATATAATGTTATCTATACATAGTTTTACTTATCACCCAATCATAACATCCGTAACCATATTACAATTTCGTTGGTGTGATAAGTAAGTTATTTTCTTGTATATATGCTGCTAGGAATTGGCACTGATCACGGCTTAACTTTGGTGTTGGACGCTAATCTCGATGAATACTATTGTGCATCAACAAAGAGCAATGGATTCAAGGTTTGTTATTTTGTGAGAATTGAAATAGGGGTAACTACATAAAAAAGTGTATCACCTACATAATATAGTGTATAATCATACATAGTTTCATGATATACAAAACTCAGCTGAATCGCTTCAAATAGTAGGCATTTAATATTTTTTAACTCAATGCCTACTTCATGGCTAAGAAAAAGAACACAAAATTTAGATATTTAATCCTAATTATATTAAATCTCATTTTCTTTTTTTGCCATGATCATAGAGAACTGTTAATAACACTTTTATAACTTGAGATGTGATTGTAGATTCTTCTACATAATCCAACTGAAACTCCAAATATAGCTAAGCTAGGAGAAGTATATGGATCAGGGATCGAAGCTCGTGTGGCGATTCAACCAAGAATTCTCGATGCTCAGCCATCATTAAAATACATTGATGTCAAGAAAAGACTCTGTCTTTTCTCAAATGAAAGGCAATTAGTATTTTATAGGTACGTACATAACACTTAAAAGATTTCTAATGCAACTTAGCCTTATAAAAACATGTTCTGACTTATGTTGAATAACGCCTAATTAGTTGATACGTAGATTGAGAGTTACACTTTTCAATAATTCTTAATAGCTAGATCTTTTTAAGGCAAAGTACAACATATCTATTTTGTAACAGTCGTCTGTTCTAAGGTTCAAACATTTATACTAGTACATTAATTAGCTAAGGGGAAAGATAAGATGTAATGTGATATACGAGTATCACAGAAGAGCGGACGAGAAAAATTATAAAAATTTATCAAATCAAATTAACTCTTTAAACTCCTGTGCAAAACTGTGTAAACATTACATTGCTAATGTTATTTATTAATGTCTTTATAACTTAAACTACTAAATTTAACTTTTTAATATTAATTAACAAGGTAAATAGTAGTAGATGTAATTTAGTTTCTTAAATTTATATAATTCATATGTATAATAATTTTCTCAACAGAACTTACACATTAAGAAACTGTGAAATGGAGTGTGAGGCTCGCACTCTACTAGATATTTGCAAATGTGTCCTTTATTTTATGCCGAGTATGTATTATTGATCGATAATATTTAAACTAAAATTTCAAATTTATATAAAGTACAAAGAAAATAAGTTAATCTGTTTCAGAAAATAAAACAACCAGAGTATGTGGCAAAGCAGATGCAAAATGTTACAGCAACTTAAAACAATATATCCCTAAAGGTATTGTTAAATTAAACTGAATATGTTAGAAATAAAGTCCTTATTTATGAAATTCCTACACCGAAAAATTCTTCAACAATTATTTAATTTCATTAATCATGAAGGTATAAAGTTAAAAATGTGATGACCTTATTCAAAAACCCTCATAGAACATTTAAGCTCCTGTTGATTCAGAATAACAAGCTGTTATTGGAAACCATTATGACTTATAAGTCGCACCCATAACTTCAACGATCTAACCCTCCCGAACCAGCGGAATCCGATGTTCAATCCTGATGTTAAAATAAGATTATTTGTACACCCAAGTGTGTGCACGAAAACAGAACGATGTTGATCGATAAACTACAAGGCGAATTCAACTGCAATAAAGACTCTTTATTGCCGAAGGATTCGTCGATACATTACATCATATATTTGTCGCTCTTTAGTTACTTTATCTATGAATCCAAAACTTAGTTTAGTCTTGTTTTTGGTGTTCTGTTTATTCCAATAAACATCAAAAATTGCTGTGATCAACTGACTAAGAGATAGAAAAAGCTATTTTCTAAATTTCTCAACTTATTAATCAAATTATAAATGAGGTAATCCGTAGAAAATTTAGATACATCGTCATAGTGACGACCAGTCTGAAATCTGAAATGTTGAGTGAATGAATGAGGGAACCGCATAATTCAACGAACCGATGAACTAGCAGACACAAGTGTTAGAAGACCCTCACCCTCTAGCCAGACAGACAACTTAAAAAACGCACCAAATCATTTCTGAGGATTTTATAACCAAACTGATATAAAAAGTTAATCGATACTATGGTGGAAACATATACAGAGATATGGAAAAATCTGCTAAATACTGGAAACAGCTAATTATGGAAAGATGTGCTAACATGTCAATTTTCTTGATCGACATATTGATTATGTTATACATCCAGTTAAGCTCAAATAATTCATATTTCTTTTTTATACAGGCCTTGAGAGTACCTGTGACGAATGCCTACCAGCATGTACCGAAATATCTTACTTTGAGCGGCCAAGTTCAGCTCCTTTGAACCTGCCACTTGTTGGACGATATACTAAAAGTATCAGCTTGGCACAAAATAGATCTGCAGAATATTTTACGCAAGTATTGCTATACCATTTAAATAATTTCCCGCTTTGATTATTTTTATACAAATATTAGGATCTAAATAATGGCTTTGTTTCTAAATCATTACTAAAATTCAATTCCTTAGTGAATTACTTAATACAAAAGTAATAATAAAATTATTTTGCTATGATCCGCGAAGAAGTAAAATAGAAAATATATATAATGCTAAATGTAGAGTGGACAATCGGTTATCATACCTGATACATGCAGGGGTCGTAAAAAACACATGCACAAACCTCCACCACCGCCACCACAATACACAAGCACTCTATACGTTCACTATCACAAAGTCAACAATCGTTTCGCCCTACAGTGTATAGGCGTATTGAACGTTCCCAACGTTGACGTATTACAATCATTAGACGCTCATGTGTCTCGATACTCTAATGGTTTATTTTGCTCAGATAAGTAGATTTGTTAAGAAGATTTTGGACAGTTTATCCTTTTGTAACGTATATAAATTCGAATATAAAGTGTATATAAAATGTCCGAATATAAATTATATACCTAAGATATATATAGATGTATTTAAAAGTACGACATATGCAAATAGTAATACCTTTATATATTTTATATTCTTACGTATTACAGGAAGAATATGTTGATAATACATTTCTACTTCGAAGATAACTCATTTATGAGGTTTACAAAAGGAGAAATTTTTGGCTTAACGGAATTCCTGTGTAAGAACTATTTAAAATTCCATTAAAATCTATTAGTCGAAATCTCAAATCTTCATATCAGGTATTTTAAATCCGCAATGATTAATTGTGTGAATAAATTAGCTGCCTCTTATTATCCCACTGCCAGGTATAGGCATTTTCTCTCAGTTTTTGGAGAGAAGGTTTAAACCCTACTCTCCAAAAACTGCTAAACTGAGATCAACCACGCTGCTCCGATGCGGATTGGTAGGTTACACGTATCCCCAAAATTCTCTAAAGAAATGCAGATTTTCAAACGATGTTTCCTTTAAATATAAAATGTGATAAATTAAAAATATCAATTAGACACATAAGTATTCAGAAACATCTTATTGGTGCCTGACTGGGGACTTGGGGTTTTGACGCGTGACCCCCTCGAGAGACACGGACGGTCTCATCGCTGGGCTATCACAGCTATTGTAGGAATAGTTGCTACGAACTGTACACTGAGTTTACTTAGTATGCAGCGTTTAATATCAATACACACTTACTTAATCGAGTTAAACCTATAACACTTTGTTAATCGGTTGTTTTTACGATGCACCGTTCACTAATACACTAATGTTCTTGTTATAGCAAACACTGGCGGTCTTTTGGGTCTCTGCATGGGTTTCAGCATGATGAGTGCAGTTGAATTACTATATTACTTAACTCTACGAGCACTTTGTGTTGCTAGACAAAGGGGATCTGTACAACCTTTTACTAAATAGAATTATTGAAAACAACAATAAAATAATACTCAATTTTATTTTCGTTGAAATACTATGTAATTTAAATTTAATTCGATTCTATAATGCCTGTATAATACTCTGTAATTAAAATGTTTAAAAAAAATCTCTGTCTTAACTTTGCTCTCTTGACTTCTACAATATCCTAAAATACTCAGCTACTGATAGTATATTTTTTTTTATATTGGCAGTTTTTAGAAAGAAAATTAAAATGAAAAATTTCTTTTTTTTTTCAATTTATTGAATTGCACCGCGAGATGATTTTCTCTTCTTTTATATTTGGTAATATTATATATTATTAGACTGGCACGTTGACACAATGGGTAGTCAAACTGCCTTCAGCTCCGCGGGTCATGGGTTCGTTTCCCGCCGAGAGCCAACATTTTCTATAAATGAATTTGTGTGTCTTCGAGTCTGGGTGTATATATGTATCTAAGTGTATATTTAAAAAACATATAATTATATATTCACCAGTTGTCACCCATAACACAAGTATTAAGTTACTTACTTTAGAGACAGACAAGCGTGTGTGTAGTGTCCCATATATTTACTTATTTATTAAAACTATACTACGAGAAAAATATGCTAGACAAAAGTTGCCAACTGTTATAAATTATGTTATAATTTTTCTTCTCAAAAATCGTATAGAAATAATTGAATAAATTTTTTTTGGAGTTAACTACTATTTTTGACCTTACAGCTTTTTCCAAATCATCGGTAGATACAGAGGGTCAACTTCGTCTATTTTATGGCAAATCCGGCGATTTATTATACTACTGGTCCTACTACTACTACTGGTAAAAGGTCCCACATAACCAAATAACAGTGTTTAAATTGCAATGGATAGCAGGCCCTAACAGTAAAAACATCATCCATCTTAGTTTTGCCGAAGATATAAAAGTTTTGGGATTCTCTGGATGGCTCTATAACAATACTCATGTTCATCATTTAACAGTTGTCACTCAGTCTTACACCTTATTTGTCACAATCGGTTATTTTATATTTATTATAATGGTAAAATGTAATAAAATTAAAAGTATAGTATAGTTCTCTAAGATAAATCCATACATTTATTTTTACAAAATTTAAACCAATTTGAAACATGACGACATTAATTCACGACTGTTGTCTCGGAGGTCCTTGTTGTGGAGGCGCTGGAGGGGCGGGCGGTGCGGGGGTGTCCGGCGGTTGTAGCGTCCGCGTTCGCCGCCGCGTATAATGTTGCCACAATAATATTGCTTGGTCGTCCATAAATTTGCAAACCTAAAATATGTGTTACAGATTAATAACACTCTGTTGTAGGTACAAACAACTATAAAGTAACAGCCTGTTACTATCTCATATATGCCCAGAAATCGCTAGAGATATGCAGGTGTCCTCACAATTTCCTTTACCAAAAAGAGTGTAATAAATTGTAATTATCAGTTAGACACATAAGTTTTAACAGAAAAATGCAGTTAACATTAGTACCTACCCAGAGTTAGAACTTTTAACCCTTTCAAAAGACTTGCATTGTCTCAAATTTGGCCTAGTTATAAAATAAAAGAGCTTTCATGTTGGGTAGTTAAGTTTCAATGGGTCGGCCACTAAGTGCCTATCTATATATGGCTGTATTAAACCTGCATATCTCTAAGAGAATTCCTGGTATACAAAGTGGTAACAAAATCCAGAACACATACAATTATTATACATTTTTAAGTATCTAATACAAAATTACTCAAAATAAACTCTTGGTAAAATATAATTTATATTCTTTCCATGTTTCAAATTATATCGCTATAACAGCATTTCAAGAACCCATTCTTATATAACAAGCGCAGAGCTTATGAGTAGCATGGTAGCTCTGCGCTTCAATAGTTTTACTTAAAAATATCACAAACCTGTGCTGACACACATTCTCTTCTAAATGCTTCATGTTGTAGCAGTTCCAGAAAGTGCAAACACATTGGATATTTCAAATAGCGTGCATACTCTGGCTCCCTCCAGTACTGTAGATACTTTAAGTAATTAATAAATGTCTGTTCTTTAAGATAACCTCGCTGTGCTAAAACTAATGACACAAATTTGGTTTGGATATTATGAACCACATTACATATATATTAATCAGTAAGTGTATTTACTACAATTACTATAGATGCCTCAACTATTTTCCTATAAGAAAATTTAAATTATGCCCAAGGTACAATCCACTATCAAATTAACATAGTCATACTCATAATTACTGATATTGTATCACACATTATGTCAATTGAACAATTTTTTATGGTCAATCTATGGCAAAAATCTCTCTATCAGAAGAATAACATCTAACTTTATTCTTCAGATGGAGACAAATGTATAACTCTGAATATAAGACAAATTAAATAAAAGAAAGATTCGTAAATAAATAAATGACTACAACCTTTTAAAATATGATTTTTTTTTTAATAAAAAAACCTGCCTACAAAATAATACTTCTTAATCTGAATAACTTGAACAAGAAATATAAGCCGGTACAGCGTAAAAAACGGACAGACTTTCGTTTTCACATTTTATTATGGATATGGATATAATAATTATTATCAATGCATTCAAGTTTAAACTCACAGTGAATGTAGTTAGGATTAGCCAAGCACTGCACAAATTCAAGCTCCACTTGAAATCGTATTCTGTTCTGTTCTTCTGTTTCCATTACTGAAAATAACATATTCAGATATAAAATTATTTATAATCATTGTGCCCAAATGCATTGTTTGTTGTGAACCTTTTCCTGTCATCATCTTGAGGATTCAATATATTTTTTGTGGCATATGTAGAAATAGATTTTACTGTATGTTAGTTATCGATGTTAATTTAAACTTTTAAAGTCTAATTATGTCCATAAAAAGGAAATTTCTTTGCATGTTACAAAATTCCTATAAATTATGATATATGATATGGATGCTAAACACGTAATCGATTATTTTTTCATTATAATCGATTTTTAATAATCGATTTTCTTCACATTATAAATCGTTTTTTAAATTGGATTATATTATTAAGCCTTATTTTAACTCTCTTTTTTCTTTTATTTCAATAAAATGTGCTGCTATGTTTGATTATTTTTAAAGGGATTAAAATCGATTATTTATTAATCGTTTTTTTCTATTCCAAGTTACATCCCTAATTTAAAGAACAGATGGGTGGACAGGAAACAAGAGACCAGGGCGGTTTTACTACAGGCGCCAACACATGCTATCCCATGCATCGCATCCCTCTTGCACATGTATGAATTTATGAATGAATCGTATGAAAATAGTCTCAGCTGCATCTCGCTCCACTACTACATACATTTTTTTACGCACTCATTCTCATTTTGACCGTCTATCATATAACAAGACAACAAGTTGATTTTATTAATGAATGGGCGTTGTATTAAATTTTTAAATTTCCCGTTGTAAAGTTCCAGTACTTTAATTTTTACTAAAATGTATAATTTTGTTTTAATTTAGTTAGCAAAATTCTTGTAACAAATATCACTAGAAGCAAATTAAATGTATAAAGTCTTATTTCACCAGTAGCTGTTGAAATATTTCTTAAAATGAGAAATATGTATAATAATTTAAATTACAATTCCTACATTTTCAAGATACATGATCACCGATTCTAAAATTTAAAAATAGTAATCATTTTTGAAGTTGCACTTTTAGCGTGTTTAGGAAAAAACCTTTTTTTTTTTTAGAAGCATGCACATAGAAATGTAAAACGGCTGTTGAATATAGATTTTTTTATTACAGTAAAAGTCTATTAAAGAATTTCCTTAAATATTTTGTCTTATTAAAATCTGAAAATCATTATTAATATCTTACAGGAAAACCGGTTATCCAAATAATCGGTAAGAGTAAAATGCGAATCGATAAAACTTTGACATCACTAGTTACGGTTTTAGCGCACCAAGTACATAACTAATTTTACTACGATTTTACGTCATATGTTATATATATTACTACTCAATATGTGAGAAAGAGTCAGAGCTGAGACTAAATCCGTTTTTATGAATGAAACGGGTGAGAGGCAGATAGTTTATATGAATGAGAATGTAAGTAGCTATAGCGCTACTCTGCACCCCCCCCCATACCACCGAAAATAGGCTCGCGCCATTGTATGAATCTCAGGCATCTATTTTATAGTTAGTAATCTATGCAAGAGACAATTAATAGTGTTGAGAAATAAACGACTGATCAATTATCTAATCGAAAAAAAAAACTAAATAAAATCCTTTGTAAATATAGTTTTTTTACTTTTTAGTTATAATTTAATAATTTCTATATTGTAGTAATTAGTTTTGTTAAGTAATTTGTTTCCGGACATAGTGTTATAACTAATTTATTCATAGTACAAAACAGTAAAAAGCTGTAATTGTTAAATTTAAAACATAGCATTCGTAACGTACACAAACGAGCCGACAAGACGACAATGACCCGTTGCTACCAGATACCACACGGCTTATTATTAACATTTTGCATTACTAGTCGGATTAGTTTATATAAAAAAATTTATTATCGTACAAATGCGTGCCCATCTCTAAGGTTCAAAGAGAAACTAGCATTTTTAAATGTCAAATTGTTATCAATTTTTTTAGGCTGTGGAAATCGACTCCGATAATGTTTCGATTTTTTGCAATTTAATGTCTTTAAATTGGTAATTGGAAATATTTTATGCTGTTATTCGTTTCTTATGTGTGTATTCCAGTAATAATGATATTTCATTCTTAATATTAAGTGTGTGATTGATGATGAAACTCGTAAATTTCGAACCGAGTAATGTTTGTTTACTGAATAAAACATCTAAGTACAAACGGAGTATAATTTGCTACATTGGTTTCATCCAATAACGCATATCAAATCTTTAAAAAAAGAAAATAGTATAAATAAAGTAATCGATTTTTAAAAATCGATTTTATTAAAAAAAATATCGATTATTATAAAAGCTGATAATTTTTCATCCCTAATCGGTGATTGTTTCCGGAATAAAGATTCTTTATGTTAGTGTATAGTATATTAGTGTTGCCATCTTAGTGGATTTTCCACTAAAACTGGTGGTTTTAACTACCCACTTAGTGGCCAAATATTGCTTTTAGTGGCTAGTGGTTTTTTTTTGGTGTTATATATTAGCAGCATATATTAGCAGTTAAAAAGTTAGATTTACTTCCATTTTACAATGATTTTTATATATCTGCTCGTTTTCCTTTTTGAATATGCATATATACATTGGTGTACAAGCTTAAATCCGCTCATGCACGCGTTTGATCATGGTTGGTGTTAAATGTTAATGAACATATAAATCGGATATGACCATGCCATATTTTTATTTTTAAGAGTACGACCTCGGTCAACAATATTGAGTCAACATTGTCATTTCATAAAAAATCCTAATTCATGAGAATCCTAAACTAAAAAACAGTGGTTTCATTCCGGCCGACCTTCAACATCCACTCCAAGACGGTATCACTTTGGGCGGAGGACGATGCTGCGCGTATGGTGCCATCAGCGGGGCATAATTATCTATTATAAAGTGCTGAAATCTGCTGAAACTATCGAACCGTTACCACCGATAGATAATAAAATTGTGAGGTGTTATGAAGGAAAAAAAGGCCAGAATATAAGCTAATTTTCCCCATGACAATGCTCCGTCACACACATCAAAAAAGGCTCAAAATTACTTAGAGACGCTCAACTGTTAGATGCTACTCCATATCGCTTATTCACCAGAACTGGCCCCATCCAACTATCATCTGTTTTCGTCGGTGTGCCATTTGCTCGCTGAGCAGCAGTTCGATTCTTACGCGAGACGTCCAAAATTTGCTCGAAAAGTGGTTTGTCTCGAAAAACGAACAATTTTTTTGGTATGTTATCCATATATTACCTGAGAGATGACAAAAATGTATATTTTGAATGAAGTTATCTTTTTTCCTTCTATGAAAAAATGTTTTTTTTTAGAAAAAAAAGCGGATTTTAGCTTGTATACCTGGTAGATACTTACTTTGCTTGAGTAGGCATAACTGATCAGCAAGAATTAGTCGTCTACGTTTCTCTACACGCGGGGATTTTCCACCTAATATTTTTCTAAACTTATACCTTATACGCGGGGATTTCTCACTTCATATTTTTTTTAGTACTTATACCTTATACTTAGAAGTTAGAAGGGTTCATCGTTCAGTAACACTCATGGGCTCATAATTATTAATTTTGGTTTGTATTAACTGAGCGAATTTATTAACGCGTAACAATGCAAAAATCACAATATACGCAACGGGATTCTTGCCTCGTAGGTATCTGACATACTATGGGTCGAGTAGCGAAATGTAAATTTTGTGATATTAATTTGTTAATTTTTAATAAGTAATAATAAAGGAAACTAATTATTTATATATTTATTTTCTTTCATAAAAGAAAAATTGTTTTATTGGAAAATTTAGCGGTTAGTGGGCATTTAGAGTGTAAAATTTCTGTTTGTTAGTGGTTTTCTGGTGGTTTTGAAAGTTGAATCTAGTGGGAAGCTTATTGAACCGTTGGCAACACTGATAAAGAAATGAATTTATCAAAAAGTAGGTGTGATAGAGGAATCAGGCTTAAGGAAACAAATCGCTGTAAATTTTGTTAGAAGGTACTTAAACTATTTTATTAGCATAAAAGTGATCTAATATTATTTAAAAGCACGTGACGCAATAAACCAAAATGTCTGGACATAGATATATAGGAAATTCTACCAATCTTTTCGAAGATGATGATGTTGACGATGCAACATTCATTGGAAGTTACAGATCAAGAATACCTCCAACACCGCAACCTAAGCTATCACCATCGCCTTACATTGCAGAATTAGAAAGACAAAGACAAGTTACATTACAGAAACAGAAAGAGATTGAACAGCGTACTATTGACTCGTCAATACGAAGTATTGGTTTGTTACGTGAATCAGAGCAAATTGGAATCGCAACCTCAGAGGAATTAGCCCGTCAAAGAGAGCAACTTGAAAACACAAATAAACGCCTTGATGAAATTAATACTAACTTAACCTACAGTCAAAAACATCTTAACGGTATTAAATCAGTTTTTTATGGGTTTAAGAATTACCTTGCAGGTAAATCCGATCAGACGCCATCTAAAAGTCAGGCATCGCCCAGTTCGAGTGGTTCTAAAGCGGGTACAAATAGCAAATTTAATGATTCTATGACATCAATGAGTGCCAGTGACAATTTTAGTAGCCATCCAAGTACTCGTCTACGTGAACTAGAAATACAAACAACAGTCGAACATATACCAGACTCCCAACGCATAAATAAAATTCTAGATGACAATCTAGATGAGATGGTTTCACATATATCAAGATTAAAAGGTCTGGGAGTGGCTCTGGGAGACGAAATAGCTCAACAAAATGAACTTATTGACAAGATACATGATAAAGCTGATGATGCAGATATAAAAATAGGTCAGCAAAATAAGCAAATGAATAAGTTATTAGGAAAATAGTATAACAATTTGCAATATTATTTTTATTTCTAAATAAACATCGTTTTGTAAATTTTAATATTGATAAGTTTATATATTCAATGTTAATCATAATAAAGCATGTATTTTAACAGCTATACATACAGGAGTTTTTATCTATTAATTAAACATGTTGCTTATCAATTACAATAATTAACAGTTTTGTAAATGCTTCTATATTAGTTAACATACAGAGTTCTATTAATAATTTAACTGAATTTACATTTAAATTATTTGGACATATACATATATTTATACTTATTAATTTAGAGGGCACTGGACTTTGAGGATACATATTTTATAACACTTTAAGAACTTAAGTTTTCAAAACTACATTAATACAGTCAAATGTAGTATAATGAATCTTCTATGGGATTATTGTTTATAGGATATTATTACTAGTGTATACAATCTATGTACATATTAATGATTCTTTTATATGTTTTTGTATTTTTGCTAAGATTTAGACATTTACAGGCAGCATATATTGCCCATAAACTTAACTATTATTTAAATAAACTCACTCGCATCTTTTCATTTTGAGAAATAAATCTCTCTCAATCAATATATGTAATACTGTTTAATTCTATTTTCAAAACACAGGTATCAAACTACAAAAACAAATTAACAAAATATTTTCTTTTTTCTATTTAACACCATAATTGTGAACAAAGTAATGTAGTTAACTTTAGACTTATTTAAAATTAAGTTTAGTTAATTTTTATTGGCATATCAGATTGTTTTTTAAATTGCTTAAATAAAAATAAAATAAAGAAAGACATCAAAGCATTTTTATTTGGCTTAATCATAACATTAAGTTGTTTGTAACATTGAACTTATTACCAATTATAGTTTGAAATCAATGACAAATTCAATTTTGTTGTAAACAGAAACCATGTAAAAGTTTATTTTCAGATTTAATTTCTGTTTCTGTATTGTGAACCTTTCTATGCTTATTTAATACTCTCTTATTAGCTAATATCTTACTACATAAATCACAGGAAACCTCTTGATTACTATGTGATTCCTGGTGCATTTTTAAACCATAAGTTGTTGCAAATGCTTTTAAACATGTATTACATTTATAAGGTCTATTCATTGTATGTGAATGTGCAACATGGATCACCAAAGAATGTTTAGTAGCAAAACTTCTTTTACAATCATTATGTGAACATAAAAATGGCCTTGGCTTTTCTTGACCTGTATGAATCATCCTATGAACTCTTAAATATGATGCCCTAGTATATTTCTTAGGACAGTCTGGGCAAATAAATTCTTTCAATCCATTATGAGTCTTTATATGTGTCATTAGAGTTGATTTAGCTGTGAATTTCTTATTGCATGTTATACAAGTAAACAATTTACGATTACTAGAATGAGCTACCCGAAAATGCTCTTTTAAAGATTGCCTTGACTTGTAAGTCTTATTACAGAATCCACATTTGAATTGATTAGTATCCACATGAGATATAAGATGCTGCCTTAAGCCTCCTGATGTGTGAAAACTTTTACCACATTTTGGACAAAGAAATCTTCGGAAATCACTATGTTTAGCCATATGATGTCTTAGATTGTATATCCTTGTAAAAGATTTTGAGCACAGATTGCATATATATAGCTTTTCACGTTCTTGTCGAGGCAATCTTTCTGTTGAAGTAATTTCAGTTACTGGTGGCAAAGGTGTCAATTCCTTGTTTTCAGATACTTGGGGCTCATAGTCTATGGCTAGATGATTAGCATACAGTGGTACTTCATATTCATGATCTTGATACACAACATTTATATCAATTACACTTATATCAGCTCTTTGAAAACTATTATGTGTAGATTGCAAGCTTAATAATTGAGATAGTGTTACATTAGCTTTAAGACAATTGATTTTGAAATTATAGGCCAAAAGAGCGGTAGATACACAAGAGGCACACATTCCTTGAGGCCAATTTTCTTCATCGTTGTTCTAGAATAAAAATTGGTTATGAAAAACATTTTATACAACATATATTTAAATACTCATTAAAGGGTAACTTACTTCTAAGCAGTTGAGAAAAACCAAGATATCAATCAATTTTATTTTATTCATTTCATGTGAAACTAAATCTTGGATATTCATAAACATCGTTGGATCGCTGGGATCGTATTCCACTAGACAGGTTCGACATATGTTTTTTGTTACAGGTAAAATCAAATTGGTGAATTCCATACTTTAGAAACTTGGTTTATACCTACATTTATTTAAATTTAAAATCAAGACGTTTAATGATAAAACTAACATCCATTTACTGCTATTCTTTGTCTTTAAATATCAATTATTTTAGTCTTAATTTTAGTTAGTGGTTACTGGTTAGTATTAGAGATGTGAAAAAATAATCGATTTTATAATAACATTATTTTTTCAAAACAATCGATTTTTAATAATCGGTTATTTTAATCATCCTCTTTCTCGTTTCACTCTTTTTTCTAGTTTTTTAAGACTTCATATTATGCACTATCGGATTAAACCAATGTAGCCAATTATGTAGAATTTCACAAACAACTCATCTGTTAATATTTATTGGTAGTTATCCACTTTAATTAGCCGTTATTATAATTATTTTTTTATATTTAAAAAGGCAACTTTTCATATAGTCAGCATAGAATCGCTTATTTCGTAGCGAAAATATCGATATTTTTTAAATCGATTATTTTTAAAGGGAAAAAAATCGAACTATTATTAATCGATTTTTTTTTACTTGAAGTCACATCCCTAGTTAGTTTCTATCATAGATTACTAACTATAAAATAGATGGTTGAGATTCATACATTGGCGCGAGCCTATTTTCGGTGGTATGGGGGGGGGTGAAAGTAGCACTATAGCTACTTACATTCTCATTCAAAAAAACTATCTGCCTCTCACCCGTTTAATTCATAAAAACGGATAAAGTCTCAGCTCTGACTCTTTCTCACATATGGAGTAGTAATATATATAACGTATGACGTAAAATCGTAGTAAAATTAGTGATGTACTTGGTGCGCTAAAACCGTAATTAGTGATGTCAAAAGATGATTATCGATTCGCACACTCTCTCTCTCTCTCTCTTACCGATTTTTGATAACCGCTTTTCCTGTTACATATTAATAATGATATTTAAATATTAATAAAACAAAATATTTAAGGAACTTCTTTATTAAGACTTTTACTGCAATAAAAATATATATATACAACAACCGTTTTGCATTTCTAAGTGCATGCTTCTTAAAACATAAAACGTTTTTCTTAAACACGCCAAAAGTACAACTTCAAAAAATTATTACTATTTTTAAATAGGAAACAGGAACAGCAAGCTGATTAAAAATTATCCAAACAGAGCTTTCACAGGCCTCAAACTATCTTGAAAATGTAGAAATTGTAATTTAAATTATTATATATTATTATTAAACAAAATTAATTTAAAATATTCACTCGAAAACAAATGTACAAGATTAGTATTTGAAACAATAGATGCTTTCGTTTTTAGCGTTTAAGTATTTAGGAAAAAACATTATACTTAAAAGGAGTGTACTTGATGGTAAATTATAAATATTTCTTTTATATTTAAGTCTTTTTTAGATATATTAGTAGTAGTTTTATAGAATATTAGTGGTTTTTATCTCTAAGTATAATATTTTCCATCATATCAGTTTACACTTCGGATTTATACATATAAAGTAAGAATTAAATTTTGAAATTTTGCCATATTTAATGTGCCATTTGATATCAAGCTTTTCGATGAAAGAAAATATCATGAGGAACTATACTCCATGGGTTAAATATTTAACTAAATGTAAACATGTCAAAACAGGTACTTTATAGTAGGCATTATCTGCCTAGTATAAAGTATCTTTTTTATTACAACACATGATACTAATATTAAATGTTATTTATATTTCTTTCAAAGAATTTAAAATTATTGATAGTATTCGCACCACTTAATAAGGTTAAATATGGTACGATTGCCATCAATAATTTTACAAACTTTGAAACAAATAAATAAGAATATTATGTAATATCCACTTTTAAGAACCCAAACATAAAGGTATTATAAAATTTTTAAAGAAAACGATGGACAATATTAAAGACACTAAAATACTACACATTTAAGTATCACAGAGTGAAACTCATAGAATATTGATATTATGTTACGTCGGCTAATCTAATGCAATTACTATTTTAGGTAGTTCACTTGGCTAATTTGTATCTGCTGAAATTCATTAAATTATATATTGCTGTTTTGCTATACTAAATATATAAATATTGAATTTCAGAAAATAACAATCAATTTAAGAAAATTACTTTTATAAATATTGGAGATATTCTTTGGACCACTGCAGTTGAATTCCAATTTCTTCATTTGTTAATAATATTATAGTAATGACATATTTGTCACTCCTGAATCACATGGTTTTGTTTGTTTACATCTTGTTACGTTTTTATACTTATGGAGTAAGTAAAATAGTAATATTGTTAAATATGAAAACTGTATCACTTTTTAAATGTTAATAATAGTAATATTAGTTAGTTACTTTTGCCTCATGTATCATAGATCTATAACTTTACTTGCGATATAATTTTTCATTTCCATTATCGTTTTTCAAGTATCTGTAGTACTGTGAATTCTCCTTAACATTAATACACCATTGTCTAACTCGCATTATGATAACGAATATGCAAAAAAACTTTTAACAAATCATATTTATGATTAGCGCAAGTTAACCAAGAATTATAGTTTTTTAAGTTACATACATTTTTGACTAATTAACACTTTACATGCCATATAATGCCATTCCAAAGATATAAGTTTTTGTGATGGATAATATAATTTTAACTAGATCAAATCTTTCAGTTTTATTAGACAATAGCGTAATTATAAAAATTTCACAATTTAAATAATCCTGTTTTGAAAATATATTACTCCCAGGATTACTCAGGTTTTTAGTTTTGCTACACAAGTAAAAACACGTGTTTTGAATAGGAATAAATGGTGTTAATGTTAAAATACACAATTTTTAGCAGCAATACAGGCAGAACTCTTAATTCATAAGTCGTTTAAGCAAACTACCAATTAAACTAGCAACTAAGCAATTGTTATTCATTTTCCTTAGTAATGAAAATTTTAAACCCATTCATCTCAAAATATGAGTTTTGAGTTGTACCGCTATTGCTGCACATGACCGATATATCAATATACTGAACCGGTAATATGATATGGCTTGGGTCTGGAAAATATTTCTGATGGAATACAAGGTACTATAACTATCAAACAATAATATTAACCAATAATGTTTTAAAAAATGAAACCAAATTATGATCCGTTCTAGTGTGCTAGAACCCCCTTATCCACGGATTTGAGAAAAAATCCATTTGGTCCTAGTTAAGAAGTTTCAAACTTCATAATGTTTGTCAATTATACTAATATGAATACTATTTTGAAGACACAACCTTCTCTTGAGTCTCTAGCATTGAAGCGGACTTTTACAGCCTTATTCCAAAATTCCGAATGGTTCAGGCGGCAAAATAAATAAATAGTGAATAAAAGCATTCGCGCTGTGAAAATGTTATTACTAATGTCAATAAATGAGGCTAAATAATTATGATTCGACTGAAGCTCTTCATATAAATTCATCTGCATCATCAGGCTCGTGGACATTTCCCGGCGGAAGAGTTCGCAGCATATTTAACCTGTAATAAATAAGTAATTCTTAAATAATGTATAGATAGAACATTAGTTTGCAAAGGTAGTCTTACAGACAATCTTGGCATTGATATCCCCCGAGTAGAATAGACCACCCTCATTTCTTACCTAGGTGTCGCGAAAACCGATTAAGGTAAGTTGTCGTCGGGCAGGCGGCCGGTCGTAAGATACCAAATCATGTGATAACATGTTTTAAACATGTTGTGCCTACCCCATTTAGAGTGGGATAAGGGTAGGAGAATGATGCATTGACAAATAACAGAGATTTTAAATTTTAAAAATATATTTTTAGCTTCTACTGGTCTTAAATAGTGTCTGGAAAATATTTTTTACGTGTCTATAACTTTGTCTACAGTTATATTTTAAGTATAGAATAGATATTATGCTTTCCAAATACTGAATGGTATGTGACAATTAAGAAGCATATGTAACAAAGTTCCAATGATCATCACTAATATGTCTTTTAAGCTATTCTTATATCACACACTTTTTTGCATCACTATAATAGAGGAAAAATTGTACCAAACATTTTTTGTTCTATCTCAAACGGATTAGGCAGTTAGCCCATTAGACATATAAGCTTCAGTTTTAATTGAAAGTGAAATGGACAGACTGACATACTTTACATCAAATATTTACTTGCCTTCATCTAGTCAAATCAATTGACCTAATCATGTGCTTCATCCCATAAAGCATCAACAGCATATAGCCCTTAGACGTCATCCCAATGAGTACTCTCTTTGGCAATGACCAGGTTCATCTGAAAATTATTGCAAAATCATTTTAATAAATATGGAACAAGCTGTGATAGCTCAGCGGTGAGGCCGTGCGACTCTGTAAAGACGATCATGGGTTTATACCCCGCGCAGGCACATGTCTAATTGACAATTGCAATATATGACACTCTTTTCGGTGAAGGAAAATATGGTAAGGGAATTCGCATACTTCTAGCGAATTCTAGGGATATGCGTAACCTACCAATCCGCATTGGAGCAACGCGATGGTAGGTCTTTGCTACAATACTTCTCTCCAAAAAACGGATAGAGGAAGCTTATGGTTCCCACTGCTGGGGTGGATAACAGGCTGTTACTTTAAACATACACATGCCAATTTTCGTGTTTACAAACAAAAATGATTTATATTTGAAACATTTTAACTCACTTGAAGAATATCAGCCATTGTATCAGATATTAATGAATTCATTGCAACAACAGTAGCAGTGCCTTGACCAGACACAGTTACTCAGACAAAAAATCCAGTTGAAATGTGCATAACTAAATGGGATAGTATGTTAAAGTATCTTGAACAAATAACTTTCTGTTAAATAATTAAAGTATGTCTATAATCCATATTGTCTGTCGCAGAAATAATAAAAACTATTCAGAAATAACCACTTAAAACATAGAATATAACTGATATTGGGTATGACATATGATATACAACACTTCAATAAAGCATACACAATAAATGCAAGCATTTTACCTGAAAATAAAACGTATATTAAAATACTTACCTGATCCGAAGTCTAATATAATGTTGAGATAGACCATTGCTTTCACTTCCTTTTTCTGTCTCTTTTCCTCCTTAGTAGTGAATACTATCCGTCCTTGTCTACTGCCACCACCAGGTAGGGGGGATGTTTCGAGGTGGGCCTCGAAACTTTATTCGTCATTGCACTTGTTGTTTTTGTACACCAGGCAGGATTTTAAAATATTAGACTTCGGAGCAGGTAAATATTTTAATATACGTTTTATTTTCAGGTAAAACGCTTGCATTCAAATACTGTACCGTGATCCGAAGTCTAATATAATGTTGAGAGATTTTTGCTATCGCCTGGTGGTGGTTAAAACGTCAATGTGATCAAGTAAATAATAATTTCTACATTTGTTAGATAACAAAGACGGACGAGTATGCTGACAATAAAATAAAAGAATATCATTGAAATGATTGTAATTAGACAATGATTCATAAATAGGTATAATGTATGCAATGTTATCACTTAAAAATCTGAAAGATTTGCTTTTTATTTTGCATATTCGATTGTAATATTTGTTTGCAGTAGAATTTTCGGAAGGTGTTTTCTGATCTCCAGTTCCCTCTGGATAGTATGTCATCAATAGACATATTTTCGATCCAACTTTTAGAGGCGACCGCAGCTCTAGAACTGCCAGCAGTAGCCTCTATACCAGCATCTTTTAATAAATTTTTAACCCAGCCTGAAATTACACATTTAGAAGCTGGCTTCGGTACTCCACAAGTTATTACAAAAAGCTTTGAACAATTGGCAGATTGTCTCCTGTCTTGTCCAGTTATTATTAATTTATTTATCCAGAAAACAGGGTCCAATTTTATATTAGAATTAACATTAAGCCTCCAACCAGACTGACGATAATCAGCGGAGTCAGTCTTTGATCCATACATAGGCCATAAGACTATATAATCATCATGAATTATACAACTTTCCGAGTCAACATTTAGAAGAGTAAAATCATGTACTCTCCTTCCAGAATACAATAGCAATATCGCAGCTGTATGTCTCGATACTTGATACAAGTTTTCAGTCTTAGGGTCTGTTCGTGACATAAATTCTATTACGTCATCAATATCCCATATTATAGATTTAGGTAAGGTTGGTTTTGATACAGCTATCGCTTTAAGAATTCGCTTAACAAAAGGGTGGCCGCTTAATCGTTCAGAACATTCTGGATCACATAGTGTGGCCACTACCGACTTGTGAACCAGAATTGTATTGTACGAAAGCTTTTCTACAAAAAATAGGTCTGACAGAAAACGTGCTAAGTCTGATCCATAAGGCTTATTACAAGAAACTTTATTGAGATTGGTCCACTTTACCCATCTGCACCAAGCAGGTTTGTAAGTTCTTATTGTTGAAGGACGCCAGCTAGTAATCAACAGATCTTTTTGCTGCGGCGTCCAATCTCTTAACTGCTCATTCCAGCCCCAAGTATCATACTTCCGGTTCCATTTCCTTCACATTCTGAGGAGGCTGCCCTGTCAAAACGTCCACCAGTACCTGGTGGAGATCTCAAATTATCCAGGGTGCTGATGTGTCCTGTAAATCTGGACGCCAAAACACCTTCTCCCACCTTGACAACACTATCAGATACGTGCCTATGCATTGATTCAGGTGCTGGAGAACTTTCAAAGGTGGGGGTGGGAAGACCCACGCCAGTGCATGGTTCCACATTATTGACAGTGCGTCGTAAAACTCTGCATAGTTGTCCAGAGTGCAGCATCTTGTTACTACACGTATCAGTCTTGTTGAGAATAGATCTATAATCGGAGTCACCCATTTGGAAAATATGGGATTTGTCGCTCGAGGCAGGAGGTGCCATTCTGGTATAGACCGATGACGTGACAGATAATCTGCCTCGGCGTTGTATATTCCTGGAAGGTGATATACTAGTAGATCTATCTGATAGAAATCCAGAAGCTGAAGGATCTTGTATGTCAAAGCCAGCAAATTCAGAGGCTTCGTTCCTCCCTCGTTGCGTAAGTACGCTACTACAGTTTTGTACTCGCATAGCAAATGTGCTGTAGTTGACTGGAGGTTCGGACCTTGATCTTTTAAAACTTTTAAGACCACCAATAGCTCCTTCATATTTGAGTGCAAGCTCTTCTCTGAAAGGGACCAATTCCCCGACTGTATAAGTTGGCTTGTAGTGGCGATTAGATAGATTAGATAGATCGTAGTCTTGATACACGAGAAGTCAGATTCCTTTCTGTCGGAGTATTTCTGCTATCCAATTGCTTACAATAGCAAAGGTCCTGGGAGCAGAGCTCAATCCGAGGGGGCGACACCTCATTTCCAATAATTCTTGACGATACATCAATCGCAGGAAGCGTCTGTGAGATGTGCTTATTTGAAGATGAAAGTATGCTTGTGACAGGTCTATTTGGACAAGCCAATCGTTTAGTTGCAAAAATTTTGAGACTTTGTGTACGTTGATGAGTCTGAACGGAGTTGTGACCACATATTGATTTAAAGCTCTGAGGTCGAATATGGGTCCCATAGACCCGTGCGATTTGGGAACCAGAAACATACGGGAAATTTCGAGAGTGGCTTGCCGTATGTTGTATCGATTGGGAAGATGTAGTGGCGGCCGCTTTGAAAATGGGATATGATATCCGGAAATCAATTTTATTATATAATCGGGTGCTCCCATTTTCTCCCATCTTTTCCGATAATGTTTTAGCTGGCCGGCACGAAAGAGACTCGGTGAGTCAATACTTTCGATTATTTCTCCTATCCCGGCGGGATGAGGGAGAGGTATGTCTTCCACGTGTACCTCGGCCTGCTGTTGCTTGGTCGATATTCCTACGACTAGTGGCAGTATCGGATCTGCCCCGAAATGTTTTATTAGAATTAAAGACCGCACGGGGTCTATTATTGGTATACTGAATATTGTCAGATCTATATCCTGGTTGATTATGATATGACCCAGAAGTTGCAGCAGTAGGAACGTTAGAAGTTGGACCGGTTTGCGTAGCAGATTCGCGGTCTTTAATAAGAGGCCAGAATACTTTATGATGTTCTCCCATCTTCTCTAAGGCAGAAGAGAATTTTTCATGCAATAAGTTGCTGCAAGAGAGCGGTATTTTCCTTTACATTCTTTTATGTAAGAGATCTTTAACCGATGCCAGGATCGCTTCTCGTCTGTGTTGAATCATTTCGGCTCTATGGCCGCAGACTAATTGAAGGGCATCGTTAGATATATTTGAAAAGTCACCATTTACAAAAATATCTTCAATCTTTTCATGAATTGAATTAAAATTGAGGTTACGTGAATCTTTCGCACAGTATAAAAATCCACGAAGTTCTTTTTCAAGGTGATCTTTTTGTTTGATCAGAGCATAGCAAATAGCAGCAAAGGCTTTATCGGCATTGACAGATGTACGTGAAGTCTCATATTGTTTTATTTCGTCGTTAGCTTCAAGTTCTGTAAAACCGGGGGTATGTCGATAATTTTTCTGTACTTCTGCGTACCTTACATTTTGCCACTCCACGTCACCTAATCTTTGAATCCTTTTTAAAATTTCCAAATATGATGTAGGACTTGTTAGTATATTGGGGTCTTTTAATTTTGTTCGAAACGATAACGTAAATGACTCGCCTTGTTCTACTTCTGACTGACAGCCACTATACAAATTCTCACTGATAGAACCATTAATATATTCAGTGTCACATATCCTTGACTTAATGTTGTTTACCTCCGCAATGAGCTTATCTAATTTACTATTTTCACGGGGATGTCTACGAGAGCGTTTGCGTCGATGACGGCGAGAACGCTTGGTAGATGAATCATCACTGCTGCTTGAATCACTTTCTGATGAGGACGATCGTGATAAAGGCTTATTAGATTGTCTTTTCCTTTTACTATTTCCGCCTTCAGTATTATTTGGTAGGTTCTGGTCTCTCAAATCGTTTAGAATATTCACTTCACTCATATTTTACCAATTGTTTCAGCTAATTTAGATCTAAAGTAAATATTATCCATTACCGCACAAAAATAAAATTCACTACTTAACACTGGAAAAAGAAACACGGACGTATAGCGTCTTAGCTTTAATAATAAACACGTTTTAGAACACTGTGTTGACTATTATAGTAATAGTATACGTATAAAATAAATTTGCTAGCACTTACCAGTGGAGCGTCCGAACGAAGTGAAAACAACAATGTTAATGACGAATAAAAATTCGAGGCCCACCTCGAAACATCCCCCCTACCTGGTGGTGGCAGTAGACAAGGACGGATAGTATTCACTACTAAGGAGGAAAAGAGACAGAAAAAGGAAGTGAAAGCAATGGTCTATCTCAACATTATATTAGACTTCGGATCACGGTACAGTATTTTAATATTACTATAGAAGGAAAAGTTTTATTTTTATTATTTTAGTTTTATTTTACTTATATTTTAAAATTAAAAAATAAAACTTCCCAATATTATTACAGTTCAATAAAAACACAATTGTCGTGCTTTTTTTAATTTACTGTGAATGGAACGCATCCGCAGCACTGCATAGGGAATGTTTGAACGAAACTCATTCATGTATTTACGGGGCTTAGTTAGTTAGTAACTCTAACTCTGTGTCATTATCCAGCGAAAAGTAATAAAAAATAATCATGGAAAAATAAATAATGATTGAAAATAGATCTGTACTATTTTTTTTTCCTGAATTTCCTAAAAGTACTATATTTTTTTGATTTAAAAAGAAAAATACTATTTTTCTTTAAAAAAAGGTGGCAACCCTAATCGCGCCCTTTTTGATTAAATAGGGGCAACACTGTGCCGTTATTGTTTCTGGTGGGGAGTCTTCCTATTGATAAAACGTTTCAATGACATTCAGTCCTTGTTCGTCATTCAAGAGAAGTGCATCTCGGAACGGGAATTGTGGTATTCCTATTATATCGTGTTATTGTATATAGTGTGCGTTTACAAGAAGTTTATGGAATTGTCTAATTTTAATTAAAAATCATTTGTTGGTTTGTATATTTTTGCGTAAGTAAAAAGTGATTACAGTTATATATTACGTATAACGAACGTTTCTGGTGAGTCAGTACTTTTCAATTTTCTTTGTATTAAATAGTGCAAAAGTAGGTTATGTTATTGTAGGTATAGCTTTCCTATATTACCACGCTTAGAAAATTTTGATACTTTCGTATTTTTATTTCAATGTTTGAATTTTTTTTTTCTTCCAGGTGTTTCTGAAAGCACCGTTCGACGTATAGTGGACGAGGGTATGAAAAATGGAGGCAAATTTGTAACGCCTGGGAAAAAAAAGGAAGGGCCGACCTAGTAAACCGATTGATGATTTCAGTCTATGTGCCATTCGTCAAAAAGTTAAATTTTTCTACACAGTCAAAAAAGAAGTACCTACGCTAAGAAAACTATTAGCTGTGGTGAAACAAGACTTAGATTTTGATGGCAGCCATGAACTTCTCAGACAGATATTACATTCAATTGGATTTAAGTTCACAAAATGCAAAACAAATAGACTGGCGCTTATAGAAAAGCCAATTATAGCTTCAAAACGTGAATATTATTTGAAGCAAATTCTTGAAAATAGAAGATTGCCAGAAGAGCTTCAAAAAAACATAATTTATTTAGATGAAAGTTATATTCATGACTCCTACAAAGTAACTATATGTTGGCAGTCTATAAATATTTCTGGCGTTCAACAAAATGTATCTAAAGGGAAAAGGTGGATAATTTTGCATGCTGGTAGTGAAAAAGGTTTTGTGAATAATGCATTGTTAATATTTAGTGGTAAAAACAAGACTGAAGATTACCATTCTGAAATGAATGCACATAATTTTACAAAATGGGTAACTGAAAAGTTAATACCTAATTTAACTTAAGCATCAATAATTGTTATGGATAATGCCCCATATCATTCAGTTGTAATGAACAAGGTACTATTTTTTACATATTATGTTTCTTATTGTCACATTCTTTATCATTATGTATGCTTCATGTACAATCTGAAATTTGATTAATAAATTGAACCTTTTCACCAGGCTCCGACATCTAGTTCACGTGTTGAAGAGATCAAAATGTGGTTACGTGAAAACAATATTTTATTTGATGCCACATTAAGAAAACCGTCCTTATTAATGTTAGTAAAAAAACATAAACCTGAACCGGTGTACCACATTGATGAGCTTTTAGGGGATCATGGGCATACAGTGATAAGACTGCCACCTTATCATTGTGATCTCAACCCCATTGAACTGGTTTGGGCCATCTTAAAAAAGCGTATTGCCCAAAAAAATGTTGGTGGTCAAAATATTGTAAAGTTGGCAGAAGAAGCATTCAAATCAGTTACCCCACAAGAATGGAAGAATTGTACTGACCATGTCATTGAAATTGAAAATGAATATTATGCTCGAGGTGGGACTCTGTATAATGATATAGACCAACAGATCATAACAGTAGGCGACAGTTCCAGTGAATCTGAAGATGCAGAAATGGAGCAACTTCCTTGTGCTGGATCTTCAGGACACATTTCAGGAGTTGAATACCTTGATTCTGATTTTGACTATGATTAATTAAATAATATTATCATAAGCTGTTTTTTTTTATAGAATTAGGCGTTACTTTGCGGAGATCTATAATACAAAAGTAAAAATAAAATTATTTTGCTATAATCCGCGATGAAGTAAAATAGAAAATATTAGGTCCTTACATATGAAATTTTGTCGTACTGGCCACTTAATGTCAATGTAATGTCTTAGACATCCACCGGACTCTCCGGACCTTGCTCCAACAGATTACCATTTTTTTCGCAATTTTGATAACTACTTGCAAGGAAAAAAATTCAACTCCGATGGGGCAGTCCAAACCGCCTTCAAAGATTTTATTGATCTCGCCCGAATGGTTTTTTTAGTAAGGGGATCAATGAACTACCTATGAGATGGCAAAAGTGCATACATAGCAATGGTACATACTTTGATTAAATAAATATATTTCATTAAAAAAACGACTTTATGTTCCTCCCATAGAAAACGCCAATTTCATTTGTAAGGACCTAATATATATAATGCTAAATGTAGAGTGGACAATCGGTTATCATACCTGATACATGCAGGATTCGTAAAAAATACATGCACAAAATCGCAAAGCAAAGGCTTTGCGATTTCTATCTCCTGATGATGCTTCGGTTGCGGGGCGAAACGATTGTTGAGTTTGTGAAAGTGAACGTATATAGTGCTTGTGTATCGTGGTGGAGGTTTGTGCATGTGTTTTTTACGAATCCTGCATGTATCAGGTATGATAACCGATTGTCCACTCTACATTTAGCATTATATATATTTTCTATTTTACTTCATCGCGGATTACAGCAAAATAATTTTATTATTACTTTTGTTTTTTTTTTTCAAATGTATCAAAATATATAGTATCAAAATTTATTAATCGAAGTATATAGAGATACCATGTAAAAAACAGTGGCGCCCTCCTTTTTTTTCACGACTTTCTTGACGGACTATAGTAAAACCGCCCTGGTTTCTATATTTTAGATAGGAGGGATGTAACAAAATAATCGATTTTTATATTTATATTTAAATTTAATAAAATAATCAATTTTTTTAATATTATAAATCGTCTTTCATTCATTCATTTTTTTTATTATTTTTTTGGATAAAACCAATGAAGCCAAACTACTATCATTATAAACAAATTTCACAAACAGTGTTTCTGTTTACTGTTACTATTTATTGGTAATTGTTCACTCTAGATAACTTCAAAATCGATTATTCTATATCTTTTTGATCTTAGGATACATATCACTCTTTCATTTGCTTAGTATGGTTCAGAGAGAGAATGATTTCACCCGCATCACCGAATTTAAGACTACAATGTATCCTTTATATCTTCGGCCCATTTAATACAAACATGCTATCCGGCTCTCTATTCGTAAATTGCTTTATAAGCCCATCTCTTTCTCTCTAACTCTGAGCGAACCGTAACATATCACGAAAATTGACTCTTAATAGTAATACTAATCTTATGGTTAGTTTCGGTGATGCTTCCGCGCTCGCCCACTCTCTCGGTGACATGTCAAAGCCTTCACGGCTAACAGCCTTAGTTAGTGTTCGAAAAAAAAAAAAATTATAGTTAGCTAGTTAGTAGTTAGTCGTTAGCTCGCGAGCTAGCGCTACATCATAGATTACTAACTATAAAATAGATGGTTGTGATTCATACATTGGCGCGAGCCTATTTTCGGTGGTATGGGGGGGTGCAGAGTAGCAGTATAGCTACTTACATTTTCATTCATAAAAAACTATCTGCCTCTCACCCGTTTCATTCATAAAAACGGATTTAGTCTCAGCTCTGACTCTTTCTTACATATGGAGTAGTAATATATATAACGTATGACGTAAAATCGTAGTAAAATTAGTGATGTACTTGGTGCGCTAAAACCGTTATTAGTGATGTCAAAGTTTTATCGATTCGCACACCGCTCTTACCGATTTTTTGGATATCCGGTTTTCCTGTTCCGTATTAATAATGATTTTTAAATATTAATACAAAATATTTAAAGAACTTCTTTATTAAGACTTCTACTGTAATAAAAAAATATATATACAACAACCGTTTTACATTTCTAAGTGCATGCTTCTTTAAAAAAAAACGTTTTTCCTAAACGCTAAAAGTACAACTTGAAAAATTATTACTATTTTTAAAAAGGAAACGGGAACAGCAAGCTGACTAAAAATTATCCAAACAGAGCTTTCACAGACCTCAAACTATCTTGAAAATGTAGGAATTGTAATTTAAATTATTATATATTATTATTGAACAAAATTAATTTTAAATATTCACTCTAAAACAAATGTGCAAGATTAGTATTTGAAACAATAGATGCTTTCGTTTTTACCGTTTAAGTATTTAGGAAAAAACATTATACTTAAAAGGAGTGTTACTTGATGGTAAATTATAATTATTATAATATTAGTCTTTTTTAGATATATTAGTAGTTTTATAGAATATTAGTGGTTTTTATCTCTAAGTATAATATTTTCCATCATATCAGTTAACACTTCGGATTTTTACATATAAAGTAAGAATTAAATTGTGAAAGTTTGCCATATTTAATGTGCCCATTGATACCAAGCTTTTCAATGAAAGAAAACATCACATGAGGAACTATACTCCATGGGTTAAATATTTAACTAAATGTAAACATGTCAAAACAGGTACTTTATAATAGGCATTATCTGCCTAGTATAAAGTATCTTTTTTATTACAACACATTGTACTAATATTAAATTTTATTTATATTTCTTTCAAAGAATTTAAAATTATTGATAGTATTCGCACCACTTAATAAGGTTAAATATGGTATGATTGCTATCAATAATTTTACAAACTTTGAAACAAATAAATAAGAATATTATTTAATATCCACTTTTAAGAACCCAAACATAAAGGTATTATAAAATTTTTTAAGAAAACGATGGACAATATTAAATACACATTTAAGTATCACAGAGTGAAACTCATAGAATATTGATATTACGTTACGTCGGTTAATCTAATGCAATTACTATTTTAGGTAGTTAACTTGGCTAATTTGTATCTGCTGAATTTCATTAAATTATATATTGCTGTTTTGCAATTTTCCATTTCAAGTATCGTTTTTCAAGTATCTGTAGTACTGTGAATTCTCCTTAACATTAATACACCATTGTCTAACTCGCATTATGATAACGAATATGCAAAAAACTTTTAAGAAATCATATTTATGATTAACGGAAGTGAACCAAGAATTATAGATTTTTAAGTTGACTATATACATTGTTGACTTATTAACACTTTACATGCCATATAATGCCATTCCAAAGATATAAGTTTTTTGATGGATATTATAATTTATCATCTGCATCATATTGACTATACTGCGTCCATCATATTATCAGTCTTTTGACAGCTCACGCTCATTAAGTTTTGTATTGCTTACGTACAAATATCATACAAATAATATTTGTACTTTATGGATGGGTAACGCCCACTTAGTGATGTCACACTTAATGGTTACTACGATTATGCCACAGATTAAAAATAATCGGTAGAAATCGATGTTACGAGTATTAAATGACATTTAATAACATTATATAAAGTTTTACTTTCTTCTTAGTTAATACATGAATACAAATAAAACAATCAGGATATTTTAATTTATTTTATTAGCACGAGTCGTCGGAATGATAATCAACACTAGACTCCTCCGATGAGGAGTCTTCAGTAGCAGTTATTATTAGCTCTTGTGTAGATAATATATTATCAAACGCAATATCACGTTCCCAATCAGAGAATATTACTCTTTTAGTTCTTTCCACCACACTTGCCCAGTTCTCGGCCGTTACGTGGGTGCAAGCATTTTTTAGCAATTGCAACATTTTATTCGCTGTAAATGGGGGGCTTGTATTGCATCTCGCAGCATGCCCTTTTACTTGTGCCCATATAAGTTCTATTGCGTTGTACTGGCAGTGGTATGGAGGAATCCGAAGAACAGTATGGCCATATTCTGCTGCCATTTCATTGATTACATAGCGTTTTGCTCTCTTTTTGGTTTTTAATATTTTTATTAATTCAACTTTTAACATTGAGTCGTCCACATTTTCTCCATTGTCCCGAAGCCAATTAATTATTTCATGCTTTTTATTAGCCTGTGTTGGCATTTTGTCAATTCGACGGGAGTGGTAGGGCGCATTATCAATAAAAATTATTGATGGTTCTTCCAATGAAATGAGCATTTTTTTGAACCACTCTTCATACACATTTGCATTCATCTCTTCGTGGTAGTCATTTGATTTCTTCGATTTAAATGCCAACAGTGCGTCTTGTACAAATCCTTTTGCTGTACCTGCATGGCAAATGATTAGGCGCTCACCTTTTCCCATTGGTACTGAGGAAGTGGAATCAGCAGTATCATCAGTCCAGAAACGAGATAGTGTGTGGTTAGCGTTGAGCCATGTTTCATCCGTGAAAACAATATTTGCCCAATCTTGTATTTTCTTTGCCTCTCTTAAAAAATCACAACGTGCTATAGCTATATCTGTGCGTTCCATTAATAATTTTCTTTTATTTAACTTTTTATATGAAAAGCCAATTGTGTTCAAAACTTTGACCAAAGAAGATTTTTCACCATGAAATAGACCACTTCTTTTCAAAGAAACAATAAGTTTTCTCAAAGTTGGAATTTCTTTTCTCAAGTAGTAATCATATACATGACGACGAATAGCGTCAGCGTCAAAGTCATCAACAGCTGTCACCTTATGAGCCCGGCGCTTTCTTTTTGGTGTAGATGGTTTGTTTTGCTCCAAGCCGCTCCTGCCGTAGGCATCAGTAGTGATTTTAGTCACAGTTGATACACTGATCCCCAACGCGGCTGCAACACGGTTTCGGACTTGCGTGATAGGTATAAGAGGTCCGCCATTTTGATTTTCTTGCTCAAAATACTCATGAAGTTTTAACACTAACTGTCTCGATTGTGCTTTCAACACACGTCCTTTCGGCATTTTCACGATCAATTAATATAAGTTTCACAAAAGTTTTTCCGAGGAATAAAGCTACTTAACTCAAGGTGTAACAGATGCGAGAGAACACTCAGCGAACGTAAATGCGTGTGACTATCACGGGCGTTTCGTTGAGAGTGACAGATCACGTCAAAATGGCGGCCGAGCGGAAGGTCTGTTGATGTTGCCAGTTGATGTATAATATATTTTTTATGATTATAATAAATACACACGGATTAACATTTATTTTCAAAAAACTAAGGCAATATTAAATCAAAATGTTGATTTCTATATCTGTTATTAGTTTACGTAGGTTATCATTAATCGAATTACTTAGGTACGTAATTCGATTAATGATAGTAGGTACTATAATCGGAATGGTATCGCATACGAGAATCTTTAGGACATCACTAAATATGTAAATCGTCAATCTGTCAAAAGATGGTTAATATAATGGACAGTGTATATGTTGTATTAAAGAACTTTAATCAAATCTTTCAGTTTTATTAGACAATAGCGTACTTATAAAAATTTCACAATTTAAAAAATCCTTTTTTGAAAATACACTTTTGCTACACTAGTAAAAACACGTGTTTTGGATAGGAATAAATGTGTTGTGTGTTAACGTTAAAATACATAATTTTTAGCACCAATACAGGCAGAACTCATAATTCATTATAAGCCCGTCGTTTAAACAAACTAGCAACTTAGCAATTGTTAGTCATTTTCCTTAGTAATGAAAATTTTAAACCCATTCATCTCAAAATATGAGTCTTTGAGTTGTACCGCTATTGCTGCACGTGACCGATATATCGATATACTGCACCGGTAATATGATATAGCTTGGGTCTGGAAAATATTTCTGATGGAATACAAGGTACTAGAACTATCAAACAATAATATCAACCGATAATGTTTTAAACAATGAAGCCAAATTATGATTCCTTTCTAGTGTGCTGGAGCCCCCTTATCCACGGATTTGAGAAAAAATCCATTGGGTCCTTCCGAATGGTTCAGGCCGCAAAATAAATTGTTAGTGAATAAAAGCATTCGCGCCGTGAAAATGTTATTACTAATGTCAATAAATGAGGCTAAATAATTATGATTCGACTGAAGCTCTTCATATATGTTCATCTGCATCATCGGGCTCGTGGACACTTCCCGGAGGAAGAGTTCGCAGCATATTTAACCTGTAATAAATAAGTAATTCTTAAATAATGTATAGATAGAACATTAGTTTGCAAAGGTAGTCTTACTGACAATCTTGGCATTGATATCCCCTGAGTAGAATAGACCACCCTCATTTCTTACCGAAGTGTCGCGAAAACCCCGCGCAGGCACATGGCTAATTGACAATTGCAATTTATGACACGCTTTTCGGTGAAGGAAAATATCGTAAGGCGATGCGCATACTTCTAGCGAAGTCTAGGGATATGTGTAACCTACCAATCCGCATTGGAGCAACGCGATGGTGGGTCTTTGCTACAATACTTCCCTCCAAAAAACGGATAGAGGAAGCTTATGGTTCCTACTGCTGGGGTGGGTAACAGGCTGTTACTTTAAACATACACATGCCGTGTGTTTACAAACAAAAATGATTTATATTTGAAATATTTTAACTGATTTATTTATTTAAAGTATCTTGAAGAAATAACTTTCTGTTAAATCAATAAAGTATGTCTATAATCCATATTGGCTGTTGCAGAAAGAATGAAAAACTATTCAGAAATAAAACATAGAACCACTTAAAACATAGAATATAACTGATATTGGGTATGACATATGATATACAACACTTCAATAAAGCATACACAATAAATATTACTATAGAAAGAAAGTTTTACTTTTTATTATATTTTAAAATTAAAAAATAAAACTTTCCAATATTATTACAGTTCAATAAAAACACTAAGGATATACTATAATAAACAAATAAGAGCCCAGATTATGCTTCGAGGTCCCTGCTTTATACCTTGTAAACATATTAAATAGACAATAGGTTGAGATATACAAACGTAATGTAATAAATATGTATATAAATTGAGAAACACTAGCTTAAATTTAACTACAGAAACAATGTTTATAAAAAGTCCATTTATTCTATTAATATCCTATTTCCTACTAATATTATAAATGCAAAAGTTTGTGACTATACAATGTCCATTATATTAACCATCTTTTGACAGATTGACGATTTACATATTTAGTGATGTCCTAAAGATTCTCGTATGCGATACCATTCCGATTATAGTACCTACTATCATTAATCGAATTACGTACCTAAGTAATTCGATTAATGATAACCTACGTAAACTAATAACAGATATAGAAATCAACATTTTGATTTAATATTGCCTTAGTTTTTTGAAAATAAATGTTAATCCGTGTGTATTTATTATAATCATAAAAAATATATTATACATCAACTGGCAACATCAACAGACCTTCCGCTCGGCCGCCATTTTGACGTGATCTGTCACTCTCAACGAAACGCCCGTGATAGTCACACGCATTTACGTTCGCTGAGTGTTCTCTCGCATCTGTTACACCTTGAGTTAAGTAGCTTTATTCCTCGGAAAAACTTTTGTGAAACTTATATTAATTGATCGTGAAAATGCCGAAAGGACGTGTGTTGAAAGCACAATCGAGACAGTTAGTGTTAAAACTTCATGAGTATTTTGAGCAAGAAAATCAAAATGGCGGACCTCTTATACCTATCACGCAAGTCCGAAACCGTGTTGCAGCCGCGTTGGGGATCAGTCTATCAACTGTGACTAAAATCACTACTGATGCCTACGGCAGGAGCGGCTTGGAGCAAAACAAACCATCTACACCAAAAAGAAAGCGCCGGGCTCATAAGGTGACAGCTGTTGATGACTTTGACGCTGACGCTATTCGTCGTCATGTATATGATTACTACTTGAGAAAAGAAATTCCAACTTTGAGAAAACTTATTGTTTCTTTGAAAAGAAGTGGTCTATTTCATGGTGAAAAATCTTCTTTGGTCAAAGTTTTGAACACAATTGGCTTTTCATATAAAAAGTTAAATAAAAGAAAATTATTAATGGAACGCACAGATATAGCTATAGCACGTTGTGATTTTTTAAGAGAGGCAAAGAAAATACAAGATTGGGCAAATATTGTTTTCACGGATGAAACATGGCTCAACGCTAACCACACACTATCTCGTTTCTGGACTGATGATACTGCTGATTCCACTTCCTCAGTACCAATGGGAAAAGGTGAGCGCCTAATCATTTGCCATGCAGGTACAGCAAAAGGATTTGTACAAGACGCACTGTCGGCATTTAAATCGAAGAAATCAAATGACTACCACGAAGAGATGAATGCAAATGTGTATGAAGAGTGGTTCAAAAAAATGCTCATTTCATTGGAAGAACCATCAATAATTTTTATTGATAATGCGCCCTACCACTCCCGTCAAATTGACAAAATGCCAACACAGGCTAATAAAAAGCATGAAATAATTAATTGGCTTCGGGACAATGGAGAAAATGTGGACGACTCAATGTTAAAAGTTGAATTAATAAAAATATTAAAAACCAAAAAGAGAGCAAAACGCTATGTAATCAATGAAATGGCAGCAGAATATGGCCATACTGTTCTTCGGATTCCTCCATACCACTGCCAGTACAACGCAATAGAACTTATATGGGCACAAGTAAAAGGGCATGCTGCGAGATGCAATACAAGCCCCCCATTCACAGCGAATAAAATGTTGCAATTGCTAAAAAATGCTTGCACCCACGTAACGGCCGAGAACTGGGCAAGTGTGGTGGAAAGAACTAAAAGAGTAATATTCTCTGATTGGGAACGTGATATTGCGTTTGATAATATATTATCTACACAAGAGCTAATAATAACTGCTACTGAAGACTCCTCATCGGAGGAGTCTAGTGTTGATTATCATTCCGACGACTCGTGCTAATAAAATAAATTAAAATATCCTGATTGTTTTATTTGTATTCATGTATTAACTAAGAAGAAAGTAAAACTTTATATAATGTTATTAAATGTGTTTTAATACTCGTAACATCGATTTCTACCGATTATTTTTAATCTGTGGCATAATCGTAGTAACCATTATGTGTGACATCACTAAGTGGGCGGTACCCATCCATAAAGTACAAATATTATTTGTATGATATTTGTACGTAAGCAATACAAAACTTAATGAGCGTGAGCTGTCAAAAGACTGATAATATGATGGACGCAGTATATGGATGTTTGTTTGTAATAATTTTTCACTGTAAATCCCCCGAACCAATATAGATGACATTTTGCACAATTCGTCCTTATACACCGGAATAACATATAGGCTATAGAAATCCTGTTAACTCTACAGGAATAGGATGACATTGGATAGCGCAATCTATTATCGACCTATCACACGACAACAGTTCACCAACCAAATCGTGAGTAAAAGCTAGTACTATATAAATGGTACAAAAAGTTGGTCTTAAATGTAAGCTGCCATTGCACAGACAGCTATGATGAGAAAAAAATAATTTATAGAAGTAGGCTTTACTTTGCAGAATTCCAGAGTACAAAAGATATGATAGAATTATTCGCTATAATCCACATTTGTTAAAAGAACCTATGTAATTCTAAGTGTAGGAAGTAGTTTGATCACAATAGATCAGTAATGGCCAAAGTGATACTGGGCCCTCAGGGCCTGCAGAGCCACTACTCCCAGAAGAAGAGGAGAAAGCAAAACAGATCTCATACCTTATACATGCAGGATTAGTTACCACACATATCATAAAACCCTCAAAAAGTCAGTAAATCCCATAATTTAGCTATTTTCTTATCTTTTTATCCCAAAGAGGCATAGACATAATCAAAGAATAATAATTAATTCACATTGTAATCTATCAAAGAAAGGTCTAGTTTCGATTCGTGTTGGTGTCTTAAGATGTTGGAATCTCAACTCCACACCAGAAAACGTAGGGTCGATAGTCCCCCTATGAGGTGAACTGAGGACCTAAAAAGGTTGCGGGGCTTTGCTGGACCCAAGCGGCACAACATAGTGTGGTTTGGAGATCCCATGAAGACATCTATGACCTTCTGTGGACATCCATCGCTTACTTATGAAGATATTACTCTTTCCTATAAAAAAAATCAGTAATAGCATTTATCAATCTTTCAAGAATAACTTACTAATCTCATTCTAACTTTTTTTAAATGTTCATAAAGTGGCAAAATTAAAATTAACTGTTTGCACTCTGTTGTTGTCACTGTGGCGAAACAGTACGCCAGTATCTCTAGAGCTGGCACATCATAAACACTTTTAGGTAGCTGATACTCATGATTAAAATCACGCAGAATTTGCAACATTGTAAATCCTTGGGGGCTGGCTAGATACTATCAACAAAATGTCCCAAAAATGCTGAAACTTAGTGTTAAAAAGTGCTAGGATTGCTAGATCAGCGAGATATATCTAGAAATAATCATATAAGTCTGCTTAGACCCCAGAGCACAAATTAACTTAAAATTATATAGTTACTTTTATTATATTACTTTGTGATAAAAACACACTTACATACTTTAATCTAGTTGTCACAGGCATGTGTGGAAATGTTTTAACATTCTTATCAGTTGGTAGCTTGAGTGACCTATCTCTTGCACAAATGCTGCTTTATATATTATAGCTTTCCTTTAGTTGCACTTAGTCTAGTGTTATTCAATCTCTGAAAATAATTTTAAAAAATTAAAAATAATTGTTACTATTCAAATACAACCTCTTATGAAAGAGGTTGTATTTGAATCTATATGAATAGTTCTATAATATAAAAAAAATGTTGTCTGTGTCATTATGCATTGATTTGTTAAGAAAGAGTAAATGGGTTCACTTTTACAAAAATTGCTTTTTATTATTGCATAAGTATGAAGGAGAAATATTGTTTGTTATTTAATTTCTGTTAGATATAAACAGTTGCACATTTTAAGTGATTTATAAATTACATAAATATTTACTTTCAGTTTTATAGAACAGTCTTTTAATATTGCTGTTATTCTTTCATTCATTACACATACTATTATATCTTTTATTAGCACTGTAAATGTAAAGATATCTCAAATTATAACTATAAATAACATCATGTGACAATCATATTAAAATTAAAAAATTTCTCAATCTTGGATCTGAGGATTCTTGAATCTGCAATTAATCAATCAATCGTTTAATCAATCGCAAATTTAAATTTTGCTTTTTAATTAAAAATCAACAATAGTGTTTTAAATAGCAATATACCCTATATTGCTTTATACAGAATAAACTTGTTCTCTGTTGCTATTTACTCCTTTTTCATCTGAGTCTCATTATAAAAAACTTGACAATCATTTTTAAAGTTCTATTAAAATACATCTAAGTATACAACTTCAATTGAAAATACTTCTAAAAAAAAATACTAAGTAGACCATTTAAGTTATGTCCAAATTATTCATAACTAAGATAGATACACACTTATGATCAATTAGAACAACTTGGAAATTAATTTACATATCATAATTTTTATATTACGATAACTAAGTAAAATAGGAAATAAAAATTATACTGCATGTTAAAGGTTTAAGGTTATCCATGCAAGGTTAGGTTATTATATTTAGAATGTGAGAATGTAAATTTTAAGAAAGCTCTTACTATTATTGAGATGCACAAAATTCATTAAAACTCAACACTTACATTAATATAATGATTAAGTAAATCCTCTTATTGTTTTATGACTCCACGTTTCTTCGTTGTTATATTTCTCATTTTAAGAAATATTTCAACAGCTACAGGTGAAATAAGACTTTATACATTTAATTTGCTTCTAGTGACATTTGTTTCAAGAATTTTGCTATCTAAATTAAAACAAAATTATACATTTTAGTAAAAATTAAAGTACTAGAACTTTACAACGGGAAATTTAAAAATTTAATACAACGCCCATTCATTGATAAAATCAACTTGTTATATGATAGACAGTCAAAATGAGAATGAGTGCGTAAAAATATGTATGTAGGAGTGGAGCGAGATGCAGCTGAGACTATTTTCATACGATTCATTCATAAATACGGACATGTGCAAGAGGGATGCGAGATAGCATGTGTTGGCGCCTGTAGTAAAACCGCCCTGGTGCTACATCTCTAGAATTGACAGATGTCAGGTCAGATTTGACATCGGACGTGAAGTGGCGTCGTGGTCAAATTCTAGTGACTATTTTAAACTTTTATTTTAACTTATTGGGTTGAATTATCAGTCGTTCCCACCAGATACATTACAACTCTCTTTAGGGCGTTTTACAAAAGGTACTACTGAAAAAATATTTACTGGTATAAGTTATAACCTTAAAATTATATTGAAAACATTTGCTATTATACTTTTCCTATATACTTAATTGAGAAATATTAATTATACGTAGTAATGACCGGTTTTTTTTTACATACATTCTGTAGCGCGAATCATGAGTCGATTTTTCGCAACTGGTACAGACTCTGAGTCTGATAGTTCATCAGAAGAAGAGCAAGTTGTACGAGCGCCAGCGCCTGTATATACAGTAAGTTGTGAATAAATATTTTTTTTTATTCGTATGTCCCATCAACGTTAAAATTTTGAGATATGTCTCCTTGTGTCATCATATATATCTTATACTGTTAATATAAGATATATATGATGCAATGCAGATTCCATTGATTTACTATGTTCGTAAATAGTGCACACTGGTTTTATTTACTCGAAACAGTTGAATTACCTATTAAAAATAACACAGTGTTGTAAATACCACTGCTATATTGTGCCAGTGCTCCAAAAGTCTTCAGTTTAAAAATTGAATCTTTCTATTTTCCATGTTAACTGAGAAATAAACTTGTCTCAACTTATTTAATTATGGAATTTTTTTAAAGTAATGGCTCAAGTAATCACTTTTAAATTATTGTTTTTTATTTACTTTGACAAAATAAATTTAACATAATAGTTTTAAAACCAAAGAACTTCAATGCAGAAATTATGAATTGTAACATCTGGAAAAGGGTTGGGTGTCTGAGATAAAGGTTTTTATAAACTTAATTTTGGAGGTCTCTATAGTAAATTTTGTGTACCAATATTTGCAATTAAATATTTTGTATTTATAAAAAAATGATTAATTTAAATAATTATTTTGTAGTATGATGATCCTTGAAGCAATATGACATACTCAAAGTAACACCACAGTCTAAACATCAGAATCTTGATTCTTTCCTAAAGACTTTAGAATAGCACAATTGACATATTCTTGTTACGTTTGCTCTTGAAGAGTCTGATTGTATGTAATCTGCAAAATGTCTGTCAATAAGTCAAGATGGTTATGGTGTCAAAAAAGGACATCCTGTACTAGCAGATGAGGAATACTGTCCATCTCTATATTTTTCAAGTTGCATAAATATATACAATATGCTCCCATGACCCCATGCTAATAGATAAGCTGCATTATACTGCATAAAAATTGCATTCAAAAATTACAGCAAATTTTCATCTCCAATCCTGCCATCTCCAGCAAAAATGTTATCCCTATTGCAAAAGTACTTCATGTATGATGAAATATTTCATCATACCCAATTAACAGGCTAAAACTTTGAATTATTGATTTTTTCAAAACTATTAATTTTTTTGAATATCCCAAAACATTCATGCTTATTTCAGATGAAACAGAACTCAATTAAAAATAATAATCTATTGAATGAGATTAATTAACGTAATTTTCAACAGTTTAGTGATGATGAAGAGGAAACAAAACGTGTTGTCCGTTCTATGAAAGAAAAGAGGTATGAGGAATTAGAAGGAATAATCCATTCACTTCGCAACCATCGTAAGATTAAAGACTTCTCATCAGCCTTAGCTTCTTTTGAGGAGCTTCAAAGGGCATACACTCGAGCTACTCCTGTGGTCCAAAAAGAAGAAAATGGAATAGCACCTAGATTTTTCATTAGAGCATTAACAGAGCTTGATGACTGGGTTTCTGGAGCATGGACTGACAGGGATAGCAGAAAGGCCCTCTCAAAAGGCAACAGTAAAGCACTTACATCCTTAAGGCAAAAATTGAGAAAGTACACAAAAGATTTTGATGCTGAGATATCTAAGTTTAGAGAGAACCCTGATATGCCTGATGATGATGATGAACGCAAAGGTAATTGTTAATTATAATATTTGTGAATATTTTTTACTTTTGTCAGTTAAGCTATCATTATTCTTTCTGGTAAGTCTGATCTGCTAGTGACTACATCATAATTAAAACCAATACAGTTTTCTGGTTTAATTTTTATTTCAATACTTAGAATCTTCAGCTTCAAAGATTGCTTTTCAGAAATCTTTCTTACAAGACAGTGGCCTTGTAAGAAAGTTTTCTAAAAAGCAATCTTAAAAAGACATGTAATATATATAGAACATCCACCTAAATACAGTTATGGAGATTAAACAGTAATTTTACCTATTGTTGCTTTAGTTAACTGTCCACCACCAACCAACCTTTTATATTATTAGATCAAGAGTTAGTATATAAAAACCTGAATTGCTTGAGACTGCATATATGGTCATGTGGTGACAACTCACTCCACCAACAGGAGGTGGGATCTATAATCTGCTCCATTAGAATAGCATGTTTTGTTTTTTTTTTGTTTTTGTGAAGAAAAAAGCCAACGAATGTTATTTTAGATACCTCATCATCTGATGAATCTGAAGATGAAGATAAGGTCAAAGAAAAGCCAAGAGTGCGTCGCTCTCCGGAACCACCTCGCAGGCCTCCACCTCAAGATGAAGAATCTTCAGACTCCATGGATTGGGGCTCCAGCTCTTCTGACTCGAGCTCAAGCTCAGATGACGAAGCCCATGGAGCTACTACAATCAGAGAACGTTTCTTAAAACGTACTACTGAAAGGGATGAAGACGATGAGAGAGATAAACGTCAAATACGGCGTAATAAGAGACGTGAGGGCGCGGGAAAAATTAGCAAGAAGGACCAAGCTGACGATGGAGGAGAATGGGAGACTGTAAGAAAAGGTGCAGCTACTTCAGATAAACCTAAGATGTTTGCCAAGGTAATTCAAATATATTTATCGAACCTTATTCAAAGATAATTCGATTTTAATGCGTTACGTACCATATGTTTATATAATAATTAAACATATTATCAATATATACAAAGTACATATATTACCATTATAAATATTTTTAGCATTACTAATTTATCTAATATGTTTCATTATAAATATGTAATTTACACGTTTGTCCGCGATAGACTCCAAATTCACTTGTCCTACTTTACCGTTATTTTTTTTTATGGGTAATTTGTCCCATCTGTTTCTCTTAAAGAAAGAATATTTTTATCTCCATTTTGGTATTTACTCCTTCTCGATCTTCTTCTTAGTCGATCTTGATATCCTGAGAAAGATTCCAGGCAGAGAAATTAAGATTACCTTATCAAATAACCTTCTCTAGACATTTTCAGATTTCAAGCAAACTATAAAAAAAAATTATTTATTCAAAATCTTTTAAAATATAAAATGTATAATTTAAATAGATTATTTACTTTAGAAATCAGCAGAATAGAATTTAACATTTCTGTATTTCACCCTAGACAGAAGTAGATGAAATAGCAAGTTTTCACCTTTTGTTCTGAATTTATATGATCTACATAAAAAGTTGCAAGCTGTGGTAGCCCAGCTGTAACACCTTGCGACTTTTTCGAGAAAGTCACAGGTTTCAAACCCAAACGAGAACAATGAGTTTTTCTGTTAATACTTGTGTCTAATTGATAATTGCGATATATCACACGCTTTTCGATGAAGGAAAACATAGTGAGGAAACCTTCATACCTCCAGAGAATTCTAGAGATATGTGTAACCTACCAATCCGCATTCGAGTAGCGTGGTAGGTCTTAGCTCCAATCCTTCTCTCCAAAAACGAAAAGAAGAGGCCTATTTCCAGCAGTGGGATAGTAACAGGGCGCTACTTTACTTTTTTTCTTACATAAAAAGAAGTCTTCATCCGTCCTTGATTCCTCATCGTTTAGTTAATTATGTCTATATAAATTTATCCTTTATAAAACGGGTTTAGACGGGTTGTCTATTTAATTTAGTAATATATTAAATTTAAGAAAAAAGTACTAATTGAGTAAAAATATGATTTAAATAGGATAGTGACATCGACGCAGCTCTTGTTGTCAAAAAGTTAGGTGAAATCAGTGCGGCACGTGGTCGTAAACGTACCGATCGGCGCGCTCAACTTGAGTTACTCCATGAACTGCGAACCGTAGCTCAACAGCACAATTTAGGAGATGCTCTCCAACTTAAATTACGCGCCGCGACCGTTGCTGCTCTATTTGATTACAACCCGAAAGTGTCTGATGCTATGAAACCAGAATATTGGTCAAGACTGGTAGAGAATGTTGATCAAATGGTAACCCTTCTACTTTCTCACGAGGATATGATTTTTAGTGAAACCATAATTGAAGAAAACGAGCAACTGGTCACACCTCCGTACAGAGTTCGTGGTTGCTTGTTAACAGCACTTGAACGCCTAGATGACGAGTTTACAAAATTATTGAAAGAATGTGATCCTCATTCTAATGAATATGTTGAGAGGCTGAAGGATGAAGTCAGGGTTTCAGCATTGATTGATCGCGTTTGTCAAGTAGTTGAACGTGATGGTTCACCACAGGAAATTTGTCGTGCTTACTTACGTAAAATTGACCATCTTTATTACAAATTCGATCCTCGTGCAGTTAAGAAGGATCTCCCACCAGGCGAAGAAACTACCATTAAGAAAATGGAGCGTTTTTGCAAATATATCTACGCCAACGATGACACTGACCGTTTGAGAACTCGTGCCATTCTTTCGCATATTTACCATCACGCACTGCACGATAACTGGTTCCAAGCGAGAGATCTCCTACTTATGTCGCATCTACAAGAGAATGTTCAGCATTCAGATCCAAGCACACAGATATTGTACAATCGAACTATGGCTAATCTTGGGCTCTGTGCTTTTCGGCGTGGTAATGTGAAGGAGGCACATGGTTGTCTAGCCGAACTAATGATGACCGGCAAACCTAAGGAATTACTCGCTCAGGGACTTCTGCCCCAGCGGCAGCATGAGCGGTCTAAGGAACAGGAAAAAATAGAGAAACAGCGTCAAATGCCATTTCATATGCACATCAACCTGGAGTTGCTAGAATGCGTGTACTTAGTATCTGCCATGTTGATTGAAATCCCGTATATGGCTGCTCATGAGTTTGACGCTCGTCGTCGTATGATAAGTAAGACTTTCTACCAGAATTTACGTGCGAGTGAGAGGCAAGCATTGGTAGGGCCTCCGGAATCAATGCGTGAACATGCAGTAGCCGCTGCCAGGGCCATGCGACGCGGAGACTGGCGCGCTTGTCTTAACTTCATTGTCAATGAAAAGATGAATGCTAAGGTAATTTTAATTAATGATTTAATCGAATTTTAGAAAAAACCCTGTTATTGATTTTGAAATACATGATGCTTAATGGTGAGTGGTAATGATATTGTAATGTACAGGGGTTCGTGGATTTGGATTGAAATACCTGGTGACTCGTTATTTTAGCTTTTCACTACAAATTTTTACTCGCAGTCATTGTACAGTTTATAACAAAACCGAGATCACTATTATTTCACTTCGCGAACTGAATCTCCAGACGCGCTATACGACCATTTATATAGTAAGCGACCCGACCCCAGAATGTTCGCGCCTGTTCGCAAGTCGTAGCGAGTATACGGAACACGATTCGTAAACAAAATGATGTTCCAGAGAATTAGCGTCAAGCCAAATTGAACTCTATGACTTACATTTGATAAACACATTTTGCATGTCAACTGCCCAATTTGAATTCTATGACATGCATTACTAACTCTTTTCGCATGTTGGTATCAATATTTATCAAAATAGAGCATCCTAGGGCTGATTTAGCATGGAAATGACTCATGTTAATATCAAGTATAATGTAACTAGTGTTCTATATATATGTAACAGGGTAATTTGAAAAGTTAATTTTAAAGTATGGTAACATTTAAAGAACTTACTCTAGTACTCTACTTTTGTAATTATAGGTTTGGGATTTAATGGTTGGCGCTGAAAACGTACGAGCTATGCTAGGACGTCTTATTCGTGAAGAGTCATTGCGCACCTATCTCTTCACGTACGCACACGTATATGCATCCTTGTCGCTCCGTTCTCTTGCCGACATGTTTGAGTTGCCACGGCAACGTGTGCACTCTCTGGTTTCGAAGATGATTATTAATGAAGAACTACTAGCTTCCTTGGATGATCCAAGTGAATGCGCAATTCTTCATCGTTCCGAACCTACAAGGATGCAAGCCTTAGCATTGCAACTTGCTGATAAGGTAAATATATTAAAATATAACATAATAGTCGCATATATTTAAAAGTCTGCAATAGGTCAGTGGTAAAACTTAGTGACTCTTTCGAGGGGGTCATAGGTGTGGAGCAGGCACCAATGAATTGTTAAAACTGATGTGTAATTGATAATTGCAATTTTCACACAGTTTTTTGGTAAAGAAAAACATTGTGAGGACACCTGCATATATTTAGATGATTTGAGGGATATGTGTAACCTACCAATCCACATTTGAGCAGAGTGGTAGCTTTTAGCTACAACTCTTCTAACAGATAGGATACTACTTTATACTTTATATCTATACTACTTTAGGATACTATTAAGCCTAGGCCTAGCATTTGAATAGCAATAGGCTGTTACTTTATATTTTCTTCACTTATTTAAAAAAAAAAGAATAACTGAAATAAAGCTAGCTACTTAAAGTAAAATACAAGACAGGAACAGTGTAAAATCTATTCTTTATTCAAACAGTAGGTCCATCGAGAGCCCATCAACTAATCAACAATTAGTATTTATATATTTTTTTTTAAATAAGTAGTATATGTTCTTATTATCCTCTTACTATTTAATCTTCGGTGTCCATAGTTTGACTATGGACTTAATATTAATTGTATAAATGATTTTGTTAGTTGATAATATTTTAATATTGGTTATATTTACAGGTTGGCAATTTGGTAGACTCAAACGAACGCATCTTCGAAAAACAGGGCTCCTTCTTCCAGAGGGGCGGTGCACCGCGAGGGGAGGGTCGCCAGCGCGAGCGTCCCCGCGACGGTTGGGGGCGGCGTCAAAGAAATCGTCGCCGTGACGACGAGCGTACTCACGAAGAATAAATAATACATACACAATACTCTACACGATTAACGGCTTCTAGAGCTTACATCGAAAGTAGTCATCAGTTACGCTCAGCTACAACTCGAGTTCAAAAACATGCATTACAAAAGTAAAACTGTGGTTTTATTTTATATAGGAGTTACACATTTTTAGCCATTTCCTACTATGAGGGATGTATTAGCCTCAATTTTTATATGATTACAATTTCTACATAGTTGATAGCGCTTTTCGGTACTGTGTGCTTTACTGTGAATAATAATTGGTTACAAGTATGTTCATTTCATTCATTTAAACATTTTTTTTATAATAAAGATATAAACACTATCACGAAGCACACGATATTTGCAGATTTAAGACCCGCTAAGTATTAAAGCAAAAATTTACCAGTAAAATAGTTGTATGGATGAGCGCTTTTTAAAAATTTGTTTTAAACGTCTAATACCAACGACACGTAAATAAATTTATTCCAGATAATTTTTTTATTTTTTTAAATTTATTACCACTGTTGTTCCTAAACTTATTAGCCATCAGAGTTAGAGAGAATTCCGATATCAATAATCTCAATATCTTTCTTTTACTCTTTCTTGTTTTTAAAGATTGCATAGGTAGATGAAACCTATGTAACCAAATTATACATTTTAATCGAATTTCACAAACAGTGCATACGGATGCATTTTTATTTCGTTAAAGTGGACAACTAGTCCACTTTAAAAATAGATTTATAGAAAAAAATCGATGAATAAATAATCGATTTTACTACTCCAAGTCAATCCTCAATACCATAGATTACTAACTATAAAATAGATGGTTGAGATTCATACATTTGAGCGAGCCTATTTTCGGTGGTATGGGGGGGTGCAAAGTAGCACTATAGCTACTTACATTCTCATTCATAAAAAACTATCTGCCTCTCACCCGTTTCATTCATAAAAACTAGGCTTGGGTATGATTGCTATATAAGAATCATATTCGTTCAACGATATGATCGATTGTAATCACGTGATCATACGTGCTATTGCTAATGCTATTGGAATACAAACAAATGTATTCCTTATGTCGTATGCAGAGTATAGGACATAAAGACTACATTTGTTCGTATAAGAAATGCTAATGCTGCTAATGCTATTGGAATACAAACAAATGTATTCTTTATGTCGTATGCAGTGTATAGAACATAAAGACTAAATTTGTTCGTATAAGCAATCATTTAGTCCATTAACGTAAATAATATAATAGCGGATAGCGTTTTTGCTAATCAATGTTGCTAGGCAAAATTATTGTTATTTCAAACAAATGTAATTCTTTTATCTTATATAATACGGTCGATAATTCGGGAAGATGACGCACTTTTACGTTATTCCAACTGAAACTATATCCTAGAAGTATCGACCGTATTGAATATGATTTAAGTATTACATTTGTTTGTAATAGCAATCGCTTTATCAAGTAATAATATTATAGCAAATAGCTGAATAATATAATAGCGGAAAGCGTTTTTGCTAATCAATATTACTGGGTGAAATTATTGTTATTACAAACAAATGTAATTCTTAACTCCTATATAATACGGTCAATATTTCTAGCTTATAATTTAAGTTGGAATAGCGTCTTCTTTGGAACAAACAAATCTTGTCTTTATTTTAATTTATTTATTTATTTAACCCACGTTCCTTTGCATGTGTTTTTGTTCAATATAAGTGAATTAGTCTCAGTCTTAATTTATTATTTTACTTTTTAATAGAATATCCATAATTTTGTATAGCAGTATAGCAGTTACTCTAAAACTCATTAGCAGATGATGCTATATGAAAAGTTTTTCATATCATGATCATTAAGTGATTGGTGATTCTGTCCATGCCTAATAAAAACGGATTTAGTCTCAGCTCTGACTCTTTCTCACATATGGAGTAGTAACATGGACGTAGTATATACTGGACGGCGCCAAAAGACGTTGCCGATCTTGCGTCTGTGTGTAAGCGATTTATCGTTTGTCTCTGTTCTTATCGCGAACTTTACATAAGAGTGAAAGAGATTGTGATGAAGTTTGGCAACGTCGCTAAAAATGTGTCCAGTTGGTGACACCAAATGAGGCCATAACATTGAGTTTGTTGAAGATTATTTCTTGAAATCTAAAGCAAATACGAGTGTTACTGATATATTTTTTCTAAAAAGGTGGAATATGTCGTGTGCTCCTTAACGTGTCCATCAAGAACAACGAAAGGAGGAGTTAAAAACACGGAATTACCATTTCACAAGTAAATCTTTGACTCTCATTTGCGTGCTAAATTAAAGCGTTTTATTCAGTTAAAGCGTTTCAGATTATAATGTATCAGTACAGTTTGATATTCTCTAGCCGGCACGAGTGTGGGATACTGATAAAACATAGAAATTAATGATTAAATATTCGATTAAATTGTGTTACCTACGTAGTGATGTACACACTAACGAATTATTATGTATCGATAAACATCAGTCAAAGTTATATTTACTAGCCAAGTAATGCGAATTCTCTAATTTTAGATTATTTTCTTAGGTTTCCTAAATGCCCACATATAAGAGAACAGTGGATAAAAGCTGTCACCGGTCTCACGGATATGTAAATGTTGGGAATAATGTGGATTATGATATTGTTCAATTGGCCACTGAAGCACTAACATTTATGTTAACATTTCATCTATACATAAAGCACCGAGTACGGGCTGCACCTTCGACTTTATTTTTAACGCTTCAAAGGATTCTTTGGTAAATCTAGGCTCACAGTCAATTGACTGATACCATTTTTGAGAACCACCCATCACAGTAAGATATGCAGTAAAGATGTGCATCGGATAATTCATGACATTATACTGCAGACTGTACACTCAGGAAATTATGTCAATCTATTCAAATGTTTAAATCTATTCTGAACAGTAAACCAACTAGGTTGGTTACAACTGTATATTAACTTTACAGTACCTGAGCTAGGCTTCGATAATTATCGACACCTAGTTTAGCTTATCGATAAGCTAAGTACTTCCCTAATCACGCACACTAATGCAGTTCTAAAAGTTCACACAAGCATAAAACAGACACACAAAAATAGCTAAGGCGGCATCCAGTGTATTCTTTATCCAAGAGTAGTAATATATATAACGTATGACGTAAACTCGTAGTAAAATTAGTGATGTACTTGGTGCGTTAAAACCGTAATTAGTGATATCAAAAGATGATTATCGATTCGTACACCGCTCTTACCGATTTTTGGATAACCGCTTTTCCTGTTACATATTAATAATGATTTTTAAATATTAATAAAACAAAATATTTAAGGAACTTCTTTATTAAGACTTTTACTGCAATAAAAAAAATATATATACAACAACCGTTTTGCATTTCTAAGTGCATGCTTCTGAAAAAAAAAAACCTTTTTCTTAAACACGCTAAAAGTACAACTTCAAAAATTATTACTATTTTTAAATAGGAAACAGGAACAGCAAGCTGACTAAAAATTATCCAAACAGAGCTTTCACAGTCCTCAAACTATCTTGAAAATGTAGGAATTGTAATTTAAATTATTATATATTATTATTAAACAAAATTAATTTAAAATATTCACTCGAAAACAAATGTACAAGATTAGTACTTGAAACAATCGATGCTTTCGTGTTTACCGTTTAAGTATTTAGGAAAAAACATTATACTTAAAAGGAGTGTACTTGATGGTAAATTATAAATATTTCTTTTATATTTAAGTCTTTTTTAGATATATTAGTAGTAGTTTTATAGAATATTAGTGGTTTTTATCTCTAAGTATAATATTTTCCATCATATCAGTTAACACTTCGGATTTATACATATAAAGTAAGAATTAAATTGTGAAATTTTGCCATATTTAATGTGCCAATTGATATCAAGCTTTGCGATGAAAGAAAATATCATGAGGAACTATACTCCATGGGTTAAATGTTTAACTAAATGTAAACATGTCAAAACAGGTACTTTATAGTAGGCATTATCTGCCTAGTATAAAGTATCTTTTTTATTACAACACATGATACTAATATTAAATGTTATTTATATTTCTTTCAAAGAATTTAAAATTATTGATAGTATTCGCACCACTTAATAAGGTTAAATATGGTATGATTGCCATTAATAATTTTACAAACTTTGAAACAAATAAATAAGAATATTATGTAATATCCACTTTTAAGAACCCAAACATAAAGGTATTATAAAATTTTTAAAGAAAACGATGGACAATATTAAAGACACTAAAATACTACACATTTAAGTATCACAGAGTGAAACTCATAGAATATTGATATTATGTTACGTCGGCTAATCTAATGCAATTACTATTTAGGTAGTTTACTTGGCTAATTTGTATCTGCTGAAATTCATCAAACAATCATATATTTGCTATACTAAATATATAAATATTTAATTTTAGAAAATAACAATCAATTTAAGAAAATTACTTTAATAAATATTGGAGATATTCTTTGGACCACTGCAGTTGAATTCCAATTTCTTAATTTGTTAATAATATTATTGTAATGACATATTTGTCACTCCTGAATCACATGGTTTTGTTTGTTTACATCTTGTTACTTTTTTATACTTATGGAGTATGTATAGTAAAATACTAATATTGTTAAATATGAAAACTGTATCACTTTTTAAATGATAATAATAGTAATATTAGTTAGTTACTTTGCCTCATGTATCATAGATCTATAACTTTACTTGCGATAAATTTTTCCATTTCCATTATCGTTTTTCAAGTATCTGTAGTACTGTGACTTCTCCTTAACATTAATACACCATTGTCTAACTCGCATTATGATAACGAATATGCAAAAAAACTTATAAGAAATCATATTTATGATTAACGCAAGTTAACCAAGAATTATAGTTTTTTAAGTTATATACATTTTTGACTAATTAACACTTTACATGCCATATAATGCCATTCCAAAGATATAAGTTTTTGTGATGGATAATATAATTTTGACTAGATCAAATCTTTTAGTTTTATTAGACAATAGCGAAATTATAAAAATTTCACAATTTAAATAAACCTGTTTTAAAAATATATTACTCCTAGACTTGCTCAGGGTTTTAGTTTTGCTACACAAGTAAAAACACGTGTTTTGAATAGGAATAAATGGTGTTAATGTTAAAATACACAATTTTTAGCAGCAATACAGGCAGAACTCATAATGCATTAAAAGCCCGTCGTTTAAGCAAACTAGCAATTAAACTAGCAACTAAGCAATTGTTATTCATTTTCCTTAGTAATGAAAATTTTAAACCCATTCATCTCAAAATATGAGTTTTTGAGTTGTACCGCTATTGCTGTACATGACCGATATATCAATATACTGAACCGGTAATATGATATGGCTTGGGTCTGGAAAATATTTCTGATGGAATACAAGGTACTACAACTATCAAACAATAATATTAACCAATAATGTTTTAAACAATGAAACCAAATTATGATCCGTTCTAGTGTGCTAGAGCGGACTTTTACAGCCTTATTCCAAAATTCCGAATGGTTCAGGCGGCAAAATAAATTGTTAGTGAATAAAAGCATTCGCGCTGTGAAAATGTTATTACTAATGTCAATAAATGAGGCTAAATAATTATGATTCGACTGAAGCTCTTCATATATGTTCATCTGCATCATCGGGCTCGTGGACACTTCCCGGCGGAAGAGTTCGCAGCATATTTAACCTGTAATAAATAAGTAATTCTTAAATAATGTATAGATAGAACATTAGTTTGCAAAGGTAGTCTTTCAGACAATCTTGGCATTGATATCCCCTGAGTAGAATAGACCACCCTCATTTCTTACCTAGGTGTCGCGAAAACCGATTAAGGTAAGTACGTCGGGCAGGCGGCCGGTCGTAAGATACCAAATCATCTAATAACATGTTTAAAACATGTTGTGCCTACCCCATTTAGAGTGGGATAAGGGTAGGAGAATGATGCATTGACAAATAACAGAGATTTTAAATTTTAAAAATGTTTTTAGCCTCTACTGGTCTTAAATAGTGTCTGGAAAATATTTTTTACGTGTCTATAACTTTGTCTACAGTTATATTTTAAGTATAGAATAAAGACAATAATTATAAATAATATTTTTTTAATAATAAAATATAAGGGGTATCTGTGACAATCTTTGTGTTATGTTAAATATATTTGATTTTGTACTGTTAGCAGTACCAGGCTAAAATATTATGCTTTCCAAATACTGAATTGTATGTGACAATTAAGAAGCATATGTGACAAAGTTCCAATGATCATCACTAATATGTCTTTTAAGCTATTCTTATATCACACACTTTTTTGCATCACTATAATAGAGGAAAAATTGTACCAAACATTTTTTGTTATATCTCAAACGGATTAGGCAGTTAGCCCATTAGACATATAAGCTTCAGTTTTAATTGAAAGTGAAATAAACAGACTAACATACTTTACATCAAATATTTACTTGCCTTCATCTAGTCAAATCAATTGACCTAATCATGTGCTTCATCCCATGAAGCATCAACAGCATATAGCCCTTAGACGTCATCCCAATGAGTACTCTCTTTGGCAATGACCGCTACATAGGGGATATAGGGACTTTGTTTTATAATACGTAGTGATGATGAAGTGATGTGAGAATGTTAATTTTAAGAAAGCTCTTACTATTATTGAGATGCACAAAATTCATTAAAACTCAACACTTACATTTATATAATGATTAAGTAAATCATCTTCTTATTGTTTTATGACTGCACGTTTCTTCGTTGTTATATTTCTCATTTTAAGAAATATCTCAACAGCTACTGGTGAAATAAGACTTTATACATTTAATTTGCTTCTAGTGATATTTGTTTCAAGAATTTTGCTAACTAAATTAAAACAAAATTATACATTTTAGTAAAAATTAAAGTACTAGAACTTTACAACGGGAAATTTAAAAATTTAATACACCGCCCATTCATTGATAAAATCAACTTGTTATATGATAGACAGTCAAAATGAGTATGAGTGCGTAAAAATATGTATGAGGAGTGGAGCGAGATGCAGCTGAGACTATTTTTATACGATTCATTCATAAATACGTACATGTGCAAGAGGGATGCGAGATAGCATGTGTTGGCGCCTGTAGTAAAACCGCCCTGCTCAATACCTATATCTTGTTAACTTTTCGATTCTGATTATGTATCCACAGAGTAAATATTTGGAAAATAATTGAATTTAACTTACATGTCTTTTTTAGTGAACATATATCGTATCATTAAAAAATATTACAGTATTATATATATATACATATCTTTCGTTTTTATTTTTATGTATTTTTAAAATACAAATCATTTCGCTAATTTCAACTGCCTTAAACCGAAACAGAACGGAACTCGATCACAATGGCGGATTTCGAATCACATCGGGTAGACAGGCATATCTGTGACGTTTTAGTGAGTCATATTTTCGGTATTACGAATTATGTTGTTTATGAGAAAATCTATTTAAAATAGCTGTAATTTCAAGTTTTGCTTATTCTCAACTAATTCACTGTAATTTAATTAACCTAACATGGCTGCAACGAGGAGACTTCAAAAGGTTTGAAAAAGATTTTGTTTTATAACAAATATATCTACCCGAATTAAAGATAAATTAAATTAACTTGAAAAGTAACTAATTATCACGAAATAAGTGCTCCACATGTGCATTTACAATTGTAGTTCGAATTAATTTTGTTTTTAAATTGAAAATACTTTGTTTACAGGAATTAAATGATATAAGGCAATCAGGGCTAAAATCTTTTAGAGACATTCAAGTTGATGAGTCTAACATTCTTACATGGCAAGGATTAATCGTCCCAGTAAGTGATTAAAAAAAACTATTGTAGTACAAATGAATATTACATCTATTTAGTTTTGGATAAAGTTTAATTTTTTTTAGGACAACCCTCCGTATAATAAAGGTGCCTTTCGCATTGAAATAAATTTTCCTGCTGAATATCCATTCAAGCCTCCTAAAATAAGTTTCAAGACAAAAATCTATCATCCAAATATTGATGAGAAGGGACAAGTTTGCCTACCCATAATAAGTGCTGAGAACTGGAAACCTGCTACAAAGACTGATCAAGGTAAAATTATCATATATACTATTTTTTTTATAAATAAATAATAAGTTTTTTAAATTATTATTAATACAGTACAAATTGAGTACAAAGTTTAATATATAATTGATAATACTTGTCATTTATTGACTGCCACCTACAAAGGATAAAATTATGTCTCAGGTCGTAAAAACCTAACATACAATGTCATTCCTTGCATCAGAATAAGTTGCTATATCTCCAGATCTTCAAATATCTTACTACATATTGAATAAGTCTTCTATACTTTTTGCATGTAAGAGAAAAAAAAACTAACACTTCATTTAAAAAATTAAATTTAATATATATGTAAGTATTGAATGTTCCAAAATGATGAATGTTCAAAAATATAATTACATCAAAATCAAACACATTATTGTTTAATGTTGTTTATTTTAACTTTGTTCAGTGTATGGTTTGCCCACTTTTTCCCCATGCCAATTAAAATAGTTACCTGTAAGTGATTACAATGAATTTTTAATATTAATTGCAGTGATTCAAGCTCTAGTTGCTCTTGTAAATGATCCAGAGCCAGAACATCCCTTGCGTGCTGAACTAGCTGAAGAATTTCTTAAAGACAGGAAAAAATTCACAAAGAATGCAGAAGAGTTCACCAAGAAACACAGTGAAAAGCGGCCTACAGATTAAATTAAGCTAATATATTTATTGAATTTACAGCAATTGTTTTTAATTTTAACCAGAATACTTGTATTATATTTTTGATAGGTTTTCTATTATTTTATATTTTCATAAATAATATATATAGCAAAAATGTCTTTTTTTTTCTTTTAATAATATATATCAAAATTTTTTTAAAGAAATGTAAAGTAATATCAGTGTAGGATACCAGCCAAATTGTATGACTATTAACATGATTTCATATAAGTATATAATACAAGTTTTCTATTGTGTTAAGTTTTACATCAATAATCTTGCTGTAGATTCTAAATATGCTATCAGGTATTAATAAACTATTCACAGTCCACTTAGCTTGCAAAATTTTAAGCACTAAATATATGAACAAATTAATTCATAGAGTTAGTGTTTCTAACAGGAACTAAAACTATATGCTTGAGTGATTGTTTGTGGAGGTCTTAGTAATGATGAAACTATAGCATTTTAAAATTAAAGTTACTATGAACGTATATTATATATAATTATTTTCATCACATAATTCTCATTGCTCCCATACTAAAATCTACAATAATTTACAGGCTTTACGAACTATCAAAAGTTCTTATTTCTGATAATAAGACTAAAGAATATTAGACTTTTTTTACTTTATTAGTATTTGTGAAATAACAAACTGTAAATAAATAATGATTACTGAATTATATTAGCTGGTTCTCAAAACAGAATTTACCACAGATAGGTGATTATTTGATACTAAAAGTAATTAAGAGTGCTACTGAGTTACAGAAATAATTTTTTAATCATTATCTATATCATAGTTTATAGTGATGTAATCTGATTGATGGGTTCAGTGTGCACTTATTGAATACTGAGTTGTGATAATCCTTTATTTATATTTGCTGCATTTGAATAAATAATAAATGTTTATTGGGCATTCTCAATTATTTCCATCCCATTACATTATCATATCTTCTCATTATATCAGTGTACTACATTACTTTTGCTCCCTCTCATTACATTACCATTTCTTCTTATTATATCAGTGTACGACATTACTTTTGCTATGTTAAATAAGAATATTAAAGGGAATATTATATTTCTACACTTCAGTATTTTTCTAAAAATATGAAACTTTTATTAAAAGTACTTGTACATAACAAAACTAAGTTTAATCATTAAACTCATAAACATCAGCAATCTTTCCTGGTGCTATGTAATTACCATCCATTAAATCTGTTTGTGTATTAACTTTCAGGTCCATTTTATTTTGTACTACATTTTTTTTTTTTGTTTTAGAAGAGTCTTCATCGATTTTTCGTTTCTTTTCTAATGGCTCAATAACTTCACATTGATTTATATATCTCCTCAAATTTTCTGTAAACAATAATATCAAATAATATTTACTGATTGCAATAGCATTTTAGTCTGTTGTTAAATTTACCTTTTATAATAGCAATTGTATTATTTATATTTTGTTTTATGTTAGCATCTTTTTTTAACAATGGACGAACTGACAAAGTGTAATCAGGACCATATTTCGGCCAAAAATAATGTTCAGGAATATTTTCTTCTAATTCAATTCCTGCTACAAGAGCTGTAATTGCAGTCCAAAGTTTTGCGGTATTTGTGTGATTGTATCCCCCTAAAAATGAAGAAAAATTAATTACAATATTTTAATTTTTACCTTAGTTCACCTATTAGCTACTTGTCCAAATTATTTATTTATAATGGATTATTATTCTTGACAAAACTATTTTCAAATGTACTCCTTAGGTAATTTGCATTAATGAAAACAATACCTCCTACTTCCTACCTACCTCCTCCCAAAAGCAAAGTGGGTTTCCGTCTTTCCAGAACTCTCCGAATGCATGTTGAATAGCCTTTAATAGTAAGACCTGCACCGCCATGGGGATCGTGCGCGAGAGCATCCGCTCCACACTGAACAACTATAGCATCCGGCATGAAGCACGAATATACCATAGTAAATACGCTGAAAAAATAGTTCCATGAGCTATTAAAACCTCATTAAGTGTAATGTTTCTTCCTAAACATATGGTGTGAATTCATAAAGCCTATCCCTAACTCTACGAAGATGCAAATTTTTAAAAGTAAGGTTTTAATGGTTGTTGAGCAAGACTCCTTACTTATTCTTAGATCTGAGTGCCAATTTTGCAGTGGTTTTAATATTTATTTAAACAAAAGTAATAATAAAATTATTTTGCTATAATCCGCGATGAAGTAAAATAGAAAATATATATAATGCTAAATGTAGAGTGGACAATCGGTTATCATACCTGATACATGCAGGAGTCGTAAAAAAAAAAAACACATGCACAAACCTCCACCACCGCCACCATGATACACAAGCACTATATACGTTCACTATCACAAACTCAACAATTGTTTCGCCCCGCAACCGAAGCATCATCAGGAGATGACCAAATGACAGGATGGAGACCAAAATCGCAAAGCTATTTTTGTCGTGGAGTCTATCTCCTGATACCGCACCAAAATCGCAAAGCGATTTTTGTCGTGGAGTCTATTTATTTAAACCTCATGCTTTCTTAAGTCGTAAAATGTATCGAATACCATACCCATCGTAATAAACCTGATTAAAAAAAATAAAAACCAAATTAATTTGATTTGATATTGTTTGTTTACAACAACACCGACCGCAGCGGAGGCGGCTTACCTCAAAAGAACCGCCAAACGAAACAACACCGATAGCTTTTGAAAACGCAATCTAGGCGCAGTTGTAGATCTTTTTTATTTATCTTTTTATTAATCCACTTGACGAGGCGTTGCCACAGGATACCGCATGCTTTTATTTAGATACATATGTATATGTATGTACCAATTCGATCCGCAAATAAAGAAATCTTAGACCGCGAATATAGAGCTTGCGTCGCAATTTTTCAGTCCGCTAATAGTGAAAACACAAATGAAAGAAACGCGAATAAAGAGCTTCTACTGTACATCATATATAAATATTAGGTCCTTACATGTGAAATTGGCGTTTTCTATGGGAGGAACATAAAGTCGTTTTTTTTTAAATGAAATATATTTAATTAATCAAAGTATGTACCATTGCTATGTATGCACTTTTGCCATCTCATAGGTAGTTCATTGATCCCCTTACTAAAAAAACCATTCGAGCGGGAATCAATAAAATCTTTGAAGGCGGTTTGGACTGCCCCATCGGAGTTGAATTTTTTTCCTTGCAAAAAAAATGGTAATCTGTTGGAGCAAGGTCCGGAGAGTACGGTGGATGTATAAGACATTCTAATTGAAGCTCCTCTGATTTGGTAGCCGTCTGTTGTGCAGTGTGTGGTCTAGCGTTGTCCTGAAGCAGCAGTGGCCTAGAGCGATTGACCAGCCTCGGTTGTTTAGCAGCTAGCTTTTCCATCATGGTTTGCAGTTGCTGACAATAGATATCTGCCGTAATCGTCTGGCCAGATTTTTTTTTTTTTTCGAATTAACCATATGCTGTTAGCCCTAACGGCTTTTACAGCGTCACCGGGCGGGACGGGCGAGCGCAGAAGCATCGCCGAGGTTGCGAAATGCGGAAAGTAGAGCGTAGAAGCTCTACTAGCGTCGGGGAACGTCGTCCTAAGGGTGCCTCCTGTGAGGCCGGACCACGGCTTAGGGCGTCGTGTAGTGGAGGGCTGATGGTATGACTTTGATTAGTCAATACGACGACGGAAGGGTGGCAAGAAGCCACGACCAATCGATATCAGAAATCTGGGACCTCGTCTTCGCCGGCGAAGACGCTGTGTGTGTGTATTACGTGTTTTTGTGTTTGCGATCGTTATTTGATCGTCAGGGTCATATAGGACGCTTTTTGGACGCCTATATTTTCGGTGGTCAGACCTAACTGGGATGTAGGTAGAAGCAACTGAAATTAGAGGGTTCGGGTGTACCTCGGATTTCTCAAAGTAAGACTTCGAAAAACGTTTAAAGAGGTGGGTAATGGTAGGGAGGTCGAGGTCTCTATGGAGGTCAACGTTCCGCATGAACCACGGACAACCAGTGGCTGTACGCATAAATCGGTTCTGCATTCTTTGGAGCGTGAGCAATCTGACCTTTGAAACGTGCGCGAACGCAACGCTCGCATAGGACATTATTGGTCTTATGCAAGTTTTGTAGAGTGTCACTTTGTTGCGGAGTGACATTTTACTTTTCTTGCATAACATCGGATAAAGTCGTCCCATGACATACGCAGCCTTATTGCAGACTGTGCGGATGTGCTCGTGGAAGGTCATGGAAGGTTGGAAGGTGACACCTAGGTACTTGACTTTCTGTTGCCAGTGAATTGGTGTATCGTAAAGGGAAATTTCCGTAGGTGTGTCTATGTGAGATCGGAAACGATTACCGATAAAGTGCATAGCTGCACTTTTATCAGGGTTTATTTCGATTCTCCATCGGCGGAACCAGAGTCCGAGGATGTTTACCGCTTTCTGGAGACGTCTAGTGATAACTTGAGGTTGGCGAGATGTGGTAAATACAGCGGTGTCATCCGCGAAAAGGGCAAGATGAGTGCGCTCTTTAATAGGCGCCCGTGGAATGTCACTCGTGTAGAGCGAGTACAATAAGGGTGCTAGCACCGATCCTTGAGGGACCGGCACGGATAGGGCGGCGAGACGACAGAGTGCCGTCTACGCGGTACCGAAATGTACGATTAGTGAGGTAGTTTCGTATGATAAGTACGAGTCTGTCAGGTATATTTAATAGGAGCAACTTGTGGATTAAGCCTGCAGGCCAGACCTTATCGAAGGCTTTGGCGACATCGAAGAATATGACACCTGTAAACTGCTTGGTTTGCAAACCTTGCAATATGTGCTCCGTGAGGCGGTGCACTTGTTGAACACAGGTGTGTTTTGGACGAAATCCGAACTGTTCGTTGGGAAGGAGATTATAAGTATCGACTACGGATTTTAATCGGGCAAGGATAATTCGCTCGTATATTTTTCCTAAGCTATTTAACAAACTAATGGGACGATAGCTAATCGGGAGATTTCGAGGCTTTCCCGGTTTGGGGATACCTATCACTGTAGCTTCTTTCCACTCGTCAGGAAAGGAGCATCCGGCAAGGAGGGCATTAAAAATCAGTACCAGTAGGTGGATGATTTGGTCAGGAAGGCACTTCAGTGCCCTGTTGGAGATGGAATCAGGACCGGGAGCTTTTTTGGAGCGGAGGTTTTTAATTATGGTTCGGACTTCTTCTCCGGTAGTGGGAAGTAACGGCTCGCTTGAATTCGGTACACTGGGGTTGGGAGAGCATTGGTTTTCCAGACTGTCTGCCAAGCATTCGGCCTTTTCAGCGTCGTCAAACGCAGGTGGGAGATTCGGGCGAAGTAATGGTGGGGTGGCTGCGTACCCATCGGCTTTTAGAGATTTCGCCAAGCACCAGTAGGCCTGATGTCCTGGCTTGATCTCCGAGAGCTTTCTATTCCATGAATCGTTGTGGAAACAGGTTAATTTTTCTTTAACCTCTTTCTGTAATCTATTGAGCGCAGTCCGGTTTTCTCGGGTCGGATATCTGTCGCGTGCCCTAGTGGCAGCACGTTTTTTAGCAATTAATTCTCGCAGATCAGCTGGTAGTTCTCGACAACGAAAGTTATCGGGAATTTCCCTAGAGCAATCCTTGAGAGTATCAGATAAGTGAGCTGTGAGATGAGTGGTCGCTGTTTTTGCAGTTTCCACTGAATCTATACGGTCAGGAATCTTTTTAAGGTGGTCTGAATCAAGAAATTTGAGACGCTCGCTAAGTTTTTTCCATTCGATAATGGTTTTGTTTCGAGAAACCGCGGTTGGAGGGGGTCCTAGCTGAAGTAAGACTGGGCGGTGGTCCGAGTCTAGGTCATGAATAACTTGTATGCTATGTAGCTGAAGGGTAATATTTTGGATTAGTGCCATGTCAATGGTACTGGCAGTCGGAATGGGATAGGTAGGCCGAGAGTATCGCGTGGGCTCGTCTGGAGCCAGAATATCAAAGTTCAGAAACGGAGAGTTGCTGAGCTATGTAAAAGATTGCCATTGGCATTTGGAGACGATCGATTCCATTGACTATGTTTTGAATTGAAGTCCCCGCCTAGTAAGACGGCGTCTCCAAGTCCTAACAGAGTCCTAATGTCGCTTTCTAAGAGAGTTTTAGACGGACTGAGATAGATTGATGCTAATATAACCGGCTGATGGCCGGTCATCCCTAACTGACATACTGAGGCCTCGATATTAGTAAGTCGAGGGGGATCTAGAGGAGTACAGTGAAGAGACCTCCTGTAGTAAATTGCTGTGCCTCCAAGAGGGCCTGTGAGTCGGTCATTTCTGATTAAGACAAAGTTTGCTATCTTAGGATCGCGATGGAAAGGCTTCAGGAATGTCTCTTGCACTAAGAGGATGTCGATCGGGTACGCAGCCATAAATTCGCGCACTTCGTATATTTTATCCCAAAGACCGTCTGCGTTGAACAGACCTATGGAGAGTCGGTTCGGTTTAATTCTGCCTTTTGGTGTACTATCCATATTAGGCATTTATTTTTTGAATTACTTCAATGAGCCGGTGGTGCTCGAGAAGTGCCGACAGACGATCTTGAGGATTATTCCTCAGAGGATTATTCCTCCTCCTCCAATAGTTTGCTAGTATCGACAGTTCGTTTACGTCGATAAGCGCAACAATAGAGCTAATAAGGTTCATGTCTTCCACGAAACTATTAGCAGTATTGTTTACTGAATTGGCAACCACCTGTATTGGCTTTGTATTAATCGCCGGAGGGGGCTGGGGGACGGGGAGGGAGACAGCAGCTGCTTGCTGCTTTTTATGCCAGGGATTAGTAGCGGGCAATGGAGCCGGTATGTACCTGTCCGCCACAGGTGTTTTATGACCCCCACGTGCATTATTTTTACGGACTGATATTTTTTGGGTGCGTTTCACCTTTCGCGGAGCTTTTGGGCAACCGCGATAATTTGCAGGATGCCCTTTGGTCCTACAAAGTACGCAGCTCGGTGGTTCCTCAGTCGGAACCGTACGAGAGCAATCTGACGTACCATGGTCGCCTAAACATTTCACGCATCGGGGTCGTGCGTGACAATTACGTGCTGAGTGCCCGTAAAGCTGGCAGCGATGGCATTGGCGGATCGCGCCTCGGTTACGTGGGACTTCGATACGAAGCCCAGACAATCTACATATAGATGTCACGTTAAAGACATTTTTGCCCTGAGGTGACAAATCAAGCACAACAAGGCAAAGTTCGTAGGGGACTTTGGTCCGCGAATGGTACATACGATGTACCTCTCTGACGGGAAGATCTTGGGACTTAAGGTCCTCTTTAATGAATTCCGTGTCTATCTCTACAGGCAGACCGCGGATGACAACGCGAAGTTCGCGTTCATCTTCTAGCGCGTATGATTGATACTGCTATTGATGAATATTATCATCTCTCAGTAGCGCTGTAAGTCGACGGTGGTCATTCGAGGTGGGTGGAGAAACCCTAATGCCAACATTTGTAGAGCGTGCGCTCCCAAATGAGATCGACTGGGCTTCGATCTTAGGTAATAAGCGCTGCCATGCAGCTTTTTCCCTGATATAAAGCGGTGGGACTTTTTCTCGCCGCTCGGTCATCGGGGAGTTTTGTGGCTCCTCGCTGGCCTCACTTCGAGCATGTCGGTCAGAAGGCTTAGCCGTGGCAGTGACGGGCCTTTTAGAAGGGATAGTCTTAGGAGCCTTTAGCTTTCGCTTTTGACTCTTGCTGACGACGGTCTCAAAGCCGTCGTTGTCGGTTTCTACGTCTAAAGACGAGATAGAGGTCTCAGAAGGAATTTCTTTGACCTGGTAATGCTCAGACTCCATGCCTGACGACACAGAGCAAGCAGCAATAGGGACTTGAGGGCTATCTTTGACGGCAGGATGCGGTCGAAGATATCCCTTCAATACGTCGCGATGGACAGCTGGGTGGCGCGTCTGGAGGTACTCTAAGAGTCCCTCCATTCGCGGGTCGCCCAAGTAATTACGTTGGGGGTCCATAATAGACCCAAAGGAAGATGTCCTCTCTGCCGGCAAGGGCAGGGAGGTGTGTACCTGCGGTGTGCCCCTAATGAGTCTTTGCCCTTCGGGGGACAGAGATGTGTATCTTATTTACAAACTAGTGTACTTACGGACCGGATACAACAGGCACTATACACAAAAGCACTGCACCAATCTAATCGAGCAACGATGACAACGCTAGCCGCACTGCACTGCGAGCGACACGCTACGAAAACACAACACAACACAACACAAGGGCGGCACTTAGGCGCGAAACTTTAAAAGAAGAAGGATTATTTATACAAATAAAAGATTGGATCGGAAACGATCGTAACTAAACAGAGCGCAACCACTAAATAGGTGGTCACATCGAAATTCGCTTGTCGAGACATCCGTACGCGACGGAGGTCGAAAGCGAAGTGCTGGCCAGATTTAAGAAAGCTGTAGTGAACGACACCGGCACTAGTCCACCAAACGCTTACAAGCAACTTTTTTTAGTCAATTTTCGCTTAGGGCGGGATTTGGCTGGTTCGCCAGGGTTCAGCCATTGCGATGAGCGCTTCCGATTATCGTAGAGGATCCACTTTTCATCACAGGTAATGATTCGATTTAAAATTCCTTCATTATTGTGCCGGTTGAGTAACGTAACGCAGCAGTCGACGCGCGTTTGTCGGTTTGCTTCACTCAATTCATGAGGTACCCACCTTTCAAGCTTTTTCACCTTCCCAATTTGCTTCAAGTGGATTAGAATAGTTTTATCATTAACACCGGAGCCTGCAGCTAACTCGGACGTGGTTTGCGATGGATCCGCTTCCACAATAGCCTTCAATTCTTCATTATCAACTTTGGTCTCCGGCCGTCCACGAGGCTTGTTCTGCAGGTCGAAATTTCCAGAACGAAAACGTTGGAACCAAAAACGCACTGTGTTTTTTTTTTGCGACATCGTCACCATACACATCATTAATCCTTCGAGCCGCTTCTGCAGCACTGGTGCCACGGTGGAACTCATACTCGTAAATAACGCGATATTTCATGTTTTCCATTTTGTAAACAGAGTGACACAAAGAAAAAAACAAATGAATTAGGGGCAGGGGGGTGAAACTCTCTGCACTCTTTAGGTCGCCGAGAGCGTCATCCCACAGAAAGCTCTCACAACAAAAATTAGTTTTATATCATTATTCACTAGATGTCGCAAATGATACACTGTAATATATATATTCTCTATAGTATCTGCCATAAATTTTCAAATTTTTCTGCCAAAAACGCATCACTGCTTATTTAAAGGTCTATATTGGAAATTATGCCGTCCAAAAATTATTTTGTGTTATTTTGGATGTGAAAACGTTGGTAAGTAACTACTATAATGTTTTTGAAACCATTTAATACCTTTTCCTAACAATAGAAATTTTGACTGCCAAAATTTAATTTTTAACCCTTTTAGTGCCGGGCGAAAAGGAAATGCCTACACGAGAATAACCAGCCGAATTTTTTAAATTTTATTTATGTACATTCTTATGCAATTAAAACCAAACGAGAAATAATATTTACACGATTCAAAAAGTAATATACTAAGAATAAAATAGGAACAAGTTTGCTCATCCTTAACCCTTCTAAATAGGGTTTTAAACAATTTGTTTTAAACAATTTTACGAGCACCCGCCTGCCTGACATCAACTTACCTTAGTCGCCCTTCACGACACCTTGGTAAGACATAAGGTTGGTCTATTCTATACCACACGGTGAATAATAAGACATACAGCATATCGGAGTTAAAATTCACGACAAATAAAACAAACAATATTAAAAAATGAGTTTGCAACAAGATAAATACAATACAAGACTACACTAATAAACACAAGACTACTTCCGATAGCTAGTCAAGTCTCTTCTTTCGTTTTACTTGACACTGATGAAAATGAAGTAGCTGAAATACTGATGCAGCTAAATCCGAATAGCGCTCAAGGTATTGACCATATCCCTGTAAGTTTCCTAAGAAGCGCCGAAAAAATTTTGGTTCCAATTATCAGTCATTTAGTTAATCTTTGTTTCAAATCTGGTGTATTTCCAAATGCTTTAAAACAGTCAATTATTACGCCGGTGTACAAGAATGGAAACAGAGACGATGTTAATAATTACAGACCGATATCGGTTCTTACTTCAATCTCTAAGGTCTTAGAAAAGGTTTTAAATTCTCGGTTAATGAAGTACTTAAATCATTTTAAAATTATAGCTGATAATCAGTACGGTTTTCGTAAACATACATCAACTGAAGATGCAGTTATGGCACTATCATCACCTATTGTTACCAATCTAGATAGCGGTAAAAAATGCTTAACTGTTTTCTTAGATCTTAAAAAAGCGTTTGATACAGTCTCTGTTCCTATTCTTGTACATAAATTAGAAAAAATTGGAATAAGAGGTATTCCTCTGAATCTATTTAAAAGTTACCTTAGTTGCCGTAAACAGCGCGTTAAAATAGGAGAATATATCAGTGACGAAATAAAAGTTACCTATGGCGTTCCCCAGGGAAGTGTTCTAGGGCCTACTCTATTTACTGTATATATTAACGATCTTTGCAACCTCAATATTCAGGCGGGAAATATAGTTTGTTATGCAGATGATGCGGCAATAACATTTACAGGGAATTCGTGGGAGGATGTGTACAGATATGCAACTTCCGGTATGATGCGAGTCGCGGAATGGCTAAATACTAATCTGTTAACATTAAATATAGACAAGACTAATTATATATGCTTTTCCATCCGTAACTCAACGCAACCAGATGATAGCTTTAGGTTAAGGATTCATAGCTGTGACAATCCAATCTCAACCTCCTGTAAGTGTCCCTATCTTACTAAAATAGATAAAACTAAATACCTTGGTGTTATAGTTTATCAGAATCTGTCTTGGTATGGTCATGTAAGTTTGGTCTCGACTAGAATGCGAAAACTTATATGGATTTTCAAGAACCTTCGTCATGTTGCCACAAAGGAGTTAATCAATAAAGTATACACCGCGTTAGTTGAATCTGTTTTAGTCTACTGTATTCCGGTTTGGGGGGGGACCTCTAAAACCAGATTCTTGGAAGTAGAGAGAGCTCAGAGATCCCTTTTAAAAGTCATGTATTTTAAATCCTATCGATATCCCACCTTAGAACTATACAAGTTTGCTAATCTTCTTTCTGTTAGAAAATTATATATTCTACTTTCGATAATAAGGGTACACAAAACTATAGGATATGATAAAAAAAATTGGCTTAATAATAGAAGAATTGTCCTAAGGATGCCATTTACTAATATAGAATGCCCTAAATCTAATTTCGCAATAAAGCAATTTGGTAGACAATCCATTTATCTTTACAAGAAAATTAACAGAAAACTAAATTTCTATAATAGAAATACTTATGACTGTAGAAAAATATTAAGTGAGTGGTTAAAGTCACTACATTACGATGAGACAGAAAGTCTTTTGGAGATAATAAAATAAAGATTTGCGTTTCCTAAAATCCATGCACGTCCATACATAACACTCAGATTCATACACTTACACATACACACACACACACACACCCATAAACAAACACACACACACACAAAATTTAGTAAAAAAAAAAAAAAAAATTGTTTACTCTAGTAATGTTCATATGCTGTTGTTCTAGAACTTTTTGTGAAGCATGTGGAAGGGCGGGGATCCCTAGCACAAGTAATATCCATTACTTAAAAGGTGGTCCCCGGCAGATATAATGTAACTTTTAGAATTAAGTGTCGCGGCCAAAACGGAACGCCAGCGGACAGCGGTTGTGATTGGCCATCCATCTTAGGCTGATTGACAATCAGCTGTCAAAACCGACAGACGCAAAATTCAAACTTGTGAACGGCACACCTATAATATCTATCTTGTAACATCTTTTCTATACATTGTAATTCGCTACATTATACGCATTCTCTAAATTCCCGTCGTTTTCATCGCTGCGCTAAACCCAAAGAGAAGATCACGCAAGCACTTCGTGTCGGCATCGACATAATTGTTCCTACGAGTCGGACCTTTAAACGAGCGACCTTAAACTCTGCGGGAATACGGTGGTTTCGACAGGAAAAACGCAAGAAATCGTCAACATACTCCCATCCGCGCCAATTCCTACGCTATTTCTACGTATTAATTGTGAGTACGTCCCCTTTTTCAAATTATCGAAATGAGCACTAACTTGAAGCCTAGGTCTAAATCGCCCTGTACAATAACGATTACAAACGATGAGGCATTAGATCAGTTATTACGCGAGTTAGTTAAAAAACGCGCTATTATAAAAGGCAGGCTAACTAGATTTTCAAATTATATTAACGGTTTTCAATCTGACGAAATTTTATCCTTCCAAACGCAAGCCGACTTGCAATTACGCACACGGGGAGCAACATCCCTTTATTCGGAGTTTAATGAGCTTCAAACTAAGATTGAAGAGTCGGTTTTGGAAGAAGATTTAGACCAACAGCTTGAACAACGCGACATATTTGAAGACATTTATTATAGTACTTTGGCGCGCGCCGAATGTATATTAAAAAAGGATGAAATAAATAGTTCATGTTCTAAGAACTGCCATAGCCATAATGATTCCATTAAATTACCTATAATCTCAGTTCCTACCTTTGACGGTTCATGTGAGCACTGGTTAGAGTTTAGGGATATATTTTTATCTTTAGTTCATGAATCCACACAAATAAGCAATATACAAAAGTTTCATTACCTTAAATCTTCATTAAAAGGCAGTGCAGCATTAGTTATTGACTCACTAGAGTTCTCAGCACAGAACTACACAGTGGCATGGGAGCTAATATTAAATAGATTTAATAACAGCCGATTGCTAGTTCACAATCACGTTAAGGCACTATTTACACTTCAACCAATATCCAAAGAGTCACCAGATTTATTTAGAAACTTGATCGACACAATATTAAAGAATTTACGTGCATTAAAACTGTTAGGCGAACCAGTCGACAGCTGGGATACACTCATTATATACATTATTGTTTCCAAACTAGATAAACAAACCGAACGCGAGTGGGAACAATATAAAAACACTATTATAAATAAATCTGTTGATTCTTCTTCTAGATTAAAGGTTGATGTTCTTCTAACGTTTCTTAAGGACAGGGCAGACATGTTAGAAACATTGCAGGTATCACATAGCACAAATAAACCGATCGAACATAATAAACCTATCACATACACGCACAATAACGCAAAGGCACACTGCAATGTTTCTACCACCAAGCCGCATAACGCGAGTCGTACTTGTTTACTTTGCGGGTCGGTTCATTCATTATATGCATGTCACAAATTTCTTAGTTTAGACTTAGAAACACGGATCAAATTCGTACGCGACAACCACTTATGCGATAATTGTTTACGCCCGGGTCACTCCGCAATAGATTGTAGATTCGGTCCCTGCAGAAAATGTGACAAAAAACATAATTCATTAATTCATACAGGAAGCGAGATTAACATCGGCAAAGTATCTCAAGCACTACCGAGTGCCACGAGCGATAATAACATTCATTTAGCGATGCACCTGCCCCCCGCGGTCGCACCTCAGCCTATTCCATCGCCGTCGCAGTCAATTAGTGACCTTTCTAATACGCATACAAACACCGCGCACATCGGTACTCTTAGTGCACAATATCCTTGTATGCAACGAGTCTTATTATCGACTGCATTAGTTGAGGTTCGCGATAAGGACAACAATTACCATTTAGCCCGCGCTCTTTTAGATTCGGGAAGCGATCGCTGCCTTATTACACGAAATTTATGCAAACTACTAAATATACCACTCATACAGTCCACTCAAGCGATACGTGGAGTTGGCAATTCAATAACACAAGCTTCGCTAACTTGTGATATTGAAATAAAATCGCGCGTCAACTCTTATACAACGCGTTTAGAATGCATAGTATTGCCGTACATTACTACTACGTCCACTATTTCAGATAAAGAAATCACGGAATTCCACATCCCCAGTAACTTGCATTTAGCAGATCCGTATTTTTGCGAAAGCGAAAATATAGATTTGCTAATAGGCGCCGACAAGTTCTGGGATATATTAAGCCACGGTAAAATGCGTTTACCTTGTGGCGCTTTCATTCACAACACGCGATTAGGCTGGATTGTTTCGGGACCCATACATATTAATACGCGCAGTACGGGCCACGTCCAGTGTAATCTTTCTCAAGTGGTTATAGATCAATCACCTCAGTTCTTGGAATTTGAAGAACCACCTAAGATATGTAATACGCGCAAAGAGGAGGAGAAAACGGATGAAGACCATGTCGTCATACCTATTACGCGCAAAAGTGACGACAGGTTTTTCATCAATCCCCCAAAATTATTAAAATATACCTTAGGTGAGACGCGTCTTCAATCCCTGAACCGATTTTTATTTTCAATAAAGCGATTCCAATATATGTTAAAACCTAATATAAATTATAATTATTTAATAGACGATTTTAGAATTTTTAATTATAATATTCGCACTAAAAATCTTGATACCTTCGCACATGCACATCGAAGGTATCTCTCAACCCACCAGGATTCAAGTTATGCGAGCCAGTATATTTTTACGCAATGGTTTTAAACATAATACGAGAGTCATTCCAGGGTCACCATTACAACGCAGATCTTAGGATTGACTCATTTGTAACATCAGGGCGGCTTAAGAGATTTCCTAATTTATTTAAATATTTAATTCAACATAACAGATCCAAGTTCTCTGAACTAGTTAGGATAGTGTATTCACGCAAACAAATGAATGAGCCGATCGCTTATAATTCGGCCGTCATGACGTCACGCATAGCTTCTTTAAGCAACCTTATTACTCCCATGCTTCGGCAGCGGCCACAGTTTATCCATGATAGGATTTACAGATACACTAACTTTTTTTTGGATACTGGACCGCCTTTAATGCACTTAGACTCATATAAGGTAATTTATGTTGCAGTGTTAGTACATGCCGCGATATACACATATAATTTATATATTTCAATTTACTCATATATGACCCATCTTTATACATTGGTTATTAGTAACGCACATAATTGTAAATATTACCGCAAGAATATTACTCTCAGTGCGTATGGATTGAGAGCTGTATTAAGATGGCATAATGTTGAATTAATACAATAAAACGGAATGTAGGTAAATACATTAATCTTTCAGAATTCTAATTTGTTATTTGATGTAATTTAATAATTTATTTATTATATATTGATTCAAATTATCGTCATAAATATTAATTTAAATTTCAATGTTACTAATTATTGAAATACAACATTCTATAAATTTCACTGTCATTGCTCACATTGAAAATCAAAGAGGCTACATACCAAATTAAATGATTACATCGCACGCATCTTTTTATTTTCCTTTATAAGCGCATTAATGTCCTCAAGTCATATTATTAATAGTTCTATATTTTTTTCCCATATAATTTTTATATATTTTTTTTATTTTAATCAAATATATTGTTATTCAATTTACTCGTTCGACTCCTAATGCTCATTTCGTGGTTTGCGAAAGGTGGGAGTTTCACACTTACGTATTTATTCCTTATATATTATCATATACAATACGCCAATATTTCTTTGAGTTCCATTCTCAAATTAAATGCTCATGCATACCTCACGCCAGTTGTATTATTCCTAGTACATCCTAATGTTAATCTCCATCCTCTTTTTGTTGAACGATCTTCAACTGAGCTAGACGAAGAAATGCGATACCACACCAACAAATCAATTCATACGATATCGTATAGTGCTCGACATCACTTCTGGAGGCGCTGACATCTAGACGCATTACAATGCCATGAAGAAGCACTTACAAGACACCCAAGTAGACCACTTCGTCTGCAGCCTGTTGAATAAGCTGCCTGGTATACACATCATTTTTATTATTCGAGGCAAGAATGATATTCGACGCGCAACCGATCTTCGCATATCCACCAAGAAGATTAGAAGACGTAGTCAATTTTGGAACCGGGAGCTTCCAAGGCCGGGGGTATGTCGCGGCCAAAACGGAACGCCAGCGGACAGCGGTTGTGATTGGCCATCCATCTTAGGCTGATTGACAATCAGCTGTCAAAACCGACAGACGCAAAATTCAAACTTGTGAACGGCACACCTATAATATCTATCTTGTAACATCTTTTCTATACATTGTAATTCGCTACATTATACGCATTCTCTAAATTCCCGTCGTTTTCATCGCTGCGCTAAACCCAAAGAGAAGATCACGCAAGCACTTCGTGTCGGCATCGACATTAAGTAAAAGAAATAAACAAATTTTATTTTATTTTATTTTTATTTTTATAAATAATACCTATTACCTAATACCTACATAACAAAAAAAAAAGATTACTCGAAGGTAACACACAGGTAAAGGTATTACACAGTAAGCGCCGTGTGGATTTTTGAAAACCTATTTATATTTGTTTGTATTTTTTTTATTTCTGACTGTATGCAATTTTTATGAGAGCGCAGTGAGAAGCAACTTATCGGCTTTCGGCACAAAAGGGTTAAAGCAGCCATTTCGCTGAAATGTACTAAATAAAATTATTATAAATGCCACAATACCTTTTACTTTGCTTTTTAGAAAAAAATATGTGGCTATTCGTAATAAACATTATATTTTAACACTTTCGGTTACATTATTTTGGTATACATTTTAAATATTTGGTCTGATTTAGACTATAGCTACAAAAATTTAAATGTGTGATTTCAGGTTTACAGCAAATGAAGATTATGATTATGAAAACTAATTATAGAGTGTAGTACGTATGCAAAGTTAGTTGTTTTCAACAAATAAACGTGTAAACTGATGAACATTTATTATTTGTATACGCTTGATATTTTTTTAAATGTTTTAAAAGTATTTTTGAAGTGTTTCCTGAATTGACATACTATTTAAAAAGATGTAAAAAATAAAAAATATTAAATATTACATAGCTTTAATCTTTTATTCATTACCCTTATTTAGAATAATAGTTTGGTGCTACTCTTTGATTTGAACTGGAATTTGGAGATGCCAAGTCCGTTCAAATTGAAGTGGTATAGCGCCAAACTATTTTTTTGTAAATGCTATTTTTATATAAGGGTCACTATATGAATGTAGTACAGCGCCATCTAGTGGATTATTATGATAACGTTACAGCGACGTCTCTACCAGATCAGCGAATGCAGTCCCTTATCATTACTTAAAAAAAATCACGCGGCGGTCCAAGACAAACTGGAGAGGTTCCTGTCGGCCCCTACACCGCCGCTCCGGAGAGAGGACTTCATCTCCCTGTCAGAGCTGCGGTCGGTCGCTGCTCGCCTTGATAAGCGAAAAGCGCCAGGACCCGACGGAATCACCAACGCCGCGCTGATGCTGCTGCCCCGAACGGGTCTCGTAGCGCTCACGAGCTTGTTCAACGGAGTACTCCGCACCGGTCACTTCCCAGAGGCATGGAAGACCGGGAAGATCATCGTTCTTCCCTAGACGGGGAAGGACCGCCGCCTGCCTGGAAGCTACCGGCCGATCACCCTGCTCTCGCATATAGCCAAGCTGTTCGAGCGTCTGCTGCTGCGTCGAGTCACGCCCCATCTGCCCCTGCGCGAGGAGCAGTATGGATTCCGCAGCGGCCACTCTACGACGCTCCAGCTGGCGAGGGTCATTAACCAGCTCACCAGTGAGCTGAACAACGGGTGTTACACCGTCGGGGTCTTCCTCGATATCGAGAAGGCCTTCGATCGTGTGTGGCACGCCGGGCTCCTGGCCAAGATCCTGGATACCACCAGGCCGCCTGCTTATGTGCGAGTGCTGGCGTCATTCCTCAGCGGCCGTAGCTTTTACGTGGCAGTGGATGGTGCCGAATCCCAACCACGCACTATCCAAGCCGGAGTACCCCAGGGCAGCTGTATATCGCCGCGCTTATACGCGGCGTATACGGATGACATCCCCACCCTGCGCCACCATCTGCGGGAAGGGGAGGAGGACGTGCTGTTGTCGCTATTCGCTGACGACAGCGCGTATTTCGCGTCGTCCTACCACCAGATCGTCACCACAAACTGCATGCAGCGTCTGCTGGACTTGTTACCGGAATGGCTGGACAAGTGGAAGACGGCCGCTCTGCTCACCAGCCGCTCCAGGCCGCTACGCCAACTCACTCTGCGAGGCCAGGACGTAGAGTGGAAGACCACAGTAAGGTTTTTGGGGTGTGAGTTGGACCGCAGCCTGCGCATGGTTCCCATGGTCAATCGTACCGTGGGCCAAGCTGCTGCTGCCAGGTCCCAGCTCCACACGCTGTTCACATCCCATTTACCTATCAACACCAAACTGCGAGTCTACGGTGCCTACGTCCGCTCGCGCTTGACGTACGCGGCACCCGCCTGGTACGCGCTATGTTCGGCGTACCAGAGGCGAAGGCTTCAAGTCCAGCAGAACCGCTGCCTGCGACTGATCGTAGGAGCCCCGAGGTATGTGCGGAACAACGTCGTGCACAGAGATACCAAGATGCCGACCGTGGAGGAGTTCGTTCGTCGCCTTGCGCGCCGACTGTTCGCGCGAGCGGACAACAGCGCGCACGTTCACCTGCACGGCATCGCGCCACTCCACGCACGACCACCCGAGGGACGTTCCCTGCCTCGCGAGCTCCTGCGATCACCGTCACCGCGGCCCGACGCGGACGACGACGGCGACGAAGAGGACGACGCGATGGGCGAGAGGGCGATACCACCAGACATGACACACCCACCCGATCAAGACACCACCGGACGAGACACCACCGAAACTGACTCCGAGGTCTGGGAACTACCATTCCCAGACCTCCCTACCGAACACCAAATCCCGTAGGTCACCTAGGTGACCTGGGCCTACGGCCCAAACACAGTCCAGGCCACAAAGCCTGCGAGGACCAGCCCGGGCAAAGAGGTTCGCCTCGAGGCCCGTACCCCGCCTACCCCTCAAGGGTATGCGAGAAGACCCCCCTTGCTTAAAAAAAATGACAGAGTTGCTCATCTATATGCTATATAGTGTATTATCTATGATTAGGGGGTTAGAAACACAAATGCATGAGTAAATAGCTGTATGAATTTGAATTTGAAAATAAAGGTAATATTTGAGATCAAAGTGGCCAGTACGACAAAACGCCAATTTCATATGTAAGGACCAAATATATTGCTGCTAAATTTGTACGATTACTGAACTTTGTCCGACAAAATGCCTACAATTTTTTTTAAACACAATGTTTGTTTTAATTTTATAGGTCAATAAATACAGAAGATACATGCAACATAAATAAATTATCAATACATCTAAATGTTGTACATATTGTATATAGACTGTTTTTGATTTTTATAGATTCAGATTTATAAATATGAAAAAAAAAAACCATTTACTTATCAAAAACATATTCAAGAGTGGAATCAGAATAGGATGCTTCTAGTGGAAAATTACACATGTAGCCCTTGCCTTTTAATGTACCTATATCCTCTACATTGCCTGTTCCGGGATAGAAGCCTGGTTCGTATTTGTGAAATGATAATGTAAAAACGGATTTACTTAAATTGTATGCATCTTGAACTCCATTACCTGTAAGTTTTAATGATAATAAAATAAAAATTTAAAAGTTTTGCTGGATGTATGTATCTTAATATAATAAATGCAGTCTTTTTTAAAAATATGGTTACAGACTACTTACTGTGTCACTAAAACACCTGTCCTTTTGAAGAAGAATGTGAAAAACAGACCTATTAAACTGTGTGGATGCAAGTTGACAAATTTCATTCAAGATATAAGTTTTAAGTAAATCTTCTGACTATGCCAAAATGAATGTTATTTTAAATATTAATTAGTCCTTACCATGATGTACATCCAAATCAACATAAAGTACTTCTGGGAATTTTAATCTTAGTTTTTCAATAGCAATGACTATATCATTGACATAACAAAATCCTTCTGCCCCAAATCTATTAAAAATTTTAAAAGTTACTTATAAAAGTTTTAGAAACTCAAAAGCCCAACTTGACTCTTGACGCTCAACTTGCTCTCAAATAATTAAGACGTTAGCTACACTTATACCCGCGTGGCCTATAACCACGACGGGTAGCACGAATCCATGCAAGCACTGAATTACTAAAAAAATGCTATTTCGATTTAATGCGTACAGTTTAAACTTCATATTATGAATGTCTTTTGTACTTTACAAGTTCAATTAACCACACTATGTTAAAATAATATTTTTATTATTCTTTAAAATGACTGACTTTTATCATGTCAAGGCTGGGCTGTGCAACAAACATCCTTCAGCCTACATCTTAAAATCTCTCATTCCATTGTACAAAGATCACAGACTACAGCATATTATTTGGAGCTACAGGAATAGTATCAGTTTAACAGTTTCTTCTTTTGGAAATTTAACTACAAGTTACTACATGCCTTTATATGATTCCAGTATATTTTATTATGTTGTTTTTTATACATTATACTGTACAAAATAATGAACTGAAAATCTTAAATAATAATCATAATTTTAATAGAATAGGTAGGTATGTTAAGTTCAACAATGATCAAAATCAAAATATGATTAAAAATTAAAAATCTAGCAATGTTACCTGTGAGCATGATGCCATCCTCCACACCAATTAATAGCTACATCCGCTATATTCAGAAGAAGACATTTAGCAGCAGTAATTGAACCTCCGGCTATTGTTGCCACAGTATTGTACATGTCAGATATAGGAGGGCAATCATATCCTAAAATTATCATTAAGTAATATATATATTTGGCTATTGAACTATATAAATGTGTTGATTAATATAAAATCTGGAGAGAGATGTCTTACCGGGCCTGCTTACAAAAAGTCTAGACTAGCCTACCCTTACAGTCTGATATTGTGTTGATGATCTTAATAGGAGTTACTTTTGTTCGTTATATAGATAGTAGGTTGTTAATTGCCACTGGTGACCCATTTGCAACAATGAAACCACCTAGTCATGCTGGGGATGTGGTTAGCTAATTTAAAGTGAGCTATTTAACTAGTTCACCAGAATAGTAAAGGTACACTAATAAGTGCAGCTCCAAAAGATTATGGAGAAACGACAAGCATTTTCAAGACATGCCGAACTTGTCTTACGAAAAGCATCAGACATGCGTAGATATAACAATGTTTACACTCATTGGCGTCTCGATAAGACGGAAAAAAGAAAAGCCAATTATCGCATTACACAGGTGGTTTATAGTGTAGATTGTAAAGTGCTAAATCAGATGGGAGCTACTACTGTGAAGTGATTATGCTTGAAACAATCATAAGGCTTGTTAAGTCTGTAATGCAGATCTTAGTTATGTAGATTGGCAATATTCATGATCATGTTGAAGTCAGTCATCTCATTGTGCAAAATCGTGATACAAAATGTGACACCAGAAATAGACCTGATCTCTGCTGTGCCCAACATTTCATTATGCTTGAAAACAAAATATGGAAAGAAATATGATACTTATGTGCTTCAGTTAATTGATCTTAAGAATAAATTATATGTAGCAGGAGCAAACTCGAAGCAATTCAACTGACATCTATTTTATACAGTAATGACACACCTTGACTATGAAAAGTAGGTGTGTCAATTTCCAAAAGATTTAATATAAGTATTAGCAATATAATGAAATGTTATCTTTTTTTTCATCTGTGACCATTCCTGGTGTTCCAAAGAAACTAACATTTTGGTGCTCAATGAATACAACAATTCCATAATTTAATTGTATTGTATTAAAAGTATTTTTTTAATAGGTAACAGATTTAATCTACATACCAAAACCATATTCTTCATCTTCAGCAGTAGCCACATAATCATCCCCAATATGACTAAAAGTCTTTAAATAATCAAGATATAAATCTGAATGAAATAATTTTAGATCACTGCTGGTAGCTGGTGTGGATCGGACGACTTTTAAATGGTTGAGGAGTCTATAAGCTGTTATTAAACCATGCACTAAGGATGCCTGTAAAACAATATTTTCAGCTAGTATTTGTTTTGCTTTAGAAATATTCTATTTTGTAATTGTTCTACTAACCCTTCCAGATACTGCTGGCAAACGATCACTTTGTGCAATCAAGTTTTCTTCCCAAACATAACATACCTTGACATTACTCATCATATAATTAATGTAGCACAATTTTTATATATTTTACCAGGAACTATAGTAAGTTTATTGTCAATCCTTTAATATTATTTTGTTCCTTATCATGATACACACCATATTCTACAAACTTATATTTCTTTGTATTTTAACTAAGTACCTAAAACAAGACATACACATAATTAGAAAAATAAAGCAAAACTGAGAATTCAAACAAATAATTGAATCTTTAAATTATTATCTACAATAAATTTACATAACGTTTTAATTAATGGTTTATTAACTAACATTAACAGGAATTTTTGCTGTTAGGATGATGAATCTCAAAAGAGAGAACTTCAGACAGAATATTTGAGCTTTGGAGTTTTACCCAATATATCAGTTGTATCTTCAGCTAAACACTTCCACAAAGATTATTTATCCTAACTACTTTTAAAAAAAGAGTTATTAATCTAAACAAAAAAAAAGGAATTTTCAAGTTTTTTTCAAAACTTTTGTTCATCTGGGTGGGGGTGTAGTTTAGGTTTGAGCAGGTGACACTGTTAGGACAGCAATAAAACCCTTATCCCAACATGGGAACATGATTGGAATAATCCTCAATAAGATCTGACCACCCATCCTGTACCAACAAGTGTCCTGGAAATTAAATAGATGGCAAACAACATGACAGATGACAAACATGGCAAATCTTTGAGGTAGTTTTTCAGTTGAATTAGTAGATTTGAAAACCAAGGAATATTAAGAATTCCTTATTTGAATTGAATAATTATATTTCTCCATCTTGTATAATATTCTCTGACTTAAGCTGATAGGTCTTTAATAAAATATGTATGAGAACCAATTTCTGAAGCAGATTTAGCAACTCTATTAGCAATATCATTAGCTAGTATACCAGTGACCAGGAACCCATGCACAACCGATATTATAACCATTTTTACTCTTTACCATTTTGTAGTAAATCGAGAAATCGTAATCCTTGACTTACTACAAAAAAAAGAAAATTCTAACTAATAGAATCCTGCTGAGTAGAATAGACCACCCTCTTTCTTACCGAGGTGTCATAAAAGGCGACTAAGGTAAGTCGACCCGCCGTGTGGTATCCGGCTGAGTAGGATAGACCACCCTCATTCTTACCGAGGTGTCGTAAAAGACGACTAAGGTAAGTGGACCCACCGTGTGGTATCCGGTTTAGTAGAATAGACAACCCTCTTTCTTACCGAGATGTCGTAAAATTCGACTAAGGTAAGTTGACGTCAGACAGGCGGCCGTTCGAAAAAACGCAGCTAAATCATGTGACAGCATGTTTATAACATGTTATGTCGACCCCCACTTAAAGTGTGATAAAAGCAGGAGGATAATATAAAAAAGATTTACCTTCGGAATATTAGCAACTCTTAACTATCTTCATAATAAAATAGATGGTTGAGATTCATACATTTGCGCGAGCCTATTTTCGGTGGTATGGGGGGGTGCAAAGTAGCACTATAGCTACTTACATTCTCATTCATAAAAAACTATCTGCCTCTCACCCGTTTCATTCATAAAAACGGATTTAGTCTCAGCTCTGACTCTTTCTCACATATGAGTAGTAATATATATATAACGTATGACGTAAAATCGTAGTAAAATTAGTGATGTACTTACTTGGTGCGCTAAAACCGTAATTAGTGATGTCAAAAGATGATTATCGATTCGCACACCGCTCTTACCGATTTTTGGATAACCGCTTTTCCTGTTACATATTAATAATGATTTTTAAATATTAATAAAACAAAATATTTAAGGAACTTCTTTATTAAGACTTTTACTGCAATAAAAAAATATATATACAACAACCGTTTTGCATTTCTAAGTGCATGCTTCTTAAAAAAAAAACGTTTTTCTTAAACACGCTAAAAGTACAACTTCAAAAATTATTACTATTTTTAAATAGGAAACAGGAACAGCAAGCTGACTAAAAATTATCCAAACAGAGCTTTCACAGTCCTCAAACTATCTTGAAAATGTAGGAATTGTAATTTAAATTATTATATATTATTATTAAACAAAATTAATTTAAAATATTCACTCGAAAACAAATGTACAAGATTAGTATTTGAAACAATAGATGCTTTCGTTTTTACCGTTTAAGTATTTAGGAAAAAACATTATACTTAAAAGGAGTGTACTTGATGGTAAATTATAAATATATCTTTTATATTTAAGTCTTTTTTAGATATATTAGTAGTAGTTTTATAGAATATTAGTGGTTTTTATCTCTATCTCTAAGTATAATATTTTCCATCATATCAGTTAACACTTCGGATTTATACATATAAAGTAAGAATTAAATTGTGAAATTTTGCCATATTTAATGTGCCAATTGATATCAAGCTTTGCGATGAAAGAAAATATCATGAGGAACTATACTCCATGGGTTAAATATTTAACTAATTGTAAACATGTCAAAACAGGTACTTTATAGTAGGCATTATCTGCCTAGTATAAAGTATCTTTTTTATTACAACACATGATACTAATATTAAATGTTATTTATATTTCTTTCAAAGAATTTAAAATTATTGATAGTATTCGCACCACTTAATAAGGTTAAATATGGTATGATTGCTATCAATAATTTTACAAACTTTGAAAGAAATAAATAAGAATATTATGTAATATCCATTTTTAAGAACCCAAACATAAAGGTATTATAAAATTTTTAAAGAAAACGATTGACAAATTAAAGACACTAAAATACTACACATTTAAGCATCACAGAGTGAAACTCATAGAATATTGATATTATGTTACGTCGGCTAATCTAATGCAATTACTATTTTAGGTAGTTCACTTGGCTAATTTGTATCTGCTGAAATTCATTCAATTATATATTGCTGTTTTGCTATACTAAATATATAAATATTTAATTTCAGAAAATAACAATCAATTTAAGAAAATTAATTTTACAAATACTGGAGATATTCTTAGGACCACTGCAGTTGAATTTCAATTCCTTCATTTGTTAATAATATTATTGTAATGACATATTTGTCACTCCTGAATCACATGGTTTTGTTTGTTTACATCTTGTTACGTTTTTAGACTTATGGAGTATGTATAGTAAAATACTAATATTGTTAAATATGAAAACTGTATCACTTTTTAAATGTTAATAATAGTAATATTAGTTAGTTACTTTTGCCTCATGTATCATAGATCTATAACTTGCGATAAAATTTTCCATTTCCATTATCGTTTTTCAAGTATCTGTAGTACTGTGAATTCTCCTTAACATTAATACAGCATTGTCTAACTCGCATTATGATAACGAATATGCAAAAAACTTATAAGAAATCATATTTATGATTAACGCAAGTTAACCAAGAATTATAGTTTTTTTTAATTTATATACATTTTTGACTAATTAACACTTTACATGCCATATAATGCCATCCCAAAGATATAAGTATTTGTGATGGATAATATAATTTTAACTAGATCAAATCTTTTAGTTTTATTAGACAATAGCGTAATTATAAAAATTTCACAATTTAAATAATCCTGTTTTGAAAATACATTACTCCCAGGATTGCTCAGGTTTTTAGTTTTGCTACACAAGTAAAAACACGTGTTTTGAATAGGAATAAATAGTGTTAATGTTAAAATACACAATTTTTAGCAGCAATACAGGCAGAACTCATAATGCATTATAAGCCCGTCGTTTAAGCAAACTAGCAATGAAACTAGCAACTAAGCAATTGTTATTCATTTTCCTTAGTAATGAAAATTTTAAACCCATTCATCTCAAAATATGAGTTTTTGAGTTGTACCGCTATTGCAGCACATGACCGATATATCAATATACTGAACCGGTAATATGATATGGCTTGGGTCTGGAAAATATTTCTGATGGAATACAAGGTACTATAACTATCAAACAATAATATTAACCAATAATGTTTTAAACAATGAAACCAAATTATGATCCGTTCTAGTGTGCTAGAGCCCCCTTATCCACAGATTTGAGAAAAAATCCATTGGGTCCTAGTTAAGAAGTTTCAAACTTCATAATGTTTGTCTATTATACTAATATGAATACTATTTTGAAGACACAACCTTCTCTAGAGTCTCTAGCATGGAAGCGGACTTTTACAGCCTTATTCCAAAATTCCGAATGGTTCAGGTGGCAAAATAAGTTGTTAGTGAATAAAAGCATTCGCGCTGTGAAAATGTTATTACTAATGTCAATAAATGAGGCTAAATAATTATGATTCGACTGAAGCTCTTCATATATGTTCATCTGCATCATCGGGCTCGTGGACACTTCTCGGCGGAAGAGTTCTCAGCATATTTAACCTGTAATAAATAATTCTTAAATAATGTATAGATAGAACATTAGTTTGCAAAGGTAGTCTTTCAGACAATCTTGGCATTGATATCCCCTGAGTAGAATAGACCACCCTCATTTCTTACCTAGATGTCGCGAAAACCGATTAAGGTAAGTACGTCGGGCAGGCGGCCGGTCGTAAGATACCAAATCATGTAATAACATGTTTAAAACATGTTGTGCCTACCCCATTTAGAGTGGGATAAGGGTAGGAGAATGATGCATTGACAAACAACAGAGATTTTAATTTTTAAAAATATGTTTTTAGCCTCTACTGGTCTTAAATAGTGTCTGGAAAATATTTTTTACGTGTCTATAACTTTGTCTACAGTTATATTTTAAGTATAGAATACCTAGAGACTATAATAATAAATAATCATTTTTTTTAATAATAAAATATAAGGGGTATCTGTGACAATCTTTGTGTTATGTTAAATATCTTTGATTTCGTACTGTTAGCAGTACCAGGCTAAAATATTATGCTTTCCAAATACTGAATTGTATGTGACAATTAAGAAGCATATGTGACAAAGTTCCAATGATCATCACTAATATGTCTTTTGAGCTATTCTTATATCACGCACTTTTTTGCATCACTATAATAGAGGAAAAATTGTACCAAACATTTTTTGTTATATCTCAAACGGATTAGGCAGTTAGCCCATTAGACATATAAGCTTCAGTTTTAAATGAAAGTGAAATAAACAGACTGACATACTTTACATCAAATATTTACTTGCCTTCATCTAGTCAAATCAATTGACCTTATCATGTGCTTCATCCCATAAAGCATCAACAGCATATAGCCCTTAGACGTCATCCCAATGAGTACTCTCTTTGGCAATGACCAGGTTCATCTGAAAATTATTGCAAAAATATTTTAATAAATATGGAACAAGCTGTGATAGCTCAGCGGTGAGGCCGTGCGACTCTGTAAAGACGATCATGGGTTTATACCCCGCGCAGGCACATGTCTAATTGACAATTGCAATTTATGACAAGCTTTTCGGTGAAGGAAAATATGGTAAGGGAATTCGCATACTTCTAGCGAATTCTAGGGATATGCGTAACCTACCAATCCGCATTGGAGCAACGCGATGGTAGGTCTTTGCTACAATACTTCTCTCCAAAAAACGGATAGAGGAAGCTTATGGTTCCCACTGCTGGGGTGGATAACAGGCCGTTACTTTAAACATACACATGCCAATTTTTGTGTTTACAAACAAAAATGATTTATATTTGAAACATTTTAACTCACTTGACGAATATCAGCCATTGTATCAGATATTAATGAATTCATTGCAAGAACAGTAGCACTGCCTTGACCAGACACAGTTACTCAGACAAAAAATCCAGTTGAAATGTGCATAACTAAATGGGATAGTATGTTAAAGTATCTTGAACAAATAACTTTCTGTTAAATAATTAAAGTATGTCTATAATCCATATTGTCTGTCGCAGAAAGAATAAAAACTATTCAGAAATAACCACGTAAAACATAGAATATAGCTGATATTGGGTATGACATATGATGTACAACACTTCAATAAAGCATACACAATAAATATTACTATAGAAGAAAAAGATTTATTTTTATTATTTTAGTTTTATTTTTACTTATACTTTAAAATTAAAAAATAAAACTTCCCAATATTATTACAGTTCAATAAAAACACTAAGGATATACTATAATGCTATATGCTTCGAGGTCCCTGCTTTATACCTTGTAAACATATTAAATAGGCAATAGGTTGAGATATACAAATAAATATATATATAAATTGAAAAACACTAGCTTAAATTGTACTATATATTATAGAAAAAGAATATAGTACGAAAAATACTATATTTTTATCGCTAATTGCAATTGTCGTGCTTTTTTTCATTAACTGTGAATGGAACGCACCCGCAGCACTGCATAGGGAATGTTTGAACGAAACTCATTCATGTATTTACGGGGCTTAGTTAGTTAGTAACTCTAACTCCGTGTCATTATCCAGCGAAAAGTAATAAAAAATAATCATGGAAAAATAAATAATGATTCAAAATAGATGTGTACTATTTTTTTTCCTGAATTTCCTAAAAGTACTATATTTTTTTGATTTAAAAAGAAAAATACTATTTTTCTTCAAAAAAAAAGGTGGCAACCCTGATCGCGCTCTTTTTGATTAAATAGGGGCAGCACTGTGCCGTTATTGTTTCCGGTGGGAGTCTTCCTGTTGATAAAACGTTTCAGTGACATTCAGTCGTAGTTCGTCATTCAAGAGAAGTGCATCTCGGAACGGGAATTGTTTTATTCCTATTATATCGTGTTCTTGTATATAGTGTGCGTTGACATCAGAAGTGTAAAAGTTTACTCGCATCGTGCCCGTTGTCCGTGCATCCTGATTTACGGCAATTATGGCTTTTTAAACTTACTCTTGTCTAATTTTAATTAAAAATCGTTTGTTGGTTCGTATATTTTTGCGTAAGTAAAAAGTGATTACAGTTATATATTACGTATAACGAACGTTTCTGGTAAGTCAGTACGTTTCAATTTTCTTCGTATTAAATAGTGCAAAAGTATAGTTTATTTGTTATTAAGTTTTGGATAACTACTCACATTTTATCCGAGAATGTTTGTTGAAATTCAAACATTTGAGTTGTTGAGTTTGAGATAGTGAATGTATATAGTGCTTGTGTATGGTGGAGGTTTGTGCATGTGTTTCTTACGAATCCTGCATGTATCAGGTATGATAACCGATTGTCCACTCTACATTTAGCGCTATATATATTTTCTATTTTACTTCATCGCCGATTATAGCAAAATAATTTTATTATTACTTTTGCACAATTACTCTGTTTTAATCATAGCTTAGGTAAATATAAACATTGTAATCTATAATATTTAATGACTAGCAGCGTCTGACTGCCCTCCTGTAAAAGCTGCAGGGCTTTTTCTTCTCATTTAACAGTATGGTTGAGGTGGACACTGCAGTGTTCTTTTTTCGCATACTGTGTAGGCGTTTTGTTGGTAATGTTCGTTTTCTGTATCGTCGAACATAAGCTTCAAAAGCGCGCTACTTTGTTAGACGTTTTATTAACGGGCTAGCCATTATAAAGGTGTCGTACTGATTTCTGAAAATGCGCAGTTTTAGTAATTCGTACGTCATTAACTTTTACATTTTTTTTTTGTAATGGTAATGTGTTGCGGTTGCCAAAGAGCCGGTATTTGGCACCTGCAATACATGTAAAACCTTAATTCTTTTCCCAGTCGCTTTTGGCTACTGATGTTTGAGTGCACGCTTACATCTGTGGCTGAAATTACGGGAATCTAACTTAGCTTCATAAATTCAGACTTCACTTGAGTATTAGTTACCTCAAATGCATTTTCTCAAATAACAGAGGTCGAAAGATGCGTACGACGTCTTCAGTCCTGTTCCTGGTGGTTGACGCTACTGTTCGGCCTGGCGCTGTTCGAGCGCTCGAGGCGACGGCGGAGCGACAGCAGCTGCGGCATAGCCGGAATAATTTTAAAAAATTAAAAAAATTAAAAATAATTTTTACTATTCAAATACAACCTCTTATGAAAGAGGTTGTATTTGAATCTATATGAATAGTTGTTCTATAATATAAAAAAAATGTTATCTGTGTCATTATGCATTGATTTGTTAAGAAAGAGTAAATGGGTTCACTTTTAGAAAAATTGCTTTTTATTATTATTGCATAAGTATGAAGGAGAAATATTGTTTGTTATTTAATTTCTGTTAGATATAAACAGTTGCACATTTTAAGTGATTTATAAATTACATAAATATTTACTTTCAGTCTTATAGAACAGTCTTTTAATATTGCTGTTATTCTTTCATTCATTACACATACTATTATATCTTTTATTAGCACTGTAAATGTAAAGATATCTCAAATCATAACTATAAATAACATCATGTGACAATCATATTAAAATAAAAAATTACTCTTAATCTTGGATGTGAGGATTCTTGAATCTGCAATTAATCAATCAATTGTTTAATCAATCGTAAATTTAAATTTTGCTTTTGCTTTTTAATTAAAAATCAACAATAGTGTTACATAAAGCAATATACCCTATATTGCTAATACCCCTATATTGTTAATAAACTTGCTCTCTTTTGCTATTTACTCCCTTTTCATCCGAGTCTCATTATTAAAAACTTGACAATCATTTTTAAAGTTCTAATATAATACAATGAAGTATACAACTTCAATTGAAAATACTTCTAAAAAAAATATTAAGTAGACCATTTAAGTTATGTCCAAATTATTCATAACTAAGATAGATACACACTTATGATCAATTAGAACAACTTCTAAAAAACTTTAACTTTAATGTTCCATTATTAATCATTTATTGCACTACAAGACACTAGAAGCTATATAAAATCGCAAGACATATATATAGCTAATTCATCAATCGAAATTAATGTACATATCATAATTTTTATATAACGATAACTAAGTCAAATAGGAAATAAAAATTATACTGCATGTTAAAGGTTTTAGGTTATCCATGCAAGGTTAGGTTATTATATTTAGAACTAGCGGCCTGCCCCTGCTTCGCACAGGTATAAAATATCCCATGTCAGTCTGTGTAAAAAAAATGATTAAAATCGATCGAGTAGTTTTGATTTATTCATTATAGCCCGGGGCCCGCAAGCGTTAAATTTGGGGAAAAACAATTTTCTTTCCCTATACCAAGAAGATTTCCTGCTATCTTTGGAATATCTAAATTCATATTTACTTTTACATTTTCCCTATGTATTTTATTTTTACAATTAATTACAGAATGTCTTTAAACAAACTCATGAAAGAGCGACATAGCTGCTAAAGTCAAAGTGTTAGGGCGAAGCGCGGCGTCCTCACGGCATTTTAAATCTATAATATCTCCAAAAATGTTCACTTAAATTACATGGTGTAAACGGCCATATTAATCTATATTAAATCAACTATTTATTTAAGGTACTTAATTGGATAAGGATTAATGCTGTATTGTATAAAAATTGCTTCAAAAATATGGCATAATTTTTCTTAAAAAGTAAATGACAAAAAATGCTATATAGTGGGTTATCCATAAGAGATAGACACATACCATCGCAGACTTTTCTCTAGACCTTTTCAAGATGTACAAATACTTAGTACATTATTTTGATAAATCTCGTAGGGTTTAGCCTGCGTTTGCAATGTAAGCGGAAAAAAATGTAATTATATACAGAAACCTCAAAAATTACAGTATTTCTCTACTCCGTATTGAATGTTATTATACATACAAACCTTCCTCTGGAATCACTCTATCAATTAAAAAAAACCGCATCAAAATCTTTAGCGTAGTTTTAAACTTTTATGCGTACATAGGGATATAGGGACTTTGTTTTATAATATGTAGTGATGATGTAGTGATGTGAGAATGTAAATTTTAAGAAAGCTCTTACTATTATTGAGATGCACAAAATTCATTAAAACTCAACACTTACATTTATATAATGATTAAGTAAATCCTCTTGTTATTGTTTTATGACTGCACGTTTCTTCGTTGTTATATTTCTCATTTTAAGAAATATCTCAACAGCTACTGGTGAAATAAGACTTTATACATTTAATTTGCTTCTAGTGATATTTGTTTCAAGAATTTTGCTAACTAAATTAAAACAAAATTATACATTTTAGTAAAAATTAAAGTACTAGAACTTTACAACGAGAAATTTAAAAATTTAATACACCGCCCATTCATTGATAAAATCAACTTGTTATATGATAGACAGTCAAAATGAGAACGAGTCCGTAAAAATATGTATGTAGGAGTGGAGCGAGATGCAGCTGAGACTATTTTCATACGATTCATTCATAAATACGTACATGTGCAAGAGGGATGCGAGATAGCATGTGTTGGCGCCTGTAGTAAAACCGCCCTGTTTGACACAGACAGCTTTCAAAACGTTATTGGAACGAGATATGTCGCTATTTTCATAGAGAGGGCGATCCGCGGTCCTCCCGTCGACAGACAGCGTCGGACGATAGGATTCCCAGATCGTCGGACGTCGATAGTATATTGGGACGCGATACATTGACTTTTCTTACTCCGGTAAGCCAAAATTGGCGATAGATAGAATATTGGGACCGGCCGTACATTTTATCGTATTTGGCGCACTGTCAATATTTGCTGTAAAACAATAGTCAACTATTATGTACTAAAGTTAAATTACTAAAAACAAGCCGCTTACAACAAGCAAAGTGCTCCACCTAATAGAATTTATTATCTGACATCGTGGTCATTAGCAAGGCCTCGGATGTGGCCAACAATCAATCAAAAGAAAGCGCTCTATGGGATATCATATATGTTTTCAATGCATCGATTGTTAACATACAGCAGTAATAATAACCTTAAGGTATGTATTCTTTTTACCTTCTTATGCTGAGATGATACTATGATGCGGTGACATCTGAAGGCTGTATTATAATCGAGATTTATTATTTATTATATTTAACCCCTACTTACTTCAAATCAAATCAAAATAATCTTTATTCAAATAAGCTCTTTCAAGTACTTTTGAATCATCAAGGATCAATATGATTATTGAAGCTACAACTGGCTTGGAATGTTGCTCTTACCAAGAAGAACCAGAAAGAAACTCGGATATCAATCTTTTTTACATTATCAAACTGCAATCAATCTTGTATGAACCTGAAAGGATTTTCAAATCCTGGCATTTTTATTATCCAAATAATCTTCAATTTCTAATATAATATGTATATGTATAAGCATATCTGTTATACCTAATTTAAATATTTCTGTAGACTGGTCTAGTATAGATTTGATACTTATATAATATATTCCTGCTTTGACTTTGTAATTTTAACCATAACATAAAATTAGTTAAATTGTATCTCTCAGTTGCTGTAACTTAATTTGAAAGTTATTATCACCTAAAATTAAATACTACTTATTTTAAGTTGTTCAATGCATGATTTTATTGTCAAGTGTGAATTTGGTTAATCTATAAATAAATAAAAAGTACATTATATAAAAAGTATCATAACAATGTGGGTAGTATATTACAAAGCTAAGTTAGTATATAATTTATATTTTTTCAGACTGAAGGTGAGAAACAAGAGTACATTCCACCAGATGATGCTTTGGATAGAGTAGCAGTCATAATAGGTCTGACTTGTGCTGGATTTACAGCACTCAATGGTGATCATTATCTACTTAGTACACCCCAGGCAGTTGTTTTGAAAATAGAACATTTATTAAAAAGTATTGAGATACTTGATATATTGCACTATTCTATAGACAAAATTTCATTTTAATTCTGAAAATCTTAAATAGTAAAGAAGTTTGTTTCTCTACGAACAATACAACATAAAAAAATATTTTTATTATGTGATCAAGTCACTGTCAAGGCATAATACAAGCCAATATGTAGAGATTATATAAAAATCTAACTAATTTAAAGTCTATTTTACATTTATTTATTTAAGTACAGTTAATGTTACAATTAATATTGGTAAAGGTCTATGTTGGAATATGGTATTATTGAATGAGGATGTGCAGGACTATTTCAGGATTATATCAGCATTTCCTTTTGAGTAAAGATAAATTTGTAGTCATCTTTAGCCATTTTGTGTCCAGTTCTGGACGTAGGCCTCCTCCATGTCCCTCCACGCCAGGCGGTCTTGTGCCTTTATCATCCAGTCTCGACCTGCGTATTGTTTGATGTCGTCTGCCCATCTTTTGGGAGGACGGCCACGTGATCTGTTGTTAGCACGTGGTCTCCATTCTAGAAGACGTTTGGTCCATCTTGTATAATTCATGCGTGCCACATGTCCTGCCCATCTCCACCTGCTTTTGGCAATTTCAGAGACCACATCTCTCAGACCTGTTTTCTCCCTGATCCATTCATTTTTCTTACGGTCACGCAGAGCAACACCGAGCATTGCTCTCTCCATCGCTCTCTGTGTGACTCTGAACTTCTCGGTGGTCTTTTTAGTGAAAGACATAGTCTCGGCACCATAGGTCAAGACAGGCATTACACACTGCTCGAATACTTTCGCTTTAAGTTTCACTGACAGCCTTCCACGCAAAATTTTGTTGTTGGCTCCGAAGGCTGCCCATGCTTGGGATATGCGACGGTCTACCTCTGCTGTTTGATTTAAACTACCCAAAGTGATCCTGTGGCCTAAATATATATAGGAATCGACAATGTCCACAGGAAGAGCATAGTTTTTGGCTTCGGCTATGTTAGTTATAATTTTAGTTTTGGAAATATTGATTTTAAGTCCTCTGATGCAGCTCTCAACTCCTCGATCATAATCAGCATTTCCTCTACATTTTCTGAGAATAGTGCTAAATCATCAGCAAATCTCAAGTTCGTGAGATGTTCTCCGTCTATTAAGATACCTTTTTTATCCCAGTTCAGACTTTTAAATACATTTTTTAGGGCCGTGGTAAATAATTTTGGAGATATAGTGTCGCCTTGTCGTACCCCTCTGGCAAGATGGAATTTGTCGGTTTTCTTATGTAGACTAACGCAGGCAGTGGCATGCTTTTGAAGATGTTTAAGCATGCTTATGTAGCGTTCATCAACTCTACAGCTCGCTAAAGCCTGTTCAACTGCCCATGACTCTAATGAGTCGAATGCTTTTTCGTAGTCCACAAAAGTAACTATTATAGACTTATTATACTCATTACACTTTTCGATTAGTGTTTTGATGCTTTGGAGATGGTCATATATACTATGTATATCCCGATCTAAAGCCAGCCTGTTCTCGTGGTTGGTACGCATCTAATTTATTTTGTAATCTATTTACAATCACTCTCGTAAAGAGTTTGTAAATATGTGATAAAAGACTAATTGGCCTATAGTTATCTAGCTTTCTTTTGTCCCCTTTTTTGAAGAGCAGTGTGATAACGGCATTATTCCATTTCCCTGGGGCATTATTTTCAATGAGGCACTTTGTAAATAAAGTTGCCAATGCTTCCTTAAGTCCTGCATTTGAATATTTCAACATTTCTAGAAGTATACCGTCTTCCCCTGGGGCCCTACGATTTTATAACTGTCGGAGTGCTAGGTCGATTTCGTGTCGAGTGATGTCAGGTAAGTCTTCCGATCCAACATTAAGAATCGGTGGTCGTGTTCTACACTGGTCTTGCCTAGGGTTGGGGATTTTGCTTGTGTAGAGTTCCTCATAGAACTGCCTGGCAACATCTAGCAGTTCTTCTCTGTTGGTGACAACATTTCCACTATGATCTAATAGTTTGTGTATTTGTTTTTTGCCGACATTCAATTGAAGCTTCAGTGTTTTTCGACTGCTATTCCGCTCTATAGCCTTTTCGATCAGATTTTCTTCATGATTTCTTAGGTCTTTACGTATGTTTGTGCGTACGTGCGTGTTACGTATGTTAATTTGTAGTATGAATTTTTAATAGAAACCATCTGATTCGCCTTTACAGATTGAATTATGATACTTGTCAATAAACAAGTTATGACCTTTAATTTTTTTATTTTTAGGAAAGCTATTCCTGCTGATATGAGATCCCAGATAAGAAAAAACGAAGACATAGCAGAATTTTATAGCAAGATTATGAAATATTATTTTAATGTTTGTAATATTAAGTTTTAGAATTAAAGAAAATTAGAATTACAAATAGAAAAGAAATACAAGAGATTTAAAATCACTTTTGGTCTATAATTTTTCCCTTTTTGCCATCCATTAAAAAAAGTCTCAGTGCCTGAGAACAGGCATAATACGACATTTTTCAAAATGAAACCTAGGCTTCACAATTTTCCCCCCTAAAACATGCTGAATCTCATGAAAATCGATGGAGCCTTTTCCGAGATTAAAAAAAAGAATTATATGTACATACAAGATTAACTCATTTAAATATTTAAGGTAGTACTTGGATGACTGAGCCTTGCTCAGTAATTTTATTAAAAAAAAAGACTGGTGCAGGTGGGACTTGAACCCGGGTATTTTCATATATCCGCATATAGTCCGCCCATATACCATTACGCTATAGTAGTAGTAGTAGTAGTAACGGCCTGTTACTTTCCCACTGCTGGGCATAGGCCTCTTCTCTCCGTTTTTGGAGAGAAGGATTGGAGCTGAGACCTACCACGCTGCTCCAATGCGGATTGGTAGGTTGGTTACACATATCCCCAGAATTCTCTAAAGATATGCAGGTTTCCTCACGATGTTTTCCTTCACCGAAAAGCGTGTGATAAATTGCAATTATCAATTAGACACATAAGTTTTACTAGAAAACTCATTGGTGCCTGCCCGGGGTTTGAACCCTAGACCTCCTCGAAAGAGGCGCACGGTGTTACCGCTGGGCTACCACAGCTTGTCGTAGTCGTAGTACCACAGCGTTACGCTATAACAACTTTACAAATAATAGGAAATAGAAGCTTTGAAATCTATTTTTATTTTAGCAGTTTTTACAATGCCTGAAAACAGGAATAAAATGACATTTTTTAAATAAAATATAGCTTTCCCACAGGAGATTGTTTTTTTCCCACATGTCATAAAATTCAAGTTTGTCCAAGCGTTGCTGTGTCTTAGTCTGGTTTCGAACCTGGTGGACTTTGTTATAAAATAAGTAAAGATTTGAGATTAAACATGCAGCCCTTAAATAACTTTATAACAATACGCAATTTTAGTGTTTGCTATGCTCATTTTTAAGGCGTTATTCCAAAATATTCTTTTATTTACGCAGTTGACTGTAAGCTATGCTGGCAAACTATATCTTTAATATCTGATTTATTGGTAATTTTACGAGAAAAAATAAAAAATATCACACGCTTAGTATTAAAGTGACGTAATTAAAAATTTCAGTATACTACATAAATTGTTCTTTTATCGTGGTTTATAGCAAAATGAAAGTATTTTCATTACTTATGTTCAAATTATATTTGTATATTAAGTTCATGTTTACATGTCTGTAGCTACAAATAACTGTTAAATGGCGCAGCCTCCTTTAAATTTCTTTTTGTCTCCTCTCCTTTTAATTTTTTTAATTTTTCAGAAGTTAATACAATAGAATTATTTTGCTGTAATCCGGGTTTGTTAAGAGAATATATGTAATGCTAAGTGTATGAGATCGCCGCTGGACGCTCGCACCGGCCGGCCGCGTTTTTGTGCTCTCGTCTATTCAAAAATTCAACAAAGTGCCCCAAGTTTATAATATATAGTGTTTTTGACACCAAACGATTCGTCTCGTTACCAGCAAGCAAACGCCGCATCGCGTGTGGAAATAGAAGGAAAACTCAAGAAGTTAGGAAAGTTTTCCTAATTATTCACTCCGATTTCCTGAACAAAGTCGCGTGCGGCGCAAGATTTCCAGTGAAAAGTTGTGTATCCAGAAATGTGACACTGTGCCTCGTTAAATTGTGCAACATTTGATACTACTCCCGAATTTTTAGTGCAAAATTGACAGACTTACAATACGATTTTGAGAGAAACAAGCGTCTAAACTAGTGGTGCTATTAAACTTAGCGGTCTGTCACACACATGGACATAACAATAATTATCAATTATACTTTCTTAATCGACTCATGGATCCACTTTCTATTCCTTTATATACGAGATATAAATAAATAACACATGTCATCGCGACCAGATCATTTTTATCTCTAACAAATTGAACTAGCGCCGGGCATAAACCTGGCGAACAAAGAGATCGTTATCTTACTACAGCCGGCGTGCGGCCGGTAAACAACAACAGGTCAAGCTCCGGGCCGATTACTGGTTTTACCATACAAAGACTGATTGTTACGCTGGTTGCTTCGGAGTGTGCTTCTAAGAAACTATTGTTATTTTCTATGTCTACATTGAATGCAGTTTGCAGTATGGCAAAGCGTAATGTATTTGAGATAGGCTTAAGGACAGTTGTAATTGTATACATTCCATCGATCGCCGCCGTAGCGTGCGGATGTCTCGGTCGAGCGCAATCCGGTTGCCGCTCCCCCCGCCTGACTCACGCCCCTGCCGAGTTAGATTGTGAAAGTGCCCAAGGACTCTGGACTGTTAGTGTCGTTCGTTCCTGTGCAAGTGGATTGTGTTACTGTGATTCTATTAGGTAGTGTGGTGCTTCACGCATAACACTTGCCGTAGGTGGTTCCGTCCGTGCGTAAGTACACTAATTTTTAATTTAGGTACTCACCTCTTTCCCCCGAAGGGAGAGAGACTAAGAATCTAGATTTTTTCTTAGGTACACACCTCCCTGCCCTCCGGCAGGGAGGTCACCCCAACACCAGCGGGCCAATATGGCCCCAACACTGCGCCCTACAGGGCAACCGATCCTGGACGCCATTTTCGCGTTCCTTCAGGCGCACCACCCCGCCATTTTGGTAGAACTCACCAGACCCTCCCACCCTCTCAGGGTCAGAGTGGCAGCCCGGCAGCACCTTCTCCCCCCTCTGCGGAAAAGGCTAAACCACGCTCCCGCTCCGTGTCTCCTGACATGGAAGTGGAGGAGCAATCTGATTCAGAATCCGAGACTCCCTCAGAGTCCGGTGAGGACGAAGCATCCGATGCTTCTAAGTCCCCGTCCCCCTCGGCGTCATCCGCCTCAGACGAGGACGACGGCTTCACCGCCGTCCTATCCAAGAGCCAGAAGCGTAAGCTGAAGGCTCCCAAGACCGTCCCGCCCAAAAGGGCCACAAACAACGCAGGTGCACCTGCCCCGCGTCCCACCCCCAAACCCCAGCCTGCCTCACAGGCCACGACCAGACAGACCGACTCCACACAGGACTCGCCTATGACGGAGAGGAAGGAGAAGGTGCCGCCCCTATTTGTTAGGGAAAAAGACGCGTGGAACCGTTTAATCCCGCGCATGGACAGTTCGTCCATACCATTCACCTCTGCTCGGTCCACAAGCCAGGGCATAATGGTGCAATGTCCGTCTTCAACGGACCACCGTCGCCTCACGACACTCCTGGATGCCGAAAAGATCGGCTATCACACGTACGCCTTAGAAGAGAGCGCGAACTTCGCGTCGTCATCCGTGGACTCCCAGTAGAGATAGATTGCGACCTTATTAAGAAGGACCTCCTCAGCCAGGGCCTCCCCGTAAGACAGGTACACCGCATCCTCGCGGTCCTCGACCTCAGTCCTGAAGGCAAACGTATCTTCAACGTTCAAACAATATGCAGACTGTCGGGTCTGCGTATAGAAACGCCGCGTACTCGTGGGGTAATGGGGCAGTGCCATCGCTGCCAACTTTACGGCCACTCGCAGCGCAACTGCACCGCACGACCAAGGTGCGTCAAGTGCCTGGGCGATCACGGCACTGCCGATTGCCCCAGAACGGTTCCGTCCGAGGAACCTCCCAGCTGTGTCCTCTGCAGGACCCAAGGGCACCCCGCGAGCTATCGCGGCTGCCCGAAAGTCCCGCTTAGGGCAAAACGAGGGGGCAGAAGGGCCACCCGTAAAAAGGCGGACCGTACCGCCCCCAAACCAGCTGAGAGGTTCGTCCCCGCGCCTCTCCCCACCTCAAACCCCTGGCACAGGAAACCGGCATCCGAGCCGGCTGGGCCAGCAAAACCGGCCCAAGAGACGGTAGCGAAACCCGCTGCCGCCATCTTGAGCTCCAATATAAGAGCTGCCGCTCCTAAAGCGACAGCCGCCCCTCCAGCAACGAGTTTTATTGACAACATGAAACTCGTTTGCGATATAGTGACCAAAATTGACACTACGGAGCTGTCAATTTTGGCAAACAAGCTGAGGAGTAATCCTCAAAACAGATTAATGGCCTTGCTCGAACACTCTAGTTTGGTGCAGGCCATCTCTAGGCTTTAAGCTTAAACCCTCACTGGGTAGGGCCAAGCCCCACTCCCTCAAGCTCGTCACGTACAACGCAGACGGGCTTATCAGACACATGGACGAAGTCCGCGATTTCGTAGTTGCACACGATATAGATATTCTTCTAATACAAGAATCCTTCTTAAAACCCCAATTTCGCAATCCCAATATCGCGAATTACAGTTTGATTAGAAATGACCGTCTGTCATCCAAAAAAGGCGGCACGCTCATTTACTACAAAAGAGCCCTCCTATGCTCCCCCCTTGATCCCCCAAAGCTCACTAACATGGAGGCTTCAGTCTGTCAGGTGGGTATGACCGGCCATCAGTCGATCATACTAGCATCAGTATACCTCAGTCCGACCAAACGGGTACTCGAAAGAGACGTCCGCACCCTCCTCGCACTAGGCGACTCTGTAATACTGGCTGGAGACTTCAACTCCAAACATGGCCAATGGAACTCTCGCCGAACCAACCGGAACGGCACAATACTCCAAGGCCTCAACGGCCTTCCAAACCTCGCTTTTGAGGTGATAGCCCCTAACGAGCCCACCAGATACCCGCCTAACGGGGATCCAAACAGAGCAGATGTGTTAGATATATACATTTTCAAAAATGTAGCTCTCCAGTTACGTTCCATAGAAGTCCTGCATGAATTAGACTCGGACCACCGTCCGGTTCTAATTCAGTTAGGGCAATCTACCTCCACAACCCCTCCCACGAAAACGATAATCGACTGGAGTAAATTAGGCGGGAAACTCCAGTCCCTAAACTCAGACCACCTAGATCAAATTCCTGACAAGATAGACTCCGTAGATAGTGCCAAGTTCGCTGTTACCCACCTTACGAAACATATAACAGACTCACTCGAGCGTTGCTCCAAGGAAGTCCCCGACGACCGCGGTCGTGGGAGACTGCCGGACGACCTGCGCGACCTACTTAGACGTAAACGTGCCGCCACTAGGGCCCATGACGCATACCCGACAGACGATAACCGGAGAACACTCCGGCGACTTCAAAGAGAGGTTAGAGAAAAACTCAGCCTCAACCGTCAGTCCGCCTGGGACAACAAACTCTCAGAGATCTCGCCGAGTCACCAGGCTTTCTGGAAACTGGCGAAATCCCTGAGAGGAGACCAGTGTGCAGCTACACCTCCATTGATACGTTTAAACCGTCCGGTCGCTTTTGACGACATCGATAAGGCTGAATGCTTGGCTGACAGTCTTGAGGGACAATGTTCAAATAACCCCAGTCATCCCAAACACGCCGAATTCCACTCGGAAGTGGAAATGGCGGCGGCTAGGATATCCGCGAAGGCTCCCGAAAGCGAGCCGCTCACTCCCACCACTGGAGAGGAAGTCCGTTCCATTATCCAAAACCTAAAGACCCGCAAGTCCCCAGGCCCCGACTCCATATCCAACAAAGCACTCAAGTGCCTCCCCGACCAACTCATAAACCTATTAGTATTGATTTTCAATGCCCTCCTGTTAGGTTGCTCCTTCCCCGACGAATGGAAGGAAGCAATAGTAATAGGTATTCGTAAACCGGGAAAACCCAGTAATCTCCCGAGCAGCTATCGACCCATCAGTCTGCTCAACAGCTTAGGGAAAGTCTACGAGCGAGTAATCCTCGCTAGACTCATAACGTTCATGGAGTCGATGAAGCTCATACCGGATGAGCAATTCGGCTTCCGCGCCAAACACACCGCGGTACAACAAGTACATCGACTTACCGAAGCCGTCCTAAATGGCTTCGGCAAAAAACGGTACACCGGTACTGTCTTCTTCGATGTCGCCAAAGCCTTCGACAAGGTGTGGCATGCGGGTCTGATATACAAACTCGCGAACCTAGGAATCCCCGATAGACTCGTTCTTATCATTCGCGATTACCTTACTAATCGCTCATTTAGATATCGTATTGATGGTGCGCTCTCCTCAAGACGTACCTTACGCGCCGGAGTCCCCCAAGGTTCGGTACTCGCACCGTTCCTCTACTCGCTCTATACGAGTGACATCCCACGATTCTCCACTAAAACTAGTGCAGTCACCCACTTAGCCATGTTTGCGGACGATACCGCAATCTATACCACCTGTAGAGATCCCATAACGATAAATGATAGGCTCCAAAGAGCAACCAACCAGCTCGGAAGCTGGTTCCGCCGGTGGAGAATCGAAATTAATCCCGATAAAAGCGCAGCAATGTTCTTTGCGAGATCTAGGAGAGCCATGGACTTCATCCGGACGCCTCCTAGAGTCTCTATTTACAACAAATACATAGATTGGCAAAAGGAAGTCAAATACTTAGGTGTCATCCTCCAACCGACCCTATCCTTTATCCGACACATCCGCGTTGTCCGTAACCGGGCAGCGTTCGCCATGGGACGCCTCTATCCGATACTGTGCAAGACAAGTAAACTGTCACTTCGCAACAAAGTGACACTTTACAAAACTTGCATCAGACCCATTATGACCTATGCGAGCGTCGCGTTCGCGCACGTTCCGAAATCACGACTGTGTCCGTTGCAGACACTTCAAAATCGATTCATGCGTACAGCCACTGGCTGTCCGTGGTTCGTGCGCAACGTGAACCTCCATAGAGATCTCGACCTACCCACGATAGCCGATCTTTTCAGACGATTCTCGACGACTTACTTCGAGAAAGCGTCCATCCACCCAAACCCCCTTATAATGGCCGCGTCCAACTATAAGGCGTTCAGGCACCCCAACAAGATTCACAGGCGCCCGAAGAGCGTCCTTAACGACCCCGACGATGCTATAACAGCATCCAACAAGATATACACACAACACGCACACAAACAGCGTCTTCGCCGGCGAAGACGAGGTGCGATATCTTTCAACACGGAAGGGAAACCCTACGGGATTTCTTTTCTGAGATCGACGGTCATTTGCAGATCCTATCGAAAGTTCTAGCGCAACCAAGCAAACTGTCTTATTTCCAACGGAGCGGTTTTCGCGCCTCGACACTGGAAACGAGGAAGTATGCCCAGACCCTGCGCAGGCAACTCGAGGCATATTTGGCCGACCATCCACCGGGGTCTCCGGTGCCTCGCCAGGAACGCGAGGACAGTGGAAGCCCCACGGCCAACCGTCCGGTGCCCATGAAGGCACAATTGCTCGCAGAAAAAAGAGACAGAGCCCACGAGTTTGCCTGCGGTGTGGGAGCGATGGCGAACGATATAGTGTCGAAAATTACACTCGGCAGGCCGGTGACGCGTCTCAACAAGGAGCTCGTCATCGACACCGCCCGCGCCATCAGCAGACAAACGTCGGAATTTGCTGAACAGCTGAAAGAGGAGCTGCAAGACGAGGCCTTTCTGGAGGAGTTTCACCCTGACCTAGTCGGCGCTGGTGAAAAGCGTAAGCAACCTGAGCTCGTCGACGCTGCCACCAACACAGACGCTGAGAGGTCTGAGACCCCTAAAGGGGAAACTATGGCGCGGGTCCGGGAGGAGATTGGAGGCCTTCGCGATGATATCGTGAGGACCCTTCAGTTTATTCCCGATATATGCGGAGTAGCGACCACAGAGGACCCCTCACCTCGAACAGGTGCACTGCCGGTCTCGTTCTCCACATTGCAAGAGCCTCTGGACCCTGTTGATAAGATCCCAGCTGTTCTACTACCTGAAAACATAAACGAGCTAAAACGGGCCTTGGCCGACTGCGTGAGTGAGAGCATTCAAAAAGAGATAGGCCTCATGAAAAGCGCTATCATTACTGAGGTCTCAGCGGCGGTTAGGCCTAGCTATGCTACGGTGACTGCTCAACATATCGCTCAGAATGATGAGAGGGTGCTCTCGCTCACGCGACTGGCCGGGACCCGTCAACTGGCCCCGGAAACCCTAAGAGAGTCGCCCGCGATATCCTCGGCGAAGCCCGCATTAATAGTGGAATCGGCTGAGGCAGGCAAGTCGCGAGAGGACATTATGACTACTTTTAAAAAGATCTGTAAGTTTAGGGATCGATCTTATGGGCCTGAGGGATTTAGGCTCGTCTCTCACAATAAGTTGAGGGTCGAATTTGGGACCTCCGAGCAACGCGACGATGCGATGAATGCTATTAATAGGTCAGGCAAGCTGTGCGCGCAACCAGCGCGTAAGTTTCGGCCAATGTTCATTTTAAAGGGGGTTTCTAAAGACGTTCCATACGACGAGCTCTTGGAAACCATCTTACGACAAAACCCTGATATAAGGATAGGGGAATGCGGGGAGGACTCACAGCTTAAACTTAAATTCCTTAGAAATAATCGGAACCCCATACTATACAATGCAGTGTTCGAAGCTCACCCGAAACTCTGGAGGTTCGCGATGGAGCAAGAGCGCCTTAGCGTGGACCACCAAAAAGTCCGGGTACACCAATTCACACCATTTATGCAATGTCATTCCTGCCTCCAATTTGGCCACACACAGCGTCATTGCAGGGGTGACCCTACGAATCGACCGTGCGCTTATTGCACTTGCACGGAGCACAGACTGGTAGATTGCCCTGAACGAGCCAGAAAGGCCAGCCCCCGCTGTTTTAACTGCGCCAGTAAGGCGGGCCAATTCAGATCCGACCTGGATACAAAATACACAGCGACATCAAATAGCTGCCCAACACTGCGAGCCATGAGAAAGCGTATCGAGGAAAGAATCGATTATGGGTTCTAGGCATGAAATAGGTGTACTACAGTGTAACCTGGATCATGCTCGGGACCGTTGGTCGGAATTTCTTTGCTTTTTCATGGCTGGCAGTTACGGGATCGCTCTGGTCGCAGAACCATACGTTGGGGCAAAAAAGGAAGTCAAGTCAGTTCCAGGAATTGACATTTATCAGTTTCCTGGCCCCCATAAGGTCAAGGCATGTATATTGGTCAAGACCGGATCTGTGTCGGCTATCGGGCTGACGCAGTTTTCAACTGCCAATCTGTGCGTCGTGCAGATCATGGTTGGAGGTCGCCGGATGTACCTTGCATCGGTTTATGTTGAGCCCACGGAGGATGTTTTAAGCACTCTCACCCGTGTGGAATCATTCGTGAGCCAGGTTGGGGATAGAAGTTGCATTGTTGGAGGCGATTTCAACGGTTGGCACACCGACTGGGGGAGTGTTAAAACGAACGGACGCGGCGCGGTCGTGCGAGACTTGGCATATGGCAGAGAGCTTGAAATCTGCAATCGCGGATATACGCCAACTTTCGAGACAGTCATACTTGGCGTGCGCCGTACATCCATTATCGATATCACATTTGCGTCCGCTAATGTAGTGCACTGGGTAACGGGCTGGCGCGTAAATCTGGACGCAAGTCCAACGAGTCAGCACAATGCCATCGAGTTCACCATAGTGGCGGACGTCGAGTTTGACAGTCCAGCAGACGGTGGGTCAACCTTTCTATATCATAGCGAGAGGGCACAGTGGACAACATTCAAGCAGTCACTTACACTACACATGTTCAACTCACACATCCTTGAGACGGACATACAGGACATGAACGTCGAGGAGCTGGAGACACACCTCAAGGAGATCACGAAAATCATACACATGGCGTGCAGTGAGTCTATGCCGACCAGATCCAAGGGCGGACGCCGCCAGGCTCCCTGGTGGACTGAAGCCTTGGAGTCCCGCAAAAGGGAGGTTATCAGTCTGCACAGAGAACTGCACGCTGCAAACAGACACGACACTTTAACAGATACACTCATTAACAGACATCGCGAAACAAAAATACTATACACACAAGAAATCAAGGCGGCCTCCTCAGCACATTTCAGAACCTTCTGCACTAAACAGAACAAGGAGACGGTATGGTCTCTGACCAACCGACTTCTTAAGGACTCAAACCCGAGGAAGCCCCCTGTCACAGTACGTGTCAATAACACTCACACAGCGGATGGAAAGGAGACGGCGCAAGCACTGCTCGACCACTTCTTCCCTGACGACACAGTCACTCACGACACACTTCCAAAACACACCGCACTTAGAGGCGACATGCATAACACTCCTGATACAGAAGACGATCCTCCATTCGCTGAGGAGGAGGTGATTGAAGTTCTTAGGGGCATGAATCATAAAAAAGCTCCCGGACTCGACAATCTTACGTCTGACATCTGCTATCAATTTGCGGTGCTTTACCCCAAACTGATGACAGATTTACTAATCAGATGCCTCGCACTCCACCACTTTCCCAGCGAGTGGAAGACAGCCCTCGTCAGTATCATCCCCAAACCCGGTAAAGAGGATTACTCCTCATTAGCGGCTCCCAGGTCCATAGGCCTCATACCGGTGTTTGGGAAACTCCTCGAAAAACTTTTCATTAAACGGATAGTATATACACTGTACAAAAACAAACAATATAATCCAGCGCAGTACGGGTTTAGGGAGCAGACAAGCACCGTGATGGCGATCGATGCGGCCCTAAGTAAAGTCAAGCGAGCCAAGGCAGGTAGGGAACTAGTCATCGGCGTATCCCTCGACATTGAAGCTGCCTTTAACAACGCCTGGTGGCCCGCTTTGCTGCAAAGGTTACGGTCCTCGGGATGCCCCCGCAACATATACGGGCTCGTGGCCGACTACCTGAATGCAAGATCTGTTACGATGGAATACGCCGGCGCGAGGGTCACTAAAACCATGACCAAAGGATGCATTCAGGGGTCGGCCTGCGGACCCGTGTTATGGAATATAATACTGGACGATCTCCTGAATACGCAGTTACCTAGGGGATGCCATTTGCAGGCGTTTGCCGACGACGTGCTCCTGATTACTCATGCGCGCCGTCTTTCCGATCTCCAGAGTCTGACCTCGGGTGCTCTGCGAACCATTGTCGAGTGGGGCAGAGGAGTTAAACTTACGTTTGGACCCTCTAAGACCAAAATTGTCGCCTTCACTGGCAGGGCACGGGGAGCACAGATCGAGATGGATGGACAACCACTCACCTTCGATCGAGAGTTCAGATATCTGGGGGTCGTAATAGACGACAAGCTGTTGTTCAACAGCCACGTTAGGTATGTGATTGGCAAGGCCGCGCGCATATTCAGTAGGCTTTGTCTGTTTTGCCGACCCACTTGGGGCGTCCACGCCGAGAACGTCCAGACTATATACCGGCAGGTCATCGAGCCAACGGTGACGTACGCTGCTGGAATATGGGGACACGTGGCGGGAAGGACGGGTATCAGAAAAAGGCTGCTGGGTCTGCAGCGCGGCTTTGCCATTAAAGCTATCAAGGGTTTTCACACCATATCAACCAACGCGGCAATCGCGTTGGCACAATTCACCCCACTGGACTTAAAAGTCCAGGAGGCACATGCAATCGAACACACCACACTCACACGGCGTGCGAGTTTTCTCCCTTCGGATATTCTGATGGAGACTCGCACTCCACCACACAAACTGTTACACCCGGCCACCAGAGTGACCATCAAGCACCAAACAATCAATCACACTGAACTTGAACATTTACACGTCACACAAAACACCACAGTCATTTACACGGACGGCAGTAAGCAGGAAAATGGAGCAGTGGGCGCGGCTTATGTGCTTTATGAAGGCTCCCGGATTCGGGAGACTAAAAAGTACAAGCTACACGACTGTTGCTCCTTATTCCAGGCTGAACTGCTTGCCATCAGGGAGGCTTGCTCTAGAGCAAGCTTTCTTTCTAAGACCAGAGACACGCACGCAAACTTCTGGATCATCAGCGACTCCAGGTCTGCCCTGGAGGCGCTGAGGGACAGAAGCAACACACACCCCTTGGTAGTACATACCCACCATATTGTACGCGCGGCTACATGCAACATCAGCTTCGCTTGGGTTAGAGCGCACGTTGGCATCGCCGGAAACGAAGCGGCAGATGCAGCTGCCAAATTAGGGACCGCATTGCACCGGTCGCCAGACTATATCTGCTTTCCGCGGAACCTCGCTAAGGCGCAGGCACGCCGCGAAGTCCATCGGGTTTGGCAGAATAGATACGGTAGCTCCGCACAGGGCGTCCGCACTCGGACCCTGCTGCCCATGCTGGAAGACATACACGAACTCTACACGCACACACCACACACATTTCAACTTACTCAGTTCATCACAGGACATGCATTCCACCGAGAGTACTTGAAGAGGTTCAAAATCGTCGAGTCCGATGTCTGTCCGTGTGACGATTACACGAAACAGACACTCGAGCACCTGGTTGCCGAGTGCCCCGCATTCGGCAAACAGAGGCTCGAGCATGAAAATCTCTGAGAGTACTTTCAGCTGGACCCATATAAACTCACCACATTAGTAGGGAAACACGTGGCTATTGAATCTTTCATAAGATTCACTAGCCACATCATAGATCACTTAAAACGATTCAACAACACTTAACACCTTTATACACAAAAACGATCCATCTCACAAATACATTACACTTTATCCCGTAAGTACAACACAAGTGACACAAACCTAACAAATCCACAACACTAACAAGAACTCCTCTCGCCCCGGCACCTTACAGCACAAACATTAATATTTGTCCACCCCCCCTCGGTATACTTAATAATATTAAGGCATCTTAACATAAGTAGTTATATAAGGATATAGTATATAAGTAATTGAATTAAGCGTGATTTTGCATGTATATATTTTGTTGTTTTCTGTTATACTCTTCTTTCTATATTGCTAAATTAATAAGTTTACGTCACCTATTTGTGTTAAATGTTTAATTATGAGACCCACTTGTGTTTGTTCTTTTAGCGGTAATTATAAGTTAGTAAAGTTAGTTTAAGATCTTTAGTTTTAGAATAGTGTAAAAAGTTAAGCAAACAGGCAGGGTGGCGGTGGACGTATCCAATCGCGGAAGCCACCACCCTTGACCTGGATGAGTTTGGCCAAATGGGGCGTTTCTCAGCAGTGGGCCGAATAAAAAAATACAGCGACCCACTTAAAATCGAAAAAAAAAAAAAAAAAAAAAATGCTAAGTGTATGAAGCAGGCAATATATTATGGAGTTCCGCAGAGTAACGCCTGCTTCTAAAAATCATTTATAGTTTTTTTAACTTCTGTAAAAATAGTACAGCTAAACTTAATTAGGGATAATGATTTTATAGAATCTTATAATAATTAACTAGTCTTTCGACATTGAACTGTATAATCTATATATAAAAGGTTATAGAAATAAAATATATTTTTTTTCAATACATATTTTTATTTATTACATAAAAACCGCCATCCAGGAAAACCTGACTTACCAGAGGCTTATCGGTTCACATCCAAGGTTGATTACCCAATGAGTTTATTACAAAAAACAGTATTTATCTAATAAATAAATAAATAAATAAATAAAAAATTTAACTTAGGTAATAAGTTTAAAATATATCAAACATATTTTTTTCGCAATTTTGATGGAAGAAAACATAGTTAACCTGATATTTTTCTATCTCCACACTTCACTCAGATCTTTTATAAAGGTTAAATGATAATAATGAATTAGTTATGGTAAAAAAAATATTTTAAATCAGGTAAAGAATAACACACCATTAGAACATTATTGAAATATTGTCACAATAAATGTCAATAATATTATTAAATATTTTATACAATTAAATATATTAGTAATCAATAATAAAAAAAGATGTCATCATTCTTGTTTAATCTATGATGTTATCTGCTTCATCATTAGGTTCATAATTACACTTATGTTTGTACATCTATGCATACAACCTGTATAGACTGTAAATTAAGTCTAATTTTTAGTAAAATAACTGGAAATATATGCTTCTTAGCTCCAAAGCACCTGTAACAAGTAAAGCAATTAATAATGAATAAATTCTTTGTATTTGAATGTTTATGTACTTAGGGAAAAAAACAGAAAAATAATAAGGTTCTCCATTTTAACATTTATTTACTGTAAAACTATCATTGTAATGATAGTTTTACATGAGTACATAGTCCATAAATCTGTATTATACATAAGCAGGTGTAATATATACATAAGTTAGGTAAATGGTTATTTTAATTTAACTGAGCCTTGAGATAATGGATTTTGAGGTCTCTTAACTTTGGAGAAAAACTTTGTCTTGGATTCAGCAGTCTTATGTCTATGCTATATCTGTTACAGTAAAGTATAATTATCATTGTATTTTCACTGACTTTATGAAATTGGATCCAACACTGGAGACAGTAAATAGGGCTTGCATGGGGATATGCACTGTCACACTTTCATATTCAGCAGGAAAATTGTTAAATTTAAATAAAAATATATATGGAACAATTAATGATTAACATTTTTTTATTATGACATTAATAGCTTATGGCTAATGATTTTAAATATAGGAAACAATATGCAACAACAAAAACTTACACTATACATATAAAAATGCCTTTAATTATGCATGAAGAGATTTACTTCTCAATGTTGAATTAATGAAAATGGTTAGTTAGTCAATCCAGGCCAACATGCCACAACATTCATGAATCACTATTGTGCATCACAGGCAGATTGAATATTAACAGAAAAATAGCTCTATTCTGAAGTCTTCACCAATATTTGAATCAATTAATTTGGTAATAATTACAAATTTTAATAACGATTTACCTTTTCTACTAATTAGCTCTTTTATATATTATATCTTGCTTGGGGATTGCATTAGAATATGTGTAGCATCAGTTGCTCCTTAAACTCGGGCAAAATGACAAATGTTATAGAAATCTTGCAGTGAATTACTACGCACATATACGTGCGTAGGCTATACTTGCATTTCTATTCCAGCGGAAACATCAGCTACTTTTCGGCTAGCTGATGATTTGGAGACCCCCATGTAGTCAGTTACTGACACTGGCATTGTACTCAAAACATAAAATCTCAATGTTAGTAAATCCTGACGCAGGATATACCAATGTTTCTGAAAAAAAAACCATGCCTTATTAATTATATTTTATTTAATTTACGTACAAAAACCATAGAATTTCATATAGTTAAGTAGCTACGTACCGTGTGGAGGTTACTTTTGATATTTTTTAATTTTGAATTCTTTTATTTGATGATTCAGCATTTTGGGGTAATTCATCGGGAATACTGTGTCTATCGGTCCCGAAGTGTCTTTTCGGTAGGTCGGTGGTATTTATAATTATAATTTTAAATCAAAAACTTCGAAAAGAAAAGAAAACTAGAAATAAGAAAATAATTTGAATGTGCTATCAACACTTCTATCGCTGCTAATTGACCGATAGACGATATACCTTATCTTTACTAATGTCATTTGACACAGACAGCTTTCAAAACGTTATTGGTACGAGATATGTCGCTATTTTCATAGAGAGGGCGATCCGCGGTCCTCCCGTCGACAGACAGCGTCGGACGATAGGATTCCCAGATCGTCGATAGTATATTGGGACGCGATACATTGACTTTTCTTACTCCGGTAAGCCAAAATTGGCGATAGATAGAGTATTGGGACCGGCCGTAAATAAGCATAGATTACTAACTATAAAATAGATGGTTGAGATTCATACATTTGCGCGAGCCTATTTTCGGTGGTATGGGGGGGTGCAAAGTAGCACTATAGCTACTTACATTCTCATTCATAAAAAACTATCTGCCTCTCACCCGTTTCATTCATAAAAACGGATTTAGTCTCAGCTCTGACTCTTTCTCACATATGAGTAGTAATATATATATAACGTATGACGTAAAATCGTAGTAAAATTAGTGATGTACTTACTTGGTGCGCTAAAACCGTAATTAGTGATGTCAAAAGATGATTATCGATTCGCACACCGCTCTTACCGATTTTTGGATAACCGCTTTTCCTGTTACATATTAATAATGATTTTTAAATATTAATAAAACAAAATATTTAAGGAACTTCTTTATTAAGACTTTTACTGCAATAAAAAAATATATATACAACAACCGTTTTGCATTTCTAAGTGCATGCTTCTTAAAAAAAAAACGTTTTTCTTAAACACGCTAAAAGTACAACTTCAAAAATTATTACTATTTTTAAATAGGAAACAGGAACAGCAAGCTGACTAAAAATTATCCAAACAGAGCTTTCACAGTCCTCAAACTATCTTGAAAATGTAGGAATTGTAATTTAAATTATTATATATTATTATTAAACAAAATTAATTTAAAATATTCACTCGAAAACAAATGTACAAGATTAGTATTTGAAACAATAGATGCTTTCGTTTTTACCGTTTAAGTATTTAGGAAAAAACATTATACTTAAAAGGAGTGTACTTGATGGTAAATTATAAATATTTCTTTTATATTTAAGCCTTTTTTAGATATATTAGTAGTAGTTTTATAGAATATTAGTGGTTTTTATCTCTATCTCTAACTATAATATTTTCCATCATATCAGTTAACACTTCGGATTTATACATATAAAGTAAGAATTAAATTGTGAAATTTTGCCATATTTAATGTGCCAATTGATATCAAGCTTTGCGATGAAAGAAAATATCATAAGGAACTATACTCCATGGGTTAAATATTTAACTAAATGTAAACATGTCAAAACAGGTACTTTATAGTAGGCATTATCTGCCTAGTATAAAGTATCTTTTTTATTACAACACATGATACTAATATTAAATGTTATTTATATTTCTTTCAAAGAATTTAAAATTATTGATAGTATTCGCACCACTTAATAAGGTTAAATATGGTATGATTGCTATCAATAATTTTACAAACTTTGAAAGAAATAAATAAGAATATTATGTAATATCCACTTTTAAGAACCCAAACATAAAGGTATTATAAAATTTTTAAAGAAAACGATTGACAATATTAAAGACACTAAAATACTACACATTTAAGCATCACAGAGTGAAACTCATAGAATATTGATATTATGTTACGTCGGCTAATCTAATGCAATTACTATTTTAGGTAGTTCACTTGGCTAATTTGTATCTGCTGAAATTCATTCAATTATATATTGCTGTTTTGCTATACTAAATATATAAATATTTAATTTTAGAAAATATCAATCAATTTAAGAAAATTACTTTTACAAATATTGGAGATATTCTTAGGACCACTGCAGTTGAATTTCAATTCCTTCATTTGTTAATAATATTATTGTAATGACATATTTGTCACTCCTGAATCACATGGTTTTGTTTGTTTACATCTTGTTACGTTTTTATACTTATGGAGTATGTATAGTAAAATACTAATATTGTTAAATATGAAAACTGTATCACTTTTTAAATGTTAATAATAGTAATATTAGTTAGTTACTTTTGCCTCATGTATCATAGATCTATAACTTGCGATAAAATTTTCCATTTCCATTATCGTTTTTCAAGTATCTGTAGTACTGTGAATTCTCCTTAACATTAATACAGCATTGTCTAACTCGCATTATGATAACGAATATGCAAAAAACTTGTACCGCTATTGCAGCACATGACCGATATATCAATATACTGAACCGGTAATATGATATGGCTTGGGTCTGGAAAATATTTCTGATGGAATACAAGGTACTATAACTATCAAACAATAATATTAACCAATAATGTTTTAAACAATGAAACCAAATTATGATCCGTTCTAGTGTGCTAGAGCCCCCTTATCCACAGATTTGAGAAAAAATCCATTGGGTCCTAGTTAAGAAGTTTCAAACTTCATAATGTTTGTCAATTATACTAATATGAATACTATTTTGAAGACACAACCTTTTCTAGAGTCTCTAGCATGAAAGCGGACTTTTACAGCCTTATTCCAAAATTCCGAATGGTTCAGGCGGCAAAATAAATTGTTAGTGAATAAAAGCATTCGCGCTGTGAAAATGTTATTACTAATGTCAATAAATGAGGCTAAATAATTATGATTAGACTGAAGCTCTTCATATATTTTCATCTGCATCATCGGGCTCGTGGACACTTCTCGGCGGAAGAGTTCGCAGCATATTTAACCTGTAATAAATAATTCTTAAATAATGTATAGATAGAACATTAGTTTGCAAAGGTACAATCTTGGCATTGATATCCCCTGAGTAGAATAGACCACCCTCATTTCTTACCTAGGTGTCGCGAAAACCGATTAAGGTAAGTACGTCGGGCAGGCGGCCGGTCGTAAGATACCAAATCATGTAATAACATGTTTAAAACATGTTGTGCCTACCCCATTTAGAGTGGGATAAGGGTAGGAGAATGATGCATTGACAAACAACAGAGATTTTAAATTTTAAAAATATGTTTTTAGCCTCTACTGGTCTTAAATAGTGTCTGGAAAATATTTTTTACGTGTCTATAACTTTGTCTACAGTTATATTTTAAGTATAGAATACCTAGAGACTATAATTATAAATAATATATTTTTTTTAATAATAAAATATAAGGGGTATCTTTGTGTTATGTTAAATATCTTTGATTTTGTACTGTTAGCAGTACCAGGCTAAAATATTATGCTTTCCAAATACTGAATTGTATGTGACAATTAAGAAGCATATGTGACAAAGTTCCAATGATCATCACTAATATGTCTTTTGAGCTATTCTTATATCACGCACTTTTTTGCATCACTATAATAGAGGAAAAATTGTACCAAACATTTTTTGTTATATCTCAAACGGATTAGGCAGTTAGCCCATTAGACATATAAGCTTCAGTTTTAAATGAAAGTGAAATAAACAGACTGACATACGTTACATCAAATATTTACTTGCCTTCATCTAGTCAAATCAATTGACCTTATCATGTGCTTCATCCCATAAAGCATCAACAGCATATAGCCCTTAGACGTCATCCCAATGAGTACTCTCTTTGGCAATGACCAGGTTCATCTGAAAATTATTGCAAAAATATTTTAATAAATATGGAACAAGCTGTGATAGCTCAGCGGTGAGGCCGTGCGACTCTGTAAAGACGATCATGGGTTTATACCCCGCGCAGGCACATGTCTAATTGACAATTGCAATTTATGACAAGCTTTTCGGTGAAGGAAAATATGGTAAGGGAATTCGCATACTTCTAGCGAATTCTAGGGATATGCGTAACCTACCAATCCGCATTGGAGCAACGCGATGGTAGGTCTTTGCTACAATACTTCTCTCCAAAAAACGGATAGAGGAAGCTTATGGTTCCCACTGCTGGGGTGGATAACAGGCCGTTACTTTAAACATACACATGCCAATTTTTGTGTTTACAAACAAAAATGATTTATATTTGAAACATTTTAACTCACTTGACGAATATCAGCCATTGTATCAGATATTAATGAATTCATTGCAAGAACAGTAGCACTGCCTTGACCAGACACAGTTACTCAGACAAAAAATCCAGTTGAAATGTGCATAACTAAATGGGATAGTATGTTAAAGTATCTTGAACAAATAACTTTCTGTTAAATAATTAAAGTATGTCTATAATCCATATTGTCTGTCGCAGAAAGAATAAAAACTATTCAGAAATAACCACGTAAAACATAGAATATAGCTGATATTGGGTATGACATATGATGTACAACACTTCAATAAAGCATACACAATAAATATTACTATAGAAGAAAAAGATTTATTTTTATTATTTTAGTTTTATTTTTACTTATACTTTAAAATTAAAAAATAAAACTTCCCAATATTATTACAGTTCAATAAAAACACTAAGGATATACTATAATGCTATATGCTTCGAGGTCCCTGCTTTCAATTCAATTCAATTTTCAATTAATGGCTTTCAGGAGTGCATTATTTGCACAGAATACTTCGCCAATGTCACGTAAGGTAGAGAACACACAAAGGAGATTGTACGGTGAACTAGAGAATAAAACTGAATTTTGATATATGTTACAAATAGTGGGAACTTTATGTTTTACCCGTCACCTAAAACAAATAGGACAACACAATATAAATATACGTATTATTTACATGTTACATGAAAATACTTATAATCAATATATATTTTTACAATTTTATTTTATTACACTTAATATATTTACATAAATATTTACAATAAGGACTAAACACAGACGTTAACAAACATTCAACATTTACGGGACGAGGGATTTTGGATGGGAGAATATCATATAAAGGATGAAGGAGCTTAGGACAAATCAAAAGGACATGGGATACAGTGCCTTCGTCTAAACCACACTCGCAGATCGAGTTGTCCCTAATCCGGAGCTTAGCTAGGTGTACAGGTGTGCATGAGTGACCAAGACGTAAGCGAGAGATTGTAGATGAAACCCATCTATCTGCATATCTCTGGAGAAAAAACCATGGACGTCTTGGGATGTCTGGTTGAAGAGCAGCGTAGTACTTACCCTTGGTAGTTTTTGAGGACTCGTAGAACGAGGTCCAGGATTTGTCTAGGTAAGTCTTCGCTAGCGAGCAAAGATCACTAGCTGTATTTTCGAAGTGTTCGAGCGTTCCATCTAGAACTGCATCTTTAGCACATGAGTCAGCAACCTCATTTCCAGGGATACCGGAATGGCTAGGAATCCAGACTAATAGGATGGATAATCCTTTTTGATAACAAGAGAACAAAATCTCCCTAATCTTCAAAACAATAGGAAATCTTGACTTACTACGAAATGGATTTTCTTTAATAGATAATAAACAACTAAGGGAGTCTGTCAAAATAACTGTCTGTTGTAGTTCATGGGAGTGTGCAAACAGGATTGCTTCTAACAAAGCAATGGCCTCTCCTGTAAACACGGAAGACTCTGGAGGGCATTTGAATTTCAACACAATTTTATACTTGGGGATCCAGCAGGCTGCCCCAACGCAGCTATCCGGAGATAGCTTTGATGCATCCGTATATATCAGGAGATGGTTCTGCCAATTGTGATGAACGTACCTTTGGAATTTCTGTTGTGTATCAGGTGCATACTTGGTTAAACCTAGATCTGTGATGATTATAGGATTGTATACAAGAGATTGAAAAGGAGTACAAAAGAGAGGATTGGATAAATAGCATAATAAAGGGTGGGGCAGGGAGGTGTATTTGAGGAAACTATTCAATATGACTGATCTTGAGTTCCTACAAACAGGCAAGTGAGATAGGAGGGATAATTTGTACCAGAGAGGATGAGAGGACAGCTGTAACGACTTACTAACATATCGATCACATAAATATTGATGACGGAGGGATAAAGGAGGATCAACACATTCAACTTGTAAGGCATTAGTGGGGGAAGATTTCATTGCGCCTAGAATAATTCTGAGGCATTTATATTGGATCTTATTTAATTTTTCAAATGCTAACTTATTAAAAGGTTCTAAGACAAACAGACAATAATCTAAATGGCTTCGAACTAGAGCGTTGAACAGTAATTTAAGAGAATAGGGGTGAGCTCCCCACCATACTCCTGCTATAGCACGAAGCACATTGATACCCTTTTCACACTTTTTTATAACATGATCGGTATGGGCTATTCCGTTCAATCTGTAATCAAGATAAATTCCTAGAAATTTTGCCTTATCTACAAGATTGATGAGTTGGTCTTCATAAGAAAACTGGAAACTAGGGATAGATTTTTTTTTAGTGAATACCACTGCCTGACACTTAGGAACGGACAAGGATAAACCATGGTCAGACAGCCATTGGCCTAGATAATACAAAGCAGAGTTTATTCGCTGAGATATGTCCTCTACACAGCAAGAACTATAGTAGAGAACAATATCATCAGCATATTGCAAGATATTACAGAAATTATTAACAGACAATTCGAGATCTTGGGTGTATATGCTGTATAGCAGAGGACTTAGGACAGAGCCTTGAGGGAGACCTTTCCAGACAAGTCTGGGTGGGAGAGATGTTGAGTGATGTTTCACCACAACGGATCTACAATACAGCAGATTACATAGGAAGTGCACAATCTTCGGCGGTATACTCAGCTTTTGCATTTTCTGCCTGAGCAACGGAAGAAGGACATTGTCGTATGCAGAAGCAATATCCAGGAAAACACCCACAAGGTACTCTCCTTTTGTAAAGGCTAATCGAATGTCTGTTGTAATTATGCTAAGACTGTCAGTTGTGCTAAAACCCTTCCGAAACCCAAATTGGGAGGAGGGAAGAATATTTCTACTTTCTACTATCCATTCCAAGCGGTTTTTAAGGAGGTGTTCCGAAATTTTTGCTAAAGTTGATGACAATGCTATGGGTCTATAGGAATTGGGATCAGATGGATTTTTGTGTGGTTTCAGGATAGGGATGATTATTTGGGATTTCCAAGCATCTGGCACTGTTCCAGTCTCAAAAATTTTATTGATTATGTTTAAGAAACAAAGTTTTGCTTTTTCTCTTAAATTTAGTAAAAATGAGTATGGAATGCCATCTTCTCCTGGTGTAGAGTCTTTCAATCCATCGAGTGCTACTTGCAACTCAGACATAGAGAAGGGAGCATCCATTACATCTGAACTTATACCTGATGTAAAATTAAGGAACATGTCATTATATGGAACCCAAGGAGGAGCCAATCTATCAGCAAAATCGTTAAGCCAGTTGGAGGAGTCATTGGAAGAAGGATCAATGTGGTTAAGAGATCGGCGAAATCTTTTAACTTTATTCCAAACCACTGAGGACGAGGATCGAGGAAGTAAAGATTCACAGAAACTAGTCCAACTTAGTCTTTTCTTTTTTTTGACCAGTTTTTTAACTTTAGCATCAATTCGTTGATAATTTAAAAAGTTTTGTTGAGACATACAAATAGAGTATGTCTCTTCTGCCAAAGATCTGAGTCGAAACAAATTACTGCATTCCTCATCCCACCAAGGAGGGGAAAGCATATGATTTTTTGGAGGGTGCTTTTTAGGGATATTGAGATCGGCCGAAGATATTAGAGAATTCAAAAAAATATTATAGTAAACCAAAATATTACTATTATCATCCAAACACGGAAGAGAGTCCATCTTGTTTTCAACGGATAAAGAGTAACCTGCCCAATTTGCTTTTTTGGTATTGTATTTTAGAATGGGGTCAGGATTAGGAAGAGGTAAGATTCTATTATTATGGGAAATAATGATAGGGAAGTGATCACTACCATAAGTGGATGGGAGGACTTTCCAAGATAATTGGGATGCAAGGTTGGGAGAACATAATGCAAGGTCAACAGCAGATTTAGGGTTCTGATTAGGATAAACTCTGCGTGTCGGAGAACCATCATTAATGATGCAAAGTTCTACATCATCAAGTATGTCCACAAGCACGGGAGCTAACCCATCACAGAAGTAACACCCCCACATAGTATGGTGAATGTTAAAATCCCCCATGACTATGATAGGGGTGGGCAGGGATGAAAGGATGGTTTTCAATTCAGGCATGATTGAGGAGGAAGGATGAGGTATGTACAGTGAGAGAAAAGAAATGTTCTGAGAACGGATAGCAACAGCATTAATCTGTTGACTGAAGGGAGGGAGGGGAATAGGGGAGAAGGGATAGGAGTTCTGGATAAAAAGGGCACAACCAGCATGCCCATCACTCCTGTCATCCCTCAAACAGGAAAAGCCTGGAACCCGAAACCGGGAACCTGGCCTTAGCCATGTTTCCGAGATGGCAACAATGGCAGGCTTATGCAAGTTAATGAGGGAAAGTAATTCATATTTTTTAGAACTTATACTTTTACAGTTCCATTGCAGAAATGTTGTTGGGGCCATTTTGAAGGATTTTAAAAAGTTGGGTAAGATTATGGGCAACGTTGGACGGTAAAGGAATTTCACTGCATGGGGCAACAATACTCAAAAGAAATTCCGAAAGAATTTCTAAAATTTTTCCCTGAGAGGGAGGAGAATCAGTGGGATTATTGTTGAATGCACAACCATTTGGAAGGGATGAAGAGCAATCACCAACAATGTCCTGGTGGGCACTCTTATCGTAACCTTTTCCCAATGGTGTACGAGGACGAGGAGAGCGGAAGACTGTCTGTCTATAGGATTTTGTTGTAGATTGGGATCGCAAAGGACTTTTTGGAGAAAAGATAGGTGGTGTGAACATTTCTTTTGCAATCTCAGCGTAGGAGCGTCGGACAGGAGGGAACTGAGTAGATGCTTCCATGTAAGATATACTATCTTGTGACATAACCATCTTAATTGATTGTTGCCTTGAAAACTCTGGGCACTCCTTATCAGTTGCAAAATGTTTCCCTGAGCAGTATAAACATGTTGACAACTCTTTGGTGACTTCACAAGAATTTCCTGAGTGGGGCTGAGCACATCTGTAGCACCTGGGTTTTGACCTACAATTAAGTTTGATATGGCCAAAGCGACAGCAGTCCTGGCACTGGATAGTAGGGAGTTTATATGATTCTACAGGTAAGGAAGTATGGTATGAGTATACCTTAGCAGGGAGCATTTGTCCTCTAAATGTAAGAGCAACCGACTGAGTCGGTACCCAAGATGCAACACCATCGCTTGTCACCTTCCTGTTTAATCTCCTTGCCTTAAGCACAATACCACAGCCAGAAGGAAGTTCCAAAGAATCGACAAATTCCTCCATCGACCAGTCCACCGGGACTCCTTTTACAAGACCCATTCTTGAGATATTGTAAGTGGGTATAATTGCTTTGTATTTAGTCAAATTTAGTAAGGGATTAACAATGAAGTCATTGGCAGATTCTGCAGATGTGAATTCAACTGTAACCTTATTCCTGCCGGCATTCTTGACTCCATCATTTACTATTGAACTAATCTTGTGTTTATGTAAAAACTGACCGAATGAAATAGCCCGTATAGTAGTTCCTGAGGCTGGGTCTGGGACGTCTCGGGAGATCTGTACGATGAAAGGACCTTTGTCGTCCTTCATGTAACTTAGGGGGCTCGCGGAAAACGACGGATGAATAAACATGGTTTGTATTGACGGGTTAGCCGAAGTAGGATCGACTATAGTCTTTTTTGTGACAGCCGAATCATTATCATTTTGTTGAACATCCACTTGTCTTTTACGAATCAAAGGTAACGTACCGCCCTTATCGGGAGGTTCGGGTGGAGGATCGCAATCCATATTCGAGCTTTCTTTGTTTTAATAATATATAGTTATAATATTATACAAAAACTTACCCTGTATACAGTTGTTAGTACAATAAATATATTAGTAATAATGTTAGTACAAGAAATGCCAACTATTTCTACTCTTAAAAACAATAAAAAGACCAAAAATACGCCGAAATCTCACTAACACGTGTGATCACTGACACATACGCTAGCAAAGTCCGGTCCCTGCTTTATACCTTGTAAACATATTAAATAGGCAATAGGTTGAGATATACAAATAAATATATATATAAATTGAAAAACACTAGCTTAAATTGTACTATATATTATAGAAAAAGAATATAGTACGAAAAATACTATATTTTTATCGCTAATTGCAATTGTCGTGCTTTTTTCATTAACTGTGAATGGAACGCACCCGCAGCACTGCATAGGGAATGTTTGAACGAAACTCATTCATGTATTTACGGGGCTTAGTTAGTTAGTAACTCTAACTCCGTGTCATTATCCAGCGAAAAGTAATAAAAAATAATCATGGAAAAATAAATAATGATTCAAAATAGATGTGTACTATTTTTTTTCCTGAATTTCCTAAAAGTACTATATTTTTTTGATTTAAAAAGAAAAATACTATTTTTCTTCAAAAAAAAAGGTGGCAACCCTGATCGCGCTCTTTTTGATTAAATAGGGGCAGCACTGTGCCGTTATTGTTTCCGGTGGGAGTCTTCCTGTTGATAAAACGTTTCAGTGACATTCAGTCGTAGTTCGTCATTCAAGAGAAGTGCATCTCGGAACGGGAATTGTTTTATTCCTATTATATCGTGTTCTTGTATATAGTGTGCGTTGACATCAGAAGTGTAAAAGTTTACTCGCATCGTGCCCGTTGTCCGTGCATCCTGATTTACGGCAATTATGGCTTTTTAAACTTACTCTTGTCTAATTTTAATTAAAAATCGTTTGTTGGTTCGTATATTTTTGCGTAAGTAAAAAGTGATTACAGTTATATATTACGTATAACGAACGTTTCTGGTAAGTCAGTACGTTTCAATTTTCTTCGTATTAAATAGTGCAAAAGTATAGTTTATTTGTTATTAAGTTTTGGATAACTACTCACATTTTATCCGAGAATGTTTGTTGAAATTCAAACATTTGAGTTGTTGAGTTTGAGATAGTGAATGTATATAGTGCTTGTGTATGGTGGAGGTTTGTGCATGTGTTTCTTACGAATCCTGCATGTATCAGGTATGATAACCGATTGTCCACTCTACATTTAGCGCTATATATATTTTCTATTTTACTTCATCGCCGATTATAGCAAAATAATTTTATTATTACTTTTGCACAATTACTCTGTTTTAATCATAGCTTAGGTAAATATAAACATTGTAATCTATAATATTTAATGACTAGCAGCGTCTGACTGCCCTCCTGTAAAAGCTGCAGGGCTTTTTCTTCTCATTTAACAGTATGGTTGAGGTGGACACTGCAGTGTTCTTTTTTCGCATACTGTGTAGGCGTTTTGTTGGTAATGTTCGTTTTCTGTATCGTCGAACATAAGCTTCAAAAGCGCGCTACTTTGTTAGACGTTTTATTAACGGGCTAGCCATTATAAAGGTGTCGTACTGATTTCTGAAAATGCGCAGTTTTAGTAATTCGTACGTCATTAACTTTTACATTTTTTTTTTGTAATGGTAATGTGTTGCGGTTGCCAAAGAGCCGGTATTTGGCACCTGCAATACATGTAAAACCTTAATTCTTTTCCCAGTCGCTTTTGGCTACTGATGTTTGAGTGCACGCTTACATCTGTGGCTGAAATTACGGGAATCTAACTTAGCTTCATAAATTCAGACTTCACTTGAGTATTAGTTACCTCAAATGCATTTTCTCAAATAACAGAGGTCGAAAGATGCGTACGACGTCTTCAGTCCTGTTCCTGGTGGTTGACGCTACTGTTCGGCCTGGCGCTGTTCGAGCGCTCGAGGCGACGGCGGAGCGACAGCAGCTGCGGCATAGCCGGAATAATTTTAAAAAATTAAAAAAATTAAAAATAACTTTTACTATTCAAATACAACCTCTTATGAAAGAGGTTGTATTTGAATCTATATGAATAGTTGTTCTATAATATAAAAAAAATGTTATCTGTGTCATTATGCATTGATTTGTTAAGAAAGAGTAAATGGGTTCACTTTTAGAAAAATTGCTTTTTATTATTATTGCATAAGTATGAAGGAGAAATATTGTTTGTTATTTAATTTCTGTTAGATATAAACAGTTGCACATTTTAAGTGATTTATAAATTACATAAATATTTACTTTCAGTCTTATAGAACAGTCTTTTAATATTGCTGTTATTCTTTCATTCATTACACATACTATTATATCTTTTATTAGCACTGTAAATGTAAAGATATCTCAAATCATAACTATAAATAACATCATGTGACAATCATATTAAAATAAAAAATTACTCTTAATCTTGGATGTGAGGATTCTTGAATCTGCAATTAATCAATCAATTGTTTAATCAATCGTAAATTTAAATTTTGCTTTTGCTTTTTAATTAAAAATCAACAATAGTGTTACATAAAGCAATATACCCTATATTGCTAATACCCCTATATTGTTAATAAACTTGCTCTCTTTTGCTATTTACTCCCTTTTCATCCGAGTCTCATTATTAAAAACTTGACAATCATTTTTAAAGTTCTAATATAATACAATGAAGTATACAACTTCAATTGAAAATACTTCTAAAAAAAATATTAAGTAGACCATTTAAGTTATGTCCAAATTATTCATAACTAAGATAGATACACACTTATGATCAATTAGAACAACTTCTAAAAAACTTTAACTTTAATGTTCCATTATTAATCATTTATTGCACTACAAGACACTAGAAGCTATATAAAATCGCAAGACATATATATAGCTAATTCATCAATCGAAATTAATGTACATATCATAATTTTTATATAACGATAACTAAGTCAAATAGGAAATAAAAATTATACTGCATGTTAAAGGTTTTAGGTTATCCATGCAAGGTTAGGTTATTATATTTAGAACTAGCGGCCTGCCCCTGCTTCGCACAGGTATAAAATATCCCATGTCAGTCTGTGTAAAAAAAATGATTAAAATCGATCGAGTAGTTTTGATTTATTCATTATAGCCCGGGGCCCGCAAGCGTTAAATTTGGGGAAAAACAATTTTCTTTCCCTATACCAAGAAGATTTCCTGCTATCTTTGGAATATCTAAATTCATATTTACTTTTACATTTTCCCTATGTATTTTATTTTTACAATTAATTACAGAATGTCTTTAAACAAACTCATGAAAGAGCGACATAGCTGCTAAAGTCAAAGTGTTAGGGCGAAGCGCGGCGTCCTCACGGCATTTTAAATCTATAATATCTCCAAAAATGTTCACTTAAATTACATGGTGTAAACGGCCATATTAATCTATATTAAATCAACTATTTATTTAAGGTACTTAATTGGATAAGGATTAATGCTGTATTGTATAAAAATTGCTTCAAAAATATGGCATAATTTTTCTTAAAAAGTAAATGACAAAAAATGCTATATAGTGGGTTATCCATAAGAGATAGACACATACCATCGCAGACTTTTCTCTAGACCTTTTCAAGATGTACAAATACTTAGTACATTATTTTGATAAATCTCGTAGGGTTTAGCCTGCGTTTGCAATGTAAGCGGAAAAAAATGTAATTATATACAGAAACCTCAAAAATTACAGTATTTCTCTACTCCGTATTGAATGTTATTATACATACAAACCTTCCTCTGGAATCACTCTATCAATTAAAAAAAACCGCATCAAAATCTTTAGCGTAGTTTTAAACTTTTATGCATACATAGGGATATAGGGACTTTGTTTTATAATATGTAGTGATGATGTAGTGATGTGAGAATGTAAATTTTAAGAAAGCTCTTACTATTATTGAGATGCACAAAATTCATTAAAACTCAACACTTACATTTATATAATGATTAAGTAAATCCTCTTCTTATTGTTTTATGACTGCACGTTTCTTCGTTGTTATATTTCTCATTTTAAGAAATATCTCAACAGCTACTGGTGAAATAAGACTTTAGACATTTAATTTGCTTCTAGTGATATTTGTTTCAAGAATTTTGCTAACTAAATTAAAACAAAATTATACATTTGAGTAAAAATTAAAGTACTAGTAGAATTTTACAACGAGAAATTTAAAAATTTAATACACCGCCCATTCATTAATAAAATCAACTTGTTGTCTTGTTATATGATAGACAGTCAAAATGAGAATGAGTGCGTAAAAATATGTATGTGGGGTGGAGCGAGATGCATCTGAGACTATTTTCATACGATTTATTCATAAATACATAAATGTGCAAGACGGATGCAAGATAGCATGTGCTGGTGCCTGTAGTAAAACCGCCTTTTTTTTTTTTTTCGAATATGACTAATGCTGTTAGCCCTAATGGCTTTGACAGCGTCACCGATAAGACAGGCGAGCGCAGAAGCATCGCCGAGAAGAAATGGATAATACAAGCGGGTACATTACAAGCACCCGCCCTACAGGGGGCGTCGCCTTAAGGGTGTCTCCTGCGAGACCGAACCTCGGCTTAAGGCGGCGCGTTTTTGGAGGGCTGCATCTAATAAATGACTTGGAAGAAGTCTGCGTCACGGCGGCCGCGGCAGAGGGCTGCGGCCGCTTGACACAAGCAAGCGGGGACCTCGTCTTCGCCGGCGAAGACGCTGTTTGTGTAAATGTAGTGTGTATATCTTGTTGGATGCTGTTATAGCATCGTCGGGGTCGTTAAGGACGCTCTTCGGGCGCCTGTGAATCTTATTGGGGTGCCTGAACACCTTATAGTTGGACGCGGCCACTATAAGGGGGTTTGGGTGGATGGACGCTTTCTCGAAGTAAGTCGTCGTGAATCGTCTGAAAAGATCGGCTATCGTGGGTAGGTCGAGATCTCTATGGAGGTTCACGTTGCGCACGAACCACGGACAGCCAGTGGCTGTACGCATGAATCGATTTTGAAGTGTCTGCAACGGACACAGTCGTGATTTCGGGACGTGCGCGAACGTGACGCTCGCATACGTCATGATGGGTCTGATGCAAGTTTTGTAAAGTGTCACTTTGTTGCGAAGTGACAGTTTACTTGCCTTGCACAGTATCGGATTGAGGCGTCCCAAGGCGAACGCTGCCCGGTTACGCACAACGCGGATGTGTCGGATGAAGGATAGGGTAGGTTCGAGGATGACACCTAAGTATTTGACTTCCTTTTGCCAATCTATGTATTTGTTGTAAATGGAGACTCTAGGGGGCGTCCGGATGAAGTCCATGGCTCTCCTAGATCTCGCAAAGAATATTGCTGCGCTTTTATCGGGATTTATTTCGATTCTCCACCGGCGGAACCAGCTTCCGAGCTGGTTGGTTGCTCTTTGGAGCCTATCATTTATCGTTATGGGATCTCTACAGGTAGTATAGATTGCGGTATCGTCCGCGAACATGGCTAAGTGGGTGACTGCACTAGTTTTAGTGGAGAATCGTGGGATGTCGCTCGTATAGAGCGAGTATAGGAACGGTGCGAGTACCGAACCTTGGGGGACTCCGGCGCGTAAGGTGCGTCTTGAGGAGAGCGCACCATCAATACGATATCTAAATGAGCGATTAGTAAGATAATCGCGAATTATAAGAACGAGTCTATCGGGGATTCCTAGGTTCGCGAGTTTGTATATTAAACCCGCATGCCATACCTTATCGAAGGGTAAAACCGCCCTGGTTATAGGTTATATATACGCTCCGCGTAATACTTTTTATGTGTTAGAATGGGACCGAGCTTAGAATTTTTCCGTTTTTATGAATGAAACGGGTGAGAGGCAGATACATTTGAATGAATGAGGACGATTTCTATAGTATGTATCTATACTTTCTATAGTACTTTTCCTCACCTCTCATTTAAAAGAAATTGGGTACACGCCATTGTATGAAACATACCCATCTATATTTTAGTTAGTAATCTATGATCACTATTATAGTGTATAACATTGATTACTAACCATAAAAGTGTATAATCTTAAATCTATGTAGTTAAGGTTAGTCTATGGTTGGCCTATGATAGACTTGCTTCCAAGGTATTCTTTATCCAAGCTTGCTATCGTAGACTATCAACTTCATATGCGCATGGTCTTATATAGTAGAGTTTTTATCATGGACGTAGTATAGTATAGTGTATTCTTTATCCAAGGTTTTTGTAGTATAATTTATACTACAATAACCTATAATCATTTATAGTTAGTAATCTATGCCTATAATAATAACCATAGATTATTATTTGATAATAACTATATTATATTTTATACCTTATACTATATTTACACCGTATTTTACTCTACACTATACTTTATTTTAGTATATGAATCTTTATATTAAAATATCAGACAAAGTTGCAAAATTTACAGTGTACTCATACAAAATATCAGCCTTAAATCATTTATATTTTATACTGCATATTTGGTCAAAGACCATTTGTCATTAGTTGTACTAGATCAGAAAAAAGCAAATTGATATCCAACATTTACCATGCCCCCAAAATGTTATATATATTTATTTTCGTCTATATGATATTATATGGTACCAATACGCCATGTGGTATCCGGCTGAATAGAATAGACCACCCTCATTTCTTGCCGAGTTGTCGTAAAAGGCGACTATGGGAAGTTGACTCGTTCTTACTAAGGTGTTGTAAAAACGAGTAACGTAAGCTGACGTCTGGCAGGCGGCCGTTCGTAAAATCGTAGCCAAATCATGTAGGTAACAATATGTTATGCCAAACCAACATGTTATGCCGAATCAACTTAGAGTGGGATAAGGGTAGGAGAATGTTTATTAGTATTTTATGGTGTAATCGTTCTGGTTTGGTGGGCACCGATGCTGTGTATAAGCGACTGCATAAGAATTTAACATATTCTGATTAGAGTGTGATAAGGGAAGGAAAATGATGATTATATTACAAAAATATATACTTAAAATATAACTTATCACGGTGGGTGTCAATGTCACGGTGGAGCGCTAATATCAGTCACGATGGGCTCCAATAACACGTTGGTGGGTGACAAAATAATGGGTTCGGTTTCCCGAAATAAAAGAAATAGTTTGGGCAGAACTTCGTATACTATGCGTTGACTAAAACAAAACTATTACACTACAAACATAAAACAGTGATTATAACTAACTTTAAACAACAATACCGAAACTTAACCGAAACGTTATACAAAATGAGACTAAAGACTTGTATCAACGCCTCCGCGCAGGCGTAGTCTGACTCGAATTCAAAGATGTCTCCGTGAGGCGGGAACGATTAAACAACTCTGTACTAATCTAAATAACGTGCGGGCTTCCCCGAAATACTTGGGTTGCTACAAACTTTAAATTTACAATATTTACGCACATACAATTAAATACCTAGCTACTATACCTATAAAAATATAAAAGATTATAATTTATAGTAGGAGAAGTCAGCAAAATACACCACGAGAAGATGGATTTGAAATATTAGTTGGAAGTCAGAGGTGAAATCGGCCTCATAACCACAAGTGAGGTTAAATATTTTAGTAAACAAAGAGGTGTATCGTTATATTAACGTATTGTAACAACCGCATATTGCTATAAAATACTATAGTGACTACTACTTAATATGTATGTACCTTATTTATTATTTAATAAAATAAAAATGGTACATACATAAAGTGGGTGTATATATTTTGTTTTTTGTCTTTGGTTAAGCGTCCACCATCCATTTTCATAAAATCAATTCTGACGTTTTTGTATGCAAGTTTAATCTATGAATTTAATGTGGTTTTACTAATTTTTATAGTTCGCCGATGAGAATCAATTTTAAAATATTTCTAAATTACTATCACAGTCTAATGATTCTAAAATCTTATGATTAAATGTATAATGTTCGACGATCCCAATAAGTCATTATGATATGGCAAGGTCTATTACAAAACATTAGTAATAATTCTAGTCTGTTTGTACTGGCCAGTTAGTATCATTTCGATGGTGTTCTTCATCAGGAAGTTACTGAATATCAGGTTCAAGTGGACATGGTTCGTGGTTAGTATAATCTATTTACATAAATAAACATTTACTAGCTTGCTGTGACAAATACATAAGAGAATACTTGGATAATAACGTTTACGAAAGATATTAATTATTAATATTTACAATGGTATTACTAGAATTTTAAATATTGTGCCAAATTCTGTAGCAAAGCCTTACTCCCCCATGTGCTCAGAGCGCGTCGGTAGACTTAGAGCTTACCTCAACTGAGTTATAATTAGTCGCCAAATTCAAACGGTGTGGAGCCGCTGCATTTAGTAATCTATCGAAAAATTCAAATGTGGATTCAAATCTGTTGGGATGAGATGGATTTAAAAGTTAATTTCTTTTACAAAACTAAGTTATATTTAATAGTTTAGTAATATTAATACAATGATTTTTAGACTGAAATAAAGGTAAAATATGTCTATCTATGTTTGAAAACGCAGTATTTTAAATGTCTACAACTAACAGTGTCATGACATTTTGATATTACTATTTAAATTTAAAAAAAAAACAAAAGAATATAGAAGTTACTGTAGATTTTTTAGAGGGTAATTAATGAGTTTAAAGCAAGTACAATATGATAGTAAAATATTTTTTACTATATTATGCATTTAATATAATTGTAACCATAATTCAAATAATAAGTTTCATGTCACATCATTACAATTTGTTTTCATAATATACATGTATGAAATCTTTTATCCCTTACAGTTAATAGTATAATGGCCACCCAAGAGGGTATAAAAACACCCCATCGCATTGAACTTTGTGAGAAGAAGGTTGTTAAACTAACTCGAAATTATAGAAAACGCAGGTAATCTATTAGTGTAGCATGTAATTCATAGCATACCATTAATTGATACCATAGTAGGTTGGTGTTTAAAGTTAATTTTATATATAGGATTATTGGTACTGCACCCATAAAGACTGAAAATGAAGAATTGAGCTTAGAACCTGCTGTCAAAGTAGAGGTGAAGACAAAGCCATTGAAAGTATCTAATGGTATATCAAACATGACAATTGGTAATACAGCCCGATCTAGAGCAGCAAGAGCTGCTGCTCGCTCAGCTGAAAGTCACAAGCTCACAGAATATTTCAAAGAAGAGCTTAAAGTTTCCAAAGTAGAACCAGCTCCATCACCAGTTCCATTGGAAAATAACACTCAAGCAGATATTTTATCAAAAGGAGATCTCCTTTCAAAACTAGAAGCCAAAGTAAATGTAAATGGTAATAGTAATCATAAGTTGACAGAGTATTTCCCAGTCAGGCGGAGTGTTAGAAAGACTTCTAAATGTGTTATGGCTGAAAAGATGAGAGACTTAGAGAAAGCAATAAGAGAACAAAGAGAAGATGGACTTCAGGTAACAAAAACATTATTTTATTTACTTGATTAGATATACACATGTAATCAGTCTCTAGATACTTAAGTGCAATGAATTGAGTCATCAAAATATACTATATATAAATATACTAAATCACTACATATTATAAAACAAAGTCCCTATATCCCTATGTACGCATAAAACTTTAAAACTACGCAAGAGATTTTAATGCGGTTTTTTTAATAGATAGAGTGATTCAAGAGGAAGGTTTGTATGTATAATAACATTCAATACGGAGTAGAGAAATACTGTAATTTTTGAGGTTTCTGTAAATAATTACATTTTTTTCCGCTTACATTGCAAACGCAGGCTAAACCCTACGAGATTTATCAAAATAATGTACTAAGTATTTGTACATCTTGAAAAGGTCTACAGAAAAGTCCACGATGGTATATGTCTATCTCTTATGGATAACCCACTATAGCATTTTTTGTCGTTTACTTTTTAAGAAAAATTATGCCATATTTTTGAAGCAATTTTTATACAATACAGCATTAATCCTTATCCAATTAAGTACCTTAAATAAATAGTTGATTTAATATAGATCAATATGGCCGTTTACAGCATGTAATTTAAGTGAAGATTTTCGGAGATATTACAGATTTAGAATGCCGTGAGGACGCCGCGCTTCGCCCTATAACACTTCGACTTTAGCAGCTATGTCGCTCTTTCAAGAGTTTGTTTAAATACATTCTGTAATGAATTGTAAAAATAAAATACATAGGGAAAATGTAAGAGTAAATAAGTAAAAATGTACTATACGAATTTAGATATTCCAAAGATAGCAGGAAATCTTCTTGGTATAGGGAAAGGAAATTGTTTTTCTCCAAATTTAACGCTTACGGGCCCCGGGCAGTAATGAATAAATCAAAACTACTCGATCGATTTTAATCATTTTTTTACACTGACTGACATGGGATATTTTATACCTGTGCGAAGCAGGGGCAGGCCACTAGTATTACATATTTTGATGATTCAATTCAGTAATTTAGTTATGTTATTATACCCTATGTCACCCAGTGAAAACAATGATTAAAATAGATCCAGTAGTTTGATTTATTCATTACTGCCTGTGGCCCGCATGCGTTAAATTTGGAGAAAAACAATTCCCCTCTTCCTATACCAAGAAGATTTCCTGCTATATCTAATATCTAAATTCATATACTACATATTAACATTTTTCCCAATGTATTTTATTTTTAAAATTAATTACAGAATGTCTTTGTATACAACATTCATAGCTTTACACAAGACAATACAAACATGTTTTCTTTAGAGGTTACTCTTAAAAGAACGACATTTAGTTGCGGGTCCGATCGCTGCTAAATTCGAAGTGCTCTAGGGCGCGGCCTCGCGGTAATTTAAATCTGTGATATCTTCGAAAATGTTTATTTAAATTACATGCTGTAAACGGTCATATTGATCTATATTAAATCAACAATGTATTTAAGGTACTTATTTGGATAAGGATTAATGCTGTATTGTATAAAAATTGCTTCGAAAATAAGGCATTATTTTTCGTAAAAAGTACATGCCAAAAAATGATATTTTGTGGGTTATCCATAAAAGATAGACTTATACCATCGCGGATTTTTCTGTAGACATTTTCAAGGTGTAAAAATACTTATTTATTTATTATTTATTTATAAAACTTTATTGCACATTCCACAAGAAAATAGAAAAACAGAAACAAAATAGGGATATCAAACATTTAAGGCGTGCAAAGGCTGCCTTATTGCTATAAGCAATCTCTTACAGGCAACCTTTATAGAGAAGTTATTCGCAGGAGCGTGGGAGGGTGCATAAACAATATTACTATATATACATATACTAAATACGAATATACTTAAATAATCAAAAATAAAAGTAAATAAATAAAGCATTGGAAATATACTACTTATATACAAATAAGATAAACATAATATAATAAATATACATACATAAACTACTAGATTGATATTATAGGTTATAAGGACAAATAATAATTATACAAGCGAGATTTAAAAATCATGAGTGACTCCGAATGACGAATATCACGAGGAAGTTTATTCCACAGCTTAACACATGTAGCTGTAAAGGAGTTAGCGTAGAATTGCGTGTGACAAGTTGGAGTTTTTAGCCTATTATCAGTATGTGATCGAAGGCTCAGGTGATGATCAGTGTTGGAGCCAAGGAAAGAGAAACGATGTTTGAGATAAGATGGAGTAAGAGGGTTATACAGAATAGAGTAGAGAAGGGAAAGCATATGTAAGTTACGGCGTTGCCTGATAGGGAGCCACTTCAACTGTGCCCGGTATTGAGACACGTGATCGTATTTACGTAAGCCAAAGATAAATCTGATACACATGTTCTGTAGACGTTCGAGCTTATTGAGCTGTTCTTCAGTTAGATCAGGATAGGCACAGTCTGCATAGTCTAATAAGGGAAGGAGAAGGGCATGAGCTAAGGATGTTTTTGTCTTGATTGGGAGGAAGTACTTCCACCGCCTCAAACACGACATCGTAGAAAATATTTTGCGACCTACCTCACTTATTTGTGGAATCCAGGAAAAGGAGCGATCAATTAATAATCCAAGGTTTTTGACAGACGGACTGTATTCAAGAATAGAATTATCGATAGTAATATTAGGTAAGGAATTTATGTCGATCTTATTGAGTTGTTTGGAGCCTCCTAAAATCGCGACTTGAGTTTTGTTTGCATTAATACAAAGGCCATAAGATATACTCCAGGCGGTTATTTTGCCAATTTCAGTATTCATTATATCAATGGCTTTGTTAATATCACAAGATGGTGCAGTGGTGTAGATCTGAAGATCATCAGCATAAAGATCATAAGAACAAGAGAGAAGATGAGTAACAGAATTGATATAAATGGAAAAGAGAAGAGGAGAGAGTACGCCACCTTGCGGCACGCCAGAAACGAGTGAAGTATAAGAGGATAATTTATTATTAGTCTTAACACATTGCTGGCGACCGTGTAAGTAGCTGTGAAACCACAGGATAGCATTGTTTGATACATTGATTGATTTCAAGATTGCAAGGAGTATATCAAAATCAAGTGTTAAAAGCATTGCTGAAATCCAGCAATGCAATAACACTGACAAGTCGACTATCCATTTTGTGTCTCACATCATCACAGACCTTAAGAAGGGCAGTGACAGTACTATGTCCTCTTCTGAAACCAGATTGGTAAGGGCTGAGGATATGATTTTGAGAGAGGGAGTCACTTAGTTGACAGAACACGATACGTTCTAAGACTTTGGAAAGATACGGGAGAATGGATATAGGTCTGAAGTGAGAGAGTGAAGAAGGGTTTTTTATTTTTGGAATAGCTACGACATGTGCTTTCTTCCAAATCAGTGGGAATTCGTTGGAAGTTAAGGAAAAATTAAGGATATGGGAAAGTACTGGTATAATATTATCAAGCAGTAAAAGCGTCATTTTCCTATTAATACCGTCACAACCAGCAGCATTCGATCTGATAGCTAATACATGCTTTCTAACTTCAGCAGGAGTAGTTGGAGTAAAAGAGAAAGGAGAATAAAGAGTAGGAGATAGTGAATTAAGATAGTTCATCGCTTGTTGTTTTCCCGTGCGTCAATAGAAATGACATCAGTAAAATGTTTATTAAGAGCTGAGAAGTAAAAAAAGAGCATCGAGGTGAAAATCAGAAGTAGTTCTGGAACGTTGCTTTCCGATGCCGAGCGTTTCAAAAAATTTCCAGATTGTAGTAGGAGTACTATGTTCAATGGAAGTGTGAATATATCTACGTTGCGCATCCCTACACACCTTACTGCAGTGATTGCGATGCTGCTTATATTTATTGTAATTTTCGTCGGTTGGCTTTATTTTGAATTTTGTTTTGGCTGCATTTCGTTTCGCCATTAACATCCTAATGGTAGGTATTAGCCAAGGAGCAGGTAAATTCTTTAATTTAGTAGGACGTAGAGGAGCGTGTTTGTCATATAGGTCTGTCAAAATAGAATTGAAAATTTCCAGTTTATCATTGATAGAATTAGCATTGAAAATGGCATCCCAGTCTATTGTGTTTAGGTCAAGCATAAAACGGGAATTATCGAAGTGTTTAAAACTGCGTCGCATAACCACTGTAGGTTTTACCTTAGGTGGGCGAATTTTGTATGATAGGTAAACAAGGTCATGATACGAAAAGGCATCAGCGGGGTACTGACCATAGGTGTTTACATGGTCACTAGAGGATGTGATCATGAGATCTAGTAGAGATGGTGCACAACCCGGAAAAAATGAGTAGCATTTGTAGGAAGAATATTTAGGTTGAGGCTATTAACTATGTTGCTAAGGCGTTTTGAACGAGCATCATTCTTAAGTAAACATGTATTAAAATCACCCATGATGATTGTATGATCCACTGTAGAAACATATTTCTCAAGAAGTTCTGCAAACTTTTGAAAGTAGTTGATATGTAGCGATGGGCTGTAGAATACACCAAGAAGTAATTTAAAACTGCCAAGTATTACTTCGATTAAAATGTGTTCTGAGGACTCTGAATACTGTGAAGGTGACATATTCAGTATGGTAAATGGGATATGGTTGCGGAGGTAAATAGCAACGCCACCACCGCCTTTGCCTGTTCGATCATTATGAATGAGATGGAAATTAGGTAGGGAGTAGGAAATAGAAGGTAAACAAGGTTTTAGGAAAGTTTCAGAAATAAGGATAGCGTGAATGTTATTGTTGTTGTCAAAAGAAGTAAGGAGGTCGGAGTAATGTGAAGGGATGTGTACTCTGTGCATTTATATGCACAACATTGAAATCTTTTACGTAGGTGGAGAAGGTAGAATCTAAAAGTGAGGAAAGAGGTAAGCTTAGGCTGTGGTTACTTGTATCCGTCAAAGAAGAAGCAGAGTGGTAGAGTGGTAGCTTAATTCGTCACTTGTACAAGGATTGTCGTTATTATTCATATTTTACTCAATATAAATATTAAATTTCACAAGATATATAAATATAATATATTAACTATCAAAATAGATGAGTACGTAATTTATAACTTGGTTACTTAGTTCATCATTTTGATAAATCTAGTAGGGTTCAGCCTGCGTTTGCAATATAAGCGGAAAAAAGTGTAATTATTTACGACATCACATTAGAAACCTCAAAAATTACAGTATTTCTCTACTCCATATGGCTTCCTCGGCAGAGGTCTACTAGTGCAGGGTCACCTTTCCAACATGGGAGCTCAATGATCATTTGTTTATCATTGCTACATTAGCTTCACAACAGGATTAGCCATATCAATAAAATTAGTACTTCTATGGAACTTCTCATTCCTGATTCGGAACTTATAGAATTATAGTATGGAATTTTTGTATAGTGGTAATGGAAGTGATGGTGTTTTGTCGTGCAGATGCTAACATACAGGGTTAGCATCTACACGAACAAAGAATAACAAATATAGATGTGCGAAAGGATTCGTTTTTCTACACTATATTTTTATACATATATTTTCTTAAACAAAAACAATTATAGCAAAATTATTTTTGTATTACATTTGAAAAAAATCTTTAAAGGTTTTAAATAAGTAATTTCTTATCAGGTCGCATATTTCAACGGTAAAGGTCGCGGCGTTATCGCAACTCGTTCGTTTTGTCGCGGACAGTTTGTGGTTGAGTACGCCGGCGAGTTAGTCGGTGTTGCTGAAGCGCGTGAAAGAGAACATATGTACGCCCAAGACCCTAATGCTGGCTGCTATATGTACTACTTCAGGCTTCAGGATCAACAATATTGGTAAGTTACATCATCATCGGAGATGTTAAATTCACCTATATCCCCATGACTTCATCTTCATGGAATATTCAAGGATTATAATAGTAATGTTATGATGTTGCTTAGTAACACTACTTATTTACTTTTTTACACTTGTGTTTAATCAATAGATTAATAATGCCATCTCTATAATAAAAATTATATATCTCTATAATACTATACAATTGAGGATTATTTTAGTGATATATCTTAACTCCAGTCAGCTAAGCACCAAGCAGTAACAATTAACTTGTAACCATCAATCAAATTGTTTTAATTTATTTTTTTGTTGAAAAGATTATCTTCCGAGTTTCTTGCTAGTTTTTCTCGGTAGGATTGAATTGGTAGGATCTCAGTGGTAGCTTCTTTAAACACATGTGACGATTCAAAAGTACTAAAAACAGTCCACTTGAATAAAGAATATTTTAAATTTATCTTTCACTGAGTCTTGTACATGAAGCCATTATGTGAAAATACTAATTATTTTCACCCACCAATTTTCAGTATTGATGCTACAGCTGAATCAGGTCGTCTAGGCCGGCTGGTGAATCACTCTAGAAACGGCAACCTTTCTACCAAAGCAGTGTGGGTAGATCGACCACGGCTTGTTTTACTGGCAGCACAAGACATTGCCCCAGGTGAAGAATTGACGTATGATTATGGAGACAGGTCTAAAGAGTCGCTTCGCCACCATCCCTGGCTTTTGCTTTGACCTGGGTAAGATTTTAACATTATAAAATAATACATTTCGTAAAGCGTCCATTTAAATACTTAATCGATTTAAATCTGATTGATCGAGTTTTAAATGACTGCCCGTTATTATCCTACTACTGAGCTTAGGTCTTTCTCTTAATTTTTGGAGAAAAGCCACCACCATGCTGCCCCAATGCGGATTGTTAGGTTGCACATATCCACAGAATTCTCTAGAGATGTAGCAGGTTTCCACACGATGTTTTCCTTCACCGAAAAGCATGAGATAAAGTGCAATTAACAATTAGACACCTGTTTAAATAGAAGAATACATTAGTGTGTGCCCAGGTTTTGAATTCGTTACCCCCTTGCAAAAATCACAAGGTCTCGCCGCTGGGCTACCACAGCTTAACGCCGAGTCTTAAATCATTTTTAATTCCATACATGGCATAGTACTTAACAACGAATGTGTATTTACAAATACATTTACTTGGTATTTTCTCCCTAATCTAGAATATGGCTTTGTTTATAAATGTGTCTTATAATGTGTATAGATCATTTATTGAGTTAACTATTGTAATATCGTGCTTGTTTAATTTTTTATTTCAGGAAATCTGATTAGACGGCTGACGATTATAATGGTTAAATAATTTAATAATAGCTTATAGGAAGTTGTTAAGGTTTTCTTATTTGAGTTGAGAAACTATATTTGTATAAGGACAAGTGGCCTATGCTAGTATGATACTTCGACAGGGTGGAAGTGAATAGGATAACTGCCTTATGCCACTATGTTAGGTAGTGAATTAATAGACAAAAGTGACATTGTGTTCACGAGATTTCTATAATGTTAAGGAATACTCGATTTTTGAGGGCTTGCATATATAATGTTAGCGACAGTATGACCTCAGAATGTATGACAAATTAGGAGATTATGTAATAAAATTGACACACTATATCTAACTTGAGGTTATTGGTTTTGTTTTGACGTCTTACTATACAATTATTATATTTAATGATTTCGATATAAAATAAATTAACTTAGAATATTAGCATTTTGTATAGTAAATGTAAGGTAAAGAATTCAAATTTTGGCAATATAACGTTTAGTTATTGTAAAAACTATATTTTGCTATCTTGTTTGTTGTATATTTTGAGGTTATCGTAGTTCTGGGCAGGAACAAAAATGATATCAGTATTTTCTAAATTGCACATTTCTTTTGTTAAGTAAAAATCTATATTAAAAAAACAGTAAAATCTCATGATTTGTGTTCTTTATTTTTTAATTATGTTTTGTAATATTATAAATAATTTATCACAGTACTTGTTAATGAACTTTGCATAATATTTATTTATTATTAAATTAATTTTATTTAAACGTCAAAATGAAAATCGAGACTTAGACATTGATATAAAAAACAAAAAATCTTTATATATATATTTGCTTACAATACACAATTTATGGTAGTACCAATCGTCTCCATTGTGCATATTACTGAGACTTTAAGATAACTAAAATCTGTTCTTTAAAAAAAAGTTCTTAGCAATACATAATTTTTTTGTTTTTTTTTTTTATTATATGGCAACACTTGGATGACGATATTCATCATTTTTTGATGCTTCGGCTGACTATAATTCACAGACAAAGCAGTTCTGTATAATTCATACAAAATTATAACAAAAATAGCTGCACATATACCCTACGGACTAAGGATTTTTGACCTTATGATACATATTTCCGTATAATTATAAACGATTGTTCTGTGAATCAGACTATGGGTTTTATTATTTTTAAGTGCGCAATAAAATACTTCATTTGTTACAAATTGTTGTTAATAAAACTGTATTGGTTTATAAACTAACTCCTACCAAGTCAAGACACAAACTCGAATAGTTTTCGTATTTATGTGTGATTATTTTAGAATTTAGTTATAGATAATTTTAAGTACTTTGATTTATGTACACACGAGGTTGTATGTTGCTCTCAAATCAAAAATTTGATTTAAATTTAATCATGTAACATGATGATTTTCTCATTGGCATAAAAATTTTCGAAACTCCCACCGTAAAAAAATTAAACAAACTTTATAAAGTAAAGTTGAAAACGAATGACGAATAATATAATATTTCCTAGAAAAATGAATAATCTAGCGTTTCAGATAATTCTCGATATTTTTAAGTAGATATTTAATGTAAAATTAAAAATTTACCGAGATAATTTAATCAAATATAAGATTTTAACGATTCAAAAATAGTCGAAAAATATCTTCCCAGTCTCTATAAATGTTTTTGAAAAATACTCTTGACATTTTTTTCAAAGAAATATCGTTGACATAAAAACGTAAACATTACTAAACATGCATACTAAAGTTTATATTCCAAATGAATCTTTATTTTGGCATAAAGTTTGAGACATTTTTCGTGGACAATTTGCAATAATGAACTAATGTACGCCAGGGTTCTACTGCAGGGCGTTGTACTGCATGGCAAACATGAAAATAATTCATCTCTTGTACATGATATCAATCATACATTGTTCACCTACATCGACAGAGATTTATTTCATATTTATTTATAGTGGATTAGTATTTACCATCATTATTTAGTACAAACTGAAGCGGCCAAGCTTGTCGCAACGACCGATACTTTGACGGCAAGGCGCTGATTATTTTTGCTTTGATAGCAGTTTCACTAATATTTTCACCACAATCCCTTAACTGTTGAGCCAAATTTTCAACTTTAGAAATATGCTGTGCCATATTATCTGAAGGAGTCATTTTATACTGATAGAACCTTTCTTGAATTAACATCTTGTTAATTTCAGATTTTTGCTCATAAATCGAGTCAAGTTTTTCCATGATCTGCACAGCATTATCACAGATTTCTATCAGGGCAATTTGCCTATAGTCCATTGCTGAGGTAATAATGAACATAGATAATCCACCATTTTTAAATCATTCAGCAGCATCGTACTCTGGTTTTAAAACAGATATATCAATACCATGTGCTCTCAAAGCACATTTAATCTGGAACTTCCACTGACGAAAATTATTTCCGTCAAATCGTATCATGTTCAATCTGATACCGGCGCCATCCATATTTTAGTAATTCTACGATACCGAAGTTATTCTTTCAAAACTATACCTAATTACTCCAATTAACTGCTCTTTACAATTTAATCGATATTCTGGGCCCATAACCTGTTAGCGCTAATAAATTATAAGACAATATAAAGATAAAATTGCAAGAAATTCTATAAGCTTTCGTAATCGGTAATTCGAATGACATAAAAAAATATTTAAATATGATTCTATAGGAACAAAACATTTTTCTTCTTAAAACTAAATAAGGTTGTAAGGTAATTTATTTGCTTGTATTAAAATTAATAATTCAATAGGGTATATAAAATATATAGTTTGTCACTCAGTGAAAAAAATGATTAAAATCGATCCAGTAGTTTTGATTTATTCATTACTGCCCGTGGCCCACACGCGTTAAATTTGGAGAAAAACAATTCCCCTCTTCCTATACCAAGAAGATTTCCTGCTATATCTAAATTCATATACTACATATTTATTTTTACATTTTTCCCTATGTATTTTATTTTTAAAATTAATTACAGAATGTCTTTATATGTATATAACATTCATTGCTTTCTTATCATTATTAGACAATACAAACATGTTTTCTTTAGAGGTTACTCTTGAAAGAGCGACATTTAGTTGCGGGTCCGATCGCTGCTAAATTCGAAGTGCTCTAGGGCGAAGCGCGGCCTCGCGGTAATTTAAATCTGTGATATCTTCGAAAATGTTTATTCAAATTACATGCTGTAAACGGTCATATTGATTCTATATTAAATCAACAATGTATTTAAGGTTCTTATTTGGATAAGGATTAATGCTGTATTGTATAAAAATTGCTTCGAAAATAAGGCATTATTTTTCGTAAAAAGTAAATGCCAAAAAATGATATTTTGTGGGTTATCCATAAAAGATAGACATATACCATCGCGGACTTTTCTGTAGACCTTTTCAAGGTGTACAAATACTTAGTACATCATTTTGATAAATCTCTTAGCCTGCGTTTGCAATGTAAGCGAAAAAAAATGTAATTATTTACGATATTTGTTAGAAACCTCAAAAATTACAGTATTTCTCTACTCCATATTGAATTGTTTTATACATATAAACCTTTCTCTTAAAACACTATCTATTAAAAAAACCGCATTAAAATCTGTTGCGTAGTTTTAAAGAAATAAGCATACATAGGGATATATGGACAAACAAAGAATGTGACTTTGTTTTATACTATGTTGTGATAATGTCTACAAACACTAAATAAAACCAGTTTTTAGAGTTGCAGAAATTTGTTTTCTTAAATACCTGTCCTAAAATATGAATTTTAAAACTTGTTGCCAAATGCTCAAATCAGCAAACGGGACGACAGATGATTTCGAATTTTAACATTCGGTGGTTTTTCTTTGGTAGGTCTAGTATATTCGAATGCCCAGTAACTGACTATTGAATATGGTTGAATCTGTCTCATAGATGTGCCCTCAGATGCCGCAAGATGACAGGTGTGCGGAATTGCACTAATTTTTTGCATTAATATGTGCTGGCGGATAGGCAATCTTTTTCTCCCCTTGCAATATATAAAGCTTCTGGCACTTCATTTTTAAACCCTAGAGTGAAAGAAACTTTCAGTACATTTATGCGATGTATTAGCTATATTTAATAAGCATATGTGATAGAGGCTGCTACTCTATAACTAAGTTCATGCGTCCCCAGACTATGAATGACACGGCAGGCTATAAATGTAATAAATAGGATAAATGTTAATTAATGTATTTTAACTTCGTATTACTTGTTTTACGGCTTTATAATTATTAGCTTTATATATTTTATTTGCTTACTTTATAGACTGGGAACGCATAGAAAAATATTTAGGTTAAAAAACAATTTTTAAATAATATTATTTAAGATATAATATAAATGCTATAACCGTTTGTGTAAGTGGCCACCAAATTATCGTATTAAGTGTTAATGCAAAGACAATTTTGGTTTGCCAGTCGTTAATACGGTTTGCTACTTACAGGTTTTTGTTATAATTGTTATTAAAGAATAATTAAAAAGTAGTAAAACAAAAAGTTTAAGGAAATAAACAAAATTTATTTTCCCCACCATTCTTGATAAAAAAAAGAGAAATTTAAGCCAAAACTTAACGACTAATAGACCTTTAGGTTTGTATGTTTAAGAAATCCATAGGCAAATTGTTTAAGTACATTTTAATACAGTGACATTAATTAAGTAACAACGATCAGATTAAGTTACGTATATTTAGTTCAGTTTCATGATTTAAACTTTAATTTTAAGCCTTTTACAAAGATTTTTTCCGAATATGGTTTAATCTAGCAACTATTCAAAAGAATAATAGATAATATATTTTAATAATGGTAAATGTAAAAACAATGTTAAAGAAATAAGTTAATTGGCGAATATGTTTTTTTGTGCGGCATAATTCATTTGCCAGAAATCATCAGACGTGTCAAAAAGATTAAATTGCAAATTTATTCATTATTCCGTTGATTTGTCGTTTATTAAAAATATTTCTGTATATATGTGACAACTTCATATATTTGTTTAACGGTTCACGGTTTTTAATTTGAAACAATTATCACAATTTTTTACTAGTTATAGAATAAAAGAGCAATAATATTGACTACCTAAGTATATATAGTTAAATAAATAAATAGTACTAATTTACTTTAGTATCAAGTCGATACCTATATGGTTAAGACCTTGATATGTACGAATAATGTTGCTGGTTTATAAGAATCTTTTGTTTATTGGATGTAAATAGTCTCTCTGAAATGGAAGTTTAACAGAGAATATGCCTTCCTTTGATATGATTATATTGTTACTAATGTTTTAATGTTTTGCACTGTAACAATTATACTTTTGTCATAGCATAATAGTTACAATTGTTATTTGATATTGCTAATTATTTTTGCAAAAACAATATATGAAAAATAACAAATTTAACCCATTTTCATAACATATCAATATATTACTTACCGTACTTACTTATACCGATACGCTTAAATGTTATTGGATGGTTTTTTTAGCTTATCAATTTATGTAACCTTCATTTGATTAAATGAAGTTTCTTATTGCTTTTGCATATTGAAATATCTCTAAGATATGTTATTTATTTGTCTATTGCTTGCATGCACTGAATAAATTGAAATTAATTTTGTAATGTTTATGTTCATTGTTTTTATATAATTTAAGCCTAATATTTTGGTTCAAACTTAATTTCAGATACAACGTAAGCGATTGAAAGCCTGTATGTATTATTTATAATATTAAATAGTAGTATGGTGGGCAGAAATTATTTCCATGGTTTACACATAGTTCAGTTTATGTAAGACTTTGACCCTTAATGAGTAATTATTGCTGATTGTAATGAAAAATAGAGTCTTTAAAAGTATCACAGCTATAGTCCTATAAGATTCACAAAAGGTTTATAATTGTACATTTTCCAAAATAACGAATTGGGTTCTTTTGTTACAGTTTTACCTTTTATTCCAAATGAAAAATTATAATATTTCTAACAGTCTTTATTTACTAAAAGACTATTGCAATATATAAAACAAATATATATTTTCCTAATAGCAAATCACTTAAAAGAGATTGACTAAAAGACGTAGTGAATGAGTTAGTAAATAAAAATAATGATTTGACATATGTAATGTGTTTTATTTATTACATAAATACAATTATAAAAAAATAACACGGGAGAATATAGCCATTATTGAATTCCATAGAGTATAAAAGATTTTGTTTATAGGATATTTTCTAGATAACTTTATGAATTGAGGTTAAGGAATCAAATAATTTTGAATATGAAATACACTTTCCAGATTTATAAATTATTCCATGAAATTATGCAACAGCAACATTATGATGCATCTTCAAGTAATACAGTTGCGCTTGGGACTCCAGTTCTTGAAGCGATCTCACCACCGGCGCCATTTGCGTTACATGATCCTGTAACATCTTACTTTACTAAACGTAAACACCACCCATACTAAATTAAAATCTACTGTACGGATATTTATACGGTTTTCAAAGATAGGTCGAGTTCTATTCTTGATTTGACAACAGACAAATTTATGTACAGTAGCTCTTTATTCGCGGAGTATACGTTCCGTAAATACGCCGCGAATACAGAAACCGTGATTATGGAATGGTAATTTATACAGGGGATAGGTTCCTAAGCGAAGAAATAAAAAGGCAAAACATAAAAATCATTTTAAAATAAAATAAGTTTTTGACTTTACATTTTATCTATCATTTTATCTTCAGATTTAGGCAATGTTTTAAAAAATTTTGTAATGTTTTGAGTAATAAGTTTGTTTATCTAAATATTCTGTTTATTTACAACAACGCCGACCGCGGCGGATGCGGCTCACCTCAAAAGAACCGCCAAACGAAGCAAACAACGCCGATTGCTAAACCTATTAATATAGTTTTTTTTTACATTTTTTTTTGATAATTTACCTGATAACCAGAACCAGTTTGCTTTCTCTTCTGACCATATACAACCTTGCCGTCGAATTCGTTGCATGGAACTTTCATATCGGTCTCTACTTGTTGTATTGTAATGTTCAAGTGGTCTTCGATATCGGCGAGATACTAAAGAGAAATTAATACATTTACATAACGTCAATAGGAATAAAATCCATCATTACTTATGTGAATAAGCGATCCAAGCATTACTTGTGTGAATATAATTAACACTTTATTATAGTGTGAATATAATAAAGTGTTGCTAGTCCATCTAAACTAATTTATCCATTTATTATTTCCTATTAATTAATATTTCAATCAATTTATATAAAGAAAAGAGTATTAGGTGCTGAGTTTCTTAATGTTTGACGATACTATAATAAACGTCATATGTTACTTTTTTTTTTAAAGAATTTTAAGATGATATACCACATACAATTGGTTAAGGTCATTATAGTACACACAGAAAGACAAGACTTTCGCATTTATAGTAATAGTATCGATTCAAGTTACTTATTATAACTTTTCAAATTACTAATTGATATGGTAAGTTGTAATTACCTGTGGCTCATTGTACCACACACAACAGCCTTTAGGTCTATCATCGATTAGGTTGGTGTTCCAGCAGTTGCGGCCGCGGGACGAGCACCACTCCCCGTGGTACCACACCTGTTACACCAACCATTAAGAATGATTAAATAAAGAACACAATGTATATTATGGCATATATTATTTCCTCTACTTCAACATGATCTACAATGAATAAATTCATCATCCTCCTGCCCTTATCCCACTCTAAGTGGGGTCGGCACAACATGTTACAAACATGTTGTCATATGATTTGTCACTTAGAGCCATGTCTAGAAAGCACAGTCTTACTATGGTATTAAAACTTATCGCTAATGGGCTGTCATAGTGATACAACTCAAAAATTATGCTTTAAGAAAAATGGGTTTTAAGTTTCATCACTAGGGAAAATGCTTAATAATGCTTTAACAAGCAGTTGAAATTAATGTGTATTTTAACATTGAAACATATTCTTAATTTAAAACACGTGTTTTTGGAGTTGTGCCACTATTGCAGCCCATAAGCGTTATAATGTATATGTGTCGCGTTATGGTACATTAATGGTAATCACCATTTCTAAAAAATTGCCACATTGAAACTTTCCAGATTTGTTGTTGTGTCATTTGTTTCTGTGAATGGCAAATCACGGCTTTATGACTGGCATAAGATTGTTATAAACCAAATTATCATTTACTGGGTGAAATTTTTACAACATTTGTCAGCATAAATAATATTAACATGTAATTAAATAAATATAAAACGTGTAAAAAAGTCGTAACTACGTTCTTTATATAATTAAATAGATAGGTGAACCTTTTCGGGAACAGTCGAGACGAGACTGATGGCTAGACCCATACGTTCAGCGCGACCCACGCGGCCAATACGATGGACATAATTGGACTTCTCATCTGGTAGTGTGATGTTGATCACTGAAATATTATATATTGTATAAGTTGGTATAAAAAAATCTACAAAACTATTAAGTTATTAATTTTCTGTGTCGAAATACAGGGTAGTAATGACCATACGATATTAATTTTAATTCTAGGTACCTACACATCTCAGCACAAAAATCAAATTAGAAAAGTCAGTCAGTTCAGTGAAGTATTTTAACCACAAGTACTATTTTTTTCATCATGAGATCAATGATCGTACCCTAACATTCTAAGCTTGACTTAGAAACAAAATATGGTAAACTAACAGGTGGGAGTGAGACAAAGCTATAATGTTGTTTTCTTCTTTTTTGAATAAGTGCTCCAGGAAAATCTACTATTACTATCAAAGACCAATTAAAACATATTTATTTTGTTCGAAAATACATTTTTTTAAAACAATAGTTAAGAAAATTTAATTAAGCCAAAATATTCAGTGTATTAAGTGATCAGTGGATTTATTTCAAATCCATAAATCTCTTTTTCGGCCCTCTTCTAGATACAGAATTTATTATAAAACTATTTACAATTCATTTATAAAAGTAAATAGCACTCACTAAACGGTAACCCCGATATGTCAATTCCCCTGGCGGCCACATCAGTACAGATAAGGAACTTGGCCTGTTTCTGTTTGAACTTCTCTAGATTGGATTTCCTCTCAGCCGGCTTGCGGTCCCCGTGCAAACAAACACAGGAAAACTCGTTGCCAAATGATTTTAAATAGCGTTCCATATTGTCACAGTCAAGCTTAGTACGACAGAATATAATCGCTCTGTAATCAAATATTAAAACGTAAATTAACTGGTTATATATCACAGCTGGATAAAAGCCCCTTCTTTTCCTTGAATAAAGAGCTCAAACTTAAAGAAAATGTTTACATAATTATAAACTGTATAAATTATTTAGGTCGTATAAATTATTTTTTGTTATAGATGTCTTTCAAGAACACAAATGCCAGTGGTACGGCCAACACAGCTTTAAAAAAAAAATTATATCAAACTAATGGTACCCGTCTATGTTTGAGCCAACTCAATAATTAAGATGTACTTTTTTTTCATTTAACGAAATTTTCATTGATACTGGTCCAGCGAATAGCCGTGAAAGTGAAGAAAAAAACATACTTTCCAATTTATAATAATAGTATGGCATTCAAAGAATGAGATTCAGTTTATACCAAATACAGCTAGATATGACATAAAAAAACTTGTCGAGATTTTTCAACATGTATAATTTTTTTTTCTTTAATATGTTTCATGATAAAAATAAATTTACCTGTCCATTTTATGTTCCCGGATTGCTCGCACGCAATACTCTCCTTTAAGAATCTTGACTGCCTCAGATAGAGTTTCCGGTGTAGTGTTACCACTGCGGATGTTGTCTTTGGCGTGTACACTATCAGTAGTTATTTGCCTATAAAGGTTTAATATATAATATATTAAAATATTTACAAAAAAATATTATATTAACAAAAAAAAACAAACAAAAACAGAAGATAAAGAGTGAAAAATAATACACGAATATGTGAATCAGAAATCACAGCCAAACGTGTTAAGTGTAACACAACGTAAACACTTAATACTTTTGTTTGTAACGTTAAACAACTAACGTTCAAAGTTCGACAAAAAATATAAATATAATATAGGTTGGAGCCTAATAGTACACAACCCATTTACGATATAATAATAGCCCGATGTTTTAATTTATACTGTTATTTTACGTTGTGCCATATAGTAGAACAGACCACCCTCATTCCTTACAGAGGTGTCGTAATAGGCGACAAAGTAAGTCGACCCGCGCTGTGGTATCCGGCAGAGTAGAACAGACCACCCTCTTTCTTACCGAGGTGTCGTAAAATACGACTAAAGTAAGTTGAAGTCAGGCAGGCGGTTTGTCGTAAAATACGCAACCAAATCATGTGACAACACGTTTAACATATTGTGCCGACCCCGCTTAGGCAGGAGGAGGATGATGACTATGTTATTTTCCTATACCTTCTTAAATTTTCCCAACTGCGGTCCTTTTGTGGGTCAACATTGACTACGACATGATGTACAGTCTCGGGCACCGCATCCTCTCCTTTCAGGTCTACCCATGTCGGGAAATGCATTAGCTTTTCCTAATAAATGATACACATATTTATTACAGTAGGCATTGTTTGAACAACTATGGGACACTACAGACCCGATCATCTGTCTCCAAAGTAACTCCAAAGTTACTACGTACTATGGGTAACAGACAAATGGTTATCCTAAGTAAATATCAGTCATTACAGTACAAGAAAAAAATGGCCCTTAATAACACCACACTGGTTCAATGCAGATTGGGAAGTACCATATATAACAAAAATTCAGTGAAATTCTGATATTGCTTCCTTCATTGACAGTTTTAAAATAAATTGCTAATATTTTTAAAGAAAACCTTTGTTAATGATCATGTTCACTAACCTATCTATATCCTACCGATGGTAGTTTGATTAAAATTCAAATTCAAATAAAAATCTATATTTATAGAAATTACCGCCATTTTCTTCACTTCAAACGCATGCAACGTCGCGGAACACACAACCATTTGCAAACGTCGTCCATCCGATGTGATTTTAGGTATTTGTCTATGTAGTCTCTCAATCAATTCTCCACAGCCAGCTTTAAGCAGACCGTCGGCTTCGTCGAGCACGAAGAATCGACAATGTGTGAGGGCTAAATAACCTGGAATATTTTTAAGGGTCAGCTATATAAATTATGTATAAATGTATAAATGTTGTATATGCTTATATCTAATTATATACAGTTGTAAAATTTACTTCTGCATAACAGATAGTTAAATCTAGTCAAAACTTCTATTTAACAAATTGTCTCTTCAGTTGTGAACTGAACACACTATACACTAGATAACTAGATCAATAGAATAAAGAGATAAATAAAATATAAATAGACAAAATAATACAGCACAGTATAAAAATTGGAAAAATAATATCTAAGCAGTGATATCACCCACCTCCTTGAATAAGGTCTTCTAATCTGCCAGGAGTACCAACAACAATATCCACACCAGCATTCAACTGATTAATCTGATCTTTAACATTAATTCCTCCAACCACAAGCAGTTCTTGCACCTTTGGGTTATCCAAATGTTTCTTAAACATTGTTATTTGTGTACAAGTTTGTTCTGCTAGTTCTCTTGAGGGCTATAATATGAAATACATATTTAAAACTTTTTAATGTTCACATAAATGAGAAAGTTTATTTGGATTACTTTGGATGTTTGTTTGTTACTCTTTCACGGTGAATCCGCTGAACCAATATCTTTAATTACATTTGTCACAATATTCCTTATACACCAGAATAACATAAGGGCTATAGAAATCCTGTTAGTTCTTCAAGAATAGGATGACACTAAAAAGCGCCATCTATTATCAAAGTATTACACCCTATTGAAACCTAGTATTATTACCAACAGTTCATGCAAATGAAGTCACGGAAAAAGCTAGTATACTATATATCAAAAAATGAATGTCTTCTTTCTTTTCTTCTTTAACCAATGGGCAATAGGTATACTTTTGAAGAAATTTCTTTAAAAACATTTATATTTAGCACTGAGGGTTTTTGAACAAAAAGATGTAACATTAACTGGGTAATTTGTTTTTTTCTATCAAACAATAAATCACAAAAATAAAAATGCATACCTCGATAATGATTGCTTGTGGTGCATTATTAGCAGGTTTTAAAGCTCCAGAGGAAGCAACAGCTGTTGTTACGTTTTGTTTTACATATTCTTTGGGAGCTTGGCAGATTGCTATATACTCTCCTGTAGGGGGATACTGTAAGAAAGAATAGAACATTTACAAAAATAATTATATCAGTATTTACACTTGGATTAATATTCTCCAAACTTAAGATAAAGACACGTTAATTTCAAATAGATTTTTTTCAATTATAAATACATGTGGTTAGTCTTAATGATAGCCAGTCTCAGAAGAGACAAACCGCATCTTGAATAAACAAACCAGTACTATCTCAATGCTTTGTAGGAAAATAGCAGACAAAACCACATATTGAAACTTGTTTTTTAGAAAGAAATACTAAGAGCACCTTAAAAGGTGTGGCTCCAAAATTAAAGCTCATCTCTGCATTTTTGAGAACAACTGCAGGGAAGTAGCAGTCAGAGCGACGTGACTGGTCCAATTTGAATGCCACACCCAGATCTTCACCATTTTTTGTGTATTTAACGTCCCCATTATTTAAGTTTAGTAGACAGCCTAAAAATAAAAGAGTACGAGATTTACCAATAATTTTACTACATTATAGACATACAAGAGATTATCAACTATGTACACATATAATTACTTAAAATTGTTAATGATGAAAAATGTTTTTTATTGCTGCTTTTTATTGTAAGGAAAATAAATAAAATATATTAATTTATATTCCAGTAATTTACTTTACATTGAATTACATAAGAATCTTCTTGAAGAAAATAATTGGAATTTAACCTATATGTTAGTCTTATATATAGCTTCAATATTGTGGAGGTAGGCAGATAGGCTGTCACATTAATATTGTTTATACATAAATGTATAAAAGGATTTAAATGTTAACATGAATATATTATTTTAATATACTGGGCAATGACATTATGTTATAACATTATGCTATAAGCCAGTGATGAAATCAGAACCATCAAATCTCTCTGAAATCATTCATCATAGATTACAGTAAAATTATCTAATTATTACTTTTATATTATGGAACTTTTGAAAGCAATACCTACTTCCAAAAAAAATATAATATCACAACATCTAAAAAATATTACACAAAAATAGTTGTAGTACTATGAACAATATGAATATAAAAATTGAAGCTTTTAAAAACTATACATGTAAAATATACAAGTATTCATTTATATAAAACTAAAGTATCTCATATATTTACAAACCTATGACATCATTTTTCCCATAAGCACTGCCATAATCATCAAACTGCTTAGCATTTGATTTCTTTCCAGTACCTCCAAATCCAAACCCTAATCTATCTGTGCCAAGATCCAATCTTGCCTATTGTAAAATAAATAATATAAACTTATTACTAAAATCATCTTAATGATTAAAAAAATACTGCAACATAATTTGATTTAAATAAATACATAGTTTATATCCAGTATTTCATAATAGAATCCAATATTTTCATGTGACTAGAATGTATTTTTTGGATAAAATCATTCAATAAACAATAATGTAACACTTCAAAACATATACATCTGTGCCCAAGAAAAACTTAGTAGATTATTTTTAAAATAAAATAAAGATTTCTGATTGGACCTTAATCAAGACTTATTATCAGCTGAGATTGCATTCAATTAAAATCTCTCTGAAATGTATGGCACTTGAAAATTTATTAGAATAATAAAATTCAATAATAAGAGTTAGCTGTAACTTATTTACCGATAAGCAACTTCCTCAGTCTTTTTGCAGGATAGTGTTTTATACTATAACCACAACTTTGGTCCAATAGAGATAGGCAAGTTAAATATATCCCAGAAGTGTGCAGGTTTTCTCAAGGTTAACTTTAAAACAGCAATACCTGCCCAGAATTTGAACCCTTGACCCCTTATAAGAGTATAATGGTTGCACCATTTGACTATCAATATATTGCACAACAATATTTTAAAGTTGCACAAAATTATTCTGCTTAGTGTTTATAGCTAACTACTAATTTTTTACTTCATAATAGCTCAATAAAAGAAGTTAAATTGTCATATAGACTTTACTGTTCTATTATCAATACAATTCCAAAATTAAAGCAGATTAGATGCTTATTAAGCACCATTATAATCTGTAGTAAAAAGTTGTTCTAACGTAAGTAGTGAAAAAGTATTTGACTGAGATTTAAAATAAATACAGATTTCTTTACTTACAGCCTGAGTCGACCAACCAATTCTACATAAACCTTCATCAGTCACCATAGCTTCATAATAATAAGCACCCTTCGTATGTACTCCTTTCGTAGCCCGACAGCCGTGCCACCCAGTAGCGTCTCGAGATTGGCATCTAAGTCCATCTGGAGTTACAGCCAAAGCGTCAGTACGGTCAAAAAAAGACATGGTCCATTCTGGCGAGGTTTGTTGTATTACTTTACTAGTTTTTCCTTCCTGTATATCTTTAAGAGTTTCCCATACTATCTGTAATATTGGCAAGCAAAAAGCACCGGTTTTACCACTACCGGTCTCAGCTGCCATAAGCACGTCGCCACCACCTAAAATAAGTGGAATAGCTTCTGCTTGCACATCAGTTGGAAGAGTCCAATCCATCTCATCTATCGCCTTTCCCAATTCGGGCAGTACGCCAAATTCCTCAAAAGCAGTCATATTTAAATAATAAAATGTTAAAAACTTAATATAACTAGACGTTTCAGAATGATGCCAATAGCTATTTCCATAGACTTTTTTTTTTTTTCTTCCATTCGCCCGTTTCTAAACGAGCAGGCTAAGGTCGTTGACCATACCGCCTTGTCAATTGTCCATAATAATAAAATGAGTTTTCGTCTTTAGTATATATTCTTCTTTCATTTTAACTTTTTCATATTCACATATTAAATCTTTGAAGTCATATCCAATAATTTTGTCTTGCGTAAATAATTATTTTTCCTTATTTTCATATTGTATTTGTCTTCAAATTGGTTATAATATATTTCATTACTTTAATTCACATAGTAAATTATCATGTTCTCATTATCCTTGCATGTTCTCATTATCCTTGCATGTTCTCATTATCCTTGAATGTCCTCTGTCCTTGTAAATTGTCATGGTCAGTAATTAAAGTCAAAGCTCAGAACGGGTATATCTTCAGTTTCTGAAGATGTTTTACAACCATAGATGATAGATCATAGAATATAATATGATTATACACTATATTTACAAGTCTTTTACAGTGCATGAAATAAACCTATAAAGGTAATAATAAACCGATGGATTCATTAATAAATCCGTTATATGACGCGGGACCAAGTCACTAGTACCATAAGATTGAATAAGCTCATCGATCAGCACAAGGCGCTGAATGCCGAAAGATGGGCATTCGAAGAAGATGTGTTGTATAGTTTGTACTTCTTGAGTTCCGCAATAATCACACAGTGATGAGTTCGATAATTTTATGCGGTGAAGATGGAAATTAAGACGACAATGACCAAAACGCAATCTACTCATGATTGCATAAAATTTTCTATTAGAATAATTTCGAGTTTTGTAAAACCAAGGAGAACTATTGACTTTGATGTCTAGAGAAGCATGCCAGCAGCCCTTATTTAAAACTTCAGAAAAATTATACCAATGTTTAGCCCATTTCTTACACATACGCTGTTTTAAATTATAGACAATATCTGTAAACGGCAAAGTAATACTATTATCACTAATTTCAGAATCTGTTGTAACATTTATAGAATTAACAATTGCTTTAGCTAAATAATCTACTCTTTCATTTCCAACAACTCCAACATGAGATGGTATCCAAATAAAAGTAATTTGAATGTCTATCTGTGTAAGCTCAATCCATATTTCTTTTATACTGTAAATAAGATAATTAGTGTTAGCATGCAACTTGTTGTTTTGTAAATTTTTAAGTACACTCATGCTATCACTAACTATAACCCATTTATTAGAATAAGGATATGATTTTTTTATGTACTTAAGAGCAAACAGAATAGCAGCTGCTTCAGCTGTAAAAATACTTGCATGTTTTTCTAATCTGTAACCAAACCCATTATTTTGAGATGAGTCATATATAGCAAAGGAAGAAGAGTCTGAGTTCTTAGAACCATCAGTATAAATAAACTTGTGATCATGCCAGTGTGAAAGTTTAACATAAACATGTTCTTTTGTAGATAAGGTGTGATCTATGACAATATTCATTGAAGGGAATTTACTAATAAAACTACCTTGATAACAAGGTAAAACTGCATTTGATCGAAAAATATTAAGGTTTTTAAAAAGAAGAATTATGCTAGAAAATTCTAGTAATAAGAAGAAAGGCTTTTGTGATATTTTTGAAGCATTTTGGCATAAGCTATTAAAAAGCATATTTTTGGGAAGATAAAAAATTTTAAGAATAAATTTTTCCTTTAAGTATTCCATCCTAATTGAGATTGGTGGGAGATTACATTCAATCTGCATGGTACCAATTGGAGTAGATTTGAATGCACCTGTTATAATTCGCATACATTTATTTTGTATTAATTCTAATTTATTAATAATTTTTTCATCTGCTGCAAAAAAAAAAGAGCCATATTCAAAATGTCTGCGTACAAGGGATTTATACAACATAAGTAAAATCTTAGGGTCAGCACCCCAGTATGTACCTGTCAAGGATTTTAGAATATTAGATGCTTTAATAGCTCTAACAGTAATGATATCAACATATCTCTTCCAAGACAAATTTTGAGAGAATATTACCCCCAAAAATTTAACTTCTCTACTTATTGGAATAGAGGTACCATTATAGTAAACATTAGGTTGGGAACTGCATCTTTTACCAAACAGTACAACCTTTGATTTAAAAGGATTTACTTCTAAATTAAGATAATTAAAATATTCATTCAATTTTGCCAGTGCAACATTAATCGTTTTAGTAATAATGGATATGTTATTTCCTGATGCATAAACAGCTAAATCATCAGCAAATTGCAAATTTTTAACTGATGTTCCTAGGATGATATTCAGTTGTCGTATGTACAAAATAAATAATAATGGGGACAAAATACCACCCTGACAGACTCCAATAGAAGCTAACCTTGGACCATATAAATGATTATTATATTTAACATATACATTTCGTTCAGTCATATATCCATGAATCCAGTTAATTAATTTTCCAGGCAAACCTATCAATGAAACTTCAGTACAGAGAATATCAATATTTACACTATTATAAGCACCAGAGATATCAAAGAAAACACATAAAAGGTACTCTTTACTCACTATAGCATTGTGTATATCTAAATGTAGTTGACATATACTTTCGCGAGAAGACCGACCTCTTCGAAATCCAAACTGATTTGATGGCAATAAACAGTTCTGTTCAATAAAGAATTCCAGACGCTGTTTCAAAAGCTGTTCAAATATTTTAGCAGTACAAGATGAAAGAGCTATAGGCCTATAAGACTTAGGGTCTAGCTTAAGTTTATCAGGTTTCAATATAGGAACTAGAGTATCTTCTTTCCAATAAAAAGGAATTTCATTATTGATCCAGAGTGAATTCAAAACACTTAAAAAAGAATTTAATGATTTTTCATTCATTTTCTTAAAGGCAGTATATGGAATACCATCTAGTCCAAAAGCTGTATCTTTCCGTGATGAAATAGCTGATCTTAGTTCCTGAATTGAAAATAATTTTATAATGAACTCACTGCTTGAATTTAGCATGTAATAATTTGTTTTAGTATTATTGCAAACAAAATCTGGAGTATATGTCTGTAAAAATTTCAAAATCCAACTATCATCTTCTTCATTAAATGGGATAAATGACTTATTAAACTTACGTATAAATTTCCAAATGACAGACAAAGGTGTACAGCGGTTAAAGGAACTACACAAAGAATGCCAACTATTATTTCTTTCAATTTTTAAAGTATATTTCTTTAAAGCTTGAAGCCTTTTGAACTCCAAGTAATTTTCCTCTGAAGGATTGTATTTAAAAGTTAAATAAGCTTGTTTTGAATTGAAAACAGCTTCTGTGCATTTATTATTCCACCATGGTAGATTAGGTTTATGCTTAGCTTTCTTACCACAAAAATAATGACTTTTAACAGTATTTGGAACTGAATTATTTGATATAGATCTTATTATAGCTAGCTTTAATTTATTAATAAAAATTTCATATGCATCTAAAGGTGAATACAAGTCTGGTCTAAAATCTAACAATAAATTTTGCATATTAGTTTCATATCTTTTCCAATCTACTTGCCTATATTTAGGATAAATAGGTAAATGTAAATTACTATATGGACAGGCTGTTACCTCATTATTACCTACACCACTGTTAAATACATATTTAATCATTATAGGGAGATGATAACTACCAAGGGGGTCATTATGTACATACCATTCACAGGAAGAAGCTAAAGACGGGGAAGCTAGTGATAAATCAAGTGCATTAGGACGCCAAGTCAAGGTGCCCACAGTAGTTGGTTGGCCATCATTAAGGAGCACTAAATTATTATCATCTATTATATCCAGGACATCTCGTCCCCGTTGCTGAGTGTCAACACAGCCCCAAGAAATGTGATGAGCATTAAAATCACCAGCAAAAATCATTGGACTAGGTATAGATTTGATCAATCTATCTAATTTCAGCTTATTGAAAGCAGGAATGGAGTCTGCTGGCATATATAAACTAACTATACTTATTTCTTTGTTTTTAACTTTAATACGAATACAAATGTTTTGCAATGAATTATCAAAATATGAGTCTACTTTAGAATAAGAAATAGAATTGTGTATTAAAATAGCTACACCATTGTGTTTGCTACCACAATCATTTCGTTCTACTTGATATCCACTAATACTAAAACGAATATTAGGCTTCAACCAAGTTTCTGATATGATACCTATGTGTATATTGAAATCATATAAAAAACGAGTTAAACTCAGCTTATTACTTAAAATACTCTGTGCATTCCATTGAAAAATATTTAAATTATCCATAAATTAATGATTACTAGAAGTTTGTTTCTTATTTATGGTTTGCTGAATGATTTCTCGAATGGATCCTGAATTTATGGGAATATTGTTTTTATTCCTTACTATTTTTGTTAATGCCTCTACCAATAAATTCATAAAAATATCAGATTTACATAGTTTACTTAATTGAACCTCTATACCCTTAGAATTAATATAAGGAAAGGCTGCATTGTTAAAAAGATCTGAATATTTAACAGAGTGGGACTTAATTTTGTTTTCTTCAATTTTTTGTTTTTTAATTGGGCATGTAGATGAAATGGCAATGTGATTTCCTTGACAATTTGCACATTTTGGAGCATTTTTGTCCTTGTTACAAATTTTAAAATTATGATTTTCTGTACAGATTGAGCAAACATCAGCATTGCGACAAAATTTTGCAATGTGACCATAACGTAAACATTTAAAACATTGTTTGACTGGTGGTATATAAACATTAACTTCATGTCGCCATGAGTCCAAATATACATGTTCTGGGAGCTGTGTGGAAGCAAAAGTTACTGCTACAGTTTGAGTTGGTTGAAAAGAGATCTCACCACCTTCGCCTCTTACTCTGCGCATGAATCGCCTTACTTGAATAACATTTCTAGAACTACCAATTAAAGAAAATATGTTTTTATTTGACAGCTCTACGGGAACTGAAGTAAGTACTCCAGTCACCTCGGTGTCAGCCGCTGGAATTGATGCTTTTAAAGAAAGCTCATTTTGAAGATTAATATTTGTAAGAAATACATTGGCATTATTAGAAACATCGAATGTTATACCAACTTTGAAGCGGTTGATGGGCCTCAAATGCATGATACCCGATACGCAATGATCCCGCAAAGCTTTGGAAAGAGCTAGTCTATCTTTATCAGAGAATGGTGTTTTATCGTCAGTGTGTGCAAGGAATACAATAAATTCTTTCTTATCTGAATTTTCGGGATATTTTCTAGAATATCCAGGCATTTTGAAGATCTTATACTTGTCAGCTGCATCTCTTCTATTTTGTTCTGAAGATTCCGAATCCGATGAATCGGGCGGCTCAGCTTCTGACGCTGGCAAATCTTGCTTGCGTCTTTTAGCACCCTTCCCCATTTTGGGGAAGAGTCAAAACAGTTTTTCCAACTTTATAGCAACTTATAATTTTGGAAATACACTGATTAGAAATAATTGAAGTAGTTAAAAGTACAATATAAAAATTATAGTTTTGCAACGCGCCTTTTTCATACGAAGGTTCCCGCCTTTTTTTTCACCATTTCCATAGACTACTATTCCAATTACTTTATATTACGGATTGACATCTGTAATATAAAGAAATAATTGTTATTATAATAATCGATTATTTTTTCAAAATAGTCGACTTTTAAAGATCGTTTTTTAGCTGAAAAAACGATTATTTTATTTATTCTTTTTCTTTTCAACTCTTGTTTCTTTGTTTTTTATGATTAGATATGTATTGTTGGTATAAACTGATGTAACCAAACTACACATTTAATACCGAATTTCACAAACAAGGCATCTGTTATTATTTATCCTTAAATAATTATTGAGCCATAAATTTTGCCGTTTCCATACTATTTTTTAATTGCTGCTCCCCTCCTGTTCATCTAAGCGTAATGTTAAATAGCTTTCTTCGATAAATGAATTATCTTACACTGAAAGAATTTTTAAAATCGGTTCAGTAGTTCCTGAGATTAGCGCGTTCGAACAATCAAACAAACAAACTCTTCAGCTTTATATATTAGAATTGACGATCATTGCTTTAGTATTCAAAAAATATTAAATTAATTATAACCTTTGTATTATTTCGTTAATTAGTAACTTTGTATTTGGAAACTTTGGCTTGTTTCAAGTTTACATCTTATTACCAAACTAGCGGCCCGCTCCGGCTTCGCACAAGTATAAAATATAGCCCATGTCACTTAGTCAAAAAAATTATTAAAATCGATCCAGTAGTTTTGATTCATTCATTACTGGCCGTGGCCCGCACGCGTTTATTTTGGAATAAAACAATTACCCTTTTCCTATACTATGAAGATTTCCTGCTATCTTTAGAATATCTAAATTCATATTCTACATTTTTACTTATTTACTTTTTACATTTTCCTTATATATTTTATTTTTACAATGAATTACAGAATGTCTTTATATACAAAATTCACAGCTTTCTTGTCATTAGACAATATAAACATGTTTTCTTTTGAAAGAGCGAGATATAGTTGGCCATGTGAAAAACAAAAGCGTCCATCACTGCTAAATTCGAAGTGCTATAGGGCGAAGCGCGGCCTCCTCGCGGCATTTTAAATATGTAATATCTAAAAATTGTTCATTTAAATTATATGGTGTAAACGACCATATTGATCTATATTAAATCAACAATGTATTTAAGGTATTTAATTGGAATAGGAATGCTGTATAGTTTAAAATTGCTTCGGAATTAAGGCATTATTTTTCGAAAAAAGAAAATAACAAAAAAATGCTATTGTGGGTTACCCATAATAGATAGACATATACTATCGCGGAGTTTTCTGTAGACCTTTTCAAGGTGCACAAATACTTAACATTATTTTGATAAACCTCGTAGGGATCAGCCTGCGTTTGCAATGTAAGCGGAAGAAAATGTAATTATGTTCGACATCACATCAGAAACCTTAAAAATAACAGTATTTCTCTACTCCATATTGAATTGTATTATATATATGTAACTTCCTCCTCAATTACTCTATTTATTAAAAAACCGCATCAAAATCTATTGCGTAGTTTTAATGATTTAAGCATACATAGGGATATAGGGACATGGGGACAGACACAGAAAGTGACTTTGTTTTATTCTATGTAGTGTTAATAAAAGGTAACTGTTCAAATAGTCAGAAAAAAACGATTATTATGCTACGAAGTAATCGATTTTTTAAGCGATTTATTTTAAAGGAAAAGAAATCGATATTTATGAACCGATTTTTTCTACACCAAGCCATCGCTACTTCATATTAGTTTATAGGTTTACAGTTAAATAAATAGAAGACTTCAAATATATTTTTCAAATATAAGGTACATAAGGGCAATAGGCATGAGTAGTTGACCTACTAATCTTAGTAGGTCAACTACTCATGCCTATGTTAGAAAATAGTTAATCTAATTGTGTTTTAGTTAGTAATCTATGGTGTGTAACAATATCGCCATAGATAATACACTATATAGGATAAATCAGGGCGGTTTTACTACAGGCGCCAACACATGCTATCTCGCATCCCTCTTGCACATGTACGTATATATGAATGAATCGCATGAAAATAGTCTCAGCTGCATCTCGCTCCACTCCTACATAAATATTTTTACGCAACATTCTCATTTTGACTGTCTATCATCAGGGCGGTTTTACTACAGGCGCCAACACATGCTATCTCGCATCCCTCTTGCACATGTATGTATTTATGAATAAATCGCATGAAAATAGTCTCAGCTGCATCTCGCTCCACTCCTGCATACATATTTTTACGCACTCATTCTCATTTTGACTGTTTATCATATAACAAGTTGTTTTTATCAATGAATGGGCCATAGATAATACACTATATAAATGGGCGGCAAAGATTACAGTGTACATAATGAAAATGGGCGGTGTATTAAATTTCCCGTTGTAAAGTTCTAGTTCTTTAATTTTTACTAAAATGTATAATTTTGTTTTAATTTAGTTAGCAAAATTCTTGAAACAAATATCACTAGAAGCAAATTAAATGTATAAAGTCTTATTTCACCAGTAGCTGTTGAGATATTTCTTAAAATGAGAAATATAACAACGAAGAAACGTGCAGTCATAAAACAATAAGAAGAGGATTTACTTAATCATTATATAAATGTAAGTGTTGAGTTTTAATGAATTTTGTGCATCTCAATAATAGTAAGAGCTTTCTTAAAATTTACATTCTCACATTCTAAATATAATAACCTAACCTTGTATGGATAACCTAAAACCTTCTTCTTCTTCTTCTTCTTCTTTTAAAAAATTTGGCTTTCAGGCGTGCCAACTGGGCACAGATTACTTTGCCAATGTCACGTAGGATGAAGTACACACATAGGAGATTGTACGGTTAACCGATATTTCAAACAATATATAAAAAAATTTCAAAGATTGTATAACTATTTTACAAATAGTGGGAACTTCCGAATATTAACCCATCACCTGTAACAATTAGTGACAAAGTAAAATAATAATATTGAAACTATTTACAACTATATATTACAATTTCAATTTATTATATTTAATATATTTACATAAAAATCTACAGTATGGACTAAACACAGACGTTAACAAACATGCAACATTTACTGGACGAGGGAATTTGGATGGGAGAACATCATAGAGAGGATAAAGGAGTTTAGGACAGCTGAGAAGGATATGAGAAACAGAACCTTCGTCCAGACCACACTCACAGATGGAGTGATCCCTGATCCGGATCTTAGCAAGATGTACAGGTGTGCATGCATGCCCAAGACGAAGACGAGAGATTGTGGACAAAATCCATCTATCAGCATATTTATGAAGAGAAAACCATGGTCGTCTTGGGATATCTGGTTGCAAAAAAGCATAGTATGTTCCCTTCTTAGACTTAGAAGTATTATAGAAGGAGTTCCAGGATTTATTGAGGAAGACCTTTGCTAGAGAACAAAGATCTAAAGCTGAATTCTGGAAGTGCTCTAGAGTTCCGTCTATAACTGCTGCTTTCGCACATTGGTCAGCAACCTCATTACCAGGAATACCGGAATGACTTGGGATATAAACCAGAAGGATGGATAATTCTTTTTGATAGCATGAGAACAAAATTTCCCTTATCTTTAAAATAATGGGAAATCTTGATTTACTACGGAATGGGTTTTCTCTTATGGAGTGTAAGCAGCTTAGGGAGTCTGTAAAAATAACTGTCTGTTTTATGTTATGGGAGTGTGCAAACAGGATTGCTTCTAACAAAGCAGTGGCCTCTCCTGTGAACACCGAGGATTCGGGCGGACATTTAAATTTCATCACAATTTTATACTTTGGGATCCAGCAGGCTGCACCAACACAACTATCTCGTGATAGTTTCGATGCATCAGTATATATCAGAAGATGTTTCTGCCAATTATGATGAGCATATGTTAGAAAATTGTGCCGTGTATCAGACGAATTTTTGACTAAACCAAGATCTGTTATGATAGGAGGATTGTATATGAGTGACTGATAAGGAACTAAATATAAGGGATTGGATTGATAACATAATGAAGGATGGGGGAGAGTGGAGTATTTAACAAAACTGTCCAATAAGGAAGATTTTGAATTGCGGGATATAGGAGATCTGGATAGGAGATTTAATTTAGACCAAAGAGGATGAGATGACAGCTGCAACATCTTACTAACAAATCGATCACAAAGGAATTGGCGGCGGAGGGATAAGGGGGGGTCAACACATTCAACCTGTAGGGCATTGGTTGGAGACGACTTCATAGCACCCAAAATAATACGGAGGCATTTATATTGTAATTTATTTAATTTTTCGGATGCTGCCACATTCAAAGGTTCTAATACAAACAGGCAATAATCCATATGACTTCTAATTAATGCATTGTATAATAACTTAAGGGCATAGGGGTGGGCTCCCCACCATACACCTGCTACAGCTCGAAGCACATTAATACCTTGCTCACATCTTTTGGTTATGTGTGCAATATGTGCAAATCCGTTCAGTCTGTGATCGAGGTAAATGCCTAGAAATTTTGCCCTATCTACCAGATTGATGTATTGGTTTTCATACGAAAACAGGAAATTGGGAATAGACCTTTTTCTAGTAAACACCACTGCTTGACATTTAGCTACTGATAATGTCAAACCATGGTCCGAGAGCCACTGGCCTAGATAATGTAAAGCAGAATTTATACGACTGGATATGTCCTCTACACAGTTAGAACTATAATAGAGGACAATATCATCAGCATATTGCAAGATGTTACAAAAACTATTGACAGACAATTCGAGATCTTGGGAATAAATGCTGTAAAGCAGAGGGCTAAGGACAGAGCCTTGAGGGAGACCTTTCCAGACAAGTCTGGGGGGAAGAAGAGTGGATTGGTGTTTAACTGTTATTGATCTGCAAAACAGCAGATTACATATGTAATGTACTATTCTCGGAGGAATACTCAGCTGTTGCATTTTCTGCCTGAGTATCGGGAGAAGGACATTATCATATGCAGAAGCAATGTCAAGAAATACACCTACAAGGTACTCACCTCTAGTAAAGGCTAATCGAATGTCTGTTGTTAAAATACTTAGACTGTCGGTTGAACTTAAACCTTTACGGAATCCAAATTGAGAAGAGGGGAGGATATTTCTGTTTTCCACTATCCATTCCAAACGATTTTTAATTAAGATCTCGGTGACCTTTGCTAAAGTGGACGATAGAGCTATAGGTCTATAAGAATTATGATCTAACGGATTTTTGCGAGGTTTCAGGATAGGAATTATGATTTGGGATTTCCAAGCACTTGGGATAATACCGGATTCAAAACATTTATTAATTAAATTTAAAAAACAAAGTTTTGCTTTGTCTTTTAAATTTATCAATAAGGAATATGGAACACCATCTTCCCCTGGAGTTGTATCCTTTAATCCGTTGAGAGCAGTTTGCAACTCAGACATTGAAAAGGGGGCATCCATGTCATTTGTAATTGGGGGTGGTGTAGGAATGAGAAATAAGTCCTTATTTGGAACAAAAGGAGGAGCCAATTTGTCAGCAAAATTGTTAAGCCATTCAGAAGGATTGCTTGAACAAGGATCAGTAAGATGCAGGGATCGTCGGAATTTTCTTATATTAGTCCAGACTATTGAGGAAGGGGATCGAGGACTAAGTGTTTCACAAAACTTAATCCAGCTCAGTTTCTTCTTTTTCTTTACTATTTTTTTTACTTTCGCATTAATTCTCTGATACTTTAAAAAGTTTTGTTGAGACATACAGGCTGTATAAGAATTTTCAGCACAGTTTCTTTGACTAAATAAATCACTGCATTCCTCATCCCACCAAGGAGGGGAAAGCATGTGATTTCTGTTTGGGTGTTTTTTGGATATATAGGAATCGGCCGAAGAAGTGATACAATTTAAAAAGAGATCATAGTAAATCAAAATATTACCATCACTCGTCAGACTCGGCAAAAAGTCCAACATCCTGTCAACGGACTGCGAATATCCTGACCAGTTCGCTTTTTTTACTTTATATTTTACCAAAGGATCAGGATTCAAAGGAAGTAAAATTCTGGAATTTAGAGTAGTAATGATGGGAAAGTGATCGCTACCATATGTGGATGGGAGAACCTTCCAAGCTAATTGGGAGGCAAGGTTTGGGGAGCATACAGTAAGGTCTACTGCAGATTTGGGGTCTTGATTAGGTCGAACTCTGCGAGTCGGTGTGCCATCATTGAGGATACAGAGATCTATATCATCAAGTATGTCAACCAAACGCTGCGAAAACCCATCACAGTTATGACAACCCCACAATGTGTGATGAATGTTAAAATCACCCATTACAATTACTGGGCTAGGAAGAGCTGAAAGAATGGATTGCAGTTCCAGAAGGACTGCAAAGGAAGGGTGGGGAATATACAAAGATATAAAAGAGATGTTCAAGGAACGGATAGCAACAGCATGTATCTGTTGACTAAAGGGAGGGAGGGGAATAGGAGAAAAGGGTAAGGAGTGCCGTATAAATAGGGCACAGCCTGCATACCCATCATTCCTGTCATCCCTTAAACAGGAGAAGCCAGAAACCCGAAATCGGGATCCTGGCCTCAACCATGTCTCTGAGATGGCAACAATGAAAGGATTGTACAGGTTAATTATAGAGATAAGTTCATGTTTCTTGGAACTGAGACTGTTACAGTTCCATTGCAGAAACGTTGTTGGGGCCATTTTGTAGAATTTTAAAAAGTTGGGAAAGGTTGTGGGCAACGTTGGACGGTAAGGGTATTTCACTGCATGGGGCTACAATGCTTAAAAGGAATTCAGACAGAATTTCTAGAATTTTACTTTGGGAGGGAGAAGAGTCATTATTACTATTTTCATTGAGAGCACAGCCAACAGGAAGAGATGACGAGCATTCGCCAACAATATCCTGATGAGCTCTTTTATCATAACCTTTTCCCAAAGGAGCATGAGGACGAGGGGAACGGATGGTAGTTTTTCTGTAGGAATTGGTAGTGGGCTGGGCTTTGGTGGATCTCTGAGGAGGATATGCAACAGGTGAAAACATCTCTTTAGCTATCTCTGCATAGGACCGCCGGACGGAAGGAAACTGAGATGATGCTTCCAAGTACGATATATTGTCTTGAGACATCACTGTCTTTATTGATTGTTGACGAGCAAACTCTGGGCAACCCTTATCGTTGGCAAAATGTTTGCCAGAACAAAATAAGCATGTGGCGTTTTCTTTCAGGATATCACAAGAATCTCCTGAGTGGGGTTGTGCACACCTATAGCACCTTGGTTTGGATCTGCAGTTCAGTTTTATGTGTCCGAATCGGCAGCAGTTCTGGCACTGAATTGTAGGCAGCTTATAGGATTCTACAGGCAAGGATGTGTGGTACGAGTATACTTTAGCTGGAAGCATCTGACCTCTGAAAGTGAGAGCAACCGACTGAGTCGGTACCCAAGAAGTTATGCCGTCATTAGTAACTTTCCTATTTAGCCTCCTTGCCTTAAGCACCTCACCACAACCTGAGGGAAGCTCTAAAGAAGTAACAAATTCCTCCATCGACCATTCCACTGGGACTCCTTTAACTAGACCCATTCTCGTTATATTATATGTGGGGATTATTGCTTTGAATTTAGTTAAAGTTAGTAACGGATTACACAGGAAGTCATTGGCAGATATTGCAGAGGTAAATTCGACCGTAACTTTATTACGGCCGACGCTCTTGACGCCATCGTTAACTATGCAATTTATTTTGTGCTTGTGCAAAAATTGCCCGAATGATATAGCCCTCAGAGAACTTCCCGAGGATGGGTCTGGGATGTCTCGCGAAATTTGGACGATGAAAGGACCTTTATCATCTTTTAAGTAGCTTAGGGGGGTTTCGGAAAAGCATGGATTAACGTAAATAGTTTGAATAGATGGATTAGCAGTATCAGGATCTACAATAGTTTTTTTAGGGATAGCGGGATCAATATTGGTAGAATTTAAATCGCCTGGCCGTTTTCTATTTAAATTAGACGTACCACCTTCATCAGGGGGTTTGGGAGGCGGATCGCCATCCATATTTAAAATACTATGTCAATTGTTTTGCATAGAACACTAATAGGAAAATATAATCTAAAACACTTACCAATAAACAAATAGTTAGTAGTGTTAGTATAGTAAATACAAGAAATACCAACTATTTTTCCTTTAAAAAACCAATAAAAAGACCAAATAAAACGCCAAAATATCACTAGCACGTGTGAACAACAACGCATACGCTAGCAAAGTGAACCTAAAACCTTTAACATGCAGTATAATTTTTATTTCCTATTTGACTTAGTTATCGTTATATAAAAATTATGATATGTACATTAATTTCGATTGATGAATTAGCTATATTCATTATTACATTAAGGATATGTTTTGCGATTTTATATAGCTTCTAGTGTCTTGTAGTGCAATGAATGATTAATAATAGAACATTAAAGTTAAAGTTTTTTAGAAGTTGTTCTAATTGATCATAAGTGTGTATCTATCTTAGTTATGAATAATTTGGACATAACTTAAATGGTCTACTTAATATTTCTTTTTAGAAGTATTTTCAATTGAAGTTGTATACTTCACTGTATTATATTAGAACTTTAAAAATGATTGTCAAGTTTTTTATAATGAGACTCGGATGAAAAGGGAGTAAATAGCAAAAGAGAGAAAGTTTATTCTGTATAAAGCAATATAGGGTATATATAGGCTTTATATAAATAACACTATTGTTGATTTTTAATTAAAAAGCAAAATTTAAATTTACGATTGATTAAATGATTGATTGATTAATTGCAGAATCAAGAATCCTCAGATCCAAGATTGTCACATGATTTTATTTATAGTTATGATTTGAGATATCTTTACATTTACAGTGCTAATAAAAGATATAATAGTATGTGTAATGAATGAAAGAATAACAGCAATATTAAAAGACTGTTCTATAAAACTGAAAGTAAATATTTATGTAATTTAAAAATCACTTAAAATGTGCAACTGTTTATTATATCATCATCTTCCTGCCCTTATCCCACTCTAAGTGGGGTCGGCACAACATGTTATAAACATGCTGTCACATGATTTGGCTGCGTTTTTACGACCGGCCGCCTGCCTGACGTCAACTTATCTCTGTCGTATTTTACGACACCTCGGTAAGAAAGAGGGTGGTCTATTTTACTAAACCGGATACCACACGGTGGGTCAATTTACCTTAGTCGCCTTTTACGACACCTCGGTAAGAAATGAGGTTGGTCTATTCTACTCAGCCGGATACCACACGGCGGGTCGACTTACCTTAGTCGCCTTTTACGACACCTCAGTAAGAAATGAGGGTGGTACTATTCTATCAAGCCGGATACCACACGGCGTAACTGTTTATTATATCTAACAGAAATTAAATAACAAACAACATTTCTCCTTCATACTTATCACTACATATTATAAAACAAAGTCCCTAATTACATAATAAATAAATACATTAATTTCGATTGATGAATTAGCTATATCACTACATATTATAAAACAAAGTCCATATTTCCGTATGTACGCATAAAACTTTAAAACTACGCAACCGATTTTGATGCGGTTTTTTTTAATAGATAGAGTGATTCCAGAGGAAGGTTTGTACATATAATAACATTCAATACGAAGTAGAGGAATAATGTAATTTTTGAGGTTTCTGTAAATAATTACATTTTTTCCGCTTACATTGCAAACGCAGGCTAAACCCTACGAGATTTATCAAAATGATGTACTAAGTATTTGTACACCTTAAAAAGGTCTACAGAAAAGTCCGCGATGGTATATATCTATCTCTTATGGATAACCCACAATAGCAGTTTTTGTCATTTACTTTTTACGAAAAATGATGCCTTATGTTCAAAGCAATTTTTAAACAATACAGCATTAATCCTTATCCAATTAAGAACCTTAAATATATTGTTTATTTAATATTGATCAATATGACCCTTTACAGCATGTAATTTAAATAAACAGTTTCGAAGATATTACAGATTTAAAATGCAGGGGCCGAGCCGTGAGCCTATAAATAGCGCGTCGGAGGTCGCGGTTCGCCTCTCGGCGATGCTTCCGCGCTCGCCCGTCTTATCGGTGACGCTGTCAAAGCCATTAGGGCTAACAGCATTAGTCAAATTCGGAAAAAAAAACGCGGTTCGCCTTTTAACCATTTGAATTTAGCAGCGATCAGACGCATTTATGATCGGAGCTCTCTAGCGAGGAAAATAACTATCACTATCACTACATATTATAAAACAAAGTCCATATTTCCCTATGTATGCATAAAACTTTAAAACTACGCAACAGATTTTGATGCGGTTTGTTTTTAGTAGATGGAGTGATTCCAGAGGAAGGTTTGTACGTATAATAACATTCAATACGGAGTAGAGAAATACTGTAATTTTTGAGGTTTCTGTAAATAATTACATTTTTTTCCGCTTACATTGCAAACGCAGGCTAAACCCTACGAGATTTATCAAAATAATGTACTAAGTATTTGTACACATTGAAAAGGTCTACAGAAAAGTCCGCGATGGTATATGTCTATCGCTTATGGATAACCCACTAAAGCATTTATTGTCGTTTACTTTTTACGAAAAATGATGCCTTATTTTTGAAGCAATTCTTATACAATACAGCATTAATCCTTATCCAATTAAGTACCTTAAATAAATAGTTGATTTAATATAGATCAATATGGCCGTTTACAGCATGTAATTTAAGTAAACATTTTCGGAGATATTACAGATTTAAAATGCCGTGAGGAGGCCGCGCTTCGCCCTATAACACTTCGACTTTAGCAGCGATGTCGCTCTTTCAAGAGTTTGTTTAAAGACATTCTGTAATTAATTGTAAAAATAAAATACATAGGGAAAATATAAAAGTAAATAAGTAATAATGTACTATATGAATTTAGATATTCCAAAGATAGCAGGAAATCTTCTTGGTATAGGGAAAGGAAATTGTTTTTCTCCAAATTTAACGCTACGGCCACGGGCAGTAATGAATAAATCAAAACAACTGGATCAATTTTAATCATTTTTTTTTACACTGACTGACATGGGATATATATTTTATACCCGTGCGAAGCAGGGGCAGGCCGATAGTTCATTATTATATTAAGGATATGTCTTGCGATTTTATATAGCTTCTAGTGTCTTGTAGTGCAATAAATGATTAATAATGGAACATTAAAGTTAAAGTTTTTTAGAACTTGTTCTAATTGATCATAAGTGTGTATCTATCTTAGTTATGAATAATTTGGACATAACTTAAATGGTCTACTTAATATTTTTTTTTAGAAGTATTTTCAATTAAAGGTGTATACTTCATTGTATTATATTAGAACTTTAAAAATGATTGTCAAGTTTTTTATAATGAGACTCGGATGAAAAGGGAGTAAATAGCAAAAGAGAGCAAGTTTATTCTGTATAAAGCAATATAGGGTATATTGCTTTATATAACACTATTGTTGATTTTAAATTAAAAAGCAAAATTCAAATTTACAATTGATTAAACGATTGATTGATTAATTGCAGATTCAAGAATCCTCAGATCCAAGATTAAGAGTAATTTTTTATTTTAATATGATTGTCACATGATTTTATTTATAGTTATGATTTGAGATATCTTTACATTTACAGTGCTAATAAAAGATATAATAGTATGTGTAATGAATGAAAGAATAACAGCAATATTAAAAGACTGTTCTATAAAACTGAAAGTAAATATTTATGTAGTTTATAAATCACTTAAAATGTGCAACTGTTTATATCTAATAGAAATTAAATAACAAACAATATTTCTCCTTCATACTTATGCAATAATAAAAAGCAATTCAACTAAAAGTCAACCCATTTACTCTTTCTTAACAAATCAATGCATAAAGACACAGACAACATTTTTTTTATATTATAGAACAACTATTCATATAGATTCAAATACAACCTCTTTCATAAGAGGTTGTATTTGAATCTATATGAATAGATTGCTGCTGTCGCTCCGCCGTCGCGTCGAGCGCTCGAACAGCGCCAAGCCGAACAGTAGCGTCAACCACCAGGAACAGGACCGAAGACATCGTACGCATCTTTCCACCTCTGTAATTTGAGAAAATACATTTGAGGTAACTAATACTCAAGTGAAGTCTGAATTTATGAAGCTAAGTTAGATTCCCGTAATTTCAGCCACAGATGTAAGCGTGCACTCAAACATCAGTAACCAAAAGCGACTGGGAAAAGAATAAAGGTTTTACATGTATTGCAGGTGCCAAATACCGGCTCTTTGCCAACCGCAACACATAACCATTAAAAAAAATGTAAAAATTAATGACGTACGAATTACCAAAACTGCGCAATTTCAGAAATCAGTACGACACCTTTATAATGGCTAGCCAGTTAATAAAACGTCTAACAAAGTAGCGCGCTTTTGAAGCTAATGTTCGACGATACAGAAAACGAACATTACCAACAAAACGCCTACACAGTATGGGAAGAAAGAACACTGCAGTGTCCACCTCAACCATACTGTTAAATGAGAAGAAAAAGCCCTGCCAGGCCGGCCCGTCCGGCCATGCCGCAGCTGCTGTCGCTCCGCCGTCGCCTCGAGCGCTCGAACAGCGCCAGGCCGAACAGTAGCTACAACCACCAGGAACAGAACCGAAGACGTCGTACGCATCTTTCCACCTCTGTAATTTGAGAAAATACATTTGAGGTAACTAATACTCAAGTGAAGTCTGAATTTATGAAGCTAAGTTAGATTCCCGTAATTTCAGCCACAGATGTAAGCGTGCACTCAAACATCAGTAGCCAAAAGTGACTGGGAAAAGAATAAAGGTTTTACATGTATTGCAGGTGCCAAATACCGGCTCTTTGCCAACCGCAACACATAACCATTAAAAAAAAATGTAAAAATTAATGACGTACGAATTACCAAAACTGCGCAATTTCAGAAATCAGTACGACACCTTTATAATGGCTAGCCCGTTAATAAAACGTCTAACGGAGTAGCGCGCTTTTGAAGCTAATGTTCGACGATACAGAAAACGAACATTACCAACAAAACGCTTACACAGTATGGGAAGAAAGAACACTGCAGTGTCCACCTCAACCATACTGTTAAATGAGAAGAAAAAGCCCTGCCAGGCTGGCCCGTCCGGCTATGCCGCTGCTGCTGTCGCTCCGCCGTCGCCTCGAGCGCTCGAACAGCGCCAGGCCGAACAGTAGCGTCAACCACCAGGAACAGGACCGAAGACGTCGTACGCATCTTTCCACCTCTGTAATTTGAGAAAATACATTTGAGGTAACTAATACTCAAGTGAAGTCTGAATTTATGAAGCTAAGTTATATTCCCGTAAATTCAGCCACAGATGTAAGCGTGCACTCAAACATCAGTAGCCAAAAGCGACTGGGAAAAGAATTAAGGTTTTACATGTATTGCAGGTGCCAAATACCGGCTCTTTGCCAACCGCAACACATAACCATTAAAAAAAAATGTAAAAGTTAATGACGTACGTATTACCAAAACTGCGCAATTTCAGAAATCAGTACGACACCTTTATAATGGCTAGCCCGTCAATAAAACGTCTAACAAAGTAGCGCGCTTTTGAAGCTAATGTTCGACGATACAGAAAACGAACATTACCAACAAAACGCCTACACAGTATGGGAAGAAAGAACACTGCAGTGTCCATTTCAACCATACTGTTTAATGAGAAGAAAGAGCCCTGCAGCTTTTACAGGAGGGCAGTCAGACGCCGCTAGTCATTAAATATTAAAGATTACAATGTTTATATTTACCTAAGCTATGATTAAAACAGAGTTATTATGCAAAAGTAATAATAAAATTATTTTGCTATAATCGGCGATTAAGTAAAATAGAAAATATATTTAATGCTTAATGTAGAGTGGACAATCTGTTATCATACCTGATACATGCAGGATTCGAAAAAAACACATGCACAAACCTCCACCATACACAAGCACTATATATATTCACTATCACAAACTCAACAACTCAAATGTTTGAATTTCAACAATAAACTATACTTTTGCACTATTTAATACAAAGAAAATTGAAAAGTCAGCTCAATTGAAAACTCACCAGAAACGTTCGTTATACGTAATATATAACTGTAATCACTTTTTACTTACGCAAAAATATACAAACCAACAAATGATTTTTAATTAAAATTAGACAATTCCATAAACTTCTCGTTAACGCACACTATATACAATAACACGATATAATAGGAATATCACAATTCCCGTTCCGAGATGCACTTCTCTTGAATGACGAACAACGACTGAATGTCACTGAAACGTTTTTTAGTTAGAGTTACTAACTAACTAAGCCCCGTAAATACATGAATGAGTTTCGTTCAAACATTCCCTATGCAGTGCTGCGGATGCGTTCCATTCGTAGTTAATTAAAAAAAGCACGACAATTGTGTTTTTATTGAATTGTAATAATATTGGGAACTTTTATTTTTTAATTTTAAAATATTAGTAAAAATAAAACTAAAATAATAAAAATAAAACTTTTCCTTCTATAGTAATATTAAAATACTGTACCGTGATCCGAAGTCTAATATAATGTTGAGATAGACCATTACTTTCACTTCCTTTTTCTGTCTCTTTTCCTCCTTGGTAGTGAATACTATCCGTCCTTGTCTACTGCCACCACCAGGTAGGGGGGATGTTTCGAGGTGGGCCTCGGAAACTTTATTCGTCATTGACGTTGTTGTTTTCACTTCGTTCGGACGCTCCACTGGTAAGTGCTAGCAAATTTATTTTATACGTATACTATTACTATAATAGTCAACACAGTGTTCTAAAACGTGTTGATTATTAAAGCTAAGACGCTATGCGTCCGTGTTTCTTTTTCCAGTGTTAAGTAGTTAATTTTATTTTTGTGCGGTAACGGATAATATTTACTTTATATCTAAATTAGCTGAAACAATTGGTAAAATATGAGTGAAGTGAATCTTCAAAACGATTTGAGAGACCAGAAACTACCAAATAATACTGAAGGCGGAAATAGTAAAAGGAAAAGACAATCTAATAAGCCTTTATCACGATCGTCCTCATCAGAAAGTGATTCAAGCAGCAGTGATGATTCATCTACCAAGCGTTCTCGCCGTCATCGACGCAAAAGCTCTCGTTGACATCCCCGTGAAAATAGTAAATTAGATAAGCTCATTGCGGAGGTAAACAACATTAAGTCAAGGATATGTGACACTGAATATATTAATGGTTCTATCAGTGAGGATTTGTATAGTGGCTGTCAGTCAGAAGTAGAACAAGGCGAGTCATTTGCGTTATCGTTTCGAACAAAATTAAAAGACCCCAATATACTAACAAGTCCTACATCATATTTGAAAATTTTAAAAAGGATTCAAAGATTAGGTGACGTGGAGTGGCAAAATGTAAGGTACGCAGAAGTACAGAATAATTATCAGATATATCTATATTTCAAATATATCTAACGATGCCCTTCAATTAGTCTGCGGCCATAGAGCCGAAATGATTCAACACAGACGAGAAGCGATCCTGGCATCGGTTAAAGATCTCTTACATAAAAGAATGTAAAGGAAAATACCGCCCTCTTGCAGCAACTTATTTGATGCTGAAAAATTCTCTTCTGCCCTAGAGAAGGTGGGAGAACATCATAAAGTATACTGGCCTCTTATTAAAGACCGCGAATCTGCTACGCAAACCGGTCCAACTTCTAACGTTCCTACTGCTGCAACTTCTGAGTCATATCATAATCAACCAGGATATAGATCTAACAATATTCAGTATGCCAATAATAGGCCCCGTGCGGTCTTTAATTCTAATAAAACATTTCGGGGCAGATCCGATACTGCCAATAGTCGTAAGAATATCGACCGAGCAACAGCAGGCCGAGGGTCACGTGGGAGACATACCTCTCCCTCATCCCGCCGGGATAGGAGAAATAATCGAAAGTATTGACTCACCGAGTCTCTTTCGTGCCGGCCAGCTAAAACATTATCGGAAAAGACGGGAGAAAATGGAAGCACCCGATTATATAATAAAATTGATTTCCGGATATCATATCCCATTTTCAAAGCGGCCGCCACTACATCTTCCCAATCGATAAAACATACGGCAAGCCACTCTCGAAATTTCACGTATGTTTCCGGTTCCCAAATCGCACGGGTCTATGGGACCCATATTCGACCTCAGATCTTTAAATCAATATGTGGTCACAACTCCGTTCAGACTCATCAACGTACACAGTCTCAAAATTTTTGCAACTAAACGATTGGCTTGTCCAAATAGACCTCTCACAAGCATACTTTCATCTTCAAATAAGCACATCTCACAGACGCTTCCTGCGATTGATGTATCGTCAAGAATTATTGGAAATGAGGTGTCGCCCCCTCGGATTGAGCTCTGCTCCCAGGACCTTTGCTATTGTAAGCAATTGGATAGCAGAAATACTCCGACAGAAAGGAATCTGACTTCTCGTGTATCAAGACTACGATCTATCTAATCTATCTAATCGCCACTACAAGCCAACTTATACTGTCGGGGAATTGGTCCCTTTCAGAGAAGAGCTTGCACTCAAATATGAAGGAGCTATTGGTGGTCTTAAAAGTTTAAAAAGATCAAGGTCCGAACCTCCAGTCAACTACAGTACATTTGCTATGCGAGTACAAAACTGTAGTAGCGTACTTACGCAACGAGGGAGGAACGAAGCCTCTGAATTTGCTGGCTTTGACATACAAGATCCTTCAGCTTCTGGATTTCTATCAGATAGATCTACTAGTATATCACCTTCCAGGAATATACAACGCCGAGGCAGATTATCTGTCACGTCATCGGTCTATACCAGAATGGCACCTCCTGCCTCGAGCGACAAATCCCATATTTTCCAAATGGGGGACTCCGATTATAGATCTATTCTCAACAAGACTGATACGTGTAGTAACGAGATGCTGCACTCTGGACTACTATGCAGAGTTTTACGACGCACTGTCAATAATGTGGAACCATGCACTGGCTTTCACCCCCACCTTTGAAATTTCTCCAGCACCTGAATCAATGCATAGGCACGTATCTGATAGTGGTGTCAAGGTGGGAGAAGATGTTTTGGCGTCCAGATTTACAGGACACATCAGCACCCTGGATAATTTGAGATCTCCACCAGGTACTGGTGGACGTTTTGACAGGGCAGCCTCCTCAGAATGTGAAGGAAATGGAACCGGAAGTATGGAAACTTGGGGCTGGAATGAGCAGTTAAGAGATTGGACGCCGCAGCAAAAAGATCTATTGATTACTAGCTGGCGTCCTTCAACAATAAGAACTTACAAACCTGCTTGGTGCAGATGGGTAAAGTGGACCAATCTCAATAAAGTTTCTTGTAATAAGCCTTATGGATCAGACTTAGCACGTTTTCTGTCAGACCTATTTTTTGTAGAAAAGCTTTCGTACAATACAATTCTGGTTCACAAGTCGGTAGTGGCCACACTATGTGATCCAGAATATTCTGAACGATTAAGCGGCCACTCTTTTGTTAAGCGAATTCTTAAAGCGATAGCTGTATCAAAACCAACCTTACCTAAATCTATAATATGGGATATTGATGACGTAATAGAATTTATGTCACGAACAGACCCTAAGACTGAAAACTTGTATCAAGTATCGAGACATACAGCTGCGATATTGCTATTGTATTCTGGAAGGAGAGTACATGATTTTACTCTTCTTAATGTTGACTCGGAAAGTTGTATAATTCATGATGATTATATAGTCTTATGGCCTATGTATGGATCAAAGACTGACTCCGCTGATTATCGTCAGTCTGGTTGGAGGCTTAATGTTAATTCTAATATAAAATTGGACCCTGTTTTCTGGATAAATAAATTAATAATTACTGGACAAGACAGGAGACAATCTGCCAATTGTTCAAAGCTTTTTGTAATAACTTGTGGAGTACCGAAGCCAGCTTCTAAATGTGTAATTTCAGGCTGGGTTAAAAATTTATTAAAAGATGCTGGTATAGAGGCTTCTGCTGGCAGTTCTAGAGCTGCGGTCGCCTCTAAAAGTTGGATCGAAAATATGTCTATTGATGACATACTATCCAGAGGGAACTGGAGATCAGAAAACACCTTCCGAAAATTCTACTGCAAACAAATATTACAATCGAATATGCAAAATAAAAAGCAAATCTTTCAAATTTTTAAGTGATAACATTGCATACATTATACCTATTTATGAATTATTGTCTAATTACAATCATTTCAATGATATTCTTTTATTTTATTGTCAGCATACTCGTCCGTCTTTGTTATCTAACAAATGTAGAAATTATTATTTACTTGATCACATTGACGTTTTAACCACCACCAGGCGATAGCAAAAATCTCTCAACATTATATTAGACTTCGGATCACGGTACAGTATTTTAATGCAAGCGTTTTACCTGAAAATAAAACGTATATTAAAATACTAACCTGATCCGAAGTCTAATATTTTAAAATCCTGCCTGGTGTACCAAAACAACAAGTGCAATGACGAATAAAGTTTCGAGGCCCACCTCGAAACATCCCCCCTACCTGGTGGTGGCAGTAGACAAGGACGGATAGTATTCACTACTAAGGAGGAAAAGAGACAGAAAAAGGAAGTGAAAGCAATGGTCTATCTCAACATTATATTAGACTTCGGATCAGGTAAGTATTTTAATATACGTTTTATTTTCAGGTAAAATGCTTGCATTTATTGTGTATGCTTTATTGAAGTGTTGTATATCATATGTCATACCCAATATCAGTTATATTCTATGTTTTAAGTGGTTATTTCTGAATAGTTTTTATTATTTCTGCGACAGACAATATGGATTATAGACATACTTTAATTATTTAACAGAAAGTTATTTGTTCAAGATACTTTAACATACTATCCCATTTAGTTATGCACATTTCAACTGGATTTTTTGTCTGAGTAACTGTGTCTGGTCAAGGCACTGCTACTGTTGTTGCAATGAATTCATTAATATCTGATACAATGGCTGATATTCTTCAAGTGAGTTAAAATGTTTCAAATATAAATCATTTTTGTTTGTAAACACAAAAATTGGCATGTGTATGTTTAAAGTAACAGCCTGTTATCCACCCCAGCAGTGGGAACCATAAGCTTCCTCTATCCGTTTTTTTGGAGAGAAGTATTGTAGCAAAGACCTACCATCGCGTTGCTCCAATGCGGATTGGTAGGTTACGCATATCCCTTTCCTTACCATATTTTCCTTCACCAAAAAGCGTGTCATAAATTGCAATTGTCAATTAGACATGTGCCTGCGCGGGGTATAAACCCATGATCGTCTTTACAGAGTCGCACGGCCTCACCGCTGAGCTATCACAGCTTGTTCCATATTTATTAAAATGTTTTTGCAATAATTTTCAGATGAACCTGGTCATTGCCAAAGAGAGTACTCATTGGGATGACGTCTAAGGGCTATATGCTGTTGATGCTTTATGGGATGAAGCACATGATTAGGTCAATTGATTTGACTAGATGAAGGCAAGTAAATATTTGATGTAAAGTATGTCAGTCTGTCCATTTCACTTTCAATTAAAACTGAAGCTTATATGTCTAATGGGCTAACTGCCTAATCCGTTTGAGATATAACAAAAAATGTTTGGTACAATTTTTCCTCTATTATAGTGATGCAAAAAAGTGTGTGATATAAGAATAGCTTAAAAGACATATTAGTGATGATCACTGGAACTTTGTTACATATGCTTCTTAATTGTCACATACCATTCAGTATTTGGAAAGCATAATATCTATTCTATACTTAAAATATAACTGTAGACAAAGTTATAGACACGTAAAAAATATTTTCCAGACACTATTTAAGACCAGTAGAAGCTAAAAATATATTTTTAAAATTTAAAATCTCTGTTATTTGTCAATGCATCATTCTCCTACCCTTATCCCACTCTAAATGGGGTAGGCACAACATGTTTTAAACATGTTATCACATGATTTGGTATCTTACGACCGGCCGCCTGCCCGACGTACTTACCTTAATCGGTTTTCGCGACACCTAGGTAAGAAATGAGGGTGGTCTATTCTACTCGGGGGATATCAATGCCAAGATTGTCTGTAAGACTACCTTTGCAAACTAATGTTCTATCTATACATTATTTAAGAATTACTTATTTATTACAGGTTAAATATGCTGCGAACTCTTCCGCCGGGAAGTGTCCACGAGCCTGATGATGCAGATGAACTTATATGAAGAGCTTCAGTCGAATCATAATTATTTAGCCTCATTTATTGACATTAGTAATAACATTTTCACAGCGCGAATGCTTTTATTCACTATTTATTTATTTTGCCGCCTGAACCATTCGGAATTTTGGAATAAGGCTGTAAAAGTCCGCTTCAATGCTAGAGACTCAAGAGAAGGTTGTGTCTTCAAAATAGTATTCATATTAATATAATTGACAAACATTATGAAGTTTGAAACTTCTTAACTAGGACCAAATGGATTTTTTCTCAAATCCGTGGATAAGGGGGCTCTAGCACACTAGAACGGATCATAATTTGGTTTCATTTTTTAAAACATTATTGGTTAATATTATTGTTTGATAGTTATAGTACCTTGTATTCCATCAGAAATATTTTCCAGACCCAAGCCATATCATATTACCGGTTCAGTATATTGATATATCGGTCATGTGCAGCAATAGCGGTACAACTCAAAAACTCATATTTTGAGATGAATGGGTTTAAAATTTTTTATTACTAAGGAAAATGAATAACAATTGCTTAGTTGCTAATTGCTAGTTTGCTTAAACGACGGGCTTATAAAGCATTGTGAGTTCTGCCTGTATTGCTGCTAAAAATTGTGTATTTTAACATTAACACCATTTATTCCTATTCAAAACACGTGTTTTTACTTGTGTAGCAAAACTAAAAACCTGAGCAATCCTGGGAGTAATATATTTTCAAAACAGGATTATTTAAATTGTGAAATTTTTATAATTACGCTATTGTCTAATAAAACTGAAAGATTTGATCGAGTTAAAATTATATTATCCATCACAAAAACTTATATCTTTGGAATGGCATTATATGGCATGTAAAGTGTTAATTAGTCAAAAATGTATATAACTTAAAAAACTATAATTCTTGGTTAACTTGCGTTAATCATAAATATGATTTGTTAAAAGTTTTTTTGCATATTCGTTATCATAATGCGAGTTAGACAATGGTGTATTAATGTTAAGGAGAATTCACAGTACTACAGATACTTGAAAAACGATAATGGAAATGAAAAATTTTATCGCAAGTAAAGTTATAGATCTATGATACATGAGGCAAAAGTAACTAACTAATATTACTATTATTAACAGTTAAAAAGTGATACAGTTTTCATATTTAACAATATTAGTATTTTACTATACATACTCCATAAGTATAAAAACGTAACAAGATGTAAACAAACAAAACCATGTGATTCAGGAGTGACAAATATGTCATTACAATAATATTATTAACAAATGAAGAAATTGGAATTCAACTGCAGTGGTCCAAAGAATATCTCCAATATTTATAAAAGTAATTTTCTTAAATTGATTGTTATTTTCTGAAATTAAATATTTATATATTTAGTATAGCAAAACAGCAATATATAATTTAATGAATTTCAGCAGATACAAATTAGCCAAGTGAACTACCTAAAATAGTAATTGCATTAGATTAGCCGACGTAACATAATATCAATATTCTATGAGTTTCACTCTGTGATACTTAAATGTGTAGTATTTTAGTGTCTTTAATATTGTCCATCGTTTTCTTTAAAAATTTTATAATACCTTTATGTTTGGGTTCTTAAAAGTGGATATTACATAATATTCTTATTTATTTGTTTTAAAGTTTGTAAAATTATTTATAGCAATCATACCATATTTAACCTTATTAAGTGGTGCGAATACTATCAATAATTTTAAATTCTTTGAAAGAAATATAAATAACATTTAATATTAGTATCATGTGTTGTAATAAAAAAGATACTTTATACTAGGCAGATAATGCCTACTATAAAGTACCTGTTTTGACATGTTTACATTTAGTTAAATATTTAACCCATGGAGTATAGTTCCTCATGATATTTTCTTTCATCGAAAAGCTTGATATCAAATGGCACATTAAATATTGCAAAATTTCACAATTTAATTCTTACTTTATATGTGTAAATCCGAAGTGTAAACTGATATGATGGAAAATATTATACTTAGAGATAAAAACCACTAATATTCTATAAAACTACTACTAATATATCTAAAAAAGACTTAAATATAAAAGAAATATTTATAATTTACCATCAAGTACACTCCTTTTAAGTATAATGTTTTTTCCTAAATACTTAAACGGTAAACGGTAAATACTTAAAAACGAAAGCATCGTATTGTTTCAAATACTAATCTTGTACGTTTGTTTTCGAGTGAATATTTTAAATTAATTTTGTTTAATAATAATATATAATAATTTAAATTACAATTTCTACATTTTCAAGATAGTTTGAGGCCTGTGAAAGCTCTGTTTGGATAATTTTTAATCAGCTTGTTGTTCCTGTTTCCTATTTAAAAATAGTAATAATTTTTGAAGTTGTACTTTTAGCGTGTTTAAGAAAAACGTTTTTTTTAAGAAGCATGCACTTAGAAATGCAAAACAGTTGTTGTATATATATATTTTTATTGCAGTAAAAGTCCTAATAAAGAAGTTCCTTAAATATTTTGTTTTATTAATATTTAAAAATCATTATTAATATGTAGCAGGAAAAGCGGTTATCCAAAAATCGGTAAGAGTGGTGTACGAATCGATAATCATCTTTTGACATCACTAATTACGGTTTTAGCGCACCAAGTAAGTACATCACTAATTTTACTACGATTTTACGTCATACGTTATATATATTACTACTCCATATGTGAGAAACAGTCAGAGCTGAGACTAAATCCGTTTTTATGAATGAAACGGGTGAGAGGCGGATAGTTTTTTATGAATGAGAATGTAAGTAGCTATAGTGCTACTTTGCGCCCCCCCATACCACCGAAAATAGGCTCGCGCCAATGTATGAATCTCAACCATCTATTTTATAGTTAGTAATCTATGGTATGTACTTGAAGTGGAAAAAAGCAATTTATTGTCGATTATTATATCTTCAAAATAAATCGATTATTTCTATTTGAAATAATCAAATTGAATCGTTGTTTTTGTTTTAATTTTAATAATTATATAGAATAAAACCAACTGAAGTGCACAACAACGCATATCTTATCCTTAAAAACAAGAAAAGTGATTAAAAGATTTAAAGAAGTTTATTAATACAACTTATAAACAAGTGATGTGTAAAAATCTTTTTACGTTTAGTACTTAATCTCTTGATATAAAATCCGTTTTTTTTTTCACATCCCTAATAATTATGCGTCACTCTTTTTTTTGTGTAATATTTACTTATGTAAAATGGATTTAGATTCAAAGTTAACAACAGAATGTAGGAAAACAAATACATTATCGTCGCTTGGGAAAGCTTTGATTTTTTCCACGGGAGGTTTAGCAGTAGGCGTGAGCGTTTTATGTATACCTTTCTTGTCACCTGCATTTAGAAAAGTATGCTTGCCCTATGTACCTGCAACTAGTGATCAGATATTAGGGGTTATCGCTGCTTTAAGAGGTCGAAGTGGAAAACTACTGGATGTTGGGTCTGGCGATGGTAGAATTGTTTTTACAGCAGCCAAGCTTGGGTTTGAAGCTGAAGGAGTAGAACTTAATCCAGTTTTGGTTTGTTTCTGTAAATTTTCAGCACTTTTAAGTCAGCAATATAATAAAACAAAGTTTCATAGACGAAATTTGTGGACATTTGATTTGATGCCATACAATAACATAGTGATTTTTGGTGTAGAACAAATGATGAATGACTTTGAGAAAAAATTGTTGATAGAAGCTAAAGATGAGACTGTAGTAATTGCATGCAGGTTCCCATTGCCTAATATGACACCAATTGAAACTGTAGGATATGGTGTAGATACAGTATGGAAATATGTTGTCAAGAAATAATAATTTATGAATGATATATATTTTGTTTTAATGATAAATATTAGTATCAGAAGCGACCACTTCTTTTTCTTCCAGTATATTTTGTATCAGGCTTTGTATCTTTGCCTTGCTTTCTTCTCCTTTCTTTCTTTTCGAGGAGCCATGCTCTTGTGTTTTTCATAGGTTTACCTCGAACTCCTTTTGTAGCTTCTCTTCTAGCATATTTAACTTGTAATGAATTATCACTTTCTTCAGTACCTGTAAAAATTCATGAAATAATAAATAAGTTTAAGGATGTGAAGTTAAAAAATTATTTTTTCATTGAGATGTAAAAAAGTCTAAATGCTTAAAATAACAAAGAAAACAAGGCATAAAAAGTAACAACATATAACAAATACCTAAAGCTTGTGGTAATGGTGCAGCACCTCCAGTCATAAGTACAAGAAAGAACTTTTTGGCTTTTGCAGAATTTGGATAATCAATTACAACTCCTCCATAAAAGCCTGCTTTCATAGCTTGTGTTGTCACTAGATCTAACTGGCTTTCATTCTCAGGATAAAATTGTAGTACAGCTCTTGCTGATCTGGACTAAAACCATATATAAAATATTCCTTATTATTTCAAATGTGCACAACCAGTATTTTTGGCTTGAAATCTTTATGTACAAATAATGAATTTACCAATGATGCATATAGAGAACTAAAGAACTTGTATAATCGTTTAACTGGTTGATGTGATTTTTTATCAGCATTAAATAGCCATTGTATTGCTGATACGGAAACTGCCCCTTCAAAACTGCCAGCTTTGAAAGGTACTCCCTCTCCCATGTCAGCAAGAATCAAATCTCCCTCAGTCTCTCGTTCTAAAGCAACATCTGTTAAATTAATGATATGGTATTATATATATTTAGGCTTATGCATTAATGACCTAAATCAAATATTTCTTATACAAAAATATTCTGATTTAAGTTGACAATAAATTTGGTAACTAATGATGTGAGTTATAAGCAATCTGTGAGTAGAAATCTCAATTCTTAAAACCAATTGAACTTGGGAGAACATATCTAAAATTGCAGATAAACCTTTTGTATTTTTTGCTAGCCATGCTCCTGTGCAATGAAGAAATTGAACTTTGATATTGCTGAAAATTCAGGCTAGAGCCACAGTTGTTAAAGTTGATTCATAATAACATGTTTGTACAGGAAAGTTTAAAGGGGCCATTTTTAAGTCTATTGCTAGTTTGTCAATGTAAATGATTAGTTAAACACATATGAATAATTTTTTTTTTGCTTGGACAATAATCAAAACTATTTTAGTATAATTATGTTGAGCAGTTTTGTCTTTAGCTATTTTCCTGAACAGCTACAGACAAAAAATATATTACTATTTCATGACCCTGATAGGTGTACTATCAAAATTTCCACACACACAACACACAAAGATTTCCAAAAAAAAAATATACTAATAAATATAACATGCAATTAGTTAAATGTAGTTTGTAAGGGTGGAATGGTCAAGAAGTTCAATGGAAAAGTATTTCAAGATAATACTTATAATGTAATTGTATATGTAACAAGTAATTGTTTAATCATCAAGATGTACCTAACATTGCAGAGGAGATATCGATTCCAATCCACATATGGCCATATTCCTGAAGCACTGTTCCTGAAAGTCCTGATCCACATCCTATATCTAATAATAAGCAAGGTGTGTCTTCTGGCAGAACTAATAACTCAATACATCGTTCAGTCATTTGCGCTTGAATATCTATTATGCGTGAGCTGGAAACGATTTTTCTTTAAGTATTAATAAAAATCTTAATATTAATGAACTAAGAATTAAGTTTATGTTCATCTTACTTTTGTGTATATTTTCTAGCTTCATCTTCACCATAAAACTAAAAATAAACAAATGGATATGTTAACTGTTCAAAAACAATCTATACTAATATTTTTGATAGTTACAATTTCAGGTGGTGCCTGATGCTCTGGCCGTTTCGACATTTTAATTATGTTCTTTTCGACTTCTTACACACAATAATTATAACCAAAAACTAATATCAATATGTAAGATAATGAAAACAATACCACATTTTCGAACACAGACAAAGTAAATATGATATGATCAGATATAGGGATGTAAAAAAAAATCGATTTTTAGATTAATCGATATTTCTACATACCTAAGATAGTTCATTTCATAATATATATTATATTCTAATGTCCTTATCCCAGTCTAAGTGGGGAAAGCACTCGGCACAATATGTTTTTCTCTTCCATTCTGTTCAATCATTTGTCAACTCTGGCGCTACTCCTCGCGGTTTATTTCACTTTCGTTTTAAAAAAGCGATCCAAGGTACCAGAAATCAGAGTAGACTGGATTTTTTTTATCCAAACTGATTAGGGGAAATAGGACTAAAATCGTAGTACATTTGTTCAGTTTTAGTACAAGTGATTTTTAAACTAACTCTCCAATTTCTTGTGCCATTTTACTATTCTTCTTTGGACCTCAGTTGCATTTTCTCTGACAAGCACGATATTACCGGCGAATAGCATACACCAAGAGTGCACTGCAGAAGAATGCAGTGTATGCCTCCTCTTGAATATTAGCAGTGAGTACATCTATTACTAGGAGGAATAAAAATGGATTTAAAGTCCATCCTTGGTATAAGCCTACAGCCACATCGAAATCATCAGTTACTCCGGCTTCAGACCGGACTAGATTTGTAGATTAGTAGACTAGATAGAGTTAACTATATCTGGCATATATAGACCACACTATTTGTACAAACTTCCCGGACAGTGTCTTTTCTTTCAAACTCAACCACAAAACGTCACGGGGAATACGCGGGTACGCTTTTTATAGAACCAAAAGCGTAATAATTGCGTTAGAATTATCGGGATCTTCATGTAGTCTATGATCTTTAATCTTTATATTTTCTCAAAATTATTGTATTATTTGTCTGCGATATGTCATTTAAAATTTATGAAACGCGGGAGTTTGTGTATTGGAATTTCTATTTAGAATAATTACTATTTAGAATAGTTAAAGAATCTTTTCCTTTAGAATTTAAACTGATTAACTGTAAATATATTTTCGTTTCTATAATTAGAAATATACAATGCCTAAAGGATTGAATCTTAAAAAGGTAAGCTAATAGGCCATCTAATGAAAAGAATATTAATTTAAAATAAAATTTATTTTATAACTATATATTTTCAGGCGTTGAACAATCAGAGAAAGAATCAAAAAGAGATAACACAATTTTTTAAGACTGAACCATGTATTAAAGAAAAAGAATCACCAATAAAAATACACAAAGAGTTAATGAAAAATGAAGTGGATAAAAAGATATCAAAGAGAAAAGCAATTTCGCCTATAAAGTTAGATCAGGCAAAAAGAAAGGCTGTTTCGCCTTTCAAATTACAACATAAAACCGAAGTTTCCCTAAATCAAGTTGATGAATGTGATAATTCATTGAATCAGTTTAAAATAAAAGATAATCATGTTTTATTTGAAGAAAATAATGACATAAAAAAAGATTCTAATCTTGTGAGAATAAAATTTTCCCCTAAGAAAGAATTTGTATCAAAAAAATTGTTTAGTGATATAAATCAAGAGGAGCGATTTAGTTTAGTCAATACGAAATGTAATCAACCAAAAGACAACTATAAAGAGAAAATAAATAACACTAATGTCACAACTAATGGAGCATATGATATAGTCATTGAAGATGATCCAAAATCTTTGTCTCCTATAAGAAGTCCAAAAGGTGATGCTTTACCATAAATAATTTTGAAATTTACTAGCAGTCTTGCCACTGGTTGCTGTGACTTAATTTGGTTTTGAGTTTCCTTTGAAACATCAATCATTGACAGTAAAAAAAAAAATCATTATTTGCACTAAACTTTACAGGATTATCTGGTGGGTCCATTTTCTAAAATTTCATTAAATTCTGTTTGAGAGTCTATGCATATATATTTTTTCTTCATATAAATAGATTAAAGGATGGAGCTACCAATCACATCTTTTGAATGAAGATACTAAAATTGAAAATTATGACATAGTTTACTTAGTCAATGACAACCTATGATCTAAAACTTTTATCACCTATTTACAAGCTTCATAAGAAAGCTCTGTCATTTACTGGGGGATGTAAAGGCTGCATAATCAATATAATGAGTAGAGTGAACATAACATAAAAAATGATTTGCATATAGATGAACTATGGTAACATGGAGCACCCCTTTCCAAAATTCAAAACTGTTTAAAGTATTTACAAAGTGCTACTAAGATTCACACACCAAGTTAATGTTGTTTGTCTCTACTTGATACCTTAAAGTTGATTATGAAATAGTTATTTTTATTGATTCTTTGAAAATTAAGAAACTTTTACTTTAACAAACTTAAGTTTTATTATAATTACAGGTGCCATATGTGTGTCACCAGAATCCAGCACACTGAGAAGTCAAAAATGTGATTACTGGTCACCATCAAAGTCTGGATTCACAAATAAAGTTTTGGAGGGTATTGAAAATGATATTGATATGTTTGATAATTGGGAAGACAATGAAAAGGTAATCAATCAATGTGTGTAATTTTTAAATGTGTGTAAAATTAAATCGGTAGTATCTGTTTTGGCGATAGTCTCCATATCATCATCATCTTCCTGCTCTTATCCCACTCAAAGTGGGGTCAGCACAACATCTTATAAACATGTTGTCATGAATTGGCTACATATTTTACGACACCTCGTTAAGAAAGGGGGTGATCTATTCTACTTAACTGGATACCACATGATGGGTCAACTTACCTTAGTCGCCTTTAACGACACCTCTGTAAGAAATGAGGGTGGTTCTATTCTATTCAGCAGGATACCACACAGTGTTATATCCATATATATAGCTAAAAATTACAATGAAAAGTCTTTTATCATTCTATGGTTGATCCTTTTTTCAACCAATTGAAACCACTGTCATATATGACAAGTTTTTATTATTGGTCGTAAGTGTTAGCTCGGTGGGCGTCGATAGGAGTTGGCTCCTTTGAAACCATGTTTGTACTCTATGTATTAGTAACAATTTTAAAGTGCACAAGGGACGTGGGACGTTTTTACGAGTCGACCGCTTACTACATCCGCACGAAGAGATGTGTATAATATAAGATAGCGGGCCGTAAAGTTGGCACCTCTGCATGCGGCGCCAGCGGTCCCAAATAAAAGGACTAGAGCCTTGACGTCGGGATAAAAAACTAAAAAATCCTCACATCTGCGCCCCTGAAAACAGATTGGGTGTCGGCGCCAGCATTCTGAGATAAATAACTCGAGTACGACATAATATATCTTCAAGATCTGTTAAAGGAGCTGGGTCTGCTTATATTCAGCAGCTCTTCTTTCCTGTCTTTTTTGAACTATAATTATAATTATACATGATTTTTTAATAACTATTACCGTTTACTCAGCGCATACAAGGAAAGCTTTCGGTTTCGGTATTCGCAATTTTTTTTATAGCTGCTTCTCTCCTATTGATCTTAGCGTGATGTTATACAGCCTATAACCTTCCTCAAGAATTTTCGGTCTATTAGTTCCTGAGATTAGCGCGTTCAAACAAACAAACAAACAAACTCTTCAGCCTTATATATTACTCTAGATATATTGATGTTAAGTAAATAGAGAGAAGAATTTTCAGGATGCCAAAGAAGACCTGGACTTGAATGTAATGCAACGGTGTGAGATACTTTCTGTGAAGAGACATAATTCTAAAATTGAGTTAAAACTTAAAAATAATTATGACAATATAGGTACATGTTTTGTTGAAGGAATATGGTAAGTATAGAGAATGGGTCGAAAAATTTCTTTTAATTTTTATCATACACTAATTATTATGAACAATATTAGTAGGATGTATTTAAAACGTGTTAAATTTTCAAACGTTAAAGTTTCGTTGGTAATCAAATTGTGTTAAAGGAATGTTTTTCAATAAGGGGCCCACACCCCACAGGGGGCAATTTTATTTTTAAAGGGGAGGTTTAACCCTACTGCGCCGTGACTTTTGAGTGGATTCCTAGATTTCGGCTCCAAATATAACGAAAAAAAGCAAATCCTTGTACCCAAAACCTATTATTTAAGTTTCTTAAGTAAACAATTAAATTTTTAATAGGTATTAAAATTATCTTTTTTGCATAGGAGCCTGCCCGGGTTTGAACCCGTGACCTCCTCGTAAGAGTCGCACGGTGTAACCGCTGGGCTACCACAGCTTTGGTTGTGTTCGTTTATTATTTCTTAAATCTATTTATTGCTAAATATAAATATATTCGTATTACTAATTATTATTGTTTCAGGTTAAACACACCATTAGAAGTGGGGGATTTAATAAGTGTTCTCGGAACACGTGTATCGTCGGGTGGTTTTAGTGTTAACAATAATGCTGGATTGTTGGCTCTACGACCTGACCACTTGATATCCAGTACAAGTGTTGTTGCAGGAGTATTTTGTAAACGGAAGGCTGTGCTGCAAGAGCGATGGCGGGGGATAGATTCAGCCAACACTGCTGTAGATATTATTTTAGATTTCGCATGTGGATAATTTTTATTTATAAATTAAATAAATTTAATTAGGGGACGTCTGAAAGTTGCGCCCATTACAGAATAGATGAGAAGTGCGAGACTAAGTTGGTATGATCATGTAATGAGGAGGGATAAAAATCATGTGACCAACATTTAAATATGAATGTGGATGGATGTATGGCTAGGGGGAGGCCAGAAAAAAGAAAAATGATATGCATGTTAGAGGAGTGGCACCAGAGTTGACGAATGATAGAGGAGAATGGAAAAAGAAGACATATTGTGCCCACCCCACTTAGAGTGGGATGATGATGATGATGTGGATCATTTAAAATATGTACATGTATATATTGTATGTTCTAAATATTGCATAATATTTCCAAGATCACAAAATGATTGTGTCGGTTTTATAACAGAGGTATATTTAGAGTCAGTTGCGTAGCTAGAAGAGTAGCGTCCATGAGTTAATTTTAAACGAAACAGTTATATAGATAATTATAATGAAAACAGTAATATTCGTCGTGTAAATACTGCATCTGTATTAATTTTATTAACATTTCCTTATTTTCATCACCCCGGTTCGCCCTCCGTCCTCGACATGCGCCTCTGCAACCCCTCGTTTCGTTTTATTTGATTCTTAAATATAGTGACACATCTTTAAATATCAATCAAATCTTTAAAAATCAAAATACTTCGGGTTATTTGGCGATATACCTATGATACATTTTTATTGCATTGTATTTCAATATTTATTTAGAGCCGCGTCGTCTCCATTCAAGAGTATATAAGTATCATTAGCTTCCCCCTTTTAATCTTCACGGATATAGGAGCAACAAGAACTTCCATTAAGTGATATGACACTAATGAATTTAATATAACAGTATATATAATTACTTAACATCAGTGCTTAATATTAGGATTATTAATTTCAGATGACTGTTGGCATACTTATTCATGAATTAGTGCAAAAAGCTCTTACCCGATCCATAATAAACACACCAGAGTTAAATTTAGTAGTAGATAAAATAATAAAGGAATCAATACAAATGTTGTATGATGCGGGCATAACAGAGTCTGAGGCACGTTCAAACATGCAAATGTATATACAACCACTATCAGATTTTATGCAGACATATGTAGAGAAGAATGTTCCGTCATTGGTAAATACTTTAGCTACATATCCAAAACTAGATTTAAGTAATAGAATATATTTTCCAATAGTTTATAATATTTTGTAATTGACTTATTTTTGGAAGGACTTAAGGATGGACCTTCTCTGGAAGGTATTACTAACATTTACACTCGGCCTAAAGGTTTATATAAATCGCTGTGCTACATACAGCATTAGTAAAGTTTTGTAACTATTCCTTATAATTATATCAAATCCAGTGGTTTTAATTTAATACTCGCTGAACGGATTTTACATTATTACATGTATTAAGTTAACGTACAATTTACGTTAAATTATTAGGTAATTATTTATATTCTATATATATATATATATATATATATTATTTATTTTATATTATATTTAAGTATTACCGCCGTGTGGTATCCGGCTGAATAGAATAGTACCACCCTCATTTCTTACCGGGGTGTCGTAAAAGGTCGACCCGCCGTGTGGTATTCGGCTGAGTAGAATAGACCAACCTCATTTTATAACGAGGTGTCGTACAAGGCGACTAAGGTAAGTTGACCCACCGTGTGGTATCCGGTTTAGTAGAATAGACCACCCTCTTTCTTACCGAGGTGTCGTAAAATACGACAGAGGTAAGTTGACGTCAGGCAGGCGGCCGGTCGTAAAAACGCAGCCAAATCATGTGACAGCATGTTTATAACATGTTGTGCCGACCCCACCTAGAGTGGGATAAGGGCAGGAAGATGATGATATATTTAAGTATTAATTATATTCTAAACATATGGTACACGCGTTTCGTTCGCGTCCGCATATGACGTGACTTATGAGTATGTTAGTAATAGTTATATTCGTTTTTCCATCAGTCCATCGTGCTTTTTGGGTTTTTAATAATTTAGAAGACACTTTATGATTTTATAATCTTCTGATTTTTTTTAGCAAGGCGCGAAAGGTAATTGGAATGGCAAGATCGAAAAGGTTTTAGATATAGAAGAAAATGTATGTTGTCCGCAGCTCGGTTTGAAAGGGAAAATTGATGCCACTTTACAGGTCGCTATTCATGAACGCGGAGGTAAGGATGGTTTTTATTTAACTTTTAAAATTTCTTATTTAAACTTATAATAAAAATTTCGAAGGAGGAATACAACCTCCTACAAACAAAATACCAAAAAAGTGTTATGTAACATATTCTTATATTATTATCACAAGTTATATATCCAATACTTTATGGATATCTATTAATTTTATTTATTGTATATAAAAGTAATCAAATCGACTCCAGGTAACACCTATTTTACCACCTCTAAAATCAGATAATAAGAGATGTTCTGTGACATTTTAAAATGCATTTAAATTTATCACGGCAATAACAAGTAGTGTGTTATATTCTTCTTAAAGTTTTAGATTCGACAAATAGTATTTTTTTAATTTTGCCTAATTTTAAAAATAATTCAGAAAATTACCTGATCGTAGATCGTCAAAAAGCTGTGGTCCCGTTAGAGTTAAAAAGCGGTCGCGCGTCCGTATCAGCCGAACATCGCGGTCAACTCATCTTGTATGGCATGATGCTCAGCTTGCAGCGGCAGGAAGATCCTGCTACTTCAATACAGCGAGGCTTGCTGCTATACTTAAAGTTAGTGAGCTATGTAATATATGCATGTGTACGAAAGTTATTACTCTTCTTTTGAAATAATTAAGTTAGTTCCAGTTAATTTGTTATATTTCCTAGCATTTTCCATCTTATTATTCTTACTGTTACACGCATCCAGGTTTTAAAAAGAATGACATTTGTTTGACATCTAATTCTCGTTTAAAATGACCCATAAGTACGGGGACAGAATAACACTAAAATACACGGCGGCTTCACGTACTCTCCTAGATAGATGAATAAATGATTGTGAAATAGAAATTTTAGCTATCAGTGATCCGTGCAATTACTGAGCGGGCTCATCGGTATACAAAATACTCTTTGTCGCATACAGGATTAGCTATTTAGTTAATTCTTTATTTCCCAGCATTCTGTTCTCGCGGTGACGCTTATAAGTCGTAAGGACTAACAGCTTACTTCCACGTACCTACCTACGTATCATTTGGTATCCAAATACTATATTTAACTATTCTTCACATTGTATTGTCAGTTAATATCTAAAATTCCATAAGTTGTAAATTTAGAAATAGTAGATAATTTAAAAAAATCATAGGATTTAAATCAATGAATGGGTAGAGGTCATTTGACCATCATAGATTTTTTAAATTCATCATTAAATTACAAATATATGAAAAGAAATTCTTTGATTATTTTTTCATCAAATAATTAAAAGTTATTCAAAAGATATTTCTTAGTTTTCGGATCTTTTTCAGGGAACGCATAGATCTCCGAGAAGTCAACTGCGGGTATCCAGAGAGGCGTGACTTGATGATGCTTCGTAACGAACTTGTACAACATTTAGCTGACGGAGCACATAATATAGATATAGGTCTGTTAACTTACAGACCTGTCGGTTTTCAAGTTCCTAAAACTTAATATTTGAAGTCGCGGACTGTAGTTAAATTAAAAATAAATAACACGTATTTTCCTCGGTTACTTTATACAGATCAACTTGTAGACATAGAGGACTCGTCGCGCTTCTTGCAACAAAGTTTGCCCGAGCCGGTACATCATCATTCGGCGTGCTCCAAATGTCCATATCTTACGCTTTGTTCATTACATTTGTGGTGAGTACGATTAATTATTAATCTAACTTGGTGTTGCTAATGAAATGACCTGGTTTTTTAATGCAAACTATTATTATACTAGGCATACAGAAGGACCTTCAATATCACAGACTCATCCGCTTGCAAACCTACGAGATGAGGCTCTTGGGCATCTGTTTCCTGAACATATAAAATATTTCCTACACTGGACCAGTCTAATAAAACTTGAAGAAAAAGGACAGTTTAGTACAGCTCCGCTACATGCGTTATGGACAGAAAGCGTTGAAAAACGGTAACGCTTCAATTGTTATAAATATTTAGTTCTATAATAAAAATTGGAACGTTGCGTATTTGTCTGTGCATTCCTCATATGATTATTTTAATTTCCAGAGCAAAACGGGGAGTATGTATAGAGAATTTAAAATTAAAGTCTGTTTCAATCACTGGCGATAGGTTCTTACATATATTCGATCGACTTTTGACAAGTGCAGGTAATTTTCAACGATTCTTTGAAGAAATATTATTATGTTCTTTAATTGTTTGTATGTAATGGTTATTACATTTTTTTTTAGATGATTGCAAGCTTGCAAAGGGACCTCAAGAAGGAGAATATTCTATAGTCAGCATAGACAATCGGCCATGGATTGCAGCAGGTGTGGTCACTATTTCAAACAATAAAGAATTACATATAGTTTTAGAGAGGTGAGACTTATTTGATAAAATATTTAAAGAATTAGACGAAAACTAAATTTAATTGCAAAAATTCCTTTCAGGGATCTGAGTCGAAGACTGACAAAAAGCACGCTGTTTCACATTGACACGTATGAATCATACTCTACGAATGTTCAAAATTTGACCAATTTGGGAGTACTTATGGAGAACAGTGCACGAGCCCTGAGGCTTAGAAAGTATACAGATTTTATTTATTTTTTAGTGATAGTCTATTACTATCCCACTGTTGGGCAAACGCCTTCTCTTCTTTTTGAGTGAAGTAATATAGTTTATATCATCCAGGCTGCGGAATCAACGCGGATTTTAACATCCTGAGAGGATTATCCTGTCTATAAATTTCCGTACATAGTTTTCTTTCGCCATAAAAGGCACAATGAATCTATTCTAATTCAAAATAATATTTATTTAAGTAAAACTATAAACAAGAACTTTTAAGGAGAGAATTATTATGTGTGCTCTATTAGAGCTTTGTATCTAAGGACACGCCCAAAAACAGTTATATTTTAGCGGTATATCATTTATTAAAAACCTAATTGTTCTTTTTTCAGCATGTGCAATACGAATTCTGTTTATTCCGTTTTTTGAGTTAAGTATTAGATTATTTAGTCTGAAACAAGGATGATTTAACAGATAAATTGTAATAAAAAAATACATTTGTCTGCTCAGGGTTAGAACGCGCAAAATCACTCGGCCATCAGGGTCGTAAGTTAATATTATTTGATATGTCACTCTGATACGATGTTCTTTTTTCAGGTTAATTATAGACAAAGTGCCACCAAAGTTTGTTCCAAAGTTACCTCGCGAAGTGGGACGGTTAGGTTCAAAACTGATGCGCTCGCTAAACATCGAGCAACAGCGTGCCGTTTTAAAGGCTTTATCCTCTGAACACTATGTTTTGTTGAGGGGATTGCCAGGCACAGGTTAGTCGTCAGAATAATCATAATTATAAGTATTTATTTATATATCTGAAGTCCAATATATGACCAGAAGTCCAATATTACAGTTGTTCACCCTACATATTGATTTAAATTGTAATTATGAAGAACATCCGTTTTATTCAGAAGAATTATATGATATGTAGAAGAACACTAAGAAGAGATGGAATTCGTACCTTTTCTCTTCTTCAACTGATGGACGTTCACTGCTTGACATAGGTGACTTCACGGAATATCCATGCAGTATGGTTATACGTCGTTTGTATATAGCGAATCCTCGACTTCTACCGAAAGGTCCCACTTTTAAAGATAGTCTGTCTATACAGTGGGAGGTCTAGAGCGTCTTTTTAGTGTTGTATCACCTCACCTTAAGTCTACAACGAACATTGGTTTTTCATACTATGTGCTCCGTCTATTACCATTGATGAGCTATGTCTGTAATATTAAATATTTTTCCGACATCTTCGTTCTTAATTTGATTACCAACCATTTATTTGTTATTCACCAGGAAAAACACAAACCATAAGTGTCCTCATACAAATGCTAGTAGGGCTTAAACAGCGAGTACTTGTCACTGCTCACACGCATTCTGCTGTTGACACAGTGTTAAACAGGTGTGTAAAATACTTTAAATGTTGCTATTTGCTAATTTATTATTGACTAATTAATATATAAACAACCGGGTCACATCGCGATAATCTCGAGTTACCTTTGTATAAGGTTCGACGTTTCGTTTTCGTTTGGAACGGTGGATGCAACTCTGCCGAAACGTCGAACCTTATACAAAGGTAACTCGAGATTATCGCGATGTGACCCGGTTGTTTATATATTAATTAGTATGAATCGCGAAAGTTTAAGATCTACCATTACTATTGGCTAATCATGGATACGGTGACTAAGATTAATTAATCATGATTTTTGTGCATATTTTATAATGTCTAATTAGTTTGTTATATTTGTCCCAGATTACCTAAATCACTCCAAATAATGCGTATCGGAGCAACCAGCCGAGTCGCGCCGGAATTATTACACCGATCTGAAAACATACTGACTGAAAAGTGTCAGACAACAGAGCAACTATCCAACGTTTTTGATTCCATGGTAGGTTTTCTTTTTTTCATTCTAAATTGTTGTTTACTGTAAGTTTTTATATACACGTGGTAGCCTGACTTTGAAAGAGCGTGTCTCTTACCATGAGTTTGCGTGTTTATATGCTCTTTACGAAAACTTATTTGCTAATTTGGAATTATTTATTTTGCGCTTTACAGTGTTGGTAAACTAAATAAAATATACATATGCATCTCCTGGGTGAGTAAACTGCCAATCTCAGCTTGAGATACTCTGTGTGGAGTTGTGTTAATCAGGGTTTTTTCCCAGTGAGACAACAACTAGAAAAAGTATAATCTACTTTTCTTTGACTTCTTTAAATTGTGAACCAGTGAGATCGTGTAGTGGTGGTAAGGCTTTCGTTTTGGTTAATTTGACAAGCTATCAGTAGTTAGTAGTATCTAGCCCGATCAAAAAAGATGTATAAGATGTATAAAATTATAAAACCAATAAAAATTGGCTTATACTACAGAAGCTATGGTGTGGCAGCTACACATAAATCATGCAGTCTCAAACTACAAGTAATACATACTACATAATTGAGAAGAAAAATGTATTTATAATTTTTCAGTACGTAATCGGGTAACTTGATTGGCCGGCACAATTGCCATGATTTTTTAAATTATACGCTGATTACATATAATTTAAAAAGGAAAATAAATCATCATCTTCCTGTCCTTATCCCACTCTAAGTGGGGTCGGCACAACATGTTATAAACATGCTGTCACATGATTTGGCTGCGTTTTAACGACCGGCCGCCTGCCTGAAGTCAACTTACCTAAGTCGTATTTTAAGACAACTTGGTAAGAAAGAAGGTGGTCTATTCTACTAAACCGGATACCACACGGTGGGTCAACTTACCTCAGTCGCCTTTATGACACCTCGGTAAGAAATGCGGGTGGTACTATTCTATTCAGCCGGATACCACACGGCGTTAAAAAGGATAATAAATAAAATTTATAAAAATCAAATGAAAAAAAAATTGATGATCCAATATTTTCTAACAGGAGGTTGTCGGTGTAACTTGTCTGGGAGCTACACACCCCATGTTGTCACGAATTACATTTGATGTGTGCATCGTCGATGAAGCTACACAGGTAAGTTTGCTGATGTTTCCAAATCGCTAAGCGAAAGTTTACGATTTTGTATTTGTTTGTATGTCCCTTTTTATATCTCAGTATATATGATCAGTTCATGATCAGCCTGTTCGTGACCACGGTGGATGCAACTCTTTCGAAACGTACTTATACAAACGTAACTCGAGGTTATCCGGATGAGGTCCGTTTGTTTATATAATAATTATTCTATTCTATTCTTATGTAACGATTTTTATCACAGTTAGGTACTTTCAAATAAATTGAAACTGCGGAGCGGAGCTTTACAGTAATAAAAAAATGTTAAAGTTCGGTGAAGAGAAATGTATCTTACCACAATTTTTTCACAGTGCGTATTGGCAATATCATATATTACTAATCTGCTTATCAATAAAACAATGAGATATTTTTTACTGTTGTTGTGCTAAATAGGTTTTATAAACAATGTACGTTTCCATCAATCCAGAAGACGATCGTCACAAAATTTCAATTTAGTGATCGTGTCCCCAATATTTTCAATTGTCACAAGTTTTATTTGTTATAGGTTTTGCAGTGTACGGTGTTACGACCGTTATTTTCAGCGACGCGTTTTGTGCTAGTTGGAGATCCAGAGCAACTTCCACCTGTGGTGAGATGCAAAACGGCCAGGTATAAATTATATTATTCATAAATACAAGCTATAAATAACACATAGTTAATTAGTGTACATACATAAATAACTAATGCGTCATCAGTATTCAGTGATTTCCTTTCAAAACTGTCGTAACTTGCAACGAAATAAAGTATATATATCATCCTGCCCTTATCCCACTCTAAGTGGGGTCGGCACAACATGTTATAAACATGCTGTCAAATGATTTGGCTGCGTTTTTACGACCGGCCGCCTGCCTGACGTCAACTTACCTCAGTCGTATTTTACGACACCTTGGTAAGCAAGAGGGTGGTCTATTCTACTAAACCGGATACCACACGGTGGGTCAACTTACCTTAGTCGCCTTTTACGACACCTCGGTAAGAAATGAGGTTGGTCTATTCTACTCAGCCGGATACCACACGGCGGGTCGACTTACCTTAGTCGCCTTTTACGACACCTCGGTAAGAAAAGAGGGTGGTACTATTCTATTCAGCCGGATACCACACGGCGTTAAAGTATATATTACAAAATTTTACGGGGAAATTTTTAGTTATTTACAAGTCAAAAATCTCGATAATATTTTCACTGAAATGGCTAAATTCTCATCTATCCCATACATGTTATATATGTTAAATATTATATTTGCATAATGAAATTGTAAAATCTTGTAGACGTCTCGGTATGGAGGATAGCTTGTTCCATAGACTCATGCAGGATGATACAACATGTACTCTGAGACTCCAGTACCGTATGAATCAGGCGTTAGTAGACGTCGCTAATAAAGTAGCTTACGAGGACAGCCTCAAGTGTGCTGACCAGCGCGTGGCTCAGGCCAAATTGAAAATTGACATGCAGGTATGGTTTATTATCTGTAGGTATATCTTGTATTCCTACACTTTTTTACTATTAATTAGATAGGAGCAGTGTTTTTGCTTGAATATATGGCGACTTGGGAGTATAACTATTTTTTTATCAGTCTTGAAAGAAAAGACTAAGCTTTTCTAAGCTCTAAAGCAAAACTCAATATAGAGGGGTTGTAAATGCTTTATGTACGCGTATTATATTTTATATGTTATAGTGTGCCGCAATCTAAATATACCTATGTGCTATGCTATAAAAGGCAATTTAGTGGCACTAAAGTAGACTCCTTTCATATTAATTTTGGCATACTTTGAATGAAGATTTCAAATTTCAAATCAAATCAAATTTATTTAATCAATCAAGTATACATAGATGGCATATACAATAAGGCTAAACATTAAAACTTCTGTTTAATATATTAATCAGATCCGATTATTAATCAAGAACTGGCTCCCTTCCTAGATTTTTTACAATCTGTGTGAAGGAGAACCAGCCCTCACCCTTTCATATTAACAGAATACACTTTATATGTTTACTAACTTATCTGGTTAATTTACATATACTAAATATTAGTGATAATTAAATAAGCGGAAAATGATACTGTAATCTACCTGTAAGTGTGTGTCTAAGAACTCCACAGTTGCTATATAATATGTGAGTCGGAAAAAGTATAGGTCTAAATGTTGCCACTTTTAAAACTGCACGTTGTGCTATTTCTAAAGGCCTTAAAGTAGTTTTGGCAGCACCACCCCAACATGTGATGCAGTATTGAATTATGGACTGACAAAGAGCGAAGTACACCTTACGTATTACTGAAAAATTAGCTACTGATCTTAGATTTTTGAATATATAAATTAACTTACGGACCCTACCAGTAAGCAAGTCTATGTGATCTTTAAAATTTAGATGCTTGTCAAGCACAATACCTAAATATTTAATATTATCTGTGGAAGATATAGATGCGCACTGGCAGTTTGAACTAAACTTATTGGAACATGTGTGTGCTTTAACTGCTAACGGTATTAAAGGTTGAGTAAAAGACCGGATTGAGTAAGTAATGAGTTTGGTTTTGGAAATGTTAAGTGATAAGGAGTGAGAAATTAACCAATAAAAAACAGTGTTAAACCCATGTTGAGCTATTTTTTGTAATTCCAGCCATGATTTACCGTAAAATGTAATAGCTGTATCATCAGCAAAAGAAACTATTTTAGCGTTTGAAACCTGTATATTGCAGAGATCATTAATGAAAACTAGAAAGAGAGTTGGCCCTAGAATGCTACCTTGCGGAACCCCGTAAGATATTGGCATCTCATCACTAAAGTATTTATTAATTTTTGTCACTTGTAATCGACCAGTAAAATAGCTACGGAAAAAATTTAATTGGTCACCACGAATACCCATGGCCTCAAGCTTGTTTAATAGGATAGGGACTGGGACTGTATCGAAAGCTTTGGCAAGGTCCAAAAATATTGTTAAAACTTTATTTCCTTCATTCAAGTGATTAATAACATTATCAGTAAGCTCAAGAACTGCGTCTGTTGTGTTTTTATTTTTTCGAAATCCAAATTGTTGGGTTGAGATAAGATTATAATGTTCTAGATAATGAACAAGCCTGTTACTAACCAATCGCTCGAGAACCTTTGACAAAGCTGGAAGTATAGCAATAGGCCGATAATTATTTATTTCATTTTCATTACCACTTTTAAAAATAGGAATGATAATAGCTTTTTTAAAAGCCGTTGGGAAAATACCACTATCAAAACATAGATTAAAAATGTAAGACAGGATGGGTGACAAAATTTGTGCATATCTTTTAAGAATTAAAGGTGAAATGCCATCCCAGCCAGAGGCCGCGTTAGTTTTTAAAGAGTTAATAATAGAAACAAGTTCATCAGGATCTGTATGTAAGAGAGTAAAAGATGATAAACAATTGACTGTTGTAGAGGGGGTGGGAAATGTTTGATTGACAGAATTATTTTTGATGTTGTCTGCAAGTTCTTTACCTATATTAACGAAAAATTTATTAATATTATTACAAGAGTTTAGTGGAGACTGATCTGATAATAACTGATTGCTATGCTGTTTAGGTTTTGATGTGAAACATATTTCTTTAATAGTGTTCCATAACTTTTTTATATTATTTCCTGCCTTATTAATTTCTTGTGTGTCATATAACCGTTTAGCTGTTTTCAATATTTTATTACAATAATTTCTGTATCGCTTGTAAGTTATTTTATGTATTTCATTATCAGGAAACTTTTTAACTTTTTTGTGCAATAAATCTCTATTTCTCATACATCTCAATAGACCCTGGGTAATCCAAGGTTTTAAAATTCTCTTATTACTAGATACTCGTGTAATAGTTATATTTTCTGAAATGGCATTTGCCAATGACTTAATTAAAACATCTGAAGCATCGTTGGGGTTTTTAATAGTTTTAATATACGAAAGATCTAAATTTTGAATTGTGTTATCTAGAGTTAAAAAATTAATTCTAGTACTTGAGTTAATTGTAGAAGTTTTTAGAACTTGTGTAGCTAGACCGATAAACGTAGACTGATGGTCTGTAACAGAAGTATCAAGAACAAGTGTTTTGGTCGATAATTTCGTGCGTATGACTACGTGATCCAGGCAGTTGTTGCCTCGTGCTGGAAATGTATGTGCAGGCAGAAACCCATGAAAAGCGAGGTTATTGAGGTAATCTTGTGAGCGAGCGTCTAAAGAAAGAGGTTTTATATCTAAGTTTATATCCCCTGTGATAACTACAGATTTAAAATTAACGAGTGACGAAAGTATATTATTAAGAGCAGAAATAAAAACATCAGTGTTCTCGTTTGACGGAGATCTATAAATACAGAGAATAGCAATGTCTTGGTTGAGTTTCAGAATTAATCCAGATGCGGAAAACAAAAAGTCTGGCTCTTCCAGAGTGTAATTTATACTTGTTTTAACAAAAACTACAACACCGTCACTCTGGTTTAAGTGTTTATTTGAATGGTGCATTGCATAATTTTTAATAGTTGGAATGTTTTGATTACTATTACAAGATAACCAGCATTCAGTTAAGAATATAATATCATTATCAAAGGGTATGCGTTTTAAGAGAGTCTGGAAATTGAGGAAATTGCAATTTATAGATCTGATATTCTGAGTCAAAATTTTTATATACTTTTCAGGGTTTTGTATGTATCTATTTGTGTCTTCGGGAAAGCATGTATAAGAATCCGATACAGAGAACTCATCTACATATGCATTCAAAATATTTAGTTGGCTATCCAGAGTAAAAATTAAATGTTAAACGGGTTGATGAAAGAAATTGGACAGGATAAATGAAGTGTGTAAATACTATGTGAATGATATTTTTTATGAAGTAGGAACTAAATCTATGAAAAATATGGTTTAATAAGGATTTTAAATAATTGCTATTTGTATATTTTTTTGTGTATAAAGAATGATATTGTTTTAACATTAATAATGATTGAAAAGTTATGCAAGTATAGGAATTGAAGCGAGGCAAGATTATGTACTGTGTGTGTTTGTGTAGTGTAAATATGTATTGAATTTGTGTTATATTTTGATAGGTTAATTTATAGCTAAATAAAGTAAAACGTAGGTACAATGATACAAATATTGAAAAAATTTGCTTATAATAAACTAGTCACAATTTTGAGGCTTTAACAAGTTTTTGAAGTTGTGTTTCGTTTTTAACAATTATATAAGCACTATCGTTATGTTCTCTTAACATTATACGGCCATTTGAGGTCCAACAGTAGCTATAATTGTTTGATTTGGCAAAATTGCGAGTTAAATAAAATAACCTATTCGCTTTAGTGGTTAAGTGTTCAGCAACATACAATGGGGTATTCTGATCAATAAATCCTAAATGTGCGGAGTTTAGTTTCTGATTTGGATTTTTTTTGTTAAATTCCTTAGCGGACTTTAAAAATTGAAATTTCAATAATGAATTTGAAAATTCTACCATGACGCTGTATCGTAGCGATTCTTTTTTTGATGGCTGTCTTACCACATCATGGATGTCTGAAGTTTGTAAATTAATATTTAAATTCTTGGATAAATGTGTAACCATAGCGAATAGGTCATTTTTGGCCTCTCGCAGACGTTTGGGTACATTACGAAGTTCAATACAAGTTTTTGAGAGGTTTCTTTCGAAAGATTCAATTTTTTCTTCCAGCGTTGATAATTGCTCAGATAATGAACCTTTTTCCTGTTCTAAGCCCGTAATTTTAGACTCCAATATGGATAATTGACTGGACATAGAATTCATGGACTTTTCAATCTCATTATTGGTAGTCTCGATGTTCGAATACTGAGTTTTAATTTCAAGAATAAGATTTTCTAATTTATCAAGCCGCGAACTTTGCGTAGAAATCAATTCTCTTATTAAATCTCTCATTTCTTCCTTGAAAATTGCCAGCTCGTCCGTAAGCTTTTCATTTGATGGACGACGTCGTTTAGCTCGTTGACCAACACTAGTAGAAAATTTTCCCAAAATTTCATCCTGACATAACTTACGTATGTCTGTATCGGAATGACGTGTTGGCGAATTAAGTGCAGGTGTTGATTTTGGTGGTGTTTTATACATAATTAACGAATTCGTAAAGATTGTCGCTATTTCCTATTTATTTTTCTTTTGTTTACGATATTGCAAAAAAATGTAGGTAAGTACATAAAATATCTGAAGAAATAAATACACAATCTATAACGACGTCATATCAAAACAGCGGCTACTCAAACTTCTTGTTCGGACGGCTGTCACGCAGCGCGGATTTCGAATAGGCCAATAATGTAACTTTTACGTATGTTGTCGTAAGTGTAACCCGTTCACTGTGTTAGGCTCACCGTACAGCGTTGATGCGCTCCTGGTACTTTCAACACATTAACATGACTATTTTTCGGAATTTCATATCTATTTCGCGTGCTATTTTTATTTTATTATTTTAATTATTAACACACTAAAAACACGTCCATCGCTCACAGACTCCAAAGGGGAAGGGGATTTAATTTAAACTATGCACACTTATCATCAACTGGCTACAGTAGAATACTTAAGTAATGAAAATATTATTTTGTTATAATCCACGATAAATATTATTGTTATAATATTATTTATAGCAAAATAATATTTTCTTTTCTTATATTTTCATTTATTTTGTATTAAAGACCTCCGCAAAGTAACGAATATTCTATAAATTATTTAGACAATTCAATAATTTGATAAATTTTTTCAATATACGAATATGATAGAAATGCTGCACTTTTTGACACTGGCGTTATTGTTGTTTTTTTGGAGTCGTAAATAAATTTGCATAAAATATTATCATAAAAATTCATTAGATATTTAGTATATTTAGTGATCGACAAAGCCGTCTTGTCAAAGAATTAGCGATAAGACCATCAAAATAACAACTCTTAATAAATAGGTCACAAAAACAGTTCGAAGATTTTTTTTCAGAGGTGAAGGTTATTTAGATAGTGACTTAGATCAAGGTTTCTGTTACGTAGCGGAAATACCAATATGACCTGACCTGACCTCTCGCTAAATGGCAGCATATCATGGTGGTTATAGATAGCACCCAAGAAAAGTTGGCGAATATTTGATGAGTGTTTTAATTATGCCATACCGGTATAACAAATTATAGTAAAGTACCAGGTTGACCGAGCTTGACCAGGTTGATCGCGACCACCCGTTCCCCAACCAAGCTACGCTGACTTGACCGTTTATGGCAAAAATTCAATTCAATATAAATTTTAGTATTTTTTAATGCCCAAAAACAGAGATAAAACGATTTTTTTTACGTTAAACCTAGCTTAGATCGATTTTTCTCCCCCAAAACCCCCACATGCTGAATTTCAGGAAAATCGTTGGAGCAGTTTCGGAGACTCCGAAAATATATATAGGTGTATATACATACAAGATTAACACATTTGAATATTAAAGATACCGAGTAGTTTGACCGCTAAATTGCAATTTACAAATTTTTTCAGAATTTATCTGAGCATATAGTAGAATCACCATGGCTGATAATTGCTTGCGATCCGGAGTTTGAAAACGCCGCAATTTTCCTTAATACAATAATTACCTCCCATGAGATACCTAGCAATGAAAAAAAATGTACTAATAGTGACGAGGCATGTGTCACTATGGAACTGGTAGAGACATTAAAACAGGTAAGGTGTATAAAAAAAAAAAAAAAAAATAGTTTTTACTAATATTATGATTAAAGAAATAGATGGGTGTCCATGAATCGACAAAGTTCTTTATTAAAGAAGAATTGGGGGATAGATAAAGTGCATTACATATTACACTTTCTATATGTCTAAGCATCGAAAATATTTTTTGTACTTTTACCTTTAATATAGCTTAAAAATTATTATTGATCCAGGTATTTAAACACGTTTTATTTTGTAACGTATTCAGGGCGGTGTTCCACCAACTGATATAGGAATTATAGCTCCATATCGTGATCAAGTATCCCTTTTACGGCGAGCATTCTCCGAAAAAGACGTGGAAGTGAGCACTGTCGATCAGTTTCAAGGCAAAGACAAAAGTGTTATCATATACTCTTGCACCAGGCGATGTGAAAGCGGTGACAGATATCCAAAGGTAATATAATTGCTTTATTTACATGTTAAGTTCGTATGCTATCGTCTAACTAAGCTGAAAATTGCCTTAAAAACTTTACTTACCTCATAATAATACGCATCCGATCTGGTTATGAGAAAAACGTTGGCCCTAGCATATAGGATAGCTTTATGACAAGAGTATACCTAGGTAATGTATTAAATATGCGAAATGAACGATTGGGCTCCTTAGATTTGTTTCGATTAGAACTACATGTTGAAGTTTTAAAAATATTTGATTCGTGCTCTCGTGAATCGAAAATTATCCTTTGCAAATTTGAAACTGCAATATTTTAAAATTATTGTAAGATGACATTTCATACTCCTAAAATGAAATTAAAACAATAATAGGTAATGAATTTTAAAAACTTAAATTTTTAAACATGTCGGATAAACGTTGAAAATATAATAGTTTGGTATGAACAACTAATGTAGTTTTTATATATTACGTTAATATATCGTAAGTTATAATAGGCCTAATCCTTTCTACTACTAATAGCTTTTCATTTCAATAGTTAATAAAACTGTATCTAAGGCGATCCACACAAAATCATAAAGTTAAAATTGCTAAATTGTCACAACTTTCGCATTTAGATAATGATCATGTATATGAAATAAATTTAATTAACAGGAGGGAGAGGTTCTCAACGATCAAAGGCGCCTGGCTGTGAGCGTGACGCGTGCTAAACATAAACTCATCGTAATTGGAAACATACGAGCCTTGCAACGGTATACTTCAATATTGAAACTCATTGAATCATGTAAAACCATAAATTTAGAGGAAGACATGATGGCCAAGTTGAACAGAAAATACTTAACTTGTTTTACTTGATAATGATTGAATAATTTAAGTTTAAAATTTGTCATTATGAACTAATTATTATAGTATTTATTTTAAAGATCATGAAAAGTTGTTTTATACCACTAGAAATGTAGGACATGATTGCAGACTGATATTGTAAGTTTATTTTTTTGTCAGGAATATGAATATTACATTAAGTTGATGGTGTTTTCCACTTATATAAAAAATATGATTTTTAAAATTTTGTTTTTATTTAATAAACTACCCTATGATACCATGTTCGTAGATTATTATTATTTATTAGTGGTTTTCATTTTCTGTAAAGCGTCAATTTAATGGTAGGATTCTTGTCGATCATATAACATGAAATTAAAAAAAAATAAGTATGTATATAAATATTATTGTATCTCACTAACGCCGCATATTGGTCAAAAGTTCTAAGTAGATAATAATTTCCATTGAGTTTAATACTAATGAAAATTGAAATAGGTAATAAGTTTAAAGTGAATATTAATGCTAGGTAAATATAGTATAATAAAAATATATAAATATAATATAGTTCTGTATGTATAGGTTATTCTTGAAAATGATTAAACATGACTTTAAACAGCTGACTGTGAAACACTTCAACTGTCAACTGTCACTATCATATGGACAATATTTCCAATTCAAATTCCACCTGTCGATTCTATTATAGGCACATATACATATTCAATGCATTTCAATTGTGTGTATTACTTAAGTCTGTATAGCTCCTAAATATACAATGTCACATCAATAATATAAATAGAAAGAAATCAAAGCGGTGCCAAAATTTCTAATAATAAATAAACCCGTGCTTTAAACTCAACTTCATCTCACGAGTTTGACTTTACTAATTATAAACTCATCTTTGACTTCTGATATCAAACTGTAAATATTACCTTCAATTTTTATCTCGCAGTGTAGTTTGAATATTTGCCTTCGCTAGTATGGTGCAATAACAAAGTTTCTATATTTCTAAAACGCAATACGTACGTAAGTTTAGAAAATTTATGAATTATAACTGTTGATTCTTTAACAATATTTAAAATTACTGTACAAATTATTTTTTTTATTATTTTTTATAAATGATAAATGAAACTAGTAATTTATAAGTATTTTTTTTTCACACAATTACAAATTAAGATATTTTTATGTATGTATAATATCTAGTGAATGCAAAGGGGCTGAAGTATCATATATAGCTCCATAATCCTGTTATGCTGTCTATTTACCATATAATAATTGTTAACTGTTTGAAAATTTGATAATGTAAAACATATTGTAGATAGAGTTAACGTGATATTGTAGGTAAAGTTTTTGGCTGTCCTAAAAAGTTTATATAAATCATGCTATATAATCCTGAGAAACAGATAATGATACAGAATTTTTGTAATTTCTAATGTTTAATTTTTTCATTATTATGTAAGGGGTCATCTGTCAGTGTATTTAATTTTTTTTTTTACGTTCATCGCTTTTAGCTTGACAAAAATGGTTAAAGCAGTTGCAATTATAACAGTCAGCGATAGTTGTTTTAAAGATAATTCACAAGATAAATCTGGACCAGCTTTGTTTGATTTTATAACAGAAAAATATCCAGAGGCCAATATACATACTATTATTGTGCCAGATGAAAGAGATATAATTGAGAGAGAATTAAAATACTTTTGCGACTCAAATATTGAACTGATTCTAACTACTGGAGGTACTGGTTTAAGTCCCAGAGATGTTACTCCAGAAGCGACTAAGGCAGTTATACAGAGAGAAGTTCCCGCTATAGCAGTTGCAATGACAATAGAAAGCTTGAAAAAAACTCCAATGGCAATGTTATCTAGAGCAGTTGCTGGCATTCGAGATAGAACACTAATAATAAATTTTCCTGGAAGTAAGAAAGCAGTTACAGAATGCATTGAAGTTGTAAAAGTTGTCTTATCTCATGCCATATCTATAATAAACAATGAACTTGGTGAGGTAAGACTAGTTCATGATAAACTGCAAGTAGAACATAGTTGTCCACACCTAAGTAGCAGTACTGTGGATATATCAAAAGTAGCATTAAGACCCCGTGAGTCCCCATATCCTATGATAAATATGCTGGAGGCATTCAATATCGTTGATGCTGTTATGTTGAAATGGGAGGAAAAAATAGAAGTAGTCCCTCTAGAAAATAGTATGGCCAATGTTATAGCACAAGAAATTTTTGCTAAGGAACCCATGCCTCCATTTCCGGCTTCTGTTAAAGATGGTTAGTTATGTTTATAAATATTAATGTTAAAAAGAGAAATGGTAGTTTTTTCATTGAGAATTTCTAATAATAACAGGTGCTACCAGAAAATTAAGCACCAACAAAAAAAATCTTTGCTAATATCATTAAGGGCATTGTTCCTGTGTAGTTAGTTTACTGATTAATTTTTAGAGTAAATTAAAGCTAGTACTAATATTTTATTGTAATAAATTCTGCTGTCTTGAATTTTCTTTCTACTGATACTTAGTTATTCTTTACATTAACTACATTTTTTTTTAAATATTGTCTTCTATAAAAGTTATGATGTTCTCCCCATGAGAAGAATATGCCACGCAGTAATTTCGCGTAATATTCCAGTATAATTGTTTACTCAGTTGTACGTATATAGAAGTCAGTGTACCGTAATAAACTCTATGCATACAATAACTACTGATTACATACAATTGTTTGAAGGTCATATTTGTATTCTACAAAAGAAATGTTCATGTGTTGAGATATGAAAATTTCCTAACGATTAAAAATTGAACACTTGAAGTAAATAAGGCACTAAGTACCTAAAACTTAAAATTCTAACTAAGTATGCAATTTGGTTCTAAAATTGACTTTTATATCAGAATGATTGATTACGTATGCTGTGTTACCTAGTGTGTTACACATGTACTAAACATTATAAGTATCAAATAATTGCACAAGTTCTGAGACTGACTTTTGAGAACAGCCTCGGCCCCTTTATTTAATTACGCTATAACTTTTTAAATATAAAATTAATACCATAAAAAAGTAACCTGAGAAGATCTCGTAATAGATTTGACCTATAAAGCAACTCTTTTTAATAATAACGACCCTAGTAGATAATCTTTAAGCCTAGACTTGTCACTCCTTCGAGGGATATGTGACCTAAAAAGATATGGTTGGATAGCGTGAAGTATCAGTAATATAAAAGTAGTAACGTCAGAGTAGACAAATGATAGGAGAGAATAGAAGAGAAAAATATGTTGGCCTACTCCACTTAGGGTGGGATAAGGGCAGGAGAAAGGAAAAGATTGTACGCATGTGAAAGCTTTGATTGAAAATTGTGGATGTGATGGGGTTATTCACAGGGATAATAATCAACCAACTTTGCGGCCAAAACACATAGGCACGCAATAATTGTGAGTTGAAGTGACCGCTGCATGTGATAAAATTTTTGTTGAATTACTTTTTCCGTCATACATTAATGTATAAAACACTTGGTAATAAATTTTAATAATTTAGGTTACGCATGCCTAAGCTTAGACGGAGCTGGCATACGTAAAGTCCGAGCAGCCATAACAGCCGGAGACACCCCGTTTACTCCACTCGGTCATGGTGAATGCGCCCGAGTTAATACAGGGGCACCTTTACCACTTGGCGCTGATTGTGTTGTCCAGGTAAATAGATGTCTAAAGTAGCGGCCTATTACTCTCCCACTGCTGGGAATAGGCCTCTTCTTTCCGTTTTTGGAGAGAAGAATTGGAGCTAAGACCTACCACGCTGCTCCAATGCGGATTGGTAGGTTACACATGTCACTAGAATTCTCTAGAGACATGCAGGTTTCCCCACGATGTTTTCCTTCACCGAAAAGCGTGTGATAAATTGCAATTATCAATTAGACACATAAGTTTTAACTCATTGGTTTCTGCCCGGGTTCGAACCCGTGACCTTCTCGAAAGAGTCGCACGGTGTTGACCGCTGGGCTACCACAGCTCAATAGATGTCTACCCAAAGCTTATTGCAATCTTAAATAAAAAAAGATTTATTTTACCGAACTAAGAAATGGAACAGTAATTCGGATCAGTATTTGTCCTAGTGCATGTCAAACGTTTAATGAGTAACGTGCTCTAATCTAACTATTAAGGCTTATTGTCAAGTGTGTTCTATTATTATCGTATCCTCTTCAAAACATAAAATCAGCAATAAAGCGATTGTGATATGAAGAATAATCGGTTAAATCATATATAGTTATGTAACAATTTACGTAAAAAAAATCGTATTTATATTTCTTTTCTTTCTTCTTTGAAGAGCGTTATGTATAATCATTTGATACCCATGAATAATTAAGGGAACTCATCGTCTTTGGTTAATCATGTATAATATATATTTAAGGTAGAAGATACTAAATTAATCAAGGCATCTACTGACCATAAAACAGAACTAGAAATTGAGATCCTTGTAGCTCCGCAGCCTCATCAAGACGTGCGTCCGATAGGCTTCGACATTCACGTTGGTTCCCTACTTGTTGAGAAAGGTGAGAACATAATGAATTCATATTTTATGTATTTTTACCTATCAATAAATTTTAATATTTTGGGTAATTATAAAAATTTTATCAAAAGATATGGTTTCAAATTTAGTAAGGACGTAAACAATACATAGAGGTAAATATATTATAACTATATAACCAAACCAAATTGAAATTGGTAGAAGCCAATTTATAAAAATATTAAGGGTATTTTTTTAATGTAAATTTTGTCTCTAGGTGATGTCATAGGCGCTGCACAAATAGGAATTTTAGCTGGGGCTGGTTATCAAAATGTCCCTATAATAGCGTACCCTAAGGTATGTGGACTTCTAAACAATCTTTTCACAGTAAGCACTTAGGTAAATAAACAAATTGCGAATATTTGTAGATTTTGCCTTTCACCGGCCACGTATTTAATTCACGTTAAGGGTGTAAGATTACTGATATGAGTAGCTTATAATTAAAAAATAAACGTAATTTTAAATTAGTTCTATGCTGTGGCTTGTCAAGTTCTTTTAATAAATTGTTTTTCAGAAGTCTTACTCATGTCCGAGATTCAACCATTCATTTGTATATAACTAAGAGTTGATTACTTCAGTTGATTGTTTCAGGTCGCAATTTTGTCAACAGGAAACGAATTGCAAGAACCGTCAGATTCGATCCTGCGGCCGTCACATATTAGGGATTCAAATAGGATCATGTTGAAAAATTTGCTCAAGTAAGGTAGCATTTTGATTGTGCGTCAATAAATCTTTTATCGTAAATTTTCAATAATAAGATCTTCTTATTAAATTATTGGTGAGAGGATTCAAACAGGATCATGTTGAAAAATTTGCTCAAAATTTTTTGATTTAAGTAATTATATATCCTTAATTAAACTGTGTTGCTCCTGGCTACTGCTGAAAAACAGTGTTGTGCGATAGAATGTTGTCGCTCAATTTACACTGAGCTGAACCATTTTCTTCTTGTGGTATGCAGTATATTTATATGATATTGTTTTATGTTATTGGTAGGTATGTTTTTGTTCTATTATGTTAAAGTTTAGTTTTAGTTAACAACTGTGTATCGCGAAAGATGAAATAAACGTTCTTTCTTTCTTCTTTCAAAACGTTGGCGTTAAATTGGCGTTAGGATTGATTAATTATAAAAACCCGACTCATTTTTATGCTGTTTGCCCTTAATTTTTTCGTACTTTTAATAAGTATCATACTCGTATTATTACGTTCTTATGACCATGACCATAGTAAGTAACTAAATGGGTCATTGATACGTGATGGTTATATTTCATTACCATTGGCCATTTACCTCCCTTTAATTAAACACATCAAAATGCCATAGCGACGTGGAGTTCTCTCAATTACTGAAATTGTTAGTGGTTTTGTTGGTTTTGAAGGGAACATGGCTATGAGAGTATTGACTGTGGTATCGCACGTGACGATCCAACTGAGCTAGCAGCTGCCATCGCACGGGCATTGCCGCGCACGGACATACTCGTCTGCACGGGTGGCGTTTCTATGGGAGAGAAGGATCTACTGAAACCAGTTTTGCTTAACGTGAGTTATAGTATTCTTGTGAAAAGTGTATAGTAGTGTCAAAATAGTACACTACATTTTTATTTTCGAGTTGATTGGGAATATAATTATTTCACCATATTTATTTAATTATATTTATTAAGTATGTCCAAATCACGTTTAGAGATTAAAAAATACTGTATAATGTAACCTGATGATGGTAACTATATATTTTAATAGTTGTTACATGGCATTGTATTGATTATAGCTTTGGCAGTAGTGTGACTAGCCAAGGGCTCGCACTAGAAATTCATTGTATTGCTTATTAACGGCCATACTTTAGGATTTAGATTAAAATTCAAAAGTTTTAAGTGCCATTTGTTTTTTTAGATCATCATATTTCTATCAAATGCAAACAAACTATTTTCTATTTTTCACCAGAATGATACCCTATTGTGACTCTTGGATCCAGTGACTCACTGGAAAATTTTCAAATCGTCTGCGCCCATGACTCAAATTCACGCTTTGTACGCGCGAGCTATCTATCTACTGAATTCCGTCCTGCTACAGTTGTGGCTCTAATTTTACAAAAGATTTAAAATACATAAACGACAAAACAGTCATAAAGCTTTTTTTTTATTTCGTCTAAGAGCGTCCTTGCAGTAAAGAGTGTGTAGCAGGATAGATACAGTAAACTCTTTGACGAAATAATAAAATTATTACAGGTGTTTATATTTCATTTGTAATGTTTATTTGCCAATTTAATATATGATATAATTTATATCAGGATTTCGGTGCAACGTTACACTTCGGACGCGTACGGATGAAGCCGGGTAAACCCAGTACATTTGCCACCTGCGAGTTTCAAGGAAAAACAAAATTCATTTTCGCTTTACCCGGTACGTTAATTAAGAAAACAATTAGGTATCATTTTATTAGAAATGATTATTGTTTTCTTTAAACATACATTAGTATATATGTACAGATATTGCTTACTGTGAGCAATCAGTAGAGTACAGAAAATGCCTTATATGTTTGTTTATGTTGCGTTGTAACAAAAATTATTTGAGGCATATTTATTAGGGTCATTACATAATGTTTTCAATTGTTTCAGGTATCTTATTTATTTTTAGTTTTATTGCTATCTTAATAAAATAAAAATATACCTAAAAGACCTATACATAAAATATAAATAAATATATGGGACACACATTAGGCCCAAAGTCTGTAACTTAATACTCATGTTATGGGTTGCCATCACAGACAACTGGTAAAATATATAATTATATAAATTTTAAATAAATAATAAAAAGGCAACAAGGACAAGACAAAGGATTCCCCGAATCAGTTACAGTAAAAAATATTCGTAAAAATATGATATCATGATCCTCCTGCCCTTATCCCACTCTAAGTGGGGTTAGCACAACATGTTACAAACATGTTGTCGCATGATTTGACTACGTATTTTACGACCGGCCGCCTGCCTTACGTCAACTTACCTCAGTCGTTTTTCGTAAAAATATTATATCATGCTCATTTTAATAATTATTAATTATTGAAATGAGTTGAAATAAATACACAATATTTTTCAAATAACTAATTATTCTAAAATTTTTCGTTTTGGTCCAGGTAATCCGGTGTCCGCTTACGTGTGCTGTTTGTTGTTTGTGGTGCGCGCCCTGCGGCAGTGCACGCGCCGCACGAGCGACTTCGCGCGAATGGGCGTCCGCCTGGCGCACGAGGTCACTTTGGACCCTCGGCCGGAGTACGCGCGGGCCGTGCTGCAGTTCCCAAATATAGACGACTTACCAATCGCCAATTTACTAGGAAACCAGGTAAATATATGTTGATTTGGCCCGTACTTGCAGGTGACAGTGACTGTACGGGATAACACGTACATTTGCAACATAAGCATTTACGCCATATTTTTAATATCGAATCAACTGGAAATCAGTACGACGTTAGTGGCCGCGCGTGCTCCACATATCAAATCATATCACATTATCATTGTTATAATAAAATATAAATCTATCAATCGCCGCAATCTATCAATTATCAATCTATTAACTAAAGATCGTACAGGGTAGTAGCAGCCCGTACATCTTTGTGGTCCTTCGAGCCGGATCTGAACCAGCGACCTATGGTCGATCCATACCTACCTACAGCTTCGTGGGTCATGGGTTCGATTCTCGTCCAGGGCCAACATTTTCTATAATACAAATTGTTTGGTTCTTCAACTCTAGGTGTATAATGTATTTAGGTATTTGAAATTATAATATATCTATATATCACCAGTTGTCTGGTACCCATTACACAACTATTAAGTTGCTTACTTTATGACTAACAACCATGTGTGTGTCATATATTATTTTGAACCCATAACTGTAAATCATCGTACTATGAAACATGGAAGAAATAGCTTGTTTTTTTTTGCAAAAGTATTTGTTAGTACTATTCTATATAAAACAACATTAGAACGCAACTGTTAAACGATCACACTATAAAAGATGGAAGGAAACAGCTCATCGTTATCTTTTTTAAAGAAAAATAATCATTAGTTTATACTATTCTACAGAATTTTGTCGCATTACTGTTAATTACTCGATTACTTTGTTAATTACTTGATTAATAGTCAAAAAAAATATAATTTAATCTAAAAACTGTGTTATTAACAGTGCAGTAGTCGTCTGCTTAGCGCGTGCGGTGCAAGCGTACTGCTGGAGTTGCCGGGCGCCACGGACAGTCTGCGGAAGCTGTCAGCAGGTACCACTGTACCGGCGCTCGTCACCGGTCGAATCGATCTCACTAGGCTATAAAAAACTCCTTGTCTTAATGATGAGGGTTCGTGATCCCACACATTATGTGGGGGTTTTCCCATGTCCTTCCAATCTCACACTTTTAATATAAAATATAACACAATCAACCCAGTTTTGTAGCTCAACACATAGGCGCCGCTTTCATCATCAGGGAGATACATCTCCATCTTCACATACTATTCATCAATAGAAAATTATATATTCTACTACATACATATTATATGCATATCTATATAGATTTGAAAATCATTATTAAAAAGATTAAACGGTTTTGAAGATTACCAATTATAAAAATCCTTAAAGAGAAATCAATAAAATCAATCTTATCAGATAGTAATGACTTGTTAAAAGTTTCATTCTCTTCCAAATTTTTATTTTATTTTCCTCTGATACAGATATTTGCATTTCAATATTTGAAAGAATCTGCTGTGAAATTTGAGTGTCTAACAAAAAAATCTATTAAATTCTTATGATGGAATGTGATGTCTTCTACTACCACTTGTTAAATATCTCCAACTATTTTAAAAATATTGAAGAGAAAAATATAATTATTGTTATGTTCTTCATGTCTTATTGATATAACATAAATATGTTAGTACTATATTCATTATCTAGTTATGGATTATATAATATTGTGATAAATAACAAAAAATATTTGTGATGTTCTGCTGTGCTTGAGATCTAAGCATTATTATGTTAATTTTTATAGTAGATAATTCTTGGTCATGGAGGAATAATCTTTTATTGTAATTGTAATATACATTAATTAATAATACTAGCATAGGTTGTGGATAAAATTTAAATATTAACAAAGTATATTTTTGGTTTTCTATAAACAGAAAGACATTTTACAAACAAAATACTTTATTATTCAAATGCATCATAATCAGACCCCTAAAGTAAACACTATTTTTTTAGTTGAGTGTTAAACATTATATTCTTTTCAATGCAAAACAAGAATTTGTAACAACTTTGCAAACTAAAGTAAATAATAGATAAAATGGAAAAAAAACATGATTATAAATATCAAGAAAATGTGTTTCATTCAAGAATTGATGTCTGTACAAATAAACAGATCATATTTCAAAGTTGTTTTATTTACAAAATTATGTAATTTGCTTTTCTACAACTTGCTTCTTAATATTAGTAAAGTAGCCTTCCACTTCATCACATTTACAATTTTAGGAATTGAACAACAAAAATAATAAATATTCTGTATTCACATCATGCAACCTTAGTAAAATGTTTTCATACTTAAGTCACTTTCAATATAAAAATTTATTACAATCTATGAACACTCAACAACTGTTAAACAACTCTTTGCACTTCAAAAAATCTCTTAAGATAATAGACTTGTCCCAGTGTCATTACTAGCAGAACAGATGCTTCAAAAACAGACCACATGACAACTCGAGAGTTGGTGCTTTCATTGATGGCACGGTGGATGCGATCTCGTACCTAGAAAATTACCAAGGAATACCATTTTTATCTCTGTTAAAACAGTTTTTCATTTTCTACTTTTTATCTGTATAAGCTTAATATTTAAAAATTAATTATTATTTTATTAAAAAAAATGAAAAACTTAAACTAAAGGCTTTCATTATTCTTTCACTTTAAGGTTCACACAAACATAACCAGTTATTTCATCATCATCCTTCTGCCCTTATCTCACTCTAAGTGGGGTCGGCACATGGTATAAACACGCTGTTACATGACTTGGCTGCGTTTATACGAACGGCCGCCTGCCTGACGTCAACTTACCTCTGTCGTATTTTACGACACCTCGGTAAGAATGAGGGTGGTCTATTCTACTAAACCGGATACCACACAGTGGGTCAACTTACCTTAGTCGCCTTTTACGACACCTCGGTAAGAAATGAGGTTGGTCTATTCTACTCAGCCGGATACCAAACGGCAGGTCGACTTACCTTAGTCGCCTTTTACGACACCTCAGTTAGAAAAGAGGGTGGTACTATTCTATTCAGCCGGACACCACACGGCGTAAATAGCCCAGTTATTTATTATATGTAAACTTAGAAAGTGAAAAAAAATCAATATCAGTAAAAACATTGTGTTGTATAAATTCTAATTACCTGCATGTACTCTTGTTCATTTTTAACTGTTTTAAGAGTAGATCCCAACTCTTTGATCATATCTTCGAGTTTATTGTGATCAACTTCTTTGTCTTTTTCCCCATCACCTTTGTGTGGTGCTTCTCCTACTTCAAAGTTAAACATCACTACCTGAAAATATAAAATTACAAAAAATGTGTACAAATCATAATTATAATGGAAAAAAGGTGAAATGAAGTAATAATAAATTTTGTTCACATATGTGTATTAGATCTACTGAAATTAAATATTAAAATTTTTAGTAGGCATTCTTTACAGAATTGAAATATGCACATGACATTATAAAATGGTATGTTTTGTTTTGAAAGTGTAATATCATTACCTTAGGAGTCATTGTAGACATTTGATTACTGAAGCAGTAAGTGTAACGTCCAGCAGTGGGTGCTGAAAAAGTGTACATGCCAGAAGATTCCCTCTCACCCTTGTATATAACTGTACCATCTGGACCAGTGATTTTTACATCTATATCCAAGAAACCTCCTTCAGCTATTTCAAAGGTAAGTCCTGTAAGAATTTTATTGTATTTCACTATATGGACATAATATGAACACTTGTACACTTATAAAGATAAAAATTTTTGACTGGATAATCTACATTTTACTTTCTAATGGTATAGTGAAACATAGTGATAAATTATTTGATAAAAATGGAATAAAAGAGATAATATGGTAGCTGAACATCATTATCAGTATAACAGTACATATCAATGCATTAATTAAAATAATTAACGTTTAACTCTACATGAAGTTTCCAAGCTAAATTCCAGGTAAATGCACTCGACTTACATATAATGTTAATGATTTTTAAAGAACAAAAAATGGGTATAAACGAATAACTTAAGGGGCTAGTAAACTTAATAGAAATAATGAATATTACCCATTTTAGTGTCCGCTTCAACATTTTCAAAAAAACATTCTTCGGCGTGTGCGTCCACAGTAATGGTATAACATTTAGCCGTTGTTAAGACTAAAGCTAAAACTATTGATATAGACCACCAGAAATTGTTACAATTTAACATCATGTTACGTATCATCTATAGTTTTAATGAAAATGGAGAATTTAATACATTAACAGCTTGTTTTCTTTTGGTAATCACTTTTCTCACCGCTCAATATACCGAAGCCACGTAATTGACAGTCAGTGTGTTATTTTAGTCAAAAGTCTATTAGTTTATGGTGAGTGACATTACACATACACAGACTAATAACTGTTATAGTCGAATTAGCATAGGGATGTCACTTGGAGCAAAAAGAAAAATAGGATAAATATAATAATCCATTCGATATCTGCAATGTCAGTTTCTGTAAAAATGTGAAATAGCGGCAAAGGTCGCGGAAAGAGTGACGGCGAACACAAAGGCATCGGTTTGTTTCAGAAATAGGTGGGCGGCAAATCATAAAGGAATAGTGTTATTACAATATTAAATTAAAAATTAGCTGATGGTTAACATATACTCTTAGTACATATATCGCAGTATAAATAAAAACTGAGCCGTAATTAACGACCTAACCGACCGGCCATCTCGCTCGCACATAACCGTATATATATACTCTCTCGTACTGCTACTTTTTATGCTTGTCTGGCAGGGTTTGGAACTATCAAAAATGTCTGGCTGATGAAAAATACATCACCTTATTATTATGCAAGTAATATATGTTAAAATCAGCTTTTATACTATGACGTAAATAGAACTCAAATTTCATGAACATTAATGGTGTCTGGCAGGGGGTGGCCACTATGATAAATGTCTGGCATTGACGAATTGAATCACGAAATTAGATCGGTATTTTGCAATCTTGAGTGTTGTGTATCCCCCAAAGCTATTATGATCGCAATTTCATAATGTACCATCGTTCTTACCTATGTTGGGAACATGCACTGACAAACTTTCAGCTTTTATAAAATGTCGAAGGACTGGGGTTCACGGGCTCTCGCTCTATACAGGATAAAAATAAATTGAATAATATAGCCAAGAACACTGTATTTCTTATTTCGGTATATCATAATACTTAATTAGCTATCTATGTATATTAGAAGCATAGCGTGTTATAACTAAAGTTTTTTTTAATTTTGTTTATTACTTATATTTATTCGTTAATTATTACCTAAGAAGCGTATATAGGCGTATACAGTTAGGCTGAGATATAGTATATCTCAGCCTAACTGTCGCTACATAAACAACAAGATTTATTAGGTATATGTAAATTATTAGGTATTTCTAAGTACACGTCATTACTTTATCATATTGAATACAACATACAAGCGTTAAAGTTTAGTATTCAAGTATTAGTCGATATCAAGTTTTCTAAAAGAGCCAATAGCCCCATAAAAGTCGTTTTCGTAATTTGCATCCAGAGTCACGTCACATAATTCGCTCAGATCGCGTAGATATTGCCGCAATTCATCAACGCGCCGTCGCCATTTCTTCGAAAGAACTTCAATGGACTCTTCTTCACCGCCCCATTCAACTGGCAGCACTTTTGATGGGAAATGATCCAACAATTCATCCATTTTCGAATGCAAATAATACTGTAATTAGAAATTTAAGTTTAATAAGTATAATTTGCGCTACCCTCCTGCCCTTATTCTACTATAAATGGGGTCGGCATAACATGTTACAAACATATTGTCACATGTATTGGCTACGTATTTTACGACCAGCCGCCTGTCTCAGACAGGCAGCTGACCTCACCTCGGTAAGAAATGAGGGTGGTACTTTTCTATTCAGCCGGATACCACACGGCGTAATATAATTTGCGCTTTACCATTTTCCGTAAACACTAACCCAACTAATAATAAACAAGTAGGTAGCATATCTGAGAAATTATTAATAAGTGAATGAAGTGTAAATAAAGGTGAACCTTTTAAGTCAATTGCAGTAATTATATATACCTTAAGCTTCAATTTATTAATTTAAATTTCAATCCATTAAAATAATATTGATATAAAAATGCATGAATAACGTGTGGTGTTGAGATTAGGATGGGACTATAAAGCTTGATCATGTGTGATAAATAACACGGAAGACCTTTTTTGTTTCCTCAATAAATAATAATATCACTGTTTTATATATTGCGGGTGATTTGTAAAAACCCCGATTCCGATGTCCGGGATTTTTTTGTATACATTTTTAATAACGGAGGTCAAGAAATATATGTAATCTATGTTTATTATTGACAATTTACATTTTTTTTTTTTTAACTTTTGCTCTGAACAGGTCATAGAAAGACAAATAAAAAGACAGTTGTTTAAATTTTAACTTCGTCATTTATAACTCATATAATATGGAGCAAGGATACCAAATATCTTAAAATTCTTCTAAATGATAAAGTTCTCGACCTTATTGTATATTTCTTTCATGTATTACGATGCTTTAAATTGCCTTAATTTTCAATTAAGACTATAAACATATAAAGAAAAGGTTTTTATTTTCAAAACTAACCCGTTTTCGGACTTTCTCATTAACGCAGGCTCGCATAAGATTAAGCGAAGAGGCGATAAGAGACGGTGCTCCCACTACATGTATGCGTCGCATACGTTGAGGATACGCTGCTTGCGCGAGGTGTATGCTACGTCGGACAGGTCCTGCTGCTAAGGCGACGCGAGTAGCTATTGATGCACGCACGTTTGATGCCTGAGTAAAATGAAAGAATAATAAATAGATATTAGATAAATAGAAGTAGCTGGGTGAGGCTTGCTCGGTAGTTTCTTTAAAAGATAAAAATGGCAGGTGATATCTGGGTGACATCACTTCTTTAATCCGCTCGTTCCTCACTGATCTCTTACACCTTTACAAATGATAGCAAAATTAATCTTTGCATTCTATTTCTATTATTTATATTTCAGTGTTTTCGGGAAACAGGGATAAAAAGACATTTTCGTTGAATGAAACCTAGTTGGGTCGATCAATCGCCGCTAAAATCACTTACTTACTAAGTTTTATGAAAATCGTTGGAAAACCAATTTCTATTCAATTCAGATCTTACCTTCTCAGTGCTTGGTATATGGATATGTGATTGCAATTATTTGATGCTAGAAAAGAATTATTATCAAATAATATTTTGAGTGTAGTCTTAGAATTCTGAATACCTTTGTTCCAAAGGTCCAAAGATTTCCACCTTGCCGATTCACAAAATAAAGGATATCAATAAAAAAAACATAAAAAATAATTAATGCCACCCTTATATAATATAGTAGTCTATCTTATTTTCTATTTATGTGTCTTATATGTGTATCTTATTTTCTTTCAATATCTTTATTTTCCCTTGTAGGAATGAAGGGTAATATTTTACATTACATATAAATATTAGATTTATTCGTATTTCTGCTTACAGTTAGTTAAATGAAACGACCGGAATCTACTATTTTCCATCGAAGTAAAACCATATAAATTATAATTTCAATTTAAGTACTCCTGATCTTATGTGCAAAGTAATGTTATATTCTACACGAGATTATATGTAAATGTAAAGTAATTAAATGCACGCACATCCGGCCAATGTTTAAGTCATAAGTCTTCCGTCTTCAGAAGATTCTTTAACGGTTACGGTTAGCTATTTTATATTATATTTTTCATTATATATTATACTTCGTATGTATTAAAGTCGAGACAGGCTTTAGTGCGATTGGCACTAAAGCCTGTCTCGACTTTAAAACATACATATGTCGTTACCTCCCAAATAAAAACATCTCCAGCTATCAGAGTTTCATCGTGAAGCCTTGCATCGCAAATTAGTAACACGGCACGCACAGTCGCCGTGATGTCGGCAGCGCTTTCTGGGTAGTTTGGTCGAACTCTGAAGATTGTTACGCGTAGTCCATCATCTGTTATCTTTGGAAGAGGTACTATATCTCTATTGGAAAAGAGAAAAAATTAAAGGATAACTATTAAAGGAGCTACTAATTATAGGATAGCTTGCCCCGATTACATTTATAAAGTGTCGTATCAACGATAAAAGGTGCCACCAAAATTTAAGCATTTTAAACGTAATTTAAAGCACAAATGCACTTTAAAAATTACATTAATTTTACACAATTGTGACACAAATGCGTAAAATAAATGTATCAAATGTGACCCGTATACTAAATACGCTAAAACGTAATCTTAGTATCGCTACATGTGTTTGTAAATATTATATCAAAATATGTATTTTATTAAATATGCAGCATTATTGCTAGTACACGTTTAACAAGCACTTAGCAAGTACTTGATTAATGTTATAAATAATGCCAAGAAAGTAATAATTTCCTTGACCTGCATTTTGAGGAAAATGTAATTAGTCAGCTAAATAACGATTGATAAAAAATATTAACGGTGATTCGTTCTGTTTAATTGTTAAGTTATTTTATAGGTATCTGAAATCTAACATCCTTGTTCTTTTTTAGATATAGGATAACATGCAGGTATTTTAGACTCCAGCGAGCAATTAAGTGTTTTTTCGGTGAGCAATTAAATGTATTCTAAAAACTAATCTTATAGAATAGGCTATGCATATTATACAAATAGCTACAATTACAAAAGTTTTTGTTGGGTATGCAAATTTCAGATTTTTTTATTACTTTAACGATTAATTTATTATTAATACAGGTTCAAACACGGACACGAATCTAATATAGCATTTACATATTGTATTTGATATATACGATAATTAATGCTATACCGTAAAAGAAAACATGAATGAAATTATCCGGGATGTATGTACTATCAGCCGGTGAAGGTAGGTAGACATGAAAGGTTAAAAATCCGATCCTTTTCTCCATCTCTTTTTTAACCGCACCCCTCTTTTTTAAGAATGGTACTTTTTTGTAATAACAACTATATTCAAAGTAAACAACTATATTCAACTATATTTAAAGTAACAACTATATTCACATCGAAATAATTATAATTATCTAATTTCTTTACCATACTTTAACAAGTTTTATAATTTATTACTCACAAGAATTTACACACATCATTTAAAGGTGGTTCGTTGAGTGAGCGGTGTTCAAACAGGTCCCTGTATCGAGAACGTGAGTAGCAAAATGTTTCCAGTTTCTTGCGAGCCCTTTCAAAGTCCATACGGCATCCTCGTAAAAATACTTCTAGAAGATGTGTCTCTGTAAATAATTGACAAACATTTTTTCAATATTCATGCATTCAACAGGCGCGTTTTTTAAAATTATGAAAATCGGCGATAACAAACGTTGACATTAGACACCATTGACCTTGTTATAACTTCCTAATTATCGTTGTAGTCTCGTAAATTTTTCTAGATTGTAATGTTGGGGGTCATGTTCCTAAATATGGTGAATATAGTTAAGTATTAAGTTCCGTATTAACTTAAAGTTAACACGGAAGCAGATTTTATATTTATAATTCTATTGATGCGTTATATTTGGACTGATCAGCAACGATATACCGATAAATAATATTCCTGATTTCCGATGGAGGTTAATGAATTTCACATATACAATTCATTATAAATATTTTCTACAATTGAAAGAATTAAAGCCGATTTTTTCTTACACCTTAAATGTAGGATGAGAGGTTTATAAAACAGTACAAAAATAGTACCTGAGTGACCGAGCCTTGCTCGGTAATTCAATTAAAAGATATAAAAAAGATGTAATAGAAAAAATAGTAACTTAGATTCATACTGGGGTATTCTGATTTAATGAGCCGCCCGATTACTCCACTGAGCTCTCTAGAGCTATTACAACTTGCAAATGACAGTCTAATTAGCCTAGGGTTTTACCTTAATGGCCCTTTATGACACCTCGGTAAAAAAGAGGGTGCTCTATTCCTACTCAGCCGAATACCACACGGCGGACATAACGATAACACTAAATATATAACATTAAAATTGAATGACGTCAAGTCAACGCTTAGAGCCTATATATCTACCGAATATCACTACATTTGGATAAATGTTATGTTAATTGTAAAAAAAAAGTAAGTAACGGCCTGTTACTATCCCACTGCTGAGAATAGGCCTCTTCTCTCCGTTTTGGGAGAGAAGGATTGGAGCTAAGACCTACCACGCTGCTCCAATGCGGATTGGTAGGTTACACATACCTCCAGAATTCTCTAGAGATATGCAGGTTTCTTCACGATGTTTTCCTTCACCGAAAAGCGTGTGATAAATTGCAATTATCAATTAGACACATAAGTTTTAAGAGAAAAACTCATTGGTGTCTGCCCGGGTTCGAACCCGTGATCGTCCCTAGAGATTCACACGGTCGCACCGATGGGCCATCACAGCTTCATGTTAATTGTATTACTTATTAATCTCCTAGGAATAATAATTGCAATCTTGCAGTGATTTGTTTAAATAAACATATTAACGAACTTCAAGGGCCTCCTATTAAGTATCTTGTTCCGCCGCATGTCCATGTGCCATGCGATACAAATTACAAAACATTTAAATTAGACCGTGACAAATAATTACTAAGTCACGGGAAATACTTCTACCTACGATACTTGTATTTGAGTCTAAAGAATTGACTTTTATTTACTTGTTAAATAACATCGGGTGATAAAATGTCATATGTACAGTCTTTAAGACAATTAAAAAATAAAATAAATATTATGATATAAGAAAATACAAACCAGAACGACTATAAATACCTCCTTATAGCTATTTTAAAATAAGGACGTATAATGGCTGTTCACATAAAATATGCCTACTTAAGATCGAAAGAAAAAGGAATCGAATTCTACTGAACAATGGAGTGAACCATTTTTAATTATGTATTGGTATATGCATAGAGTTTTTAGTATATTAGAGTAGGGGCCATGGGTAGACATGTAAGTGAAAGTGTAGCAAAAAATAATAAAAGGGAAAATTAAAACTCATATACCTATCATATTGGTCTAATCATACATAAAAATAGAGAGACACATTTTAGACTGGCTCCCCTAACCTAGTTTAATAACCCTATGGGTATATGAGTCTGTGCGTCGTAGTGTTACTAGCTTAGCCGTTTTATAAAAAAAAATATTAGTTTTAATAAATTTAATGTGATACAAGACTATATGTATTTCGAAACGCTTTATTTTGCTTGTGTAATCGAGAACGAGAAAGACAATTTTTTCTGGATTTTATCATCCAGTGGCTTTTAATCCAGTATATCTGTTTTGGTCATATACATCGTTCATTTTCTTATGTAATACCATTTGCCGTTTTCATATATCTCAGATATATTAATTCAACATATCAGAAAACAATCATTCTAATAGCAGAATAAATAATACGAGTTTGAAATTTTTGTTCAATGGTTGTCAAAAACTGGTTATGATAATATAATATGTAATTATACTTTTCTGATTGTGATATACTGTCGTAAAATCAGGTATAGTCGTTTACTTTACATACCTGCCCTAAATTCGCCTGATTATATAATGCTAATATAATATTAAAACCGAAATTACAGGTTTCGAAGAATTTATTTAACAGCAGGCATTTGGCAGTATGAAACAGAATGATAATGTTATCTAATTATTATAATTATTAAGCAGCTGGTCCAGACGAAATATTCCCTAAAATGCTACAGGAAGCATATGAATATATTAAAGGAAACATGTTAGCACTCTTTAATGCTAGTTTGGCGTGGGGATATATCCCGACGAGCTGGAGAAAAGTAAAAGCGGTGTTCATTCCAAAACCTGGAAAGAAAACCTATCAGGAACCGAAGTCATTTCGGTGTATTAGTTTGTCCTCGTTCATTCTAAAAACACTAGAAAAAGTGATCGAAGGACACATAAGAACTAACCTAGAACAAAGCAACCTTCCACTGCATGAAAATCAACATGCATATATGGGGGGAAAATCAACAGAAACAGCTCTCCATAATTTAGTGGTAAGGATAGAAAGAACTTTATGTAACAAAGAAATAGCATTAGGTTGCTTCTTCGATGTAGAAGGTGCTTTTGACAAAGCAAATCGCAATGCTATAAGAAACTCAATATGTAGGGAAGGAATATCATATGAAGTGGGACGCTGGATAATGAACATGCTAGAGCATCGTTCAATGGCGGCGGAGCTAAGCGGAGTTACACACATAATAAAATCAACGAGAGGATTTCCTCAGGGAGGGTGTCTCTCTCCTCTTCTGTGGTGTCTCCTACTAGATCCATTAGTTAGGAAGATTAATGATATGAGGACATACATGCAAGCATACTCAGATGACGGTGTCCTGTTAGTAACAGGGAAAGACCTGAGCACTATAAGGAACATAATGAGTATTAGTATTAAAGAAACACTAAGATGGTGTCAGGAAAGGGGATTAAACCTCAATCCGACGAAAACCAAACTAGTCCTTTTCACAAACAAAAGGAAAATAGCCAACTTTAATCCACTCAGCATAAAGGGTGTAGAGATACAGTTGATAAAGGAAATAAAGTACTTAGGTATAAAGCTAGACAAAACCCTAAGGTTTAGAAGTCACATCAAAGAACAATGCAACAAAGCAAAAATTGCACTTATGCAATGTAGAAGAGCGGTGGGCAGAACCTGGGGTATGAAGCCAAAAATTACCAAGTGGATATATACGGCTATCATTCTACCCAGAATACTGTACGGCGCTTCGATTTGGTGGCACAGAGCCAACATCGGCGTCAACAGCAAGGATTTAATGAAGATACAGAGGATAGCAACACTAATGATCACAGGCGCAGTGAGAACAACCCCATCCGCTGCACTAGAAGTTCTGGTGGGACTCTATCCTCTAGATCTAGCAGCTAAGAGAAAAGCTATAGAGCAATGGTATAAGATGAAAGTGTTCCAACAATGGAAAGGAAACTTTACAGATAAAGGTCATACGGATATAGAAAAGATTTACGGAGAAAATCTGTCTATGGTCGTCAGGAGAAGTGACTTGATCAAGAAACAGAAAATCTTCGATAAAAAATATAGGATTCACATAGGGGTAAAAGAAAACTGGGAAGTGGAAAACAGCGCGAAGAGTGAGACCATCTGCTACACGGACGGGTCTAGACGAGAATCCGCGAAGCTGGCGGGAGCTGGAATTGTCTACGGCACCTCGTCAGATTTACACCAGGTCCTAAATCTGGGTAAATATACAAGTGTCTTCCAGGCCGAAATGATAGCTATCATGGAGTGTGCCAGGAAACTCAAAGAATCACAAATAGCATTAGAACATAATATAGTCATATATAGCGACAGTCAAGCAGCCTTAAAAGCACTTGACCGCATAGAAACAACCTCAGCTATCGTGAAGGAATGTAAGCGTGAACTAAACGAATTAGCTGAGAAGGTGGAAGTATTGATTGCATGGGTTCCAGGACACTGTGGCCATGCAGGGAACGAAAAAGCTGACGAATTGGCAAGAAAGGGAGCTAGTCAAACATTCGTAGGACCAGAACCCTTCCTCCCTATTGCACATAATATAATAAAGTGTGTGATAGAAAAAAGAATAGAGACAGAATCTAACAAAAGATGGAGAAACACAATGCTCAGACAAGCAAAGTTGTTTCTCAAATCGTTTGATACAAGGAAGTCTAAACAGCTGATGTCTCAGAGCAGGGAAAATGTAGCAATTGTAACAGGCATTACAACTGGGCACTGCCTGTTAAACAGACACCTGTCAATAATGAGAATAACAGAAGATGCTGCGTGCCCAGAGTGTGGAGAGGAAGAAACGAGTCTTCACCTTATGGCTGAGTGCCCTATGTACTCGCTGGTAAGATGGGAGATACTAGGTAAGGATGAAATTGAAGTTGAGGATCTGACAAATATCTCCTTCAGGGATATTATCAGGTTCGTAAAAGCTACGGGTAGATTAGAGCAGGTGACACTGTCGGGACAGCTGTGAAACCCTTGTCCCAACATGGGGAAATGGGTGGAATAGTCCGGAATAGGAGCTGATCACCCGTCCTGCACCGACAGGCGTCCCCGAAATTAGATAGATAGATAAATATCTAATTATTACATATTTTTTATACTATTGAAGACACACGAGTACGATTTGAGATCTTTTGATAATTACAAACCATTTTCTCACATCTAAACGTTTTATTAAGAACAGGTTTGACGGCCTCCGATTAAACAAAGTTTACGGACCTGTGAAGTACTAGGCGAATATTCACATTCCCCTAAGGAAGTCAAAAATTTCATAGTAATATTATAAATGCGAAAGTCGGTCAGTCTATCATGCGTTCAATGCTAAACGTGAACCAATTTTGATGAAATTTGCTTGAATCGAAGCCTATACATATTAACACATATACTAACATATGACTAAAAAGTTCCGTTTTGTCCTCCAGGAACTGGAAAATCCACCTCTGAACATGTAGGTAATAAAAAAATCAAAACAAGCTGTCTGTATGTAATCGATTTTTTCAAAGTCTACTGAATTCCTGAGGAAGGTTTATATTTAAAGCGCATTCTCCGGAATGTCTTGATCGATTTGATGAAACTTTTACTGGGAGATAGAGGAGTTTATGGAAGCAGCATATAAGCTTTTAGAATTTCCGCAGGGTGGCGATCTACGCCGGAAAAACTTTGAAACACATTAATTTCCATGCGGGATTCTTTATTCTAATTTGCATACAGCTAGTTCTACTAATATTTTGCGAAAGTTTGTGAGTATGGATGTATGTTTGTTACTCTTTCACGACGAATCAGCTGAACCAATATCGATGAAATTTGGCATAATTATTACTTATACGCCGAAATAACATATAAGCTATAGAAATCCTGTTAATTCTAAAGGAATAGGATGACATGCAAAAGCCCCATCTATTAACAACCGACAACAGTCCATGCATGAAGTAGCGGGTAAAAGCTAGTCCTTAATAATTGAGAGTATTTAAACAAAAGTAGACGCAAACCAAGTAACTGGTAGTACTATTAATAAATATTTGTAACGGGAATAATAATGGGGATAAGATGGGAGTGGTGCGGAGAGGTGAGGTGAGGTGCGGAGAGGTGAGGTGAGGTGCGGAGAGGTGCGGAGCGGAGCGGAGAGGTGCGGAGCGGAGCGGAGAGGTGCGGAGAGGCGCTATTAGCATTTTTAAATAAATGTTCATAGCGCGGAGGTTTTATGTTGTCAAAAAAAGAAAAAGAAATTAAATTGATTTTGACAAATGAAAAAACGCTTCTTATTTCTATCGTAAAAAAATAATGAAAATATCGTATTTAATATTCAGAAGTGGGATATACTCACCTCACAAAATGAGGAGAACCAAAAAAAGTATTTAGAGTTGGTGGAAGGTCGAAGTAAGAGGGGCGAGCAAAAATAGGCCAAGTAAGTTAAAGTGAGGATGATTATACTAGTAACCAAACGCTGGGAGAAGCTATAGTTGATGGGATGGGATAAAATAAATAAAGGAAGCGATTAAAAGTTAAACATGAGAACGGCACTCGAATGAAAAGCAAGCAAATTTCAAGATGCTGTAAAATTAATACCTGATTTTGATCACGAGAATAAAGATTTAATTGTAAAAAGTTGGATCCGGAAAATTGAAGATCTAGGTGAAATTTATTATAGATTCTTATAATTATTCGTGGGAGAATGGAAGGCTCGCTGATTAAGGCGGTTTACCAATATTATGATTATGCTAATGTCTTAAATGAAATTATGAGGAGACAGAAAGTTTCGGGTGAAACTATGACGAAATATTTTCAAGAAAATGTAGCTATGTACTGTAGATGCAAATTAAATGATCAAGGTGCTATTTCTTGCATTATTCGTGGATTACCAGTGGAATTGCAGGCTAACGCACGCACGAGTCCAGATGACTTATACGAAGGCTTTTTATTCGCTTTTGATACGTACCAATTGAGACCTTCTAATGTACGGATGGTCACATCGTATAATGGATCATGTACAGCCAGCACATCAAGGGGTTCATTCTCGTAAGTCACCCATTTGTATGATGATTACATGCGGACAGACAGCTTTTGGAGACTTTGTTTTATAATAAATATAGATAATGTGATGATGGCATTTCTAAGAAAAGCGCCACGTTGCGCATGGTGAGTCAAGATTGTATTAATTCAATTGATACTTTTGTATGGTTGCGAAGTGCGGTTGCTATGGAAAAACTAGAAATCATTATTGGAAAGATAAACGATAAAACCAAATGAAGAGGATGGTAAAGAAAGGCGGCATATTGCGGATAAATGCAGGTCGCAGATGATTTAAATTTCAAGCGTGAGGCTTAACAGTATGTGTACACCGCCAGTGACGACCAGATCATTGTGCACCGTGATGGAGGTAACTGAGGAGGGGCAAGACAGTCACCGGAGTAGGGCGCTGTGAACCAGTCTTGAGGTGAGTGGACAAAAGGAGTTCTAATGAGGAGACGGAAGAAAGAGAACATTTTGGAAAGTGAAGTATAAGAGATATGACGTTTGCTATGATCGACGCTGGAGCCGTGGACGATAATGATATTGTTATGCATTGTGGTTGCTGAGTAATGTTATAATTTGCCGCTAGGGCAGTAGAATTGTCGTGTTACGCCTTTTCGGATCGCCATTCTTCGCCTAGACAAATGTTCTATTTTGAGACGTATGTTATTACGTGACGTATGTTTTGTTTATGATTTTATGTCTTTGTGGACTTATAATGGAAAATTATGTAAAGAGCGTCATGACCGTTATGTTTTAGGGGTCTGAGGGGGTTGACGTTCCTTATGTGCATGATGGTTTTAGGTTGTTCTTGTCTTGTTAGAGCTGTGATGTTTTATTGTATTGGCTAGGTAGATCCGTGTGCACCCACATTTTAGTTATTGCAATTGCAGAATGCATGTTTATTATTATTTTTGAGAAGAGTCACTATTGAGTATCTGGCCAATTATATCGATGAATACATTTATTAGCAATACGGTTAACATTACTTATTTGAAAAGTCAGGATATCAAAAGTAAAAATAACAGAGCTGTTGACAGAAGTGTTACTTCCGATTGTTAGAAATTCGATTTACTACTAGCAATCACCAGCGATTCCGCTCGCTTGGAAAAATTAAAACCTTAATATAGTATTTTGATAACCATAAAAATGGTAACGTGTGTTAACCTTAAAAGCTAGACGTATGCTGTTGCGGACTTTTATATAAAACTTTTAGAGGGAAATCATTTTGTAATACTTGATTTTTATAATAACTTACACCGTTACTTAGAGCACAAAGGGAAGCCTAAAATTTTGATGTTTTCGTAATACTTTTTATTGCTGCTCCTCTCTTATTAATTTAAGCGTGATTTTATAGAGTTTATAGCCTTCGTCGATAAATGGAATATCTTACAGTCAAAGAATTTTTTAAATCGGTCCAGTAGTTCCTGAGATTAGCGCGTTCAAACAATCAAAGAAACAAACTCTTGAGCTTTATATTTGGGTATAGATAAGAGAATAAGTGCTATGCTCGTAATATTTAATAATTATAGAGAACTCAAGGGGCTGCTTTATCGGAAAATCCTGAGGCGAGATAAATTTGACGTTCCGGTATTAACGAGGTGTAATCCCTAGCATTAATTATACGATGACATACGACGTATAGGTTTTATTGCAACGAGGATAAAAAAGGTTAACTGAGGTCGTCGCAGCAGATTCCTGGGCAGCAGAGATCTAATCTTAGTGCACTGTCTGTAGCTTAAATAGTAGCGATGGTGATGATGTGATCAAAAGATATGACTTGATTGACTTTATAGAAAGCTAATACCTTTCTCTGTGCCAATTGCGGCGCAATTGTTACAGGATGGCCGACTGTAACGGGAGTAATAATGGGGATAAGATGGGAGTGGTGCGGAGAGGTGAGGTGAGGTGCGGAGAGGTGAGGTGAGGTGCGGAGAGGTGCGGAGCGGAGCAGAGAGGTGCGGAGCGGAGCGGAGAGGTGCGGAGCGGAGCGGAGAGGTGCGGAGAGGCGCTATTAGCATTTTTAAATAAATGTTCATAGCGCGGAGGTTTTATGTTGTCAAAAAAAGAAAAAGAAATTAAATTGATTTTGACAAATGAAAAAACGCTTCTTATTTCTATCGTAAAAAAATAATGAAAATATCGTATTTAATATATTTTAACATGATAAATATAGTAGTAACCATAAGATAATCGATCATCATCGTCATTCTCCTGCCCTTCTCCCACAGTGGGAGTCTAGTGGGGTCGGTACAAAATAAACATGTTGTTTCATGATTTGGCTAGTGATTTGACGACCGGCCGCCTGCGTAACGTCAACTTACCTTAGTCGCCTTTTGCGACACCTCGGTAAGAAATGAGGGTAGTCCATTCTATTCCTTACACACCATAATCGCATACTTATTGTAATACATTTCTTGTGCTGGCATTTGCCATTTTTAATGTTAAATATTGTTAACAATACTATTCAACTATACAAATCAAATAAGTAATGTGAACGGCATTTTATTTTCGCCGTGATTCTATTTTTGCTAGCTACGGCTATGTGGCTTGAATATTTCTATGCTCAATGATTTCTCCAATGATGAAGACTCAGGCGATGCTTAATACAGTTATCGCACACACTATTTCCTAGGGAATAAGCCTCACTAAAATATATCGCTGGATACCGATTTCCGTATCCAATGCTAAAGATCTTTATTTTGACTTCATGTGGCGAACTTCAGCCAACCGTCACTCCTATACTCATTTGCGACAGCTGAGATCGAAATTACTTTGTTTCTTCCACATACTAAGGGAGCAAAAGATCAATAAATAAATAAATATATGGGACACTTACACACACGGTCGTCTGTCCCCAAATTAAGTAACTTAATACTTGTGTTATGGGTGACGGACAGCTGGTGAATATATACTTATATATTTTTTAAATACATACTTAAATACAAATATACACCCAGGCTCAAAGACCAACAAATTCATTTATAGAAAATGTTGGCCCTCGGCGGGAATCGAACCCGCGACCCGCGGAGTTGAAGGCAGTGTCACTACCCACTGCTCCAACGGGCCAGTCAAAAAAAAGATGGTACCTCATTTCTGTGTTAGTCCCATTGGGTCACCACAACTGTTTAGTCTGAGACTAAGAACAAAATATATAAGCCATCAGTTAATAAAAAGGAAATAACTAAGAGTAAAAACGAAAAATTAGAATTATTCATTAGAGGGTTAATAAGAAGTAGAATATGATAATGAGCCTTATAATTTAAATCGAAAGTTGAGCTGAACTAAGAAAGGATTTGTAATTGTGAAGAAATCACAAATAAACGTCACAGATATATTGAAATTGTTTTTTTTTAAACAAGGTGTATGTCAAGAACGGCCAGTTACTATCTCACTGCAGGGCATAGGCTTCCTCTTTCCGTTTTTGGAGAGAAGAGTTGGAGTTAAGACGCAGCAAGCTGCTACAAGCGGATTTCAAATTCCGTAGAGTTAGGCTTCCTCACGATGTTTTCCGTAACCTAAAAATTGGAATGTGATATATTCCAATTATCAATTAGACACATTAGTTTTAACAAAAAAGCTTATTGATCTTATTGGTAAAGAGTCGTACGGTCTCACCGCTGAGATTTTACAGCATTTTAAAAGGTACATATTTGAGTTTAAAAGAATAAAGCAGAGAATATGTCAATGCGAATTTCAGCAAGCCAAAGGTGGATACGGAATGATTTGAAGTTCAGATGGAACTGAAAGGTAAGTTATTCATAACTAAAGTAGGTAATCTAATAGATTTTATGAGCTCAATATATAAATTATAATGACGATTAGCTGTTCCGTCGTTATATTTGAATAACTAGTTTAAGCGTAATCAAGAATCGATGAGATAAAGATAATGCTATACGAACATAATGCTATGTTAAAATCGTCCAACACGTATTAAAGTTTGCTTATTAAATGAGCGTCAAGATCTTTGACATTATTGAGATTGCAAGCTAAGGACAAGATGTTTTTTTTATATTTAGTAATTTTGCAATAATCGGTTTTAAAGAATGATTTTGGTTATATATTTGTGTATAATGTTTTCTAAATTGCCTAGATTTAGAGATTTCTAGAATTGGCGTTACTTTAAGTAGGTCCATATTACGGAAGCATAATCCACAATTTATCATGAATAATAGCAAAATATATTTTCATTTCTTTTTTAGGTTTAGTGAGGTTAACTTAGTATAAGTATGCATATATTGTTTCGAATAAATCCGTTGAACCGCCAAAGCTAACCACTAACTCCCAGACTTCCACCTTCAATATAATAAAGGCGAAATCATATGTATCACTATAATTAAAAAGAAATAGATGTATATCTTATTTTTTTTTTAATACCTTCCTCTTTATTGACCAAGATTAAGTCAATAAGGAGGAGCGAGTATTGTGTTAACAAACGAAATAGATTCTCGTACGCATACAAAATAGACTGCAACCAAATAGTAAATTTGAGCACATTGCATCTTACGACAGGCAACGCATGGTCAGAATTAAAATGTAGGTTACGATAAAATGTTGCGTTTAGGTATACTATTAGAATATAAATTAAAAAATCATTAAATAGTAAACGAAATTGTACATAATTATTCTAATGATACCTCTGTACCTAAGTATACTTCCACGGTGAACTTTACTTTCTGTATTACTTGTAGCAGTGATTTAGTGATAAGATATCTTCAATAAAGCATGATAACACCTGGGCGACCGAGCTTTGCTCGGTATTTTTGTAAGATATATACATTTTACCATTTTTTAATGCCAAAAAACAGAGATGAAACGTAGTTTTTTAAATAAATCGAATCTATAGATCGATTTTTCTAAAACTCCCTACATACTGAATTGTAGGAAAATCGTTGGAGCTGTTTTATCAATTAATACTGCTTCAGCGGTTCTGCCGAGAAACTGTAACAGACAGATAGCCAGACTGAGAGACTGATTTTTTGCAATTATAATATATATATATATATATATATATATATATATATATATATATATATATATATATATATATATATATATATATATATATATATGGAAAAAAAATACTATATACATACTGTGGCTAAATGTTTGATTTGATAACAATATCAGTTTAAAATAAGTAAAACTTATAAATTTGGATTTCAGATTAGGTCGTTTTGGATACACACGTGCGATAGCCTTCAAATAAAATTATGAATACAAGTTAAGATAGGTATTGGAATCGTTGTTTACATAGTATTGTTGTCACACGTCCACTAAAGGTTGTTACACGTCCATTAAAGTATTTACTTCCTGTAGTGCACGGTTGTTAGATATTTATATCATATAAAATAAAAAAAACTATGCTTTCCATAGCCAAACTGATTATAATATTTACTTATCTACTCTTTATTTCTTAAAAGTATACTTAATAAAACATTCTATTTAATTTCATTATTAACATTTCTATTTATGTAGGTATTTCATATACAATAAAACATTCACATACATAATACATAATTTAGTTATTTATTTATAGAAAACTAGCCGTTTGGCAACGCATTGCTGTTGGCGTAACTTGGTTTCAAACTCCTCTCGAAACAAAACTGTGATTAACAGTTCAAAAAAGTACTTTGATCGTCACCAAACTTTACGGTATTATGTTCTGGGTCAATCTAAAGACTGTCTGAAAATTACATTTAAATCGGTTCAACTGTGGTGTAGTCTATAAAAAACATACAAATATACTTTTTCTTTAATATAAATGTCAGGCGTTGTATTTAATTTCATGTTAAAGAAATGATTATATGAAAATGTACAATATAAAATTTATAATTATAAATTGTAACAAGTTTAAAAAATATATACGAGCTTTTGCCAGGAGCGTCATCTGTTTGGACTTCAGAACCGAGATATACAATAGTCAAAATCACGTTGATCAGTTACTCGATACTTTCGTATTTACATCTCATGTGGATAATATTTTATGCTATTACTAGCGGCCTGCCCCTGCTTCGCACGGGTATAAAATTTATATCCCATGTCAGTCAGTGTAAAAAAAATGTTTAAAATCGATCCAGTAGTTTTGATTTATTCATTACTGCCCGGGGCCCGCAAGCGTTAAATTTGGAGAAAAACAATTTCCTCTCCCTATACCAAGACGATTTTCTGCTATCTTTGGAATACCTAAACTCATATAGTACATTTTTACTTATTTACTTTTACATTTTACCTCTGTATTTTATTTTCACAATTAATTCCAGAATGTCTTTAAACAAACTCTTAAAAGATTCGAAGTGCTATAGGGTGAAGCGCGGCGTCCTCACGGTATTTTAAATCTGTAATATCTCCGAAAGTGTTCACTTAAATTACATGCTGTAAACGGCCATATTGATCTATATTAAATCAACAATTTATTTAAGGTACTTAATTGGATAAGGATTAATGCTGTATTGTTTAAAAATTGCTTAGAACATAAGGCATTATTTTTCGTAAAAAGTAAATGACAAAAAATGCGATTGTGGGTTATCCATAAGAGATAGACATATACCATCGCGGACTTTTCTGTAGACCTTTTCAAGGTGTACAAATACTTAGTACATCATTTTGATAAATCTCTTAGGGTTTAGTCTGCGTTTGAAATGTAAGCGGAAAAAATGTAATTATTTACAGAAACCTCAAAAATTACAGTATTTATCTACCCCGTATTGAATGTTATTATACGTACTAACCTTCCTCTGGAATCACTCTATCTATTAAAAAAAAACCGCATCAAAATCTGTTGCGTAGTTTTAATGTTTTATGCGTACATAGGGATATATGGACTTTGTTTTATAATATGTAGTGATGATACACATTTTTTTAAAGACGAACACATTATCTAGCCGAAGGATAAAGGAAAAGCTGTACCCGCGATTTATTTTGCGTTAACTAAAGTGTTAGAATACCTTCAATTATAAACAATGTATTTTTCTTATATTTGAAAGATTAATGGATTTTTTATCCTATATGTTAGCCCTGTATACGAGCATTAATTTTATTGAATTTTATCAACAGTGAAATCGTAACAGACAATGAGAAACAGACAGACATACCCGACCACCAAAGCAGTCTTAAATGCTAATAAGAAAAAAATTAATAAATGTGATATTTTGTTCCTTAAGTTATTTACAACTTTATTTACAAGTCACAACTAGCTTATGGTTATAAAGAACATTTCTAGTTATTCAACTCCATCGGCTAATACATATTTTCGGAAACATTACCTTTAGCACTTTTCATCAATGTAGTAGATAATTATAATAATTGTTATAAAATAATCTTCCGTATTGAATATTATGATTTTAGGAGTTAACGCCCACATAATAAAAATCTGTTGGCATTAATCTTATCAAGAGTTTTTACTTAATCATTGATATTAATCATTAATTAACACGTCGCTTCGCCATTTTTTACTGCTGTTAAATATTGATGATATAACTCATGTATCTATAGACCGATTTATTAAACCTTTAATGTAAGCTAATATTTTTTTATTATAGTGAAAATATGTTATACTGTTCCTTCCATGGTCTTCTTCTTCAAAATTAAAATATTGTTGATGTAAATTTAAATGTAATCTTACCCAGTGATTCTGGATTCGGCAAATACGGATTAGCTGCACACATACTTCGAAGGTTTCGAACCCCTCTTTCTAGTTCACCGGGCACTTCCCCCAATTCTTGTTTAATCATTTCGGTTTGTTTGGTAGAAGAAGGTCCTTCAAGGAACGCCATTGCTAATGAAGTTTACGTTATATGTAAGACAAGAAAATTGTAAATTATGAATCCATTAAAATGATCCAATTTTAATAAAAAAAAGTGTAGCACTGCGATCTTCAGCCGAGTTAGGACAAAACTGCTGGCAAGATATTTTCAACGTCATTTATAAACAAGAACCTTAGCTTGCACGCGAACCTCGAACACGACACCACATCACACACTCGCTTCTTGCTTTTTGTTTTAACGGATTATGGAAAAAAATTATTGGCCGTACATTACACTTCATAGAATACTAATTCGTAAGGGTAATTAGACATGTCAAATACATTAATAATATTTTATTATTTTATCCAAAAATGGTGATATAGGGAAAACTCGTTTGTGTGAAACCGTTTATTTCTTATTTCTATGTATTTATAACTGAGCTGTAGCCTGTATAGTTTGGCTTGCACTATTTCTAATTGCGCAGTAATTGAAATTTAAATTATATCATGAATAGCATCATAATGTTAAGTATAAAATGCATTACTAACTAGAGGTAACTAACATATCGCCCTATCCGGAGAATAAAGTTATATATCCCATGTATATGCATAGGAAATGTGACTTTATTCTTCTGTTGAGTCGTTATTTAGGTTAATAAGGGTTAAAATACTGTAACTGTCTTAATAGCTTTCTAAATACTGTATTTTACGTAACCACTAAAAATATTAGAATAATTCTAGTAAGTTATCCTTAAAGGATAGATATATGCTTTCCCGGAGTATTTTGTGTTTTGTTATATCTCAACTAGATTTGGCACTATTTTCAATGAAAGCCCCAAGTGAGCTTGGGATTTTTCGAAATTTTCAACACTAATCATGATATTTCAACTAGGTACTTTTCACGAAAGCTCAACAAATTATACGTAAAAATCTTTCCTGTAAATTACTCTATCTATTAGTAAATAGAACAGAAAAATACGTTTAGTAGTTTTCGAGTTTATAGCTCTCAGACAGAGAGACAGACGTGTGTATGTCCTGTCCAATGTAAAACTGAAATTTACTTTTGAGATAAAAAAAATATTGTAGGTAACTACCTTAATTATATTTCCAATGATTTTATTTAGTTACTATTAGTTAATTATAATTAAAATATATAAAAATATAATGTAAACTTCTATATAAAAGATAATAATAATTTCTGTTTCTATAAATAAAAGTGCGTATTAGATACTTAACTCACTGAGTTAAAGCTCGTCAAGGACAAAGGATTTAACAAGAGAAGCTATATTACAAAACTAAGAAAAAGCAAATCATAATAAACCTTACTTACTTGTTTATAGTGTGTTTTAAATGTCAACGTGTTTATTTTTTACTCTTTTTAAGAGCTAAAGGCGAACTGTTCATAAACTTTTATTATTATTAAACAAAGTCCACCGCTGTGTCCTGTGTTTTGTCTGACAGGACCAAAATGAAAAACATTTGAACACAACTTTTCATACAATTTTCGTTAATAGACATAGTGATTCATGTGCAGTCGACTTACAGTTCGTCCTCTATATACTGTACCTACACAACGTTTCAAATAATATACATAGAGCCTTTTTTGTGTTTACTCGCCCTATCCGAAGAATAAAGTCACATTTTCAATGCTTATACATGGGACATGTGACTTTATTCTTCGGATAGAGCTTATTGTTTAAAATATGAATTGTTTTAAATGTTGAAAAATGTTTAGCTACCCGGAAAATTTGTAATCGAAAACCTTGCTCTTCCCTCAGATTAATAAAAAATGAATGAACAGTGTGTGGTGAGATATTCCTCTTTTATAGAAATTATGCCCCATAGCTTTTCTTACTATTTTCATTCTAATCTCTTAATCTCATGGTCACGCGTTATAATGTAATTGGAAAGCTGCTATTTAGAACAGTATAATATTTATCATTATCTACTTAAATTTCTCATTCCTAATTTTAAGCATTTTAGTCATAATGACCCCTGAAACTTAGTCTAACTTAGGTGTCATCGCAAAATGAAAACTAAATGTACTCAAAAATAAATCTATATCTATACTAATATATAAAGCTGAAGAATTTGTTTGTTTGTTTGAACGCGCTAATCTCAGGAACTACTGAACCGATTTGATAAATTCTTTGAATGTAAGATAGTGCATTTATCGAGGAAGGCTATAACATCACGCTAAGATGAATAGGAGAGGAACAGCAACAAATAAAAATTACGAAATGGCATAATTTAAAGCTCTCCGTGCATGCGCTGAAGAAACTGTGGTATTTATTCAAAAATCATGTATTACAAAATTGTTCCCCTCTAAAACTTCTAAATAAAAGTCCGCGACAGCATATGTCTAGCTTTTAAGGTTAACTCACTGTAACCATTTTTATGGTTATCAAAAGATTATAATACGGTTTTAATCTTTCTACGCGGGCGGACCCGATGGCGATTGCTAGTAAGACGTAAAATGCCATTCCACCCGTGCAAAGGGGGGCAGTGCTCTATCTTTACTAATACTATCAATATGAAAGTTCGTTTGTCGCTGAAACCATATTAATGAAATTTAGTACAAGTATAACTTAGATACTTAATCATAGTCATACTGACTTGTTTATTTATGTAAGCTTTAACAATAATAAATAACAAAGTACCTTAGTTAATTTTAAGTACAAACTTTCGCTTTTGATTATTAACAGTGTACATTATCAAAATTTAAAAAAATTACTCGTCTTTAGTCTCTATTGCAAATTTTAGTGTAGTTTCGTAAAATGGTAAGGGATTTCAGTATAACTCATATGCAAACAGAAATAACGTAAAAAACTTAAGGATCTAAATGAATGCTGCATAATTGAAAGTGATTTTAAAGAACCTAATCTTTGCATCTGCAATTTCGCATAACATTCATTATTTTTTCTGTTGGAAAGATTTCTGTGGAAAACTTATTTTTTTTTACAATAAATACAAATTGTAGTTATACTAAACCAATAGAGTTGAAAACATTGTAATTTCGTCTTTTGAGGTAAGTAATATTCTGACTTTGGCATATTGTATTTACAATATTTCACAACGCCTAAAAGTATACTGAGCTAAGTAAATTGTTTAATGAAAATCGTACAATACTTTTGAATTCACGTTCGCTTCTGACTATTTTAGTTAGTAAGCTATTCGTATGATAGCAATGAACTTAGTTTTGCGAGTCTTGTTTAGTCATAATAAGCTTAATATGTCTAATATGGGACCTAAAAAGTTAGACCCTGAACCCATTTAAGAAATATTTACGGTAATTATAGTCTATGATCAGTATTGAGATAATTAGTCTATGGAGTTAATAGTCTGTAGTGATCATCAGGGCGGTTTTACTACAGGCGCCAACACATGCTATCTCGCATCCCTCTTGCACATGTACGTATTTATCTTGGATAAAGAATACACTGGATGCCGCCTTAGCTATTTTTGTGTGTCCGTTTTATGCTTGTGTGAACTTTTAGAAGTGCATTAGTGTGCGTGATTAGGGAAGTACTTAGCTTATCGATAAGCTAAACTAGGCGTCGATAATTATCGAAGCCTAGCTCAGGTACTGTAAAGTTAATATACAGTTGTAACCAACCTAGTTGGTTTACTGTTCAGAATAGATTTAAACATTTGAAAAGATTGACATAATTTCCTGAGTGTACAGTCTGCAGTATAATGTCATGAATTATCCGATGCACATCTTTACTGCATATCTTACTGTGATGGGTGGTTCTCAAAAATGGTATCAATCAATTGACTGTGAGCCTAGATTTACCAAAGAATCCTTTGAAGCGTTGAAAATAAAGTCGAAGGCAGCCCGTACTCGGTGCTTTATGTATAGATGAAATGTTAACATAAATGTTAGTGCTTCAGTGGCCAATTGAACAATATCATGATCCACATTATTCCCAACATTTACATATCCGTGAGACCGGTGACAGCTTTTATCCACTGTTCTCTTATATGTGGGCATTTAGGAAACCTTAGAAAATAATCTAAAATTAGAGAATTTGCATTTACTTGGCTAGTAAATATAACTTTGACTGATATTTATCGATACATAATAATTCGTTAGTGTGTACATCACTACGTAGGTAACACAATTCAATCGAATATTTAATGATTAATTTCTATGTTTTATCAGTATCCCACAGTCGTGCCGGCTAGAGAATATCAAACTGTACTGATACATTATAATCTGAAACGCTTTAACTGAATAAAACGCTTTAATTTAGCACGCAAATGAGAGTCAAAGATTTACTTATGAAATGGTAATTCCGTGTTTTTAACTCCTCCTTTCGTTGTTCTTGATGGACACATTAAGGCAGCACACGACATATTCCACCTTTTTTGAAAAAATATATCAGTAACACTCGTATTTGCTTTAGATTTCAAGAAATAATCTTCAACAAACTCAATGTTATGACCTCATTTGGTGTCACCAACTGGACACATTTTTAGCGACGTTGCCAAACTTCATCACAATCTCTTTCACTCTTATGTATAGTTTTCGATAAGAACAGAGACAAACGATAAATCGCTTACACACAGACGCAAGATCGGCAACGTCTTTTGGCGCCGTCCAGTATATACTACGTCCATGGTATTTATCTTGGATAAAGAACGAAACTAAGAAAGTTTAGAACTGCATTAGTGTGCGTGATTAGGGAAGTACTTAGCTTATCGATAAGCTAAACTAGGCATCGATAATTATCGAAGCCTAGCTCAGGTACTGTAAAGTTAATATACAGTTGTAACCAACCTAGTTGGTTTACTGTTCAGAATAGATTTAAACATTTGAATAGATTGACATAATTTCCTGAGTGTACAGTCTGCAGTATAATGTCATGAATTATCCGATGCACATCTTTACTGCATATCTTACTGTGATGGGTGGTTCTCAGAAATTGTATCAGTCAATTGACTGTGAGCCTAGATTTACCAAAGAATCCTTTGAAGCGTTAAAAACAAAGTCGAACATGCAGCCCATACTCGGTGCTTTATGTATAGATGAAATGTTAACATAAATGTTAGTGCTTCAGTGGCCAATGGAACAATATCATGATCCACATTATTCCCAACATTTACATATCCGTGAGACCGGTGACAGCTTTTATCCACTATTCTCTTATATGTGGGCATTTAGGAAACCTAAGAAAATAATCTAAAATTAGAGAATTCGCATTTACTTGGCTAGTAAATATAACTTTGACTGATATGTATCGATACATAATAATTCGTTAGTGTGTACATCACTACGTAGGTAATTCAATCGAATATTTAATGATTAATTTCTGTTTTATCAGTATCCCACACTCGTGCCGGCTAGAGAATATCAAACTGTACTGATACATTATAATCTGAAACGCTTTAACTGAATAAAACGGTTTAATTAAGCACGCAATTGAGAGTCAAAGATTTACTTATGAAATGGTAATTCCGTGTTTTTAACTCCTCCTTTCGTTGTTCTTGATGGACACGTTAAGGCAGCACACGACATATTCCACCTTTCTTGAAAAAATATATCAGTAACACTCGTATTTGCTTTAGATTTCATGAAATAATTTTCAACAAACTCAATGTTATGGCCTCATTTGGTGTCATCAACTGGACACATTTTTAGCGACGTTGCCAAACTTCATCACAATCTCTTTCACTCTTATGTATAGTTCGCGATAAGAACAGAGACAAACGATAAATCGCTTACACACACGCAAGATCGGCAACGTCTTTTGGCGCCGTCCAATATATACTATGTCCATGGTATTTATGAATGAATCGTATGAAAATAGTCTCAGCTGCATCTCGCTCCACTCCTGCATAGTGCATACATATTTTTACGCACTCATTCTCATTTTGACTGTCTATCATATAACAAGTTGATTTTACAATGAATGTTCTAAATATAATAACCTAACCTTGCATGGATAACCTAAAACCTTTAACATGCAGTATAATTTTTATTTCTTATTTGACTTAGTTATCGTTATATAAAAATTATGATATGTACATTAATTTCGATTGATGAATTAGCTATATATATGTCTTGCGATTTTATATAGCTTGTAGTGCTTGTAGTGTCTTGTAGTGCAATAAATGATTAATAATGGAACAAAGTTAAAGTTTTGTAGACGTTGTTCTAATTGATCATAAGTGTGTATCTATCTTAGTTATGAATAATTTGGACATAACTTAAATGGTCTGCTTAATATTTTTTTTTAGAAGTATTTTCAACTGAAGTTGTATACTTCATTGTATTATATTAGAACTTTAAAAATGATTGTCCAGTTTTTTATAATGAGACTCTGATGAAAAGGGAGTAAATAGCAAAAGAGAGCAAGTTTATTCTGTATAAAGCAATATAGGGTATATTGCTTTATATAACACTATTGTTGATTTTTAATTAAAAAGCAAAAGCAAAATTTAAATTTACGATTGAATAAACGATTGATTGATTAATTGCAGATTCAAGAATCCTCAGATCCAAGATTAAGAGTAATTTATTATTTTCATATGATTGTCACATGATGTTATTTATAGTTATGATTTGAGATATCTTTACATTTACAGTGCTAATAAAAAATATAATAGTATGTGTAATGAATGAAAGAATAACAGCAACATAAAAAGACTGTTCTATAAAACTGAAAGTAAATATTTATGTAATTTATAAATCACTTCTGTCATAATAAACATAATTTATAAATCACTGCTGTCGCTCCGCCGTCGCCTCGAGCGCTCGAACAGCGCCAGGCCGAACAGTAGCGTCAACCACCAGGAACAGGACCGAAGACGTCGTACGCGTCTTCGCGTTCGGCTACGTTCCGCCGTAGCCGTATGGCGGGACGTCCTCGACTGCTTCATCGCCTAGTGGTGACATGTCTCTCCCAGCTACACAGTACAGACCCTGCATCACAGTTTTCGACCTCTGTAATTTGAGAAAATGCATTTGAGGTAACAAATAGTAATGTGAAGTCTGAATTTATGAAGCTAAGTTGGATTCCCGTAATTTTAGCCACAGATGTAAGCGTGCACTCAAACATCAGTAGCCAAAAGCGACTGGGAAAAGAATTAAGGTTTTACATGTATTGCAGGTACCAAATACCGGCTCTTTGCCAACCGCAACACATAACCATTACAAAAAAATGTAAAAGTTAATGACGTACGAATTAGCGAAACTGCGCAATTTCAGAAATCAGTACGACACCTTTATAATGGCTAGCCCGTTAATAAAACGTCTAATAAAGTAGCGCGCTTTTGAAGCTAATGTTCGACGATACAGAAAACGAACATTACCAACAAAACGCCTACAAAGTATGGGAAGAAAGAACACTGCAGTGTCCACCTCAACCATACTGTTAAATGAGAAGAAAAAGCCCTGCTTGTGCGACGCGGGAGTCCGACAGCTGGCCTCGTGACTCCACGAGCTACGCTGGTCTGGCCTCGCTGCCGCCAATGGAGACGTGCCGCCGCCCCTCACCCCAGGCCGGCCCGTCCGGCTATGCCGCAGCTGCTGTCGCTCCGCCGTCGCCTCGAGCGCTCGAACAGCGCCAGGCCGAACAGCAGCGTCAACCACCAGGAACAGGACCAAAGACGTCGTACGCATCTTTCGACCTCTGTAATTTGAGAAAATGCATTTGAGGTAACTAATACTCAAGTGAAGTCTGAATTTATGAAGCTTAGTTAGATTCCCGTAATTTCAGCCACAGATGTAAGCGTGCACTCAAACATCAGAAGCCAAAAGCGACTGGGAAAAGAATTAAGGTTTTACATAAATTGCAGGTGCCAAATACCGGCTCTTTGCCAACCGCAACACATCACCATTACAAAATAAATGTAAAAGTTAATGACGTTCGTATTACCAAAACTGCGCAATTTCAGAAATCAGTACGACACCTTTATAATGGCTAGCCCGTTAATAAAACGTCTAACAAAGTAGCGCGCTTTCGAAGCTAATGTTCGACGATACAGAAAACGAACATTACCAACAAAACGCCTACATAGTATGGGAAGAAAGAACACTGCAGTGTCCATTTCAACCATACTGTTAAATGAGAAGAAAGAGCCCTGCAGCTTTTACAGGAGGGCAGTCAGATGCTGCTAGTCATTAAATATTTAAGATTACAATGTTTATATTTACCTAAGCTATGATTAAAACAGAGTAATTATGCAAAAGTAATAATAAAATTATTTTGCTATAATCGGCGATGAAGTAAAATAGAAAATATATATAATGCTTTATGTACAGTGGACAATCGGTTATCATACCTGATACATGCAGGATTCGTAAAAAACACATGCACAAACCTCCACCATACACAAGCACTATATATATTCACTATCACAAACTCAACAACTCAAATGTTTGAATTTCAACAAACATTCTCGGATAAAATGTGAGTAGTTATCCAAAACTTAATAACAAATAAACTATACTTTTGCACTATTTAATACGAAGAAAATTGAAACGTACTGACTTACCAGAAACGTTCGTTATACGTAATATATAACTGTAATCACTTTTTACTTACGCAAAAATATACAAACCATCAAATGATTTTTAATTAAAATTAGAAAATTCCATAAACTTCTTGTTAACGCACACTATATACAATAACACGATATAATAGGAATACCACAATTCCCGTTCCGAGATGCATCTGCTTCTCTTGAATGACGAACAAGGACTGAATGTCACTGAAACGTTTTATCAATAAGAAGACTCCCCACCGGAAACAATAACGGCACAGTATTGCCCCTATTTAATCAAAAAGAGCGCGAACAGGGTTGCCACCTCTTTTTTGAAGAAAAATAGTATTTTTCGTTTTAAATCAAAAAAATATAGTACTTTTAGGAAATCCACGAAAAAAAAAAATAGAACACATCTATTTTCAATCATTATTTATTTTTCCATGATTATTTTTTATTACTTTTCGCTGGATAATTACACGGAGTTAGAGTTACTAACTAACTAAGCCCCGTAAATACATGAATGAGTTTCGTTCAAACATTCTCTATGCAGTGCTGCGGGTGCGTTCCATTCACAGTTAATTAAAAAAAGCACGACAATTTCAATTAGCGATACAAATATAGTATTTCTCGTGCTATATTCTTTTTCTATAATATATAGTACAATTTAAGCTAGTGTTTTTCAATTTATATATATATTTATTTGTATATCTCAACCTATTGTCTATTTAATATGTTTACAAGGCATAAAGCAGGGACCTCGAAGCATATAGCATTATAGTATATTCTTAGTGTTATTATTGAACTGTAATAATATTGGGAAGTTTTATTTTTTAATTTTAAAATAAAACTAAAATAATAAAAATAAAACTTTTCCTTCTATAGTAATATTTATTGTGTATGCTTATTGAAGTGTTGTACATCATATGTCATACCCAATATCAGCTATATTCTATCTTTTACGTGGGTATTTCTGAATAGTTTTTATTCTTTCTGCGACAGACAATATGGATTATAGACATACTTTAATTATTTAACAGAAAGTTATTTGTTCAAGATACTTTAACATACTATCCCATTTAGTTATGCACATTTCAACTGGATTTTTTGTCTGAGTAACTGTGTTTGGTCAAGGCACTGCTACTGTTCTTGCAATGAATTCATTAATATCTGATACAATGGCTGATATTCTTCAAGTGAGTTAAAATGTTTCAAATATAAATCATTTTTGTTTGTAAACACAAAAATTGGCATGTGTATATTTAAAGTAACGGCCTGTTATCCACCCCAGCAGTGGGAACCATAAGCTTCCTCTATCCGTTTTTTGGAGAGAAGTATTGTAGCAAAGACCTATCATCGCGTTGCTCCAATGCGCATTTGTAGGTTACGCATATCCCTAGAATTCGCTAGAAGTATGCGGATTTCCTTACCATATTTTCCTTCACCGAAAAGCGTGTCATAAATTGCAATTGTCAATTCGACATGTGCCTGCGCGGGGTATAAACCCATGATCGTCTTTACAGAGTCGCACGGCCTCACCGCTGAGCTTTCACCGCTTGTTCCATATTTATTAAAATGTTTTTGCAATAATTTTCAGATGAACCTGGTCATTGCCAAAGAGAGTACTCATTGGGATGACGTCTAAGGGCTATATGCTGTTTATGCTTTATGGGATGAAGCACATGATTAGGTCAATTGATTTGACTAGATGAAGGCAAGTAAATATTTGATGTAAAGTATGTTAGTCTGTTTATTTCACATTCAATTAAAACTGAAGCTGATATGTCTAATGGGCTAACTGCCTAATCCTAATGCCTAATGGGTGTACATTTGTATTATATGTATTTAAAAATATATAAGTATATATTCACCAGTTGTCTGTCTACCATAACACAAGTATTAAGTTACTTACTTTGGGGGCGGACGACCGTGTGTGTAATTGTCCCATATATTTATATTCATAAAAACCACTAATATTCTATAAAACTACTACTAATATATCTAAAAAAAGACTAATATTTATAATTTACCTATTAATTATTTATACTTTTATAATTATTATTAAATATTTATACTTTTAAGTATAATGTTTTTTCCTAAATACTTAAACGGTAAAAACGAAAGCATCTATTGTTTCAAATACTAATCTTGTAGATTTGTTTTCGAGTGAATACTTATAATTAAATTTTTTTAATAATAATATATAATAATTTAAATTACAATTCCTACATTTTCAAGATACATGATCGCCGATTCTGTTTCCTATTTAAAAATAGTAATCATGTTTGAAGTTGCACTTTTAGCGTTTTTAGAAAACTTTTTTTTAAAAAAAAGCATGCACATAGAAATGTAAAACGGCTGTTGAATATAAATTTTTATATTTCAGTAAAAGTCTATTAAAGAATTTCCTTAAATATTTTGTTTTATTAAAATCTAAAAATCATTATTAATATGTTACAGGAAAACCGGTTATCCAAATAATCGGTAAGAGTAAAATGCGAATCGATAAAACTTTGGCATCACTAGTTACGGTTTTAGCGCAACAAGTACGTCACTAATTTTACTACGATTTTACGTCATACGTTATATATATTACTACTCCATATTTGAGAAAGAGTCACAGCTGCGACTATATCCGTTTTTAAGAATGAAACGGGTGAGAGGCAGATAGTTTTTAATGTGTGAGAATGTAAGTAGCTATAGCGCTACTCTGCACCCCCCATACTACCGAAAATAGGCTCGCGCCAATGTATGAATCTCAACCATCTATTTTATAGTTAGTAATCTATGGTTAGTAATCTATGGTGATCATGTATTGTAGATTTTCAACTAATCTATGATTTTCAAATAATAACGTTAAAAATACCGGACTGTAGTGATAGCGGTTTTAATATTTTCCTTTAACTTGGAAATAAGTGCAAAACAAAATTAAGCCTGGATAATGTTAGATTATTAGAGAAATTAAAACTAAGATGGAGCCATCCAAAGAGGCTATTGCTATTCGTATTACGCGTATAAATCGTCAAATTCTGAGCAAAATAACCAGTGGATCTAGTAAACTAAGTAAGAAAATAGATCGTGAGTCTCTGTTGGATGCGTTAACTGTTTTATATGATGAGTGTAATGAAGATCCAGTCAAAAAATGTGATGAACTCGTACGATTTTTTTTGGATAAATGTAAGTAAAAAGTAACACCTGTGTAAGTGGAGGTTCCATGTGATCAATGAATTAGTCTTGTATTTAACTCGGGTCAAGTTTTCACAGTTCAAACTTAATTTTATAAGAATGAATGATTTTTTCTTAGTTACGAAGTAATAGTTTTAATACATTTGGAATACTTTTTCTTAAAAGATTTGTGATGCTGTCAGCATCTGACAAGAACTTACCAAAACTTAATAGAGACTTATCACTTATCAGCTATACTGATAATTGCCAAATCAAGAGATGCCAATTCTATTGATGACATAGACAACAAAACATTGAAAACATTTGATATAATGGTACTCATTCAATAAAGCTACCTGTAATATTTTAGATAGTTAAGAACCTATCTTTATATTTATTTTCATATCTCTGTTCTGCTATTAAATGGTGCTACAGATGTCATTTAAACACCAATTTGGACAAATATATTTATATCTGAACATCAATATGTATGTTGAATTGCATAATTTTAGATCGCAGTTCTCTTGCTGAGCTGCGCAGGATGAGGGTGTGTGTCTCAGATTTTGAAATTATCCAAATGATTGGTCGAGGTCACTATGGTGAAGTACATGTCAGTATTCTTGTATTCATATAAATGTACATAATATAAATATAATAATAAAGTTAATGTAATAAGTAGGATATTTGTTGGATCATTTAATAGTAATTCATAATTATTTTAATTTTGCATTGATACTTGTTAGATAAGAAAAATGTAAAAAATATATCTGAAAAAGAATTTTCATTTGAATAGAATGTTTAAGTTGTATAAGTAAAATAGTTTTTAAAAAGTTTTTAAATTAGAATATCAAATACCTTTAATAATTTATTATAACTAAGTAAAATAATTTTTTCACATTGGAAGGTATATTAACTAATATTTGGTATAGTTGTGGGAATAGTCTTGTACACAAATTTAATAAATGGCCTTTTAATTTTTCAGATGGTACGTGAGAAGCAAACTGGGGATGTCTATGCTCTCAAAAGTGTACGAAAGGATGAGGCAAGGAAAAGAGTGTCAGGAGCTGAAGATGAACGTGATATACTTGCTAATGGATCAGGACACTGGATACCGAAACTACAATATGCCTTTCAGGTCTTAACACCTAGACTTTATGTTACTGCATAGTTATTTTTAATATTATGAAATTAATGACACGCCGGGTGTATCCGGCTGAATAGAATACCGGCTGAATAGAGTACTACCCTCATTTCTTACTGAGGTGTCGTAAAAGGCTACTAAGGTAAGTCGACCTGCCGTGTGGTATCCAGCTGAGTAGAATAAACCAACCTCATTTCTTACCGAGGTGTCGTAAAAGGCGACTAAGGTAAGTTGACCCACCGTGTGGTATCCGGTTTAGTAGAATAGACCACCATTTTTCTTACCAAGGTGTCTTAAAATACGACAGAGATAAGTTGACGTCAGGCAAGCGGCCGGTCGTGAAAACGCAGCCAACTCATGCGACAGCATATTTATAACAGTATGTGCCCACCCCACTTAGAGTGGGATAAGGGCAGGAAGATAATGATGATCATGAAATTAGTGACGTCCAGCATTTGGGACAAAAAGCCAAAAAATTTCAAATTAATTTTGAATATTGCTTTTCAGGATAGTAGCAACCTTTATTTAGCAATGGAGCTATGTTATGGTGGTGATTTAGCAGGCTTACTCTCAAGGCGTAATCATCCACTATCAGAGCGGGATGCAAGTTTTTATATAGCTGAAGTTGCTCATGCTCTTAAGACTATTCATGCTATGGGCTATGTGCATCGAGATGTTAAACCACAAAACATTTTGTTGGATAGGTATGTAGCCTCAATAACCCTTGTTTTAAAAGATATGAAGATAGCTTTGTGGTATCTGGCTGAGTAGAATAGACCTCCCTTGTCTGAGGTGTCGTAAAAGGCGACTAAGGCAACTCGACTCCACAGTGTCTAATCTGGCTGAGTAGAATAGACCATCCTCTTTCTTACCAAGGAGTCGTAAAAGACGACTAACGTTAGTTGACGTCAGGCAGGCGACCAGTTGTAAAACACCTAGCCAAATCATGTGACATGTTAATAATATGTTGTGCCGCCCCTAATTAGAGTGGGATCAGGGCAGGAGAATGATGACTACAATCATAAGAAAGACCAACACCATTATTATCTGAATGTTTTTATATTTACTTGTAACATACTTTGTTTATAGATAAAATAATACTAATACTCCTACGAGCTATAAATTTTAATAGCATTATATTGGTTTAGTTGACAAAAAAAAGCTGATTTTGCTTGCAGTTCATAGGTATTTATATGACAGATGCGGTCATGTGAAGCTAGGAGACTTCGGGTCTTGTGCTCGTCTATCAGAGGGTGGCTGCGTGGTTGGCGCTACGGCCGACTACGTGGCGCCCGAGCTGCTGGACGACTGCGCGGGCACGCACACTGTCTGTCTCGAGTACTGCCGTCGGGTTAACACGGCCATTGTGGGTTCGCACGACACTAACGCTTTATATTTTATCTATTTAAATATCTAATTATCCCTTCTTTTCTCTATTTTGCATGTAGTGTGCATATGTTAACTTAGCTATTAAGTATAAAATTAGAGTTCAAGTACGTACTATTATATATCTGTATCAAGCGTGAATATCTTTACAAGTCCAAAACATACACTTTTTTTGACAGCCTCAAATAGATTATTATTCACGAAAGTAATATAAATATTCATAAGTTTACAAGCTTTATAAGACTTATCTACTTTACTGAAATATTCAAGATAAATTTATGCACTTCTAATCCTAATGCCCATTACGATTAAATATATAAAAGCACATAAGTTGACTTATCAACTGATTCGGGCCCAGTATTGATATAACGATTGTATAAAATCACATTTAGATAGATGTATACTAATATTATGTAAAATTAATAACTGCAAGAGTAAAGTATGTTTCTATTAGTTTAATTTGAGACATTTTGTGCTGTGAGGGACAAATCACTAAATGAAATCAGTCAGATGTTGTCCAGTTGTGAATAAATCATATAAATCTTATGTATTACTTGTTTCATATAATGCTCATATACCTTTTTAAAAACAATTAATATGATTAAATAAACATTTGTAAAAAATTTTTTTTTTTGTAACTTAAGGTATATATATCAAGTGAAATTTTGGATTTTTATGTGTTTATTTAAGTATCATTGTTTTAGTTTATCGTGATGTTATAGTACTAATTGCAATCTTGAATTCTTATACAATAAGTAGTGGTTTTGTAATGTGATGCAGTAGTTATAAAGCTTGTTGTGGTTTTATGGAACCTATGTTTAATAATAATAGATTTATTTATTTCTTCAGTCAATGTATACAAAAGGTATTTATTTTAAACTTAAAACAGTATATATATACCTTCTAAAATGAGCATGTCCCGAGTATCATTTGTGTGGTTTCTGGAGTTGTTAAATAGAGAAGTGGGTTTGTAAGTGATCAATAGCGAAAGTGGAGTTAAATGGTCAATGCGATATTTCCTTTTAATATGAAAGTATTTCATATTGAAATCAATTCAATTCTGTAATCTCATTTATAAGATTACTAGACATGCATTATATAGATCGATGTATATCATAGACATACGAGAGGTCACAAAAAGCTTATGATACCTGTGTCGCGACTTAGCAGAGTTAGCAACTTATTTGATGGTCTCGGTATTGCTTCTACAATAAAATTCGGCAATCCATATTAGACCAGTCTATAGAAAGGTTTAAGTTAAGTATAAGAGATGTAGTTGTGCGTAAAGTATATTACAAAATTGAAGATTATTTGGATGATAAAAAAGCCTGGATTTGAAAATCCTTTCAGCTTCTTACAGGACTGCGGTTTCATTATGTAAAATTCAAAATGTTTAAAAGATTGACCGCCGAGTTTCTTTCTGGTTCTTCTCGGTAAGAGCAACATTCCGAACCAGTTGTAGCTTCATTATTCATATTGATCCTTGACGATTCAAAAGTGCTTGTAAGAGCTTATTTGAATAAAGATTATTTTGATTTGATTTGATTTGATCGTGCTTATGATCGTTATTAGAACTGTTTGGACACAATTTTGTCTTGTGGAGTCAGTGACTCGACGATATTGTTTCGTCAGTCACATCTGTGGTTTTTTAATAATTCATACTAATATTATAGATAGGAAACACTGTCTGTCTGTGACGTTCTCATGGCTTATACACGTGAGCAATATCGATTAAATTTGGAGCAATTTGAAACTAATATAAAAAAATTCTCGTTATTTCTTCGGCTACAGGATAAATGTATAGTACGCATAGTATGTTGAGGGTATTTTAAAGTAAAAGTTAACGCGAACGAAGTCGCGGGTAAGACTAGCGGGCACATGTATCAAATCACACACACAATCAGTGTCCTTTTACAAATATAACGCAGACATTACATCATATAAATTTAGGAAATATTTGTTTCTCTATAGATTACGATTAAAAAATAAAATGTGTTTGTGGAAAATAATTTACTAACTTCTAGATGTCTTCACAAATAGTTCCAGATAGTGATAAACTAAATAATTATAGAGGTAAACTAATAATTTTTGTTTCCTCAATTTTGGTTGAAAACTGCTAATACGTTACGTTAAGTAACGCTTACATATGTAGAAACAATAAGGCTAATGTTAGTTATATAGCAAATGGTTTTTGTACAGTCAGCCTGCGATTACTGGTCACTCGGCGTGGTCGCATTTGAACTGGTGACGTTGAAGCGGCCATTTTCTTCGAGTGAAGATGATTCTATGGCGAAAATTCTGAGTAACATACAAAAGTAAGTGCCAATGTTATTTTTAGAATGAAGCTGGTTAATTGTATTTTGTTTTCCGAAATTAGTATGAATTGTAGAATAATAATCAAGCAGGAGATGAAGTAGCTATGTATTTTTCTGTTATCTAATCAGAAATAAGGTGATCTGTGAAAGAATAAAGACTACCGATATAGCTCATTGTAACCCCTTAATTGAAATGTCAATGGGCGGGCGTATCGAATTTCTAATGGGATCACATAACTGGGGGTAGAAATTGTTGTCGCCAATGACTTCCGCTTTGTATTTTACACCAACACAGTAATGAAACAAGAGTATCGCGCCCTTTTTGATTAAAATGGTGGCTACACTGTGTGTTGTGTATGTGTGTGTGTTTCGGGTGGAGACTTCCTATTGATAAAACGTTTCAGCGACATGCGGTCTTTGTTGGTTATTCAAGAGAAGTGTATCTGACAGCGGGGATAGTGGTATTCTATTATATCGTGTAACGATTGTTATGATTTTGTTAGCGCACACACTATACTATTGTAAAGTGTGTGCGCTAACAAAATCATATTTAAAAGACCATAGGCAAATAAGGGTGTTGATGCTCTACAACAGTATTTTTTATCGTTACAGATATGAACGTGAGAAAAATGCTGACCCCCCTTTCGAACCGTTACCTAACGGGCCATCAAACACTTGGCGTGCACTCGTCGGTGGACTGCTGCGTGTTTCTCCCGCCCGAAGATACAACTACCTGGATACCTTACAGCATCCCGCGCTTACACACCTCGCTTTACACGCCATACGTGATCAGGCACGTTTTGTATAATCTCTTAGATCAGATTTGAAATTTGCATTCACTTTATCATTAATTTTTTTTTTTCAATTCCTCGTGAAGACCGAATCATATATTCATGACGTCATAAATGCGCTGTACCGTTATAGCGTTTATGTTTGGAAATATAAATTATATTTATATTAAAAATAATTTCATTTTTTATATTATTATACTAACATTTTAACAGGAACAGGAGGATACAGGAACACACTCGAACATGTTCGTACAAAATAAATAATAGAACTAAAATGTACAATTTATAAAAATAAACCAGGCCTGCTGTTTTTTGGACATGCCGAAAACTACTGGATCGATTTCAATGGATTAATTGTTTCATATTCCTTAAACACTATCTGTTACATTTATTTTTCATTTATTTTAAAGCTATCTAGTTAAAAGAACTAAGTTTAAAGAAACGACGATTTTACAAGTATATATAGTAAAATTCAACTTTTTAGACTGAGCCATAGGAATTTAGCTATCTTATATTAGAAATCAATTTTATCTAGGTACCTCCGTGGGTACCGCATCTTCGAGGTCCGGAAGATCCCACGTTTCTTCCCTGCCCCGTGAGGGAGGTCTCGCCGCCATCCGCTGCGCCTTTTCGCACGCGGTCACCTTTTGCTGGACATCTTCCTTTTGTCGGTAGGAGTATAGGACCTTTACACTATTTAGTTACGTGTATTTAAATGAGTGAACTATTGAACTAATAAAAATATGAATGCCTCTTAAGCTTCTATACAACTTCATTGTTTTAGGATATTCATATGTAGCCCCAGATGATAGTGAAGAAAACAGTGGAGGTTTTAATGCATCACACGATTGTACAACCATTGATTTGGCAACCTTCAAGTAAGTATTTCTGGTTAAAGAATGATTCAGTTTTTTTGATAAAGATTTCAACCTTAACGTGAATCTCCACTCCCAACTAGTTTTTTTTTTTTTCTAAAAGCAATTTGCCCGTTTTTCTTCCTATTAAATGTTTTTCTGGAGCTTAATATTGATATATTCAATTGCTAAATACAATTATAGCCTTTTATATTGGTTTTTTCATGATAATAATTGCCACCAGAAGAACCATCCACATACAAAAATTATTAGAATAGATGTAATTGATGATACCTTCTTGACTGATTTCAGTTACTGTTTGGAACTTATCATGCATGCCTAACTATAGTTAGTTAGGTCCATCTATAGATGAACTAAGGTTGTTCTCTAGAAAAATAATAAAAGCGTAAAAACACGTGTCTTGTCAACACCCGAAAGTACTTTGACTTCAAATTGTCCATGATGGGTCAAGAATGAAAACTTATCACAAGCTCGTACATTCTAACACGGGCCATTCATTTGATTTTTCGATAGAATCCTTGTGTACCCATTTAAAATATATATCATACACTACAATATATGATGCGCCTTAAGGTGAAGGAATAAATCAAACAATAATATATTTTTTCAATCAAATAAACTTTTGAATTAAATAAATAAATATAAATAAATATATGGGACACTTACACACACGGTCGTCCGTCCCCAAAGTAAGTAACTTAATACTTGTGTTATGGGTGACAGACAACTGGTGAATATATATACTTATATATTTTTAAATACATACTTAAATACAAATATACACCCAGGCTCAAAGACCAACAAATTCATTTATTGAAAATGTTGGCCCTCGGCGGGAATCGAACCCGCGACCCGTGGTGCCGAAGGCAGGGTCACTACCCACTGCACCAACGAGCCAGTCAAAGATCACTAAGATATTTCAAGCTATCACTGGTTTGGAATGTTGTTCCTACCGAAAAGAACCAGCAAGAAACTCATCGGTCTTTCAAAATCTTTTAAACGTTTTAATTTACATTAAATACATTGTGCTGAAACCTTCATCATCATCCTCATGCCCTTATTCTACTCTAAGTGGGCTCGGCATATCATGTTATAAACATGTTTTCACATGATATGGCTACCTATTTTAAGACCGACCGCCTGCCTGACGTCAACTTACCTTAGTCGTATTTTACGACCCCTCAGAAAAAAAGGGTGGTCTATTCTATTCAACCGGATATCACACGATGGGTCAACTTACCTTAGTCGCCTTTTGCGACACCTCTGTAAGAAATGAGGGTTGTCTATTCTACTCAGCCGGGATACCATACAGCATTGTGCTGACACCATATCCCTAGTGAATTCCAGGGATTGTTGCCTGCCAATTTGCATTGGAGACTCGTGGTAGATTAACAAACATACATTTATCTCTGCAAAGAAAGGGAATCTCTTCCTTTTTTTCTTGGGTGGATACAGTGGGACTCACTTTACATTAATTAATTAATTTGTTGATCAGATCTGCTGAAAAGTTAGCTGCAATGCGAGGTCGTGAAATCGCATCATTACAAAGCAAATTAGCAGCGGCTGAATCGGCGACCAGCGCGGCCGTAGAGCGCGCGCGACGGGACGCCGACGCCGATGCCGAGATGTTACGCTCCGAATTACAGGCCGAGATCACCGCGCTAACATTACAAAACAAGTAACAACTTTTCACTAATATTATACTAGTAACACCTGCAACTTCGTTCGGCAACTTATGCGTTTAAGCGTTGCTTTTTCGCTGTTCCCAAAAAGAAAAACATTTTTTATCCTTTATGTAACTCTGGTTTATAAGCTTCTTCTTTTGACTCGTACGCTCTTGGCAGAGTGGTCGTGATCACGATTCCGTTGATTCATGCGGTACTGTTGCTTTACAAGGTTTATAAGCCTAAATACTACCAATTTCCATCCATATTGGTCCAACGGATAAGCCTAATAGACAAACAGACTCGTGTTTATAATATTAATATTGAATATGACTGATGACAGGTTAAAAGTGGATACACAAGAAAAAAATTATAATATGTATGTGTGTATACTTCTTTCATCTTCAAATAAATTTATCTGCAACGGCAAAGCTATAGAAAGAAAGCACAAAGCTGCGTCTGAAATCAATCTATCGCATAAATACAAAATTTAAAAAAATTACATTACAGGCGCCTCGAACGTCAAATTGAAGTAGAGAAGGAAGAACGCCTGACTTTGAAACGCACCAACCAGGAGCTACGGAGTGGCATGGTCGAGCGGTCGACCAACGAGCTACGGGCCGCTCAGAGCCAAGCCTCCGAGTTGCAGTCCGAAAGGGACTTTCTGAAGGGGGATCTTGCTAGAGTTGAAGCTCGGGTGAAAGAGCTACAAATCGAATGCACCAGTGCTTTAGCTGCGGCGGACACAGCTCGAGCACAACATAAACACTATAAGGTAAACACTAATATACAATCGTACATTTCGCGTTTGATATATTTACTTTCGTATTAAGGCAGGGTAGGAGAGCCTTTATTCATGAACATAGAATTTTGTTCTAAACAAATATTTATAACTAAGGTCATAATAATATATAAGGTCATGTCATCAAAAATTTCGACTTCGTGCTTAAGCTGACTTTTGGGCACTTTAAAACGTATTCTTCTAAAATTTCTCGTAAAATAAATACATTGTTCAATAAAAATGAACTTCACTTTTCTGTTAGTGCATTATGAATTTTGTAATCGGTAATGTGCCCAAAAGCTTGTATCGCGTACCATCGGTTTGCTATCCCTGTACGAAGGGATTTATCAACTTAAATAACTTTTATGAATGCATAAGAACATCGCTATAGGCTATCCGTTTAAACAGTGCGGAGTTAGGATGAGAACTAGATATTGTGTATTTTAAAATTCCTTAATAATATTTATACATGAAAGTTTTGTTTAGGATATTATACAACACGTGCAAGATTTACGGCACAGGTGGCTTACAGAAATTAATGTGAAACCTATCGTAAGTGGGTCAGATATTTTAAACCTATTTAATATTCCTTGTATTAATTAGTAGATTGTTAAATGGGTATTATTCGTGACGTATCATATACATGCAGTAGTTATTAGCCAAATTAGAATTTTATAAAAACATTAATAAAATTTAAATATTTATTTTCAACTAGTTGTGAGTTACACGCTGTTGTGGACTTTTTTGTAGTATTTTTTTAGCTCTACAATTCTCTAGTACTTTAGTGTATTTCTGTTAGTTTAAGGCGCCGCTCGCGACCAAAGCTCCCAGCAGGTGAGTTCTTTTTGCAACTGCGCGACCTCTTCAACACAATTTAAATAAAAATATAATGTACTATTAACCTAAAATTACACTGCCTTATAGGAAAAACTGTATTTATTCAGTAGATTTTAAGCTCTTAACTTTAAAGCTTAACGCTCAATATTAGATTCTATTCTTTAATTTGTATAGATTAAAATTAGCGTGGCCCTTTTAGTATATACTAACTATTTAAATAAAAAACTATTTTTCACCCAATTTTTTATTGCATCGCATTGACATTTAGTGTAGTTACTATATGAGAAACTTATCCTAATAAAAAATTAACATCAATTCCAAATAAGTAGATATCTTATTTGTACTCGCATACTCCGATATTATTATACTTATTTTACGAAATTTTTATACAAGTACTTATTATTTCCCATATATCCATACCAGGCGTGAATAACTTAACAAGTCCAAAAGGTACACTATTCAGGAACTATAAATAGGTATACGTTTAAGAGAAATTGAAATATTCACAACTTTGTATGTATGATATAAAATACTTATCGACTTCACTGAAATATTCACCATAAAAATTACTCAATCCTAATGGGCGCTATGATTAAATATAAAAAGACGTCTACTTATCGACATAGACGCCTGATACAGATATAATCTGTAAAGGAAAACCAGTAGCACGGAAATAGACGTAAATCCGCCAAACAACTTTTAAATAACTGTCGCAATAAGCAGTCTCTTAGATAATATTAGGCAATTATGCAATTTTAATGAATTATACTTTATTTGCGAGTGGATATGAAATATGTAGTGCAAAAATTTTAGGACACGGTAGCTAAGGAGCGTGCTCTTCGTCGCCAAACTTTAAGTGGCGGAGAAGACGGTGTAGCGCGTTTGGCAACGGCCGAAGCGAACGCGGCTCGCGAACTGCGGGCACGCCGCGACGTCGAGGCGCGATTGGCTACTGCTGACCAGGAACTGATGCAATTGCGAGCGCATGTCGAACAGTTAAAAGATCAATTAGATAGAGCGCAGGTATGAGCTTTATTATCTTACGAGTATAAATAAAATGGATATCTGATGATGATGAATGGATATCATCAATACTAATCTGCGAAAATGGCTGTATGTCGTCTTTGTTTTTGTTCATTCTGTCTATAATTTAGTACAATTAAAGTGTTAATACAGGATTAGCATATAGAATTAAAGTTCTCGTTTTTTTTTTCGGGAATTAAAATAAGAGAAATTTCCTCTTTATTGTACACATAGATTGAATTTTTTTTATTTATTTTATGTATTAATTTTGTCCGAAAACTCAGTTTTGCATTATTATTTGTACAATTGTGGTACATTTTTGATCAATATTTTTGCATGGTAATGCACATAAAAATGTTGATACAGACTTAATTTCATGTCCATCTGTAATTATTCGTGTTTCCTGCATATAAATGATGTGATTTGTTTGTTCTATAGTATTGATATTGTTTTGTATAGGAGTCAGTGTGTGAAAAGGATCGAGTTGCTGTCGCTGCGTGTCAGCAACTAAAGGAACTACAAATAGAGCTGGCACAGGAGCGCATGCGCTGTTCAGCACTGGTAGCGCAAGTTCAGGTACGATTTCGTTACATGCCGTTACGTAGCATTGCGAATAATACTTGAAGATCATTTTTCGAGTTTGTACATAAGGATAAGGAACATGATGATGATGATCACAATTAATGTTTTTTTATAGATGAATTTATATTTCTGTGAATGACTGTTTACTTATAATTTTTTTGCAAGGTTATCTTAATCGAAATAAATAATATCCATAATAACAATAATATCATCATCATTCTCCTGCCCATATCCCACTCTATCTATCCATCTAATTTCGGGGACGCCTGTCGGTGAAGGGCGGATGGTCAGCTCCTATTCCGGACTATTCCACCCATTTCCCCATGTCGGGGCAAAGGTAGAAACCCTTGTCCCAACAGTAAGCTGCTGTCTGGACAGTGTCACCTGCTCAAAATTAACACTTTGGGGAAAAACTTATCCCACTGTTTGTGGGGTCAGCACTACATGTTATAAACATGTTGTGATATGATTTGGCTAGGGATTTTACGATCCGTCGTGAACTTACCCTAGCCGCCTTTAATGACACCTCGATAAGAAATGAGGGCGGTCTATTCTACTCAGCCATTTACACGGCATGTAATAGTAATAATACACAGGTGTGATTATTTTAGGAGTTAGAAAAAGGCGTAAATGAGGCAGCACAGCGCGAAGCAGCTTTGGAAGAGCAATGTTCTCGCACCGAAGCACGGTTCCAACAACGTCTCGAAGCGTCGGAAGCGCGCGCCGCCACCGCTCTGCACGAAGATGCACGACATAGGGAGAAGGTGGACTACGTTATAATAATATATAAAGACTTAGAATATCGTAAAAAAAAAATAAACACGCTTTTATGACGTCGAATTAAAAACTAAGAAAGACATAGTTCTTAATATATGTAGAATAAAAATGAACAAAACATATTTGTATAAAAAGTACAAAAGCCATGGCACGAGGTTAGGAGTGCGATTGATTGTAAAAATATAAAAAAGGTATTTATCGATTTTATCGTATTGTCCCGGTCCTTTATATTACAAGTTTGAATTAAATCTGTCTCTTTAAAGTGTGACAAAATTGAGATCATAGGAGTCAGTAACATACAAACCAAAATACTTTCTGAAAGGAAACTAATATAAAGAATGAAAAAGGCAATCCATACCTTGTCTGTTTAAAGAAATCACGTCTCATCATTTGTATTATATTAATTAATATTTTGACATCTACTTTATTATAGACCATTAATTATAAGTTGAAGATGTATAGTATAAAATGTATGGAGTTCAAAAAACCGATGGATACAGTGGACAATAAGAAATAAAAGTTGTTTTATCGTAGGTTCTCAAAAATACTATTAAAGAGATCAGACACTTTAAATAAATAAAATTATTTCCACTCATATTGATTCAATATCAATATCAATTTTGAATTTTTTAGGATAAAAGTAAATCATTTGTTATGGCTAAACACACTTTCCTTAAATTAGTAACAATATCTAAATTTTAAATAAAAATAAATATCATTAAAAATTAGGACAATATAAATAACGTAGGAAATAACAATATTGTTTCTTTACAGGTGAACACATTAGAACAACTCGTACGTCAACTAGAACGCGAAGTCAGCGCTTTAGAAAACCGTACGTGCTCGCGTTGCGCCGCAAAAGATGCTGAAAGTGCTGCAAGAGCGCAAGTCACAAGTAGCACTAATACTGACGAACCAGAAGAATTCGTAGATGCTATTAGGGACAATAGAAGCGACACAGAAAGCGTCTCAGAAGCACACGTTAATGCCCATGTTTTAGTTTTGAAGGAACAGTTACAACGTGCCGAAGCACAGTTACAGGTGACTAATTTACCTTTTTTTTAAAAGTGAAAACTTCTATGGATGTGTTGATTGTGGGCACTGAAAGGGACTTAACCGTCACGCTCGCTCGTTCGAGTAAAGTCAGCTCGCTTTAATGAAGTTTTCGCTTCTGCCGCGTGGTCTTAAGCACTTTTTTTTTTATAGCATGGTGTGCAAAAATAGTATATTTGATATCATAAATTTAATGTAATGTATTATTTGTGTATATGTCAAAGATTTTTTTTAATTAAAGGCCAAAATTTATATTGTACCATATTCCCCTGTGTTCTTCTTTAAGTCCTAGAATATTCTGGTCTTTTAGATTACTTTATAACAGATGATAAATATTTGACACACTATATTTTAGAGTTAAGCTCCTACTTTTTCTTTTTTCAAGCTGTTAATGTCACACTGAGCAGGAATCAAACAAATTGCACCAAGAGCTATCAAATTTTGAGGTTAATGTTAGGTTTATTTGTGCTCTAAATAATAAAAGGATAGGATCTATTCAGTGATACTGATTTGTGAATTAATCCTAATCCTAACTCCACTCAACTGACAGAGTGGTATGGATGGAATGGAATAAAAGACAAGATGAACATGTAAAAACCTTATTTGGTGTAGTTTTTGAAGCGAACAATTTATTATTATACTAGCGGCCTGCCCCTGCTTCGCACAGGTATAAAATGTCCCATGTCAGTCAGTGTAAAAAAGATGATTAAAATCGATCGAGTAGTTTTGATTTATTCATTACTGCCCGGGGCCCGCAAGCGTTAAATTAGGAGAAAAACAATTTCCTTTCCCTATACCAAGAAGATTTCCTGCTTCCTGGATCTTTGGAATATCTAAATTAGTATAGTACATTTTTACTTATTTACTTTTACATTTTCCCTATGTATTTTATTTTTACAATTAATTACAGAATGTATTTAAACAAACTCTTGAAAGAGCGACATAGCTGCTAAAGTCGAAGTGTTACAGGGCGAAGCCCGGCGTCCTCACGGCATTCTAAATCTGTAATATCTCCGCAAAATGTTCACTTAAATTACATGCTGTAAACGGCCATATTGATCTATATTAAATCAACTATTTCTTTAAGGTACTTAATTGGATAAGGATTAATGCTGTATTGTATAAAAATTGCTTCAAAAATATGGCATAATTTTTCTTAAAAAGTAAATGACAAAAATGCTATAGTGGGTTATCCATAAGAGATAGACATATACCATCGCGGACTTTTCTGTAGACCTTTTCAAGATGTACAAATACTTAGTACATTATTTTGATAAATCTCATAGGGTTCAGCCTGCGTTTGCAATGTAAGCGGAAAAAAATGTAATTATTTACAGAAACCTCAAAAATTAAAGTATTTCTCTACTCCGTATTGAATGTTATTATACGTACAAACCTTCCTCTGGAATCACTCTATTATTAAAAAAAAACCGCATTAAAATCTTTTGCGTAGTTTAAAAGTTTTATGCGTACATAGGGATATAGGGACTTTGTTTTATAATATGTAGTGATATCCCATGTCAGTCAGTGTAAAAAAAATGATTAAAATTGATCCAGTTGTTTTGATTTATTCGTTATTGCCCGTGGCCGTAGCGTTAAATTTGGTGAAAAACAATTTCCTTTCCCTATACCAAGAAGATTTCCTGCTATCTTTGGAATATCTAAATTCATGTAGTACATTATTACTTATTTACTTTTATATTCCCTATGTATTTTATTTTTACAATTATTACAGAATGTCTTTAAACAAACTCTTGAAAGAGCGACATCGCTGCTAAAGTCGAAGTGTTATAGGGCGAAGCGCGGCCTCCTCACGGCATTTTAAATCTGTAATATCTCCGAAAATGTTCACTTAAATTACATGCTGTAAACGGCCATATTGATCTATATTAAATCAACTATTTATTTAAGGTACTCCATTGGATAAGGATTAATGCTGTATTGTATAAAAATTGCTTTGAACATAAGGCATCATTTTTCGTAAAAAGTAAATGAAAAAAACTGCTATTGTGGGTTATCCATAAGAGATAGATATATACCATCGCGGACTTTTCTGTAGACCTTTTTAAGGTGTACAAATATTTAGTACATCATTTTGATAAATCTCGTAGGGTTAAGCCTGCGTTTGCAATGTAAGCGGAAAAAAATGTAATTATTTACAGAAACCTCAAAAATTACAGTATTTCTCTATTTCGTATTGAATGTTATTATACGTACAAACCTTCCTCTGGAATCACTCTATCTATTAAAAAAAACCGCATCACAATCGGTTGCGTAGTTTTAAAGTTTTATGCGTACATACGGAAATATGGACTTTGTTTTATAATATGTAGTGATGTTTAATTATATTTTTTATGTTAACTAAGATAAGTAAAGCACTTGGGTGCTTAACAGATTATAATTTTGTGATCAATACGATCGTATGAACCTAAAGCTTTCTTTGCAGGCCCGCGCTGAAGAAATAGCGAATTTACGCCAAGAAACAAGAGCTGCTAATTTAGCTAGATGGCGTAAGGTAAATATAATTTCATAATAATATTTAAAACTAGTCTTTAATTATATAATAATTAAACCTTAACTTGTACGCAGTTGTTATGAGGGGTTTTTGTATGAGTATTAATTTAATTGGATTTAAATAGTGATAAAATTATCTTACGATAATCCGTTGTCGAGTCTATCTACTGATGATACTTTGGTTGTGGTGCAAAACGATTGTTGACATTGTTGTAGTGCATGTCTGTGGTGCTATTGTAGTAGTGGTGGCAGTAGTTTGTGGACTGTGCATTTCAAAATTGATAGTACACTCTACATTTAGCATAAGGTAGATTTTGACAAATCGCGGATAGATTTTAACAAATACATATATTGCGTAATACTGTTATACTTTTTTATTATGGAACTATTCACATTAAAAGCTTATTACAATACGGGACAGTTTGTGTAACGTTACTAAAACGACAAATTTTCTCATAGGAAAAAGAGTTCAATGACTTATCTTTAGACACAAAAATGTCAGCAAGAGAAATAAAGCGACTAGAGGAACGCTTGGCATCGGCGATTGAAGCACGAAGGTCGGCAGAAGAGAAGGCCGCGTCAGTTCACAAGGAAATCACAATGTTGAAACCCCAATGCGAGCTTTATAAAAGGGAAACCGAAAAATTGAAGGAACAGGTGGAAAAATTACAGAGAACTAACCAAGTATTACAAGCGGAGGTAGATAGGTAAAGACCTTTTATTACAAGTTTAGAGATATTTTTCCTAATGAACTATAGCTTCTACCTTTAGTCGCCTAAATTTATCTTTTCAAACTTTATCTTACCATCGTGTAACCAGTCAAGCACGAGCCTACAACAATAGAATCTATACTAATATATAAAGCTGAAGAGTTTGTTTGTTTGATTGTTTGAACGCGCTAATCTCAGGAACTACTGGACGGATTTAAAAAATTCTTTGAATGTAAGATAGTACATTTATCGATGAAGGCTTTAGACTATAGACATTACGCTAAAATGAATAGTGGAAAAAAACAACAAAACATGCTAATTAGCTTTTCTAAATCAATTAGACTTTCGCATTTAGACTATTAGTATAGATTATACAATAAATATTTTTGATTAATGTATCTAGTATTTTATAAATGGAATTTATGATGTATTAATGTTGTGTATTGTGAGGAAAGATATGTTCAAATTTATAATGTTAATCTCTTAAATTCTCACATAAAGACTTTAGATTGACTAGATTGGAATACAACAGTGTAATAGGTACCATTTTTATACTTTACTAACATAATGTTGCGAATGTAAGATACATTTACTATGTTTGTAACAAACAGGTCGAGAAACGATATTCGCAAATTAAAAAGTGAAGTTCAGTACAGCGAGAAGAGACGACTGCATGCTGAGGAACAGGAAGAACTATCTTCGCGAGAACGAGCTCAGCTCAGAGATGAACTTGTACCATTACGGGCGCAGAACAACGATCTTATACAGGTAATAAAATTATTTATATTACAATACTTAATGCATCATAATTATCTTTACAACTATCAACTTTAGTCTACTAAAAATTTTGGTTGGAATCTGGAAAACTGGAAAACTTCTGCCTAATAAATAAAATGGCAAAATAATGAATAGTTATAACTACTGTCTATAAAGACATACAAGAAATGCTCTTGATCTTAACTTAATAAAAACAAATTATTGTACTTTGACATCTACTTAAATATGTTAAGGACTTAAAGTTTGCTCACAGTTAGGGCATAACAGATTTAGATCATATCAAATGATGACATCAAATTCTTATTTGTTTTCTTTAGAAGTAAGAGTCCATTTAGAAAATATTCTTAACAAATAATCAGTTTGTTGTGTTTCGGATCTTATTGATTTGAATACCTGGGGAATTATTTACAAACACGATGACACGAAAAAAACAACTGACATTTTCATTTCGCAATCGACCAACAATCTATTCATTCGCCATTTGATAAGAAACGCGATTACTACCGTGGGATTGAATAGAAAGAGGGTGTAAATATTCTAAGTTTGATAAATATTGAAATGTGGTTTGGAAAAACCTAATATGTGCATTTACTATAAGCAAAAGATATATGAAGGAATAGTAAATGAAATATTGAAACAAAATAAGTAAGAACATGTTACGAAACCATTTTGGAACGTATCGACGTACTACAAAATCAGTGGGGGATAAGCCTACAATTTGGCCCAAGCCTGAGCATCTGCGGGCAAGCGCAGCCTGGGGTCAGCGTATGAGACTTGCACTGGCGGCTGACTTGCTAAGAGGCCGATGTCAGGCTGTTGACGCTGCCCTCATTGCCCTACACGCACATTTGGCTACGGTAATGATGATAATTTAAGGGTTCTAAATCAAGTTTCATATTAATACATAATAACTATACCATCATGACACCCACATCTAGAATTTTTGTCACTACAGTTTTTGTGAAATTAAGACTGGTTTCGTACAGTCATATTATACCTGCTATCATAATGCTAAATTAGGAATGTTCAAGGTAAATAAAGTGTTTAAGTGGGTAAAGGTTAATATAGATGTGTCTGAATAAATATTTTAATATTTATTCAGTTACTGCATTCTACTGACCATTTTTTTTCATAAATTAGAACAGCTTTAGCTTTAAAAAGATAAAACAAAGACACAAAAGAGATAGATTTAGCCCATCACGGCTTATTAATAACTTATACAAAAAAGGGAATTAGCAGCAAAAAAAACCCTAGAAGTTTTTGAATTTATCATAAACAGACTGACAAACAAAATACGAAAAAAAGGAGTAGGAGACTATTTTTTAATTCTAGTGGGTTTCATAATTCATAAATAGGCCCATGAAAGTTTACTACATAGTATAAAACAAAGTCACATTCTTTGTTTGTCCATATATCCGTATGTATGCTTAAATCTTTAAAACTACGCAACAGATTTTGATGCGGGTTTTTTTAAATAGATAGAGTGATTCAAGAAGAAGGTTTGTATGTATAATAACATTCAATACGGAGTAGACAAATACTGTAATTTGTGAGATTTCTAATGGGATATCGTAAATAATTACATTTTTTTCCGCTTACATTGCAAACGCAGGCTAAATCCTACGAGATTTATCAAAATTATGTTCTAAGTATTTGTACACCTTGAAAAGGTCTACAGAAAAGACCGCGATGGTATATGTCTATCTCTTATGGATAACCCACAATAGCATTTTTTGTCATTTACTTTTTCACGAAAAATAATGCCTTATGTTCAAAGCAATTTTTATACAATACAGCATTAATCGTTATCCAATTAAGTACCTTAAATAAATTATTGATTTAATATAGATCAATATTGCCGTTTACAGCATGTAATTTAAGTGAACATTTTTGGAGATATTACAGATTTAAAATGCCGTGAGGAGGCCGCGCTTCGCCCTATAGCACTTCGAATTTAGCAGCTATATGGCGCTCTTTCAAGAGTTTGGTTAATGACACGGAAGCTGTGAATGTTGTATATAAAGCCATACTGTAATTAATTGTAAAAATAAAATTCATAAGGAAAAATTAAAAAATAAATAAGTAAATATGTAGTATATGAATTTAAATATTCCAAAGATAGCAGGAAATCTTCTTAGTATAGGAGAGGGGAATAATTTTTCTCCGAATTTAACGCTTGCGGGCCATGGCCAGTAATGAATAAATCAAAACTACTGGATCGATTTTAATAAATTTTTTTCAATGAGTGACATGGGCTATATATTTTATACCCGTGCGAAGCAGGGGCAGGCCGCTAGTTACTAAATAATACTAATTAAATAATCTTATTTTGTTTCCAGAATAACAAAGCACTGCAAGAAGCTTGTAGCTTACTAGAAGAACAACTTACAGACCTGGAAAAACTTGCGGACCTTCATGAACTCAAAAATAAAGATCTCGAGGTAAACTTATTCAAATTACCTTAGTTTTTAGGACCTTTTATTTTCCCGTATGTAGTATTTTATTTTGACACAATTGTGCAGTATATTCATAATTACAAGTATAATCGTATGTATGTAGAAAAATTTTGTTATACATGTGTGTACAAGTTCTTCCAATGGATTGGTTTACATTGGATATAGGATAGTAAATAATAATAAGGGAATTTAAAGACTGAATAACGTGATCTTGTAAGATTGTTGTATGTTGTACTGTGCAGTAATTATTTGTAGAGTAATTTGTTAATTTTATTTTCTATATGACTATATACTCGTATGAAGAAGCCTGCGTTCAAGTTATTCCCACCTGCATATATAAATAAAAAACAAAATGTATTCAAATAATATTATAATATCATGAAATATATATTCTTATATGTGAGTGTTTTGATAGAATGAAGTAGGCCGCATGCGAAGCGAGTTAGAGTCATGTCGCGGGCGTCTAGCCGAGGCTGAGAGACAAAGCGCGGAGCAAGCGGCCGCGGCTGGACTCGCAGAGCAGCGCGGCGAACAAGCTCGCGAACAACTTCGGATGGCAAACTCACATCTACAAATTATGCGAGTATGTATATATTCCGATTGAATTACTTGCTACAGTAAAAATATTCGCTACCTGATCTTGTAGTAATGTTGCACAAGACTATTCTCGCTGGAAATCCTTTACGAGGCGTTATTTTCAAAGGTTAAAAAATGTGTATCGCATGAACTACAGTGACCAGCATGACTAGGACCCATTATTATAATATTTAGGTCATTGTTAGTGGTTTAATCTTTTTAAGTATAGTACTTAGTAAAAAATAGATGTTGCTAAAAATCTAAACTTTAAATCTAGCTACCTATAAATATAATTTATATTAAACGCTTATTTATAGCAAACTTCCAAAATTAGAACTAAATACTATCATAACATAACATATAATATCATAACAGTTTTTCGTTTCAATTATCGATACTATATGAAAGTAAGTAGGTAGATTCATATACATTTACTATTATAGGAACGTCTAGAGAACCGTGAATCTCTACTGTCAGAGCTAGAGGCCCGAGTGGCCACGCTGGAGGGGGAGGCGGCCTCCAGGGACGCGGCGTTGAACAGTGCGGCGCGGCGGGTGCGAGACCTGCAGGAGGAGACGGCCGCGCTGCGTACGCGCGCACACCACCACCACGCGCACGCACTGCAACTGCAGGCCAGCCTCGCCGACGCACAGGTATAGCACGCACCGCAATGAGGGTTATATATGTATAAGGGATTTCAGGCAATTACCTCCGCACTTTGTGCTTATTAAAATCATATCGGGAAATATGTAATACGGCTTTGTTTGGTTTTTAGGAGTTTTGGTATACCAAAACGTTATAACGTAGAATTTTATATTGAAACATTGTGGTGGCTCTAAAGCTAAGATACTTTTGCACAGGCGACTGTTTTTGAGTGGGTTGAGTTTGTTGAATACGAGTTTTACTCATTGAATGTTCGCGATACTGCAGGAAGAGACTGAAGCGGCACGCGAGGCGCACGCTGCTGCGGCTGCCTGGTGGCGTACACGAGAAACTAAAGCGGATGCAACGCTTCGGCAACAGGCCAAACTTATCGATTTTCTACAAGTAACGTATAGATATTCATATGAATATTTAGACATAACGAGATGGGCTAATGTAGCTTTTGGTACACAAAGTGCACAGGTAGAATTTGTTAACCTATTCCAATGCTTATACCAAGAAAACTTTTACGCCGCCATCGTTTACGACCACATGTCGTGATTTGATACTGTGACAGTGCACAATGGTATATTTTTGTGACGTAGTTCGCTTTGGAAAAGTATATTTAACTTTTTGAATAACCAAAGAAATTGATTGAATTTTTCATTAATAATGTTAATTATCAAACTGAAGAAAAAAACAACTATTAAAAAAAATGCAGATTTTTGTCAAATATGCGACAAGTAAGTAAAATATAAAAGTAAATATATAAATGAAAATAAAGGAAAAACTTAATACTATTTAGGCCAAGGTAGAAGAAGCGGGTCGCAAAAAGTGTTCTCTCAGTAACAAGCTGTTCGGTCGTTCTGGGCGTCGCACCGCTGCTTCGCCGCCCTTACTACGAGTTAACAGGTATAGTTCAATGTATCATGGATATGTATTTTTACTTATGATGTCATTTTGTAACTGTCATGAACAGAAAACTTTACTTAGACTTGTTCTTTAACTTGCTGAATGTTGTTTCGTCACAATAAGGTTGATTCTCCCTTAACTGAAACTAACATTTCGACATCGTATCCTTATAACAAAATAACGCCGTGTGGTATCCGGCTGAATAGAATAGTACCATCCTTATTTCTTACCGAGGTGTCGTAAAAGGCGACTAACATAAGTCGACCCGCCGTGTGGTATCCGGCTGAGTAGAACATACCAACCTCATTTCTTACCGAGGTGTCGTAAAAGGCGACTAAGGTAAGTTGACCCACCGTGTGGTATCCGGTTTAGTAGAATAGACCACCCTCTTTTTTACTGAGGTGTTATAAAAAACGACAGAGGTAAGTTGACGTCAGGCAGGCGGCCGGTCGTAAAAACGCAGCCAAATTATGTGACAACATGTTTATAGCATGTTGTGCCGACCCCACTTAGAGTGGGATAAGGGCAGGAAGATGATGATCTTAATAACAAAATTATATAATTTTACAGAGAACTACGTGAAGAAATCGAACGTTTACGAAATAAACTTGCTGCGGCAAACGCTAACGCTGATGCTAAGTACGTTAATATTATATTCTTAAAGTGATATTCGTATTACAAATAAGGTAAATAACTTTTAGATGATTTTTATTTCTCCTATTTAAAAGCGTAGTTTTTAGTAAAAAGTATGCCCAATTAAACTACAGTTTTCTAATCTTATCATATTTGCACTGTTAATATTTTTATTATAACCTTTTTTTACAGTTTCATGCCTACCCCGAGACGTGACAGAAAGGACAAACCAAAGAAAATAGTTAATGGGTAAAATTTATGTTAATTTAGTTAATGTCAGATATTGTTTATGATAATTTAAAAAATCAATACATACTTTTATCTTTATCCTATGTACTCTTCTGGTTAACCTTATCTTTTATTCTTTCAATACGTAATAAGCATAATAAATAGTTCTAAGCGAGCCAAATTACACTATTTGATATACTATACTAATATATTATTTACAGGCTGTCTGACACTGAATTAGCATCAGAGGCTGATAATTCTTTGCTTTTAATATGGTAAGCATAATATTTACACTCAAATTTTTATCGTTAATTATAATTACTATTAATATATCTGGAAAAAACCCCTTCTTTATTATTGATCTTTTTATTTCTGGCATATAAATAGAGTAAGAAATAAATTATATAAGTTACAGTAAAATTATTTTGCTGTAATCCGCGTTTGTTAAGAGAATACATGCAATGCTAAGTATATGAAGCAGGCAACAATCACATACCACATACATGCAGGATAAGCAGCCACACGTATCACAAGACGCCGCCAACACCAACACTCCATACAAGCACTACACACACACACTACCACAATCTCTACGATCGTTTTGCCCCGAAACCGAAACAAAATCGTAATACATAGCGATTTTCTTCGTGGAGCCTATTCTCCTGAAGATGCTTCGGTTCCAGACCCATTAAGAACCACACCCGCATTAGTTTTAACTTTTCAATAATCCTTAAGATTTTCATTTAAAATATAGTATGGTTTAAAGTATGTTTAATGTTATGCATAAAATGCTCAAGGTAACTTATATGTTTTAAGTTAGGTTTTCTAATTATCGCATTTTACGAGACCATTTTTAAAAGGGCAATAAATAATCCTATCATACATTGTTCTATAATATCTGAAAGGTATAAGACAGCGTTTTCAACTAAAACTAAAAAGTGCTAAATTTTATCGAAATTGCTCCAGCGGTTTAGCCGTGCAAGTGTACCAGATAGACATACTTTCGTATTTATAATATTAGTATGGATCACTCTTCTGCACTAATCCCACCCTAAGTAGGGGTGGAACAACATGTTATAAATGGGTGGAACAACATGTTATAAATATGTTGTTTAATGATTTGGCTGCATATTTTACGACCTCCGCCAGGCTAACCTAAACTTAGCTTAGTCGGCTTTTACGACACCTCGGTAAGAAATAAGGGTGGTCTATTCTACTCAGCCGGATACCACACGGCAAATATATTAGTATTTTTGCCGTTTAGTCTTTGGCGCAGTGGGTAGTGACCCTGCCTTCAGCTCCACGGGTTCGATTCCCGCCGAGGGCCAATATTTTCTATAAATGAATATGTTGGTATTCGATTCTGGGTGTATATTTGTATTTAAGTATGTATTTAAAAAATATATAAGTAAAGAAAGTAAGTAACAAAACACAAGTGTTAAGTTACTTACTTTCGGGACGGACGAACGTTTTACTTATCAATGGTCGTAAGTAAATAACAATGCGTTTGCAGGTTCGACAGTTCACGCGAACGCGTGCAGGCGCGCGCAGCCGACGGCGGCCTCATCCTGGAGCGCTGCGGGCACGAGATACGTGCGCGTCTGGCGTCGACAGAAGTCCGTGACTTGCCGCACAACGAAGCTAACAGAGCTTTCACTGTACTTACTCCTGTTATTACTTGTTTGGTCGACTTTAGTGTCAATGGACTCATTGTTATAGCTATGTCGCATGCTTAGTATTAAAGTGACCTAATTCAAAAATTGTATCAAATTGCAATAAAGCGTACCATAACGCCTTTAAAACTCGTGGGTGTTAAAGAGACTCATAACTTGGAAAAACAAGAAAACACTAGATTTTTTATAGTATTTAGCGTGATGTCATAGATGACATTAAAATAAGGATTACAATCTTACACAATTCCGCCAATTGTGGTATCCGGCTGAATAGTATATACCATTCTCTTTCCTACCGAGGTGTCGTAAAAGGCGACTAAGGTAAATTCACGTCAGGTAGGCGGCCAGTCGGTAAATGTGCCAAATCATGTGACAACATGTTTTATAACATGTTATGGCGACCCCACTTAGATGTATGTGACTCAAATAAACCTAATATTATTATGAACTAGCGGCCTACCCCTGCTTCGCACGGGTATAAAATATATATCCCATGTCAGTCAGTGTAAAAAAAAATTATAAAATCGGTCCAGTAGTTTTGATTCATTCATTACTGCCCGTGGCCCGCAAGCGTTAAATTTGGAGAAAAACAATTTCCTCTCCCTATACCGAGACGATTTCCTGCTATCTTTGGAATATCTAAACTCATATAGTACATTTTTACTTATTTACTTTTACATTTTACCTATGTATTTAATTTTTACAATTAATTACAGCATGTCATTAAACAAACTCTTAAAAGATTCGAAGTGCTATAGGGTGAAGCGCGGCGTCCTCACGGTATTTTAAATCTGTAATATTTCCGAAAATGTTCACTTAAATTACATGCTGTAAACGGCCATGTTGATCTATATTAAATCAACAATTTATTTAAGGTACTTAATTGGATAAGGATTAATGCTGTATTGTTTAAAAATTGCTTTGAACATAAGGCATTATTTTTCGTAAAAAGTAAATGACAAAAAATGCTATTGTGGGTTATCCATAAGAGATAGACATATACCATCGCGGACTTTTCTGTAGACCTTTTCAAGGTTTACAAATACTTAGTAAATCATTTTGATAAATCTCGTAGGGTTTAGCCTGCGTTTGCAATGTAAGCGGAAAAAAATGTAATTATTTTTCAGAAACCTCAAAAATTACAGTATTTCTCTACTCCGTATTGAATGTTATTATACGTACAAACCTTCCTCTGGAATCACTCTATCTCTATCTATTAAAAAAACCGCATCAAAATCTGTTGCGTAGTTTTAAAGTTTTATGCGTACATAGGGTTATATGGACAAAGAATGCGACTTTGTTTTATAATATGTAGTGATAAACACATTGGATCGTGAAAAAATATGTAACATAAAATACATTTACTATATTTAACTATGGTGTGTGAAAAACAGGAAATAAGGGCACAGAAGTTATTGTAGCATCGGGGAAAGTCCTGGGTAGTCAAGGAGTAACCACTATAAGATCGGACAAAGTCTTTGGGTGACTTGATGATAGGTGAGAGGCGATAAGGGTGAGGGCTGATGGTATGATTGCGTCTTCCATTATATCATTGCATGTTCCTTTTTAATAATATTATACTTTGCTGTACTTGCCACTCTTTAACATAACCTTTTCGCCTTTGCAAAATGTACATTGTTGTGTGTTTAGTTATAGTCTTATTTGTTTTTGTTACAAACATCATTTATTAAATAATATATGAATAATATATTTTCCTAAAAGACATACTTTTAAAACATTGTCAATAAATAATTTTATCATTTGTGAAACCTCGAGTAACATTTTTTCCAAGTGTTATCTACATAGATCACATTCTGTGGATCCCAAATGACTGGCATTAAAGGTTATACTTTAATGTAATCATTCTTTATAGATAAAATTAGAACACACTGAGAACGGCACCGAAGCAATAGCAGTGTGTTCCACTTTGGCGGCGCGAACCGAATGGCTCAGCAGACTCACAGCGAACAGCCCCAGCACCGGGTATATGCCGGCAGCCCTATTGCAAACACAGACACAACCAACTACTGCGCTATATGTTGCACCCAATACTCTGGCTATAGGTACGTAATGAATCGTTTTTATTAATAATTAATATATTTACAACTTTTGTGTACTCTTTATTTGTATCATACAAATATCATGATATAAGCCCTTATTCATTAAAAAATTGTTCCATATATTATTTTTGGTGTAAATAAATTTAATTCTTTTACTTAAACTGTTGTGGTCTGTTTTAAATCAGTGTTCACTCTGTATGTTTGGTGTGAGTCTGCGTTTAAAAAACGAAAATCAGTGCACAGTGAATAGAGTTATTAAAATTATTCATTTATTTACAAATTTAAATGCAATTGAATGAGACTTGTTTGAAATCTATCTTTTCCATAAAGCGCACAGCATAATAAAGTGAGTTATTATAAGCATAATAATAATTCACTTTGGATCCCTAACCACCGTCAACTCGGGATATTGCCCCGCTCCCGGCGGCCGACAATTATTATATTTTAAATTTTTTTATTTTTTTATTTTATAATTAGATTATTTAAAAATGTAAAAAGCTAGGTTTAAGAAAAATAAATAATAATAATAGCAGACCTCTATAATTTTATTTATATGTTAGCACTCATATTTTATTTGGACAAATTAACCGTGTATAATAAAGAGAATATTTAATTTGCTCCAGGTTGTTCCGACGGTCTACACTCTCTTCGTAGTCCGATACGTTTAGAGTGGGAGTCAGACCTGTCGCCGCTGCGTTCGAGCGAGACGGTGGGAGTGCAGCTTATAGCAGCGGCGAGCGGGCGCGCGCTGATCGCGAGCGGCGGCCTTCTCGCGCACACGGGGCTTCTCGCGCTCGGCTCGGCGTTGCGTCGCTCGGGGACTCTGCGCCCGGTCATCACCCTCAGCAGAGTGCAACTGCCGGATAACACTGCACCGCACTTACTCAAGGTAAATATCAAGAGCTGTTTAAATTGTCCATATTGCTAGACGAATGTTTGAAATACACGTATACATACTTCTGTATAGTGCATATTTTATCTAGATTTTTAATTCTGTAATAAATAAGATCAAATTCTGTTTTAAATGCTCTTGTTAGTAACTTGGTTGGTGCTTCGTTGGTGTAAGTTGGTTAATAAATAAAATATTTATATTAAATAACGGCGCACCTACCCTGTTTATATTTTGTAGAGGATAGGAACCTTTTTGAAAGCAAAAATAATTTCCGGAGCATTTTTTTAGAAGGTATAATACTTACTATCAAATCTGTAGATCAAGATTGTTATCCACTTTAAAAGGAAAAATAGTAAAAGTAATATTGTGCACCAATTTTAGGAGTCTATTGTCTTTTTCGTTAATTTTTATCCTTACACTTAGTGTTAAAAAAAACTGACATTATAATTTTACTTTTTTTAAGAACATTATTTTACGTATTTTTTATATTTCAAATGTTGGGTACAAAAATTATGAATAAAGTAATTTACCTTTGTTTTCCATCTTTACAGGGTATTGCTGATGTAACGGAAGGTATTAGTGCTGCGATGGCATGTGGACGCCGACTGATCCTTTTAAAGTTTGATGCAGCGAGCGCTGAGTTTAAGATAGCTCGCTCTCTTACCGTGGACCGACCACCTAACGGATTACTTCTCTCACATAACGCAATATACATCGCTGGGGAAAAGCCTTTAAAAGTCAACTTGCCTTCTGGAGCATTAGAGTCTTTCGCTATGGATGACCCTATAGTGGGTGCTGCATTCAAAAAGCATTCTGCGCCTAAAGCGATTGTGCAGATTCGAAACAGACCTTTTGAAATGTTATTGTGTTATTCTGCATGTGGAATATTCGTCGATGAATATGGAAAACGAACACGAAACGAAGATCCTAAATGGAGTTCCGCCGTACACAGTTGGGAATACGTTAGTCCTTTTCTGTATGCAGTAGGAGAAGATAGGGTAACTATTATTTATATTAACGACGAAACTTATAGAGCGCCGCCCTGCACCTGTGATTCTACCTCGCTAGCGTCAGCGACATCCGAATGTTATCAACCTGAAATATTCAATTATAAAACTAAAGAACCGTCTTTATTAGGTGCTACGGCTAATGGAATAATTATAAAATCGAAAATTGATACCGAGTACAAAGTTTCTATTGTTGAAGGCAAGGCTGCATTTAAAAGCATAGGTACTTCGTTGGACTCGTTAGAAACTATATCTGATTCAAAAGGATCTTCGTTAGATCTAGCTCAGTCCCTAACCGATTTATCACCTCAAGATGTGTCTCAAGAGAGTGTAGAGGTGACTACCGGGTTTTTAGCTGATATAAGAAAAAGAGCACAACAGTTACGGACGAAACAACGTCAAGAAAGAACGGCAGATGATGTCATAAAAGAAATATTAACTACAGAAGTTGGTATAAAAAGAACGTCTAACGTGAGGAAGTCACCTACATTGATATCAGAGTTCGATTCAGATTCAGAGTCTGAAAGCGAGGAGGGCACCGGCTCCACTAAATGCACGGCGGACGTATGCGCAGAAATGTTTACAAGGCAAGTTCGATTCCAATGAAATTTGTCATTGCTCTATAATAAATCCAATGTAAAATTAAAAGATAGTTCTTCTATCCTAGTCTTAGTCTAGTACTTTTAATGGAAATTCCTAAGTTAATTATAACAAATACCTTATAAAAATTTTGCTTTCAGACCTAAGTAATCTTACTCGGAAATATTGAACCTTATGGTAAGATTCCTAAAAATATCCATACAAAATGCATGCTGTATGAACAAAATAATTGCTAAGTATGAAATCTGCTATATTGTTAAAATTGCATTTGGAATCACGATCCAAATGAGAAATATATTATTTAATGAAAAAAAAAACAAAATATAGCTAATGTTTTGCTTGTCGTTTGTTAAATTTTGAAATACTTGTCCAAGCACTTGAGGGTGGTATGTTCTAATATTCCTTTTGGTTGATAGTATGATACTGTGGTGAGAGCTATTACTTTATTCATATTGTTAAATATGTAAATGCGTTTTTTATTAATACTATTTAAGTTATCGTGATAAACGATGTTACTTGTACTTAACGTAATATATTTTTGATACTTAATAATGTAGACATTATTTTTAGATGAAGCCTTAATAATTTGAATTTTTTAAAGTTATTGTTCTATTACCAATTTTTACTGTGATTTGATCTCTTGACCTTTAATCTCTTTAATACGTAAGATACAATTAGCATTGTTATAAACTATGTTTGTCTAGGTATTATAATGATTAATTAATAAAAATATATTTCTTAACAAATACTAGTTTTTCTTCTAATTTTTTAGCGTTAGTATCCATACACAGAAACGAAGGAAGGAATTAAAAGGATTGCAATTAATGGAATCTTTTATTTACAAACTTATATTTTATATTACAAAGTAAGAAGTGCATTTGGAAGGATTTCATCAATCAATGATTTTTACTATTCCGTCAAAATAGACGAATCTCTTTTTTTGACATCCACACACAAAAAAATTACAAAATTAAGATTCACCATTGTTTGCTTGATTTATCAAACATAACAAATGTACTTTGAAACTGTACTATATTATACTTTTATCTGACAAATAGTAGAGAACTTTTTATTCACAAAATAATGTACAAAACAAAATTATGCTGTAAATTGCGACATTCTATGTCTATTGAATTATAATCATAGATTCAGTCCAATCAGGATAATATATATTACAAAATTATTATTTCATATCGATTACAGACACTGGTTCACTGGGTCCGTTATTAAATTTAAAAATGAACATCAGAAACACGACACGAGCACACAAATATATTATTTTTACATTATATTATAATTAAAGGCAGTTAACAATTATTATAGGGCGCATAGTGTCATTTGCGCGGCCTTTACGTGTAGCAAAAGGCATTAAGCATATACGATGTATACTTTAGCATGAAAGTTTATTTACAAATCTATTTGACAGGATTTTCTTAAATATTCTAACTTTTTAAAATACAACACTAACCCGCTATATTGAGATTTCGAGCTAAACAATAATTCTAGGATAAAATGTTGTGATGATAGAGCACTTATTCGCTACCAGCGTAACATTGACTCTCAGTAATAGATTACTAATATTTCAAATGAAGATTGAATAAACATATAACTTAATATTAATAAGGTATGTTTTTTGTGGTCTTGTATAGCGCGGAAGTCTTTCGATAATAGAGATACGAGAGTATCTTTACAGTAAATACGGTGCATGATTACCTTCCAACGAACTGAGAGGAAGTACTCAATCTATGCACTATTTAGGCTCGTAGGGGAATGCGGTTTAGCCGTGGCTAGATCTAGGTAAAATAAGATAAACTACAATGAAAAAATCACAATTTATAGGTTTCTTTCCCGATTAAGAAATATTATATATTACTTAGGTATAATATTACTTACGTAAATTCGTTTGTAGATTGATATATCTAATACGGTTAAGATGACTATAAAGGTAGATTCGATTCACGTAAACGGTTATTTTTTAAAGCAAAAACGAAAAAATTATTAATGAAAATATTATTATCAGACTTCAAGGGTTCTAGTTTTCAAAACAAATTACAGCGTTGTACTTGCATTGAATTTAGAAAAACATTTTGATATTATCAAAGTATTATGTAATACTAGTATGATAAGGCCGTCAAATATTGATGATAAGAATTATAAGAAAGATGTTTATGCCGTTATAATTTTATCCAACGCTGGTAATCTTAAGTCGATTAAAAAGAACTAGTAAAACGTAGTTGAAATTAATTTTTATTTATCACATTCGACTCTTGTCTTCGCCCACGTACCGCTGTATCAAAATAAAAAATAAGACACTAAGAAAGTCAAATTGCGATGAAAACATTATCAGATGTATGGTCTATACAAATTTACTCGTCTAACGTAATCATAGTTATTTTAGTAGAGTAGGGAAGCCAGCCTAAAGTGTACTCTATACAATGAAGAGAAAGGAAATGCAACTGCATCTATATGTCTCTCTTTTTTATGTGTGATTAGACAAAGATAAGTATACGAGTTTTATGTTTTCTCTCATTATTGTGACACTCTTACAGGCCTGAATATGGCTCCTCTACTCTATGAACGTAATAGCTGATGACACATCGAGACAATACGTTAATGTCTGAGACGTGATAATCTATAGTAATGATTTCTATATATGTTATGTGGAGATTTCAGTTGAGGTACCCGCGACACTGCGCCGCGCCGCACAGGCACGGTATCTTCTCATCCTCCAGCGGGAACTTGTAGTCGTAGGTGATCTCCTCGTCGACTCCGATCGGTTGCTTCGAATATATGACGATCTTCTTTTGTGATTCTATTGTTATTATCTTCGCGTAGCAGTTTGGCTGTTGGACCGGGGAAAGATTGTAAAAACAAAGACCCGATCTCTAAAGATAAAACGCGTAAGGTGTGAAGAGTAATCCCTTTCTTAACATTGGTGAAAATTCTATTTCATAAAATGGAAATCCTAAATATGATATACTAGTAATATCCTGCGGTTTCACCCGCGTAATTTACACCTTATATCGTTTTTATAACGGATCCCTATTTTAAAAAAAAATATAAAATATAGCCTATGTTGCTCAGTAAAGATGCAATTTACTAATGTAAATTAAAATAACATTTAACAATAAATATTTGTCACTCACGTTGCAGCTGTGGTTGATGAATCGCGCGAGGTTCCCGCACTTGGTAGCGTCTATAATAGTATCGAGGTCGATACGGAACAGGTAGGAGGAGCCAATGCCGGTCGCCTCGTAGTGCGCCTCCCGCACGTCCGCCACGATCGGCCGCACCATCTGGCCCACGTACTCGATCACCATCTCGTCGGCCGCTATCGGCTCCTATTGCACACGATTAACATACCATTAAACAGCACAGAAATCATCGGGACACTATAAGTAAGTAGCGGCCTGTTACTCTCCCATTGCTGAGAATAGGCCTCTACCCTCCGTTTTTGGAGAGAAGGATTGGAGCTATAAGACCTATCACGCTGCTCCAATGCGGATTGGTAGGTTACACATATATCTAGAATTCCGTAGAGATATGCAGGTTTCCTCACGAAATTTTCCTCCACCGAAAAGCGTGTGATCAATTGCAATTATCAATTAGACACATAAGTTTTAACAGAACACTCATAGGTGTCTGCCCGGGTTTGACCTCCACGAAAGAGTCACACGGTGTTACCGCTGGGCTACCACAGCTTACGGGACACTATATACGACCTTATTTATCTTTGGACCATAAAAAATACCTATAAATATATACCTATACGAAGGTTAAGATACTTAATTAAATGTAAACAAACAAAACCATAGTGCTGTGATGGCCTAGCGGTGCGACCGTGTGAATCTCTAGAGACGATCATGGGTTCAAACCCGGGCAGACACCAATGAGTTTTTCTATTAAAACTTATGTGTCTAATTGATAATTGCAATTTATCACGCGCTTTTCGGTGAAGGAAAACATCGTGAGGAAACTTGCATTTCTCCAGAGAATTCTGAAGATATGTGTAACCTACCAATCCGCATTGGAGCAGCGTGGTAGGTCTTAGCTCCAATCCTTCTCTCCAATAACGGAGAGAAGAGGCCTATGCCCAGCAGTGTGATAGTAACAGGCCGCTACTTACTTACTTTTAAACAAAACCATATGACTCAGGCGTTCCAAACATTTTATTGCAATAACAAGATCTACAAATAAAGAAATTGAAACGAAATTGCACATGTCAAATTTCATTCATGAAATATTTCTTTTATAAAATCAAATGTTTATGCTTTTGATACTAAAAGCATAAACATTTGATTTAATAAAATATATTCATCAGATGCAGATTAAAACCAATTAAACATATTTAATATGCTATTCTGGCAATAGTAATTTCATTAGATTATCTAATGTAAAACAATATCAATCTTTTATAAAGTCACAAGTAGACAGAATGGAAGCGAAGGATATATTGTGCCGACCTCGCTTATAGTGGGATAAGGGTAGGAGATAGAACCATTTTTTATTATAATTTAAATTGTAAATAATTTATAGAAGCCGTTACTTTGCTTAATTTCATAGTTCTAAAGTAATGACAGAATTATTTTGCTATGTAATAAAATATTTTCCTATATGTACTCGAATTCCGGCAAAATAATTTCATTATTACTTTTGAACTGTAAATAAAAAAATATGATAAATAATGGAGAACTTGCAAATGTCTTTGGCATATATAGTATTGTTATCGAATAGTGGAATAAACTAGAATTATTAGTGTAATGGAAAAAATACCTGAGCAAATAGTCCCCAATCATGAATTCCAGATTTGGCGAATTTGAGTTGTTTCTTTCTAAATTTGAGTTGATTGAATTTGAGAAGATCGGAGTCTGTGTCTGTTCCTATAAAAATATTGTGAAAATTAAATCAGAACAACAACCAGACTATCCAGAAAACATGTGTATGGATTCCGGGTAGTCTTTGTATGTATAAGTTTAATTCGTCAATAAAAGTATTTATTTATTAGTGACAATTATTAGTTATATAATTATTAGTACAGTTGATAATAGCACAGTTACGTAGCGTATATACTTAGTACAGTACGCAAAGCAAGTGAACATATTTTGATTATGAGATGCCTTGTCGCCATAATCTCAAAGTATTTTTATCTTCGTTTATTATCCTTCTTCGTTAACAGATAGACACTCTACTATTTGACATAGGTCGTTTAAAACGGCTATCTGTCTCTGCTATCTTGGGGCCGTATTACCATCTAGATAGATAGATAGAAATTCTTTATTGCACACACATTACATAATACAAGGTACAAAAAGAAAGAAACTTAACTAAAGAAGCACAAGGCGTGCAAAGGCGGTCTTATTGCTAAAAGCAATCTCAACCAGACAACCTTTGGAGAATAAAGTCTAGTCTTGTAATGGGGGTTCAACCAAATACTGCATTATTGTGCTCTTCATACCGCAGAGAATAAGGCTGCTTGGCGAAACACCATTGAAAATGTCCTACCTTCAAAGAACCACGATTCTCATCAATGAGATAATGATGCAAGAAGAAGCATATACCAGAAATGTAAGGTTAATAAATACCAAAAGCTGTGAGCAGCCGGCGCTGGTTGGAGCGCGCCTCTCGTGACAGTAGCTGCATCTTGGAGGCCTTCTTGTCGTCGGGCGGCGCGGCGGCCAGCGCGGTGGCGCGCCCGTGGTGGTACTTGTACTTGGCCTTCAGCCGGGCGTCCATCTTGTAGTAGCCCTCCGTGCGGGCGGACCCGCTCGAGTGACCCTGAAACAATCACATGGCGAAATCCATTCGAAATGCCCGACCCTGAGAATCCGACACAAACTGAGCTGCAATTCTAAGAAAGTGAACTACGAATAATTGGTTTTTAGATTTGTATCGCTTTTAATTGGCCACTGCAATAAGTAGAAACTTAATTGTTCCTCCAGAACTCGGTTACTTTGGTTTGAGCATTGTTAAATCATCAATTTGTTAATCAATCAATTTGTTACTCAAGATTTTCTGTGGTCAGATTTACTGGTTAAGAAAATACGAGTCTTAAAAACGAGCGTAGCTATGTAGTTCTAGCTTCCTATCACCTTTATAGCAAGTAATTTAAAGTAAGATGCAGTTTAGCACTTTCATGCCGAGTAATTTAATTTAAAGTTAGATGCAGTTTAGAAACACCGAAGAGGTGGATTAAATGACAATTTTTATTTGGATATAATAATAATACTTGTTGTGACGGATGACTTAACGTAAAAGCCACAAACGATAAAAAATCTATCATGTATTTGGTCAACTACCACTTTCTGATTATAACTAATTTTAAAGCCAATCAAGTATATATTCTGGATAAAAATTTGCCTTAAGAATCTTAAGGTTAGAGCATAATCGACACTCATCAACTTAATGAATATTTTATATCCCTGATATTTCCAGGTATGCATTATTTAAGTGGGAAGGGTTGCATTTTAAACTTATTAAAACTGCTATCTTGCTGTCTCGTCAGATGGACATTTTGATTGCAATTACCTGCAAGTCTTCGTAAATATTAGTGTGCCGCTTCGATTTCTTCCTGGGCGGTGAGTATGTGAGATCTGTAGGAGGGTGATCGACCCAATGCGTGTCGTTGAGCCAATATCCCTGCGCGTCCTCCGCCAGTAGCGACTCGTACGCCCTTCGCAGGTGCTCGACGTCCTCTCGGTCGATGCCTCGCGTGAGAAACTCGTACATAACTTGCAGTTCCGCCATCATGTCGCGCGGCTTGAATGTCACGCTCGAGTATAGCTTGTTGTAGTCATCCCGAGGTTCGAATAGCCTACACCACAAGGGTAACATAATTAATCAATTAAACCTGTTGAACGAGCTATATCAATGAAAACACTTCGCGTGTCTGATGTTACTGCCTGAAGAATATCCCACGGCTGTGATTCTATCCATAGTTACGATTAACTATATAAGTTTACAAAGAAAACTAATGGAATCTGGCCGGGTATGTTTGGTTAAGTAAAACATACTCTATCTGTCAGTAAAACACAAACCATTTCAGTCCATTTCAATGTTTTTAGTTAGAACTGGTTTTAGTAAAATGAATCTTGTTTATGATAATTTGTTTTTTTTCCTACAGATTGCCAACGAATTAAGAACTTTCCATAGTATAAAAGTAATTATAAAATTCGGTGCTGATTTTACCAGTCATCTTATCATTTCTTTTAATTTTAAACAATTATAATATATCCTGTCTACAGTTGAGTACCAAAACTTATCCAATATTTTGCGACTTTAAGTATTGATGGTACAGGTGAAAAAAATTTTTTTTTATTATAGATTGGATAAGATAGACTAAATATACGTTTATTTACAGGTTCAGAAACGAATATGTTAAACTTACTTATTCTGTATCTCCGCCAATGTTTTGGGTGCATGTTTTCTTTTGTAAGGCTTTTTAGTGTCCTGCAGTTTAATATCATCAGGTTCGATACGCGGCGATGCGATTTCTGGCTCCGCCATCCATGTATACCCTGTTTCACGAAATTCAATTATAGTAAGATATTGTACACGAGTGAATAACCAATTATATTGCTAAGATATAAAGTAAAACTTCATTAAAATCAAGATTTCGTTGACAAAAGTAAACTGAAAAGTTAATTACTGTATACTTAGAGTTTCCTAGATTAGATACTAACCATGATCGTGTTGAAGATGATTAGGCGCGTGCGGGCGCGGCGGCGGACGGCAGTACGAGTGGTCGAGCGCCACCTGCGACGCTTGCGACGCTTGAGATGCTTGCGATTGAGGAGATGAAGAGTCCGATAGTGCCTGGAGACATTTATTTTATATATAGAATTAAATATTATAATGGGTTTAAAGATGAAAGAATGTGGTATTTAAGATGAATAATGTTTTTAAAGGAAAGTGTGTGTGAGAGAGAAGTAATGTGAAAGCGAGACAAGATGAAAATGTAAGACGGCCCCTCTCTTGGTCGGCGTACCTAGACGAGTATTTTTTTTTCAAATTAACTATATGCTGTTAGAGCTAACGGCTTTTACAGCGTCACCGGGCGGGACGGGCGAGCGCAGAAGCATCGCCGAAGTTGCGAAATGCAGAGAGTAGAGCGCAGAAGCTCTACTAGCGTCGGGGAACGTCGTCCTAATGTTGCCTCCTGTGAGGCCGGACCACGGCTTAGGGCGACGTGTAGTGGAGGGCTAAAAGTATGACGATTAGTCATCATGGCGTCGGAAGTATGGCGAGAAGCCACGGCCGGCCGACGTCAGAAACTAGGACCTCGTCTTCGCCGATGAAGACGCTGTTTGCGTGTATCTTGCGCGTAATTTGATCGTCAGGGTCATACAGGACGCTTTTTGGACGCCTATATTTTCGGTGGCCTAGACGAATAAGGACATTTAAGTTGCATTAAAAATTCATAAACAAGTGTTAAGGCTTTATTATTGCCCCACTCCACATCAATATTTATTTATGTAATATCGTTATGTGTATTAGCTATTTTGGTCTAGGTTAAGCACTTCCATAGCTGTCTTTTTTTCAATCTCATTGGAAGACATCGCTATGTAGACCGCCAATTTGAATTATTTTGGATTGTATGGATTGTCTTGTTGACATTTGTAAGGACAACACTGTAACGCTTTGGTCCGCAATATTTTATTTTGTTTCTTAGTTTAAAGTCAATTAATTATAGTAAAAAGTTATACGTGTGTGTATTAAGTATCAAATTATTGCTTAAGACTGTTTTTAAAGCAAATGATTGGGACAGTGCTTGTATTTTTTCGTGAAACAGTTGTTGATCTTTGTTATTCACCTGTCGGCGGTAGACATTCCGTACGATAACAATTAAGTGAGCGGCTTATTCGCGAACAATAATAAAGCGACTTAAGTGCTGAATGCAATAATATATATGTAATTTATATAGCGGTATACAAAATCTTGTAATCCATTTTGTTTTCCGTTAAATTGATTAAATTAATAAGCTAAAAAATGACCAATGGAAATTGTACTAAATGTCATTCGAAAATTATCAACAAACTTTATCTAAATTGTTCCGTATGCAATCAACGTTACGATATTAAGTGTGCGAATATGTCTGAAAAGATTTTTCATTTAATGGATGATAATCGTAGAAAGAAATGGAGATGCGCAAATTGTAACCAGAAAAAGCACACCAAGTTTAGCGTACCGGTAAATATTTCGGAGTCGGAAATATATGTCTCGCCGGGTTCTACGTCCAGTATTTCTGGCACAGATGATTCGTATTTGCGGGAGCAAGAAAATATTACTAAGCGCATGAGAACGGTGGAGGTATCTTTACCAGACCAAGATTCAAATATATGTGTCACAAGGGACGATATAAGAGTTTTGTTTAGAGAGGAGTTTGGGAAAATGAAAGCATCATTGCTTCAGGAACTTCAGAGAAGTGTCGCAGAAATGGTGAAGACTGAATTAAGCGTTATGATAAAAAATGTTTCGTCTTTGGAGCAGAGTGTGAAGTTTATGAGCGATGAACATGACTCAATGAAAAAACAATTTGAAGCGCAGAACAATTGCCTTCGTGAACTGCAAAATCATAATACTGGTCTAGTCAGTAAGGTTAATGACCTTACTCTAAGGCTTCAAAATATGGAGCAGCATAATAGATCAAGTAATGTGGAGATACAATGTGTCCCTGAGCATAAAAGTGAAAATCTTATAACCACAATTTTACAACTTTCTAAAGTAATCTCATGCGATATAACGGAAAGTGACATTTATCTTTGCACTCGCGTCGCTAAAGTTAATACCCAAGATACTCGACCTCGAGCAATTATTGCGAAAATGGCTACACCAAGAATTCGGGACACATTTCTTGCTTGCGTAATCAGGTTCAACAAGGCAAATGCTGCTGACAAACTTAATTCAAGTCATGTCGGCATTGGTGGTAATAAGCAGCCTATTTATGTAACGGAGCATTTGTCACCAAGTAATAAGAAGTTGCATGCAGCGGCTCGTCATTTAGCCAAAGAGAAAGGGTATAAATTTGTGTGGGTTAAACAAGGGAAAATCTTTATGCGTAAAACAGAGTCTTCTGAGTATATATACGTAAGGGACCAATATATATTGGATAAACTCACCTAAGTTATTTCATAAGTTTCTAGTTTGACACTCTTATTGGTAATATAACTTTAAAATATTATAATCTACAAGTTTATTATCAAAACGTAAGAGGTCTGCGCAGTAAAACTAATGAATTTTATTGTGGTATTGCCAGCTCCAACTTTGATGTTGTTATTATAACAGAAACTTGGCTGAATAGTGGAGTTAAAGATTCTGAATTATTTGATAATAGGTATATAGTATATAGGCGTGACCGTGAATCTTCTGGCTTTCACAAGCATAAAGATGGAGGCGGAGTCTTAATAGCAGTGTCTCGTAAATTAAGTTCCTGTCGTTTAAAAGATAACGAGTCTGACTGTGAAGATCTGTGGGTCAAAATTGACCTTCCTTGCCGAAAAGATATTTACTTTTGTGCCGTTTACATTCCTCCTCCAATTAGTCGTTCTGTATTGGAGCACTTCATTAATAATTATAATAATTTTTCAGAAAATATGCAAAATGTTTGTATAGCCGGTGATTTTAATCTAAGTTCTATCAACTGGTTAGTTTCTGAACAGAATCTATTTCCAATCAACGGTGGTTCTCTTCCGAGTCAAATACTTATTGACTTTGTCGCATTAAATAATTTGGATCAACATAATCATATTCCCAATAATAAAAACAAAATTTTAGATTTAATTTTAAGTAATCTACCCGAAGCTAGTGTTTTCGCTTCTCAAAGCCCTGTCGTAAGCATTGATCCTTATCATGTACCGCTGAACATATTCTTATCATTTAATGTAACTTGTACTAATCTTAAAGAGAATAAAGATAACGAAAGAAATTTTAATTTTTTCAAAGCAGATTATAATAATATTATTTCTCAACTTAATGAAGTAGATTGGATAGATGAATTTAATTTGTGCAGTAATGTGGACGAAATGTTAGATAAATTCTATATTAAACTTAACAAAATTATATCCTTAAATGTACCTAAAACTCTACATCGAAGTAAAAGACATCTTTACTGGTTTTCTAAAGAATTAATTAAACTCATAAAAGAAAAGAATAAATTATTGCATAAGTTTAGAAAATATAAAAACCCTTTAGATAAGATATCGTTAGACATTTTAAGTAAACGTTGTAAAAAACTTTCGACTGTTTGTTACAATGCCTATATAGGAAAAATAGAGGCTAACATATCTCAAAATCCTAAATATTTCTGGTCCTATATAAAGTCTAGAAATAAATCGGTAAATCAATATCCTGAACGTATGATACTAAATAATACGTCGGCTAATATAGGCACAGATATTTGTAATCTTTTCGCAAATCATTTTTCTTCAACTTATTCGAAGCAGCTAAATTTTAGACGTAGTAATAATGAAAATGATATTTTAAAATTACAAAATATATTGGGTGTCATTAATTTGTCACAAAAAGAAATTTACAATTATTTAAAAAGAATGGATGCTACAAAGGGTGCTGGATGTGATGGCATTCCTGCTCGATTTGTTACGATATGTTCATCTGCTTTAAGTTTCCCACTCTATTTAATATTTAATAAATCTTTGAGTTCAGGTATATTTCCATCATATTGGAAGATTGCTAAAGTAGTTCCCATACACAAGGGTGGGAATCCAGAGCTAGTAGCCAATTACAGGCCTATATCGATATTACCCATTTTTGCTAAAGTGTTTGAGGCATTACTATATCCATATTTAAATTTTCACTTTAAACAACAACTTAATATTGATCAACATGGTTTTGTAAAAGGAAGATCATCTCACACCAATCTTGTCAGTTATCATGACTACTTAGTTGGAGCCGTTGATTCAGGTGATCAAGTGGATGCTATCTACACTGACCTTTCTAAGGCTTTTGACCGTGTTTCTCATATCATATTACCGGAAAAACTTAAACAGTATGGCATAGTTGGTAATATGCTGCTTTGGTTTAAATCGTACTTAAAAGATAGGCATCAGTATGTCGTTGTGAAAGGCTTTGAATCTGTATCGTTTAGTGCTACCTCTGGTGTACCTCAAGGTTCCCATTTGGGACCTTGGCTGTTCAATCTTTTTATAAACGATATTTCCTCATGTATTAAGCACAGCAAAGTATATCTTTTTGCTGATGACCTTAAGCTATGTAAAATTATTCAAACATCAGAGGATAGTTTATTACTCCAACAAGATATAGAAAATCTAGAAGACTGGTGTTTTTCTAATGATTTGATTTTAAATAGTGAGAAATGCCGTCATATTAAGTTCACTCGTAAGCTTAATATTGTTCATACTCAGTACGAAATCGCTGGGCATATATTGGAAGAAGTGAACATGATCCGTGATCTTGGTGTTTTGTTTGATACGAAACTTACATTTATTCCACATATAAACAATATTATCGCGAAAGCTTCAAAGATGATGGGATTCGTCATTAGGAATGTAAAAGCATTTAAGAACTCAGCATCAAAGATTGTAATTTACAATGCATATGTTCGAAGTACCTTAGAATATTGCAGTGTCGTTTGGTCGCCTCATTATGCTGTTCATCAATTACGTTTAGAACGTATCCAAAAAAAATTTTTGAAACATCTCTCATTTTCGTGTCGATTAAACAAAAAACTAAGTTACAATAAAAAACTAAAATTATTTAATATTACTAAGCTCGTAGATCGTAGGAAACTTTTAGATTTGACATTCCTCTTTAAATTATTTAACAACAAAATTGACTGTCCACTTTTATTGCAATCCTTAAATATAAGTGTTCCGAGCAGGTTGCCCCGCAAACCTCTTGGCTTGTTGTACCAGCCGCGCTCTAGAACTAACCTTAGGCATTTTTCTGCATTAAGTAGGTTATCAAGAGAATATAATGCAATTTGCGAATCTATCGATATGTTCAGCGATACATTTATTAAGTTTAAAAAAAATATTCTTAAGCTCCAAACATTGGAGCCGTAGTGTTCCATTGAGTTATTAGCTTAGTTTATTTTAGTTAAGTTACACAGTTATTTTAGTTAAGTTATTATATTAGTTATTATGTTACGTTGCCCTTACAAATAATGATGTGCATGCTGTGGCACCTAAAGGCAGTGCATTTAATGTTTTTGTGGCGTATTTAGTTTATTCTAATGTTTTAATGTAACTGCCACTGGTTGTTCCGAATAAATAAAATAAAAAATAAAATTTTAAATTATTTTAATGCTTATGACATAAATTGGCCAAATTGAAATCAGGTTTTATATTCTTGTTCTTTTAAACACTTTTTTTTAAGGTTTATTAACCAAGAATCCTAAACAAACAATATTTAACCTAAATACAGGGAGATCAGTGCTAGGGCACACGTTAAGGTACTGGAGTAAGGCAACAATAAGGTATTGGAGTAGATGTGTTTTCAAACAAATGTTTAACTGTTTCGTTAATAATAAATACAAAAACAACTTAAATACGGAGTATTTAATTAGGAGAGGAGGATCAAAAGAAGAAAAAAGGAAAGTTTACTTATGCGTGGCACAAGTTATCTAAGAGCTAACTGATACGTTGCTGTTGCGATCGCAATGTGCAGTTGAGTTAAGGCAAACGTGAATTTATCTCAGAAATATCGCTGTGAAACCTAAAACTTAACTTCATAATTAGATACAACAACTCACCTCTTTGATACCGTTAACGCTAGGGGCCGATTCTGTGTAACTGTTATCACTGATAGACAGTATCCTTTGTCTCTTTTCAGGATCCTTTGGTACTGCGTCCTTTTTCCTTCGCGCCTCTAACGGCTCCTCGTCCGATGTGATTTCGCCTTCTTCAATATCATCGGGCTTACTCTTTTCTGGAGATTTCGTATGGTTTTTGATTGGACTATTTCTAGGATCCTCTGCCTTAGATTCTGGTATGCTGTACAAAAATATAATGCAACTGTATTTTTGCATATATCTATATTAATATTATAAATGAGAAATTATGTTTGTCTGTTCGTTTGTCACCCTTATAACACTGATACACTGGAGCAATATTGATCAAATTTAATACAATTGAAGTTTATATACCGGGTTTACATATACCATAGTAAATTCGGTTTTTCTTTCGGGAACCGCAATAAAACAAGAGATCACCTAATAGAGGGTATTTTTAAGTTTCAATTTACGTGGACAAAGTAGGGAATTCAGCATCTTTTATACATAATATAGTTAATAGTATACCTTTGGTCAGGCGGCTTGTCGGGCGGTGGACCGGCGTCCACTTCCATCTTTCTTCTCTGTTCTTCCAAGAATTCCCGCTCGATCTGCTCCATGTATTCTGTATTTCGTCTTCGTCTCTCCTACAATATATGCGTTTATAGTAAAATTCTTTATAGCAGCTTTTATAGGACATATTAATAAAAAAATCATGTGTTATAGGGGAAAATGATTATTGAAATACAATTTAAAAAAATATAGTACAAAGAAAATGAAGCCAGTGTTTCCCCATTTAAAAAAAACCTACTATAATCATTATACTATCACTCCCCATTATTTAAAACATAAAAACTAACCAAACATATGTATTTAAATTATTTGTGATCAATTAGAAATAATGTATTTATGTCGACACTTATAAAGCCTAAATAATTATGAACAACAAAAATTTCTATACCTGGTACTCTCTTTCTTCTTCGGAGTCCGAATAAACACGGTCTAGTAACAAGTCCCTTGGTTCTTCTGGTGATAGTATTGGAGACCCCAGTCGATCGTCCGACGCCTCCACCGGAGGAATTGGTGTTTTTTCTGTAAGGAATGACAAAGTATAAAAGCAACAAAGTTTTTTTGTGTAAAAATAGTAAGATATGATTATCATACCTCTCCTACTTTGCTCTTCTTCACTGTCAGATGACGACGAGTAAACCCTTTTTAGCCTCTCCTTGTTCGATACAACCTTGAACTGTAAAAAAAAATTACTCAGTTAAGTGTATTGTAAATTTTATATTTTTAAATTATATCTTGATTTTATTTTATTTTACTTTTTTACGCCGTGTGGTATCCGGCTGAAATAGTACCACCCTCATTTCTTACCGAGGTGTCGTAAAAGGCGACAAAGGTAAGTTGACCTACCCTGTGGTATCCAGTTGAGTAGAATAGACCACCCTCTTTCTTACCGAGGTGTCGTAAAGGTAAGTTGACGTCAGGTAGTCGGCCGGTCGTAAAATACGAAGCCAAGTCATGTGACATGTTTGTAACATGTTGTGCCGACCCCACTTAGAGTGGGATAAGAGCGGGAGGATAATAAAAAAAATATCTTTATTTTATTTGCTTGTTTACTTTTAGACTTAATGATAAATGAAAATGAATTACGATTTATTATGCAATTTATCAGTGGTGTCTTAACAGACTAAGCTAATTGATTTAGAGTTGTACTAAAATTTTGTGGTTCGGTACTGAAAAAAACCTGGCCGCAGTCACGGGCATAAAAAAGTGGTGAAAAAAAAAATGTTCACCTCAGATTCGTCAAGCTCGGGCTCCGAGTCGTCGGTGTCGGAGTAAATCCTTGGCGCGGCGCCCTTCCGCACCGAGTGCTCGGAGCGCGCCGACCGCTCCGAGCCGGACCACGACGAGCGCGATGACGATGATGATGATGACCTGATGACGATAAAGTTATATGCGTTTCATGAAACCAATATAAAGACTAAACAAGTAAATTTCTACAAAACGACATATTAACGCATGAAATATTAATGTGGTAGCTAAAAAAATATTGTCTCATTATTATCATAAAAAAGTATAAAGTAAAAGTAGTAGTAAAAGTATCAGTTGTGGCTCAAAGTATAGGATCTAACTGATCCTATACCTATAAGTTACCATCGCCAGTAAAAGTACCAAAAAACGAGGCGTCGAGATAAATTAACAGACAATGAAATTCAAATTACGAAACGTTAGAAAATAATCAATTAGGTATGTCGCTTTTAATTTATTACTCCCAGACTTAATGATAATTGAATATGGATTACTACGATTAATTATTAATTCGAGCCTGGGTGTTTATTTGTATTTAAGTATGTATTTAAAAAATATATAAGTATATATAAACCAGTTGTCTGACACCCATAACACAAGTATTAAGTTACTTACTTTGGGGACCGACGATCGTGTGTGTAAGTGTCCCATATATTTATTTATTTATTTATTTATTTATTATTGATTATGCAACTGTATCTGTTGCATAATCAATATTGTATATTAACAGACGTTAGTAACTCAACATAATTCATGCATTATCATAAAAATATTTATGACTCATCATCATCCTCCTGCCCTTAACCCACTCTAAGTGGGTCATAAAAATATTTATGACAAAGTATATATTCATTTTACAAAATATCATATGACAGACCGAAGGCGTCGGTTAAATAAACAGTATACAATACAATGAGAGCCGAATTCGAATTCTATAATATAAATTATACTAACCTTGATGAACTGCTGGACTGTCGTCTTCGGCCTGTTGATAAATACGACCCCGTAGTTCTATTTCTGGGACTGGTAGGTACTTCTTTCTCTTCGTCAGAATTCTGGACGATTTCCTCCTGAAAAAATATAAAACGTTTAGAGAATACATTTGTTAATGTATTATTATGTATTGACTGGCCCGTTGGCGCAGTGGGTAGTGATCCTGCCTATAGCTCCACGGGCCGCGGATTTGATTCCCGCCGAGGGCCTACATTTTTTATAAAACAATTTCTTGGTTCTTCGAGCCTAGGTGTGTATTTGTATTTAAGAATATTTTTTAAAATTATATATATATATCCAGTTGTCGGTCACCCATAATACGAGTATTAAATAACTTACTTTCGGGACCGGTGACCGTTTGTGTAAGTGTCCTATATATTTATTTATTTATATTTTCTAAATTCGCCAATGAAAGCATGACAAACACACGATCGTCCTTAAAGGACCGTTTTGTTGAAACAAAACGGTCCTTACACTTGAAACAAAATTAGCGAAACTCTCACAAGGATTTGTAAATGACACTAACTATTTTATTTGTATTTGACTATAGGGCGTTTTATATTTTGGAGGATTAAATCTTACCTGGTCACTAAGACGTTTAGATGAATCTTCATCAATAACGACGGGCGATGGGATTTTCCTCTTTCGCCGGAAACTGGGCATCTTCGGTATGGCTGCACGAAGACCGAGACCTATGCCCACGCTGTAGCCTCCCAAATCTAGTCCTAAGTCCCGTGACTCCATTATAGACTTTATTGAATCCACTGACTCCTCTTTCTTATTTGAAATATCCTGAATCAAAAACAACAATTTTTATTATTTATGTTATACCTCAAATCAATTAAACGTTTAACCGGTATTCTTTAGTAAGAACATTCACAAATCAATGATTATTAATCTGTGTGATGTATAGTATTAGATGGAATTGATTAATAATTATTTTTGTATATTTGAATATTATATTGTAATACTAATGAAAGCATAATAATTAATTATTCATTCTTTTATAGCTACACTTGAAATTTCAACATCATAATAAATAATTTTTGTTACTTAAAATCATTAGAATAATAAATTCCAAATTTTACAATAGGCTTCATACTATAGATGTTTACATAAGCGTTTATAGATCAATTATGTTCTATTACTGAAATATACAAGACATATAAAAAGTCGAATAAAGATTATTCATCATCCTCCTGCCCTTATCTGACGTAGGGTCGGCACAACATGTTATAAACATGTTGTCATATGATTTGGCTACGTATTTTACGACCGGCCGCCTGCCTGACATCAACTTACCTTAGTTGCCTTTTGCGACACCTCGGTAAGAAAGGGGGTGGTCTATTCTGATCAATCGGATATCACACGGTGGGTCAACTTACCTTAGTCGCCTTTTACGACACCTCGGTAAGAAATGAGGGTGGTCTATAGTAGAAACAAAAGATTATTGTTTGTTATTTCACACTATTTCTACGAACACGAAGGTCTTAGCAAATAACGGTGTTTTGATATGGTCAGTGGGTAGGTGGTATGAAAGGTGGGCTAGGCGAGTAGGTATGTGACTTCGAGTACAAAAAATCGATTGTTTTTCCCTTTAAAATAAATTGATTATTAAAAAATCGATTAATTTGCATCAAAATAATCGATTTTTTAATAATCGATTTTTAAAGTCTATTTGAACATTTGCGTTTTTTATATAAATAAATTATTATTTAAAAAAAAAATATTTAGAAAAAATAATCGATTATTTTTTAATAATCAAATCAAATTAAATAATTGATTAAATCAAAATCAAATTAAATAATTGTTAAAATCAAAATCAAATTAAATAATTGTTAAAATCAAAATCAAATTAAATAATCGATTATATGGAAATCGATTATTTTTAAACATCCCTATAGGCGAGTCTTTTCAGCCTGGGCCGGAATATGCTTACTTGCAGTGGCTGCGCGACGTCTTCCTTTATCGTCTTCGTCGTCTGTCTTGTCTTCCTGCTCTGTTCGTCCCACCACACTTCGAAGTTCTTAAACGCGGTACTCTCAATCATTTTCTTATTGAAATCCTTCTTGAGTATCTGTTTCAATTCGTTCGTCACGCGTTCTATTATGATGTTTATTGTGGGGTAGTGAGGGTTGTCCAGTTCCTATAAATGGAAATCAACAGCAAATAATATAACTACATAAGTAGTAAGTAACGGCCTGTTAATATCCCACTGCTGGGAATAGGCCTACTCTCTCCTTTTTTGGAGAGAAGGGTTGGAGCTAAGAACTACCACGCTGCTCCAATGCGGATTGGTAGGTTACACATATCCCTAGGATTCTCTAGAGATATGCAGGTTTCCTCACGATGTTTTCCTTCACCGAAAAGCGTGTGATAAATTGCAATTATCAATTAGACACATAGGTTTTAATAGAAAAACTCATTGGTGTCTGCCCGGGTTTGAACCCATGATTGTCTCTAGAGATTTACATGGTCGCACCGCTAGGCCATCACAGCTTTCTAATAACTACATAATTATTTGATATTAAATCTAGGACCTCATAGATAGTGTTGCCATGAGATGGACGTTTAAAAAAAGCTTCTTGTAAAAAAAGACGAGTTATTCCGATAAATTAAAAACAAATTTAACCGTCCTTACTTTAAACTTGTAATATAATTACACAAATAAATTGTTTAATCAGTTAATGTATAGAAACCGGCTACACTCACGTCTTATTCTATCGGGAACTGTTCCCGCCGCGATAACGTCGTGTAAAGAGCTCATGAATAAGTGCCCCGGATCGAAACTAGTCGGGCTAACCTGATAGAATAAGACGTGAGTATAGCCGGTTTCTATACATTAATCATGAATACTACTCATGATAGTTTAAATTTAAAAATTGTTTAATCAGTCCGATTATCAGATTTTTATACTTCTATAATAACTGTCCCAATTTTTTGATTATCATTATTATAAGTAATTGTGTCACAAGCATATTACGATTTTAAATTTGTATTTGTTTCATAGCATAATGGTATAGTGACGTATGCCAATTCTGGTACGCTGGGGTACATAAGCGTGTACCATTATCGTACCTCTCGGTCAGTCGGCTGCGCGGGCGGGTAGTGGTGGGGCAGTATGGGGGGTGCCGCGAACCCGGCGCCCGGAGCGTACGCTAGCGCCATGTCCGGTACGCCGGGGTACGCCGCCGGATATGCTGTGTAAATTATACAATAACCATATACATCTATTGTATTTACTAGGATAAGTAGGTAGAAAAACGGAATTATAATATACTAAACAGGAACCCCTAAAAGCTTGCAGATTATGCTTTGTAATTTATAAAAGAATAGTAAGCTTATGAAATCTATAAAATCTAGAAAAATTCTAGAATTAATTTTGGATAATGTAATTTTAAAGTAAATATATAAATCATAGAAATTAATAAAATTTTTAATTTTAAAAATTTATAAATTATACAAATACAAAACTACGCCAGCGAAAATAAATTATATATATGTGCAGTGAATTTTGTTCCACGAATTTATAATTATCATCCTAATTAAGAAATCAGCTACATTTTACATTTGTTCATTATATAAATAAAGTACGGACTGCATCTGCTATTCAAACTAATATGTATTATGTTTCTAACTAGTTTTTGTAATTGATAGAAGTAGGCATCACTTTGCTGAATCCCAAGAAATGCAAGAATCCCCGATTTCATCTCAGATTATAGGAAAACAGTTTTATCATTACTTTTGCAGTGTTACCTGTGGTCGGCCACACAGGCTGGTAATAGTGGGGATGCGGCGCAGGGGGGTAGTAGTAGGCTTCTGCAGGAACTTGCTCTTCGATTTTCGCCTCCGTTGAAGACAGTGAGGACAATGACATCTGGAGGAAATAATTGGCAAATGAGACACAAACTGTAATCAACTTCTATTATACTATATATTCTAGGCTGTCCACTCTTAGGCGAGGTTCAAGAGTTTACGTCATACAGTTCAGTTCATCTGCATACATAAGGAGATTTGATCTTTTTTATCATACCAGAACAATAATATATCATCTAAAATCTTTATACGCATAATGCTTCTCTCCTGCTAATTTTGCACCGTATTAAGTAATGTATGAGAATCCACGGATTAACGATTTATCTAATAGGTGTAATCATTGTATATTTGATTCTGGGTAAGTACTGCTATCAATTAATAATGATTTATTAGCATTGCCCTTACAATGGAAGTATATTTTGGTTATAATGAATATCGGTCAACGCTCATATTTCCGCTATTTTCCTACTATTAAAATATATTAAAAAAGTTATTTGAAAACATTAAATATTGACATACGTTTAAATCTTTTATACCAAACAAGCGGTGTAATCGAGTAAAAGCGAATATATTGTACAGTAAAATCAAATCATGTTATAATTCTTACCTGATCGTCGTCCAGATTGTCTTGGTCTTTGTCAGGCGGGGCGACGGGTGATCGTCGCGGCTCCTCCTTAGTTAGGAGCTCGTCTTCCGATGATGATATATCTGATCCTATTTTATCTATCTGCGGGAATTTCTTGCGCTCTTCATCCCTCGCCCTCTAAATAAATTACATGACAGAGATATAGGCCTGTTCATACCTATTAATTTTTCTTTATAAAATAACTAAGTGGAATTCTGTAGATTATAAGTAGCAAGTAGTTTAAGAATTTTAAAAAACATTATAATTTTTATATACGATTACTCCCTTTGAATGTCACGCTATCAGTAGTCAAATTATATAATAACTATACCGTTTTATAACCTCACAGAGTCTCGTCACTGTCTCCTCGACCTCACAATCATTTCTACCAGAAATGGATATTTTATATGCAAATTTTAGGACAGTTTAATTTTAAACATCTTATCGACGACCTAGCAATATTTGGAGTGCAAATAAGTTTTTAGTATTACAATTTTACAATACTAGACATCATCCTCCTGCCCTTATCCCACTATAAGTGGGGTCGGCACAACATGTTGCAAACATGTTGTCATATGATTTGGCTATTTATTTTACGACCGGCCGCCTGCCTGACGTCAACTTACCTTAGTCATATTTTATGACTCCTCGGTAAGAAAGAGGGTGGTCTATTTTACTCAACCGGATACCACACGGTGGGTCAACTCACCTTAGTCGCCTTTTACGACACCTCGGTAAGAAATGAGGTTGGTCTGTTCTACTCAGCCGGATACCACACGGCGGGTCGACTTACCTTAGTCGCCTTTTACGACACCTCGGTAAGAAATGAGGGTGGTACTATTCTATTCAGCCGATACCACACGGCGTCAATTTTACAATACGAGACAAAGATTTTAAAACGAGCCTTGGTGCAAGTATTATTGTTTTCTAAAAAAAAATAGTACAAATGATATTACCCTTTCTATTGTATATTTGAGACATTCGAGATAGAACTCTCTGCTGAGATACGGGGACGGAGTGTCAGAAAGCGGCTCCTCGTCTACTTCTGTTGGTTGGTTGATGGATATTATGCTCTCCCGGTCTTCAATAATTGAACCTGTTGTAATACAATAAAAATGGTGAATAATATTGATAGCAATTAATGAATACGACTAAAATCACTAGTTGAATAACGATTAAAACTCCAACATTGCAATATATCACCCGCTTCTCAGTAAAGGAAAACATCGTGAGGAAAGCTGAATACCTCTAGAGAATTCAGGGGATATGTCTAACCAGCCAATACGCATTGAAGTAGCGAGGTGGGTCTTAGCTCCTATTCTTCTGTTCAAAAACGAAGAGAGGAGGCCTATTCCCAGCTGTAGTATACTCGTAATATCAAGCCGTTATTTTACTTTTTTACGCTTTTTTGGCCGTGGCTTCTTGCAATACTCCCGATGCCATGATGACTAATCGCCACACATTTAGCCCTCCACTACACGTCGCCCTAAGTCATGGTCCGGCCTTACAGGAGGCACCCTTAGAACGACGTGCCCTGACGCTAGTAGAGCTTCTGCGCTCTACTCTCCGCATTTCGCAACTTCGAGGATGCTTTTGCGCTCGCCCATCCCGCCCGGTGACGCTGTAAGAGTCGTTAGGGCTAACAGCATATAGTCAAATCGAAAAAAAAAAATATTTTTACATGATTGTGGAATTTCGTTTGATAGATGCATATAAAAGTAGGCCTCTGCAACTTTCTGGAAGCGTGACTTCGGTTACATTTTTTTTACTTATTCGTTCACGTTACAGCTACAGTATAAAGGTGTAAACATAAATAAATATAATAAATATATGGGACACTTACCCACACGGTCGTCCGTCTCCAAAGTAAGTAACTTAATACTTGTGTTATGGGTGACAGACAACTGGTGAATGTATACTCATATATTTTCTAAATGCATATTTAAATACAAATATCCAGGCTCAAAGACCAACAAATTCATTTATAGAAAATGTTGGCCCTCGGCGGGAATCGAACCCGCGACCCGTGGAGCTGAAGGCAGGGTACACTATCCACTGCGCCAACGGGTCAGTCGAATAAACTTATTAAAGTTTTACTGTACACCAACGAGTACTTTAAAGTGTAATTTAGAAGTTTGGAATTAGTCTCCCACCTATCTATAATCTATTATCCGCATATTATCCATATCAGCCACGGAAATCTCATAGTTACGATAATTTTGTACCTTCGTCATCCGAGGGTGGATTGTGGGTATCCAAGTCTGGTATCTTTGCAGGTATGCGATCATCATCCTCCTCCTCAGACGAAATGCCAAGAGAGAGAAAAGGTGGCGCCAATCCACCGCGCCCGCTGGCACCCTTTAAGAGCATAGCAATTCTGAAATATACAATGTTTTATAAAACTAAAGTGTATACTATTACGTAATACATAGTATAAAACAAAGTCGCTGTCTCTGTCTGTCCCTATATCCCTATGTATGCTTAAATCTTTAAAACTACGCAAGAGATTTTAATGCAATTTTTTTTGATAAGAGTGATTGAAGAGGAAGGTTGATATGTATAATAACATTCAATATGGAGTATAGAAATACTGTAATTTTTGAGGTTCTTAATGTGATGTCGTAAATAATTACATTTTTTCCGCTTAGATTACAAACGCAGGCTGAATCCTACGAGATTTATCAAAATAATGTACTAAATATTTGTACACCTTGAAAAGGTCTACCGAAAACTCCGCGTCTTAGAACTTATCATAAGACTTAAACATACCAGAAACTTATCATAAGAGATAGATATATACCATATATGTCTATCTCTTATGATAACTTACAATAACATTTTTTGACATTTTCTTTTTATAAAAAATAATGCCTTATTTTCCAAGTCATTTTAAACAATACAGCACTAATCCTTATCCAATTAAGTACCTTAAATACATTGTTGATTTTATATATATCAATATGGCCGTTTACAGCATGTAATTTAAACGAACATTTTCGAAGATATTACAGATTTAAAATGCAGGGGCATAGCGATTGTGGCAGCGCGCCGCGTGCATATATACATAGCGCGTCGGAGGCCGCGATTCGCCCTATAGGATATATATTTTATACCCGTTCGTAGCCGGAGCGGGCCGATAGTTGAATATAAATTAAACAAAATAATAAAAGAAATACTAAGTTTGATTCTTTCGGGCTTTCGGTTTCTGTTAGTTTTACCTATTGAACGTGGGCACAAGAATTAAGGTTTACCAAGCGAGTAGTGTTTGCTTGCAAAATACTACCATAATTTTAACGTGTTTCGGATATAAATATTGAATTATATGCAACTCGTGATTAAAATAGTAGTAGTATTTGATAAGAATTTCCTTTTAATGGCTAAAGATGCATTGATAAACCAAATCGCAACTTTACAAAATAATATGTTCATTATATAACACTTATTTCTCTATGGATAAATTTACATTATATTTTTAAATTTTATCTATAGCAATAAAAAAAATTGAACCACATTGTGCTGAGAAAGTACTCAAGCTCTCGTAATTATTCCCGACTGAGGAAACTCCTTACAACACGTGTCGTCTCAAGCAATACTTTCTTTTTTATATAGTTGAATAATAAATATTATCTTCTTATTGTAATAAAAACTGTTTTACCTTGTATCAAGATCTACATTCTTGGGTTCCTCTGCAGGCGGAGGCGGCTTGGGTTCAGGTTCTTTTGCCACGGGTACCTCTTGTGGTGGTGTAGGTTCTTCGCTTTTGCTTTTTACTTCCTATATTCAATATTAATATCTTGGATATTATATCATTAACATAATCTATACAAAAAAGAAAACTAAAATTTCCTCTTGGGACCGTTAAGTATTAAGTGAGCACTACGGGAGGGTCTTTGCTTTGCTTATTTTGGATGATATGGTGGGTAGGGGAGTCTAGATGATGATTACCTCATCGGTAGTTACATACTTTTTTACACGAATGGCAACTCTCACATTATCTTTGCTTAAAAAGAAACGCATTAAAAAACTTAGAATCATGGATTCGAGTTATCATGGACTGAAGACTGTTAATTTGAATTTAATATGCGTACCATGTAAATTTAAAATTGTTTGTTATGTTAGTAAGATATAATATTTTTGTACACAATACGATATACTTAACTTACCTAACTTACGAGTTGAATACTGTATCGGTAAAATACAATCTATATCCTTAATCATATTTTTTATTTTTCAAATTACAATTATGTTATAATTATAATATTAAAAAAAATACATTAATTGCCAAATGTTTACGCAAGCATGGGGGGAGGGGATAAGAGGTTTGCTTACTTTAGCTGACAAGGGGATGGGGGGGGGTAAATAATTATAATAAATCTGCTTACGTAATACTTGAACGGTTCCCTTCTAGTAGATTTGTTATGTCCAATTAACTTACTAAATAGGAAATTAATTTTTAAGCTTATCAATAAAAAAACTTCAGTGCTTATTGAGATTCAATTCGCACTGGATTATTATATACTTAAATTATAGCTTAATGAAATTTGGAAGTCTTTTATCTCTAAGTTTTATATTCCAATCCGTTATAATATAGCCTCTTTCTAAAATATCCAGTTCTGAACATATACATTTTATTTTATAAAGTGATGATCATACCTTAACCAACATAAAAGCTATTTATCTATATGAATTGTTCGTATGTTTAAGATACGACTTACTTTGTACTTAAAGCTTCAGATGGCTACACGAATAGTTCGTTTACTTACTCATGATATGACAAGCACATGCGACATAAGCGAAAACGTTAATTTAAGTAGTTCAAAAGCACTGGCTACGCTAATCAAAGAAAAAAATTTAAAAGCATGCATAGGTTTAATCTAAAACAACTTTCCATTTATGATATTTTTTGTTTAACTTAGTTTAATATTGAGGTGTATAGCTTGAAAACTTTAAAGTGCTGTGTGTGTTGAATCATATGATATAGATCTGTTTTATGTTTTTACAAGAGGTACCTAGTACAAAAGTGGAATATTTTTTATATATATTTTTTTTAAGTATATACTTTATTCTAAACCACAAAGTATAGTACAAACATTACAATAAATAAAAAAAAAACATTTTGTACAGTACAGAAAGCTTTGTCGCTTATATAACTATATAAAAATATTAATAATGTTCCATAATATCCCTATCCCCATTACTCTATCTGTTATTGTAAATCGTAAATTTATATTTAAATCATCGAATTTAACTGATCCCATTTTTCTTATAAAATTGTTTACTTAATAAATACTTACATAATAATAACAATTATAAAAAAAAGACATCGATCGTGCAATCACTAAGTAAATGGAGGAATCGAATCGAACCTTCTCATTATGCGTACTAGGCGTGGTGGGCGCAAGAGGCGTGCGGGTCGCGCGGGGCGAGGGCGGAGGCTCGCGGGCGCTCCACGCACCCGACGCACTCGATGATTGCTCCGACTTCGCACCACATCATACATAACATATCTTATACAGCCAGTGGCGTACACTTATACACAGTAAAACGCTTCCTCATTTACTCGAAGTTACTACTTCCAGCCTTATCACTACATAGTATAAAACAAAGTCACATTCTTTGTTTTTCCATATATCCCTATGTATGCTTAAATCTTTAAAACTACGCAACAGATTTTGATGCGGTTTTTTTAATAGATAGAGTGATTCAAGAGGAACGTTTATATGTATAATACCATTCAATAAGGAGTAGAGAAATTCTGTAATTTTTGAGGTTTCTAATTTGATATCGTAAATAATTACTTTTTTTCTGCTTCCATTGCAAACGCAGGCTAAACGTTACGAGATACATCAAAGAGTACATCAAAATGATGTACTAAGTATTTGTACACCTTGAAAAGGTCTACAGAAACGTCCGAGATGGTATATGTCTATCTCTTATGGATAACCCACTATAGCATTTTTTGTCATTTACTTTTTACGAAAAATAATGTCTTATTTTTGAAGCAATTTTTATACAATACAGCATTAATCGTTATCTAATTAAATACCTTAAATACATTGTTGATTTAATATAGATCAATATGGCCGTTTACAGCATGTAATTTAAATGAACATTTTCGGAGATATCACAGATTTAAAATCCCGCGAGGAGGCCGCGCTTCGCCTAGCACATTCGCATATCACTTCGAATTTAGCAGCGATCGGACGCGTAACTGTCGCTCTTTAAAGAGTAACCTCTAAAGAAAACATGTTTGTATTGTCTAATGATAAGAAAGCTATGAATGTTGTATATAAAGACATTCTGTAATTTTAAAAATAAAATACATAGGGAAAAATGTAAAAATAAATATGTAGTATATGAATTTAGATATTAGATATAGCAGGAAATCTTCTTGGTATAGGGAGAGGGGAATTGTTTATCTCCAAATTTAACGCATGCGGGCCACGGGCAGTAATGGATCGATTTTGATCATTTTTTCACTGAGTGACATCGGCTATATATTTTATACAGCCCATGCGAAGCAGGGGCAGGTCGCTAGTATAATAATAATTTATAGTCTAGTGATGAGGAATTTTTTTGAATCCCCAATCATTTAATATTTACGTTTTGATTGCTGCGTTAAAAATTTACTCTTTCAACGTTTGTCTTTTGATTTGTGTTAGTTTGCATAGGATATTCAGAAACACATTATAATAGATTATTATCCTACACGAAGATTTTGTTATATTTTATGTCCTTAAAATATTATTTTTATTATTAATTTATACTTTTATTGAATTTGCAAATTTGCACGCGAAAATTTTCCTGGTGCGTATACTATGAAACGTACCATCTATAGTCAAAATCTAATCATTGCGTTAATTTATTAAAAAAAATTAAACGTTCTTAAAATATAAATAAGAACTCAAAAAATTTCTATACAACAGGGTTCGTGTATTGTATTTTATTTTTATGAGTATGCACTTGGATTTGGCTGACAATGATACTTAGAATAGGAAAAATCTATATCAATTGTTTAGGTCTGTAATTTTTTTTTATGGCGGCTCATCACTCTCTGCGAGACACTCTGGGGCATGCCGAGTGCGAGAGTGTATAGAGTAGCTTTCGCCTTGGCATGTCTAGTGGTTTCTTCCCTTCTCTCACTTACGTATTTCGCTTTTTATTATTCAAAGAGTTTCGCGCCGCTTCGCATAATCGGCGAGAGCGTCGCTGTATACTCTACAGAGTGTACATGGTCACTTCGAGCTAACACGAGAGTCGTTAGAATACTTATGATATAAAATAAAAAATTGTACAACAGAATTTTATTATTATTTCCATTTTTATTCTTTACCTGGACAAAAGTAAAAATTGTATTCCGTACAGTTATGCAACAAAGCAGAGAGGTCAAGATGCAGTTAGTTTTCCAGAACAAACAAAATTAAATTAAAAAATTAATGACGTGTGATGTTAATGGATTTTTTACAATGGGTTATGAATATAGAAGTTCACCATAGGCAAAAGCAAAAAATCATAAAGGCACAGGCAGAATTGTAAATATTATTTCGGGTTTTATCCATAAGTCTCATAATTATAGACCTACACTAATTAAATATTTGTGTACAACAACGTATCGCTTAATGACACTAATCAAAGATCACCATTTTTTAATTTAAGTTCTTTATTTGTCTATGCGTCTATATTTCTTTATGCGTTAGCGTGTGATGCACTTTTTTCACAGAATCAAGACAGTTGCTTGAAATTTCGATAAATAAAATACCAAAACTAACTTTCGTAGCTGAGAGTATTTTTTAATTTACTTATATCATAAATTCATCATACTTCAAATAAGTAATAAATATATGTAGTGATCGATATAAGATCATAATCATAAGCTTGGTTTTAAATTGCGGCCAGCTACGCATTAGATTGTATTGTAAATTTTTTAATTTGTTCTTAATTAAGCCATTACTTGTAATACTCAATTTTGAAAAGAGTGACCGCCGAGTTTCTTGCTGATTCTTCTCGGTAAAAGCACCTTTCCGAACCAGTCGTAGCTTCATTGTAATTTGACGATTCGAAAGTGCTTGTAAAGGCCAATTTTAATAAAGAATTATTTGAATTTATAAAATAATTATTTTGATTATGATACAATAAATAAGGTAAGGTTAAGGTAAGGTTGTATTCTCACTTGGGTGTGGTGATGTGATGTGTGTGGTGTTTGCCTCCAGTCGCCCCACCACATCCCCGAGCCCGTCCCGCTAGTGCCGTAGCCATAGTTGTAACTATTGGAAATTTATCCTTATACATACATTTCTATAACGATGTTCTAACAATCATAATATAATATAACAAAGTCTCCCGCCGCGTCTTTCTGTCTGCCTGTGGGCGATAAACTCAAAAAATAACAAACATTGTCATGCTGTTTTTACCAATAGAGGGAGTGGTTCACGAACATATTGTCACATGCTTTGGCAACGTATTTAACGACCGGCCGCCTGCCTGACGTCAACTTATCTTAGTCGTATTTTACGACACCTCGGTAAGAAAGAGGTCGGTCTATTTTACTCATCCAGATACCACACGGTGGGTCAACTTACCTTAGTCGCCTTTTAGACACCTCGGTAAGAAATGAGGGTTATTCGTATATTCTTACTTAAGTTTTTGTATAAATCAACTGAAATATGACGATAAATGATAAAAAAATATAAATTGAGAATCTCAGATGGCATCTTTTAACGTTAAGTTACTATATCCATTTTAACTTTTCTTTAAATAGTCACATACAATGTGGTATATAAAAATATATTCGCACATTTTTACATTAAAACAAGTTAAGTGTAAAAGCTTAGTGTAGAGATCTATCATACATATTTCTTTCTCCACTTAATTAGATTTACTCACTTAAATTTAATTCTAATCACTTAAATTTAGATTATACAACACTTACGGAGAGGGCTGATAATAAGGGTCGTATGGAATATGTGCGGGCGCGTACGGCAGCTCGGCCACGTGCGTGCTCGCGTATGTTTCGCTGGTCTCACTCGTCCGTGAGTATCGTTCTCTATGCCTACAAATGTATTACGATTTAATGCATTGATTGAATCATAAAGATTACAATCAATACGAAGACGAGTGAGTAAGGTAAATTATCGGCCTGCTATTATGACACAGCTGGACATAGATCTCCAATTTTTTTTTCAAGAGGTTACGTTTGTTAACCCACTAAGCTATTTCGAAGAGGATTGCTAGATTACACATATCCCAAGAATTCTCACGAGATATGCAGGTTTCCTGAATACGTTGTCATTCACGAAAAAACGTGTGCTAAAATTGTAATATTAATTAAGGACATAAGTTTTAAAAACAAAAGAACATAGCCGGGTTTGAAGCTTTGAGATCGCAGCGTTCTTAAAACTTACAAAATATAAAGTATTAAAGTGACGAATTTTTTCCAGTTCTAATTGTTGCGACATGTACGAATCTTCTCACATCAACACAACAACATCACAAATCTTTCTACATGGCCAACTTTCTTAGTGATATAAAATAAATCTGTTAATAATAGTTTCAATAATGTCAGTAATGTGTGTTATGAAAAAGTTGGCCCTAACATTTCTTCCCGGTTGTCAGTTTCATAAAATCTAATCTGACCAATAGTTAGGATGCCCTGGCGATCTATTTACTGTAGTGTAATGGTGCCAAAAACATGGCTGTCCATTAACATTCAGGAGCCTTAACGCTGTGGCAAGATCGCCAAACAGGATGAATACTAAGCTCCCTGAGTAACAAATATTCTTAGAAGAGATATACCTGGGAAGTCAATTAGTAGAGTTGATAATCATATGTAAAGGTATTTTTAGATTATATTTGAGAACGAAACTGGTAATATCACTAAATAGTATAAAACAAAGTTGCTTTCTCTGTCTGTCCCTATGTCCCTATATCCGTATGTACGCTTAAATCTTTAAAACTACTCAACAGATTTTGACGCGGTTTTTTTTTATGGATAGAGTGATTGAAGAGGAAGGTTTATGTGTATAATAACATTCAATATGGAGTATAATACTGTAATTTTTGAGGTTTCTAATGTGATGTCATAAATAATGACATTTTTTCCCGCTTACATTGCAAACGTAGGCTGAACCCTACGAGATTTATCAAAATAATGTACTAAGTATTTGTACACCTTGAAAAGGTCTACAGGAAACTCCAGGATGGTATATGTCTATCTCTTATGGATAACCCACAATAGCATTTTTTGGCATTTAATTTATACGATAAATAATGCCTCATTTTTTAAGTAATTTTAAACAATACAGCATTAATCCTTATCCAATTAAGCACCTTAAATAAATTGTTGATTTAATATAGATCAATATGTCCGTTTACCGTATGTAATTTAAATGAACATTTTCGAAAATATTACAGATCTAAAATGTTGCAGCAGCAGCGCTGCGTACCTATGTATAGAGCACCGGAGCCCGCGATTCGCCCTATAGCACTTCGAATTTACTTACACTAATAAATAATTCAAAACTACTGGATCGATTTCAATCATTTTTTTCACTGAGTGATGGGCTTTATATTTTATACCCGTGCGAAGCCGGAGCGGACCGCTAGTAAAGTATATAAATAATCTATTACTATGATTATTTCCTTGATAATACGTTATAATATAAAATAAAATGTAACTTATTTTATATATTATTTTAACACTAAATATACCTTCTTTTACATTTCCTCCTGCATCGTTTGCTTGCAAAATAAATTAATTACATTAACAAATTATTAAGATGACAAATATCTAAGAACAATCCTAAAATTTAGATTAATAAAGCCATTTGAGAATTAAATGAATGAATGAATGAACACTTTTATTGAACACCACATAAGTAAAAGTAAAAACTAAAAATTATAATCTAAAACATAACAAAAGTGGTGATACAACCTGGCGGACTTATCGCTAAATAGTGATATCTTCCAGACAACCAGGTTTTAATGGAGATTAGGTAAACTAAACTTATGTACACTAACATACCTGTCTCTGTCCCTGTCCCTCTCAACATCTCTGTCTCGCTCACTCCTGTTGCGATGCCTGTGCCTGTATTCACGCTCCTCGTCTGACCAGCGCGTACTGTTGTCGTTAAGCTCGACATCTTTGTATCGGGTATATGGTTCCTTGTAACAAACACAATCATCATTCTCTTACCCTTATCCTACTCAAGTGGGTCGGCACAATATGTCTTTTTCTTCCATTCTCCTCTATCATTCGCCACCCCTTTAACATGCATAATATCATTTTTCACACAATCCATCCATCTTTTTTTCGGCCTCCCCCTAGCCATACATCCATCCACATTCACATTTAAAACATATTAACACAATCATTAAAACATATTAATTTTTAAGTGATTTAAAAATATGGAGTTACTTTGCAGAGGTCCATAATACAAAAGTAATGAAAATGTTATCTTGCTATAATACACGATAAAAGAAAATATATGAAATGCTATAATAAATGTAGTGTACTATCTGTAATAATACTTGTAATCACATATTGTTGATATGAGATACATTTAGAATTCGTAAAAAACACATGCATTACCCAACATTGGTAGCAGCACAATACACAAGCACTGTACATATTCACCACCACAATCTCAACAATTATTACATGTTGTGATTGAGGCATAGTCAGGAGATATTTGCGTTATTGGTGATCGGTAATGAATGGGTTTTTACAGATACAGAGAATGAATAGTACACATTACATTTAGCATTTCAAATATTTTCCATCTTCCCAAATTATAGCAAAATATTTTAATTACTTTTAAAAAAAAGTGATTTAGTATCCTCCCTAAATTTAACTACATTAATGGTATAATCCAAAAATTTCAATAAAAATACCTTTTCTGACAGCTTGGTGTCTTCTAATCTCTTGCTTAGAGCTGGATCCAACTTAGGTGCACGTATATCTTCAACCAAAACTGGTGGTACCTTTACAGCTGTAGGAGTTGGCTGGAGTTTCCTCTCCAATGTTCTATCATCAAACATCTCTTGGCATTTTTTACCAAATGGATCATGAAATACTTCAAGCACCTGAAACACAATCTTCAAAGTACACAAAAAACTAAAATAACAAATTTGCAATAAGTCAAATCTAGATACTTTGGACATCAAAATTTGAACTTTACATTAATACTGAAATTAAGTTTTTTTTAAATCTTTTATTTTATTTGTATGAAGAACCTGCAAAAACTTGATAATTTCAAAATATAAATTCATCTTCAAATAGAAAATATCTTGTGTATAACTATGATTTATACTAAATCACCCCTGCTAATTATTTATTTACTTTTTATTTATTTATATACTTTATTATACACCACAGAACAAAAATACAGGAAAGAAAAAAACAGCAATAAAAAAGAAGACATAGATTGTAACATACAAAGGGTGGTCTTATCCCTTAGTAGCGATTTCTTCCAGACACCCTTAGGGTTAAGGAGAAATGACTATGTGGGTGGTGCACTTTTCTATAATTAAATACATACTAATAATACACAGCAATACACAGACAAAAGATTTACACATCATAAAAATATATAAAAATAATAAATATTATATCTATAAACTAATATTAACTTAATAATTAGTCATCTTAATTGTTTTAGATAAATAATATTGCTTAAAGGATTTTTTGAAAATGTCTAACGACTTGGACTCTTGTATATATAAAGGTAATGTATTCCATAATTTAACTACCTGTACAGCAAACAATTTACTAAAAAATATTGTTGTGTGTCTAGGCATTCTAAGAATGAAATTTGTATTGTGAACAGACAACTTTGGGATGCTTGCCAAGAAATTCTAATTTTTTTTAAAGGTATTTTTATATTTTTTATATTGTATATTTATATATTCTTTTAATTATTAATTCCCCATAATTATTAATCCCTGTTAATTATAATGTAATGTAATTATAATTTTTAACATACCTGACCCATCACAGATTTTCCATTGTATTTGTCAATACATATTTTTGAATATTTTACATCTTGAAAAACCACTCGTGCAAACCCTAAATGACGATTTGTAATTGGATGATAAAAAATTGTTAACTCTTCATATGCTCCAACTTTTGTCATCATATCTGCCAAAAACGCTTTATCAATGTTATCATTTAAATTACCAATTGTCACTTCTAGTTGTGGTGGTATTCCCACATAATTTTTGTCTATTCTAAACCTGAAAATATAATAAAAATTTTAAAATTCCCGCCATATGCCAAATGTCAAATTGAAATGTTGGCAAGATTGGTCATAATGTACAACAAAAACAAAACATGATAACCTAATTGAAACATAAATAAAATGTTATTATTATTGGTATTCCACAGTTTATTTAGAAAAGAGAACAAATCAGTTTAATACAAAAGTATGGAACTTAAAATTATAACGTAGTTTAATATCTATGACAATAAAAACAAACACAAATTCCATCTATAAAGATTGTCTTACTTATTGATTTATGGATAATAGCACCTTGAAATTATTATATTATGAATATAATTTGTTACAAAGTTTAAGCCCTTATGAATTTCTATATATGTGGCCCTGTATATAGATATATATTTATCTGTTAATTTACTACTAAGTAAAAACAAAATAGAAAATATTTAATACCTAGGTACAGGTAAATCTGCTGGTTCTATCTTATTCCATATTCGGGATAACTGAGATCTTGGATCTCTACATTGCACAGGTGGATAAGAAGAATCTCCCGGAACACAACCATCATATCTATACAATTTAGTAGCTCCTTTAACGAGAAGTGGATCTATTAGCAATTTATAATTTTTAGGTGCTTTGTGGATCGCTGCATTATGACCTGGGGTTTTATGCTCCATTCCTCCATTCATTCTGAAAAATGAAATAGGTGTTTTATTTGACATAACCTCAAATTGTTAAAATATTACAATTTTTTTAAACCATACATACAAAATGATGTGAAATTAATTTATATACCATAAATGGAAACTAAAAATACTTTTTTTTAACAAACCTGAAATGTATATACAATATATTAGTGTAAAAGAATTTCAATTTATTTATGATACCAGTGATAGCTTATGTAGAAAAATCATTGTACTTTTAAAAAATTGCTAATATAATACAAAAAACATAGTAAAAAGTACTTCATTGAGCTTCACGATATTAAATTAAAAAATATTATTTTACAGTAAGCACTCTCCATGGTGACGGCCACTCGTCTATGATGAAATGTAATTAATATCGAATTGAAAGATATGTAGCTGATCTAATGTTATAAGATCATAATTATTTATTACTAAAATAAGATGAATCGAATAGTATAATATTTATATTTTATTAATTTAAAAATAAACAACTAATAGGACGCTGAATTGACTACATTACGGACTAATAGCCTGAATGTACTTTAATTTACTCTGAACCATAGACTACTACCTAAAATACATGGAACTATTTCTGTAGGTACAGAGGCAATAGCAACTTAAATTAAAATAAAACAGCTAAAAAAGTAAATATCATACATAGTATCATAGATTACTAAAACATAGTATCTAAGAAGTAATCTTTTAGGTAAATATACTTTAAAAAAGTTTTCATAGAGTAGATTACTTTTTTATGTAACATCTGTACGTCTTTCACCTCACCATAGATTACTAACTATAAAATAGATGGTTGAGATTCATACATTGGCGCGAGCCTATTTTCGGTGGTATGGGGGGGGTACAAAGTAGCACTATAGCTACTTAGATTCTCATTCGATAAAAACTATCTGCCTCGCACCCGTTTCATTCATAAAAACGGATTTAGTCTCAGCTCTGACTCTTTCTCACATATGGAGTAGTAATATATATAACGTATGACGTAAAATCGTAGTAAAATTAGTGATGTACTTGGTGCGCTAAAACCGTACTTAGTGATGTCAAAAGATGATTATCGATTCGCACACCGCTCTTACCGATTTTTGGATAACCGCTTTTCCTATTGCATATTAATAATGATTTTTTAATATTAATAAAACAAAATATTTAAGGAACTTCTTTATTAAGACTTTTACTGCAATAAAAAAAAATATATATACAACAACCGTTTTGCATTTCTAAGTGCATGCTTCTTAAAAAAAAAACGTTTTTCTTAAACACGCTAAAAGTACAACTTGAAAAATTATCACTATTTTTAAATAGGAAACAGGAACAGCAAGCTGACTAAAAATTATCCAAACAGAGCTTTCACAGTCCTCAAACTATCTTGAAAATGTAGGAATTGTAATTTAAATTATTATATATTATATTTTATTTACAGCAAAAATGTACAAGTTATATCTATCTTAAATTACTTACACGCTAGGACTATACAGATCATGCCCACGTGGGCATGATCTGTATAGTCCTATGAATGCTGGCAGCGTTTCCGCGCTGAATCGCTAAGCTGATTCTTTGTGCGAAAAAGGAGCCAGCCCTCTTGTCACCTGAAGAGGCAATCAACCGAGGTGTTAAAACGGATAAAATTTTTTTTGCACTTTGACTCCATGGCCCTAGGGTCTCGACTGCAAACGGCACAAATATATAACTCTCGATGAGAGATGCATACTTCCGCCGTTTGCCGGTTTCGGCCATTTCCGCCGCAGCTCCAGGTCTTGACGCTGTTTCCCTGATATGGGACGAGGTTAACGTATCAACGCATGTTGCGTCCCACATTAGGGCCCGTCCCCGTTCCCAAGGAACCAGCGTTAAGCCGTCTGGTCTCTTGCCATCATCCCGACATATCCCGGAAGGCTCGAGAAGAGCAGGAATGTCGATGGTGGCAAGAGCTCTTTTGATGGTATCATTAAGAGAACCATGACGGAAAAGCCTACCAGAGCTCCTATGGCATGAAAGCCCGTGTATGCCAAAAGTGTCTACCTCTTTTCCACATGGACATCGGTGCTTAACCCGTGACTCTCAGTTATTCAATGACAAAGCAACAGTTATCTTCGGAGGGCCGGTGGCGTCAGCGCGCGCGTGGTCCTTACTCTCGATTTTTGTGACTCAAATCATTGTTGGCTATGTTTTTATGTTTTCAAGTGGCAATTTGTGAAAGCCAAATGAACAGCTGATGAGAATAAATAAAAACGATAACAATAAAATGTATATTTAGTTCGCACAGGTCATTGTTTTGAGCGGCTTTTAAAAAAACGGGTTTTATTGACAAAAATAAATATTTCTAAATAGAAATATTAGAATGATTCTTTAATATTTTCTATCCTCAGAATGTACATAAAATGAGGTTCCTAATAAAAAATAAAAATATGCATGTCAGTATAATAATAATTTTATTTATTCACTCGCAAACATTTGTTAAAAATTAGAAGATAATCAGTTCTCGCGCGGGTTAAAAGGTCATTTTCAAAAAAATATTGTGGACGTAATTAGTACCGTATATACTGAAATCCTTTTATAACATAAAGATACACTATTCATAAATAGAAATATGTTATTATAAATGTCTACCCAGAAACAAAACATTTATAAAAAAAGGATAAATATCTCACAAAGTAGATTCGCACATGTAAATCCATAGGGTTCATTTTCGATCAAGTTTGTGTATCATGCTGGATATTTATCGTTAAACTAATTCTTTTATAAAGAAGAAGATGAAATTTCTAACTTATTGCTATACAATACAAGTACACTTTTCAAACAAACTCTTATCACAAAACATTTCAAAAATAAACATTTTTTATTGCCTGCGACCTGTCATGGCCGTCAAAATTTATGTGTTTACATTAGCATATACGGGGTGATCTTTTCGCGAGGACAATATTCAAATTTTGTTAAAGACAATTTATTTCTCATAAGTTTTTATTTTGTTTTTCAAATGTCAAGTTTGTATGTTTCTATGATTTTTATGTAACTATAATGTTTTTATACACTTCCTAAATAAACAATTAAATTAAATTACTTAAATTGTAAACGCCACGTATGACTCTTTTTTTTATACAACTTTTTTCAATATCCATTTACCCCATAACAATATTCCATAAGACATAATGCTATGGAAGTAAGCAAAATAAACAAGTTTTGCTGATTCAACGTCTGTAAACAGTCTTATCTTTCGAACAGCGTAAGACTATCGTATGGGGTATGTGTTCAATAATGAGGACGAAGGATGAGTTTAATGAGCTAGTGTTAGAAATAGCTATATTCTGATTTGCCCTGTGAGGAGACATTGTGTAATATTTTTGAATACTTTTTTACATATTCTAAGTGGGAGATTGATTATATTGCTTTTCGGCATACAGATTCATCAAAATTTAATTTGGATGAAAACTCACCACTTATTCGTGCTATGTGAATTGATAGCATCTCCCAACACCAAGCGGCGGATATTTTTAATTACAGTTTAAGTGTATTCAAAAAAGCTATTACTTCGGGCTATAAGTGATAAGTGCTGATAAGTTATTTTTTGAATTAGTAAATTTATTCACAACACATTTGGTCACGTGTGCATATATATGCAGTATGTAATATTTTCAGATTTACTGAATAATTTCACAGACGAAATATTTGAAAGGAATGAAGGAGTATTCCTTCATTTAACTTAAATTGTCTTACGGAATATCATACCTTGGCAAATTTAAGTTTAATTTGCCAAGGTATGATATTCCAGCCAACAATCGCCTATGCACAAAGCCACCTTGCACACCCGGCACATGACAGTAACCGACGCTCTTTTTTTCAGAGCAGCGCATCTCACACACCGCATTTGTTTTTTCGCCTTCTTTCCAGAGGTTGCAACTTCCGTATGTACTGGAAAGTGCAACCCTGGTTGGAGACGGAGCTGATCAGAGGTGATCGATGCTCTGTCCAAATTTCGGTTCGATCGGTTCTGCGCAAATCGGCTTAAAAGCCCTTCGGCGACCTTCATCCGGAATTGGCGGTGGGAGTACACACGGTACATGGGGTTTCGTGTGTATATTATGAAAGCATTTAAAAGACTCGTGTTAAGCAGTCTTTTAAACACTTTCATATACCACTTATGGGCTCTGGTTCTCTCCATAAGATAACCTGCGATTTTCTGATCTTTCAGATCAACACCCCCCATGTACAGGTTGTAATCCCGTACCGCCACTGGTTTTTGGATGATCTGACCCGCGCGCTTTCCCGGAACCAACTCATGTTTGTGATAAGTAGATATAACGGTGACTAGTTTCACGTCTTTCCACGCCACCAACGATATGTCACCGCTATGCCTACTTACACACATTCCACGCTTCACACTTGGTTTAATATCTTTGACTTCTTGTGGGACTCCTTTGCGGCGGCGATTCAATGTTCCTAAAACGTCCGTACGCTGGCTTTTCAGGTACCTCGTCAAAGCCAATTGGTTATACCAATTGTCCATTACGACGGTGTGACCTACATTCAGATACCCCTCCATGAGATCTAAGACAACCTTAGCCGTAAGAGTTTTGAACCCATGTTTGGGTTCTGAATGTGAGTCTCCTGATTTACCAGTATACAGGGTATATCGGAGCAAATAGCCAGTTTCGGACTCATAGAGCTCGAAAGATTTGATTCCAAATCGAGCTGCTTTCGATCTTATACATTGTTTCCAGCTTAGACGGCCTTTCCATAACAGTAAGGATTCGTCTAAGCTGAGATATTGAGACGGTGTATACATTTCTGAAAACTTTCTATTGCAGTGCTCCACTATTGGCGCAATTTTTTCTACTTTGCGGTCGCATCCCCTAGTTAAAATGGTATCGTTGTTTGCAAAGTGCAAAAATTTGGTAATGAGCAAGAATCTATCCCGCGACATCATTTTACCAAATGCCTGCATTCCCAAAATCCCAGTCGTCCAGTAGTCCTGAATGTCAGAGCGCACACAGACAGACATATAGATAAGAATCGAAAAAAATCGGTACAACTCTCCAACAGTGACTTCAATCCAGCTATCCAAATATTTTGGAATAGCCGCATCGTTATCAGGGTCGGAAAGCTTACTGATGGCCTCGCACGCATATCTATTAGTCTCCTCGACTATGGTCTGCATAAACTCAGGATCCCATATTTTTAAAAAGATTTCACTGGGATCCTGTGAAGAAAAAGTTGGGCCAGCCTCCCGTAAATAAGTTTCTTTCTGGCCAGTGAAAGTTAAATAATCCTCCGACCAGACGAAATTATAATCTACAGGTGTCGTAGGAGCCGCAGCAGAGTCATTCCTTTCAAATATTTCATCTGCTACATCCTCATTCTCGTTATTTGACCCTCGCAATCTTTTGGCGACCTTCCGCTCTCCGAACAGATCACTTCCCTGGTCATGGTCCTCCGCGTCGCCGTCAGGGTACTCGCCATCGCTCCCCGAATCTTCGAGCGGCTCCATGATTTGTTCATCTTGAAGATGAAGGGAACGACGGCCCCTCTTCGCACTCTGTCCCTGCGACGACGTTGAGGCCAACAGCTCCGGGGTCGACGATTCCCAAGGCTAGAAGGAACATTGAAGAACATTATAACACAAAAGTTTTACACGTCAAGTAATATACACACAGCTAGGTATATTTAAAAAGTACTTACAACCATGATCCCACCGGGTCTCATTTCGAAGAGCGAGGGGTCGCTATCTTCTACCCATGTATGCTGCTTTACCCCACTTGGCCCTGGGCGATTCTCCATTGTAATCTGACATTAGAAATTTAACCGTATTTAAAAAATTTACAAATATTCTGATTATGTTATGAAATTGAGGATTCAGGATATATTAGATTACAAAAAATAATAAAAACAAATGAACTACCAAATCAAATAAATAAATAAATACACTATCAAATTTGCTTTAAAATTAGCTATAACAGACGCACAGACAGACATAAGAGTTATCTATAAGACCACTTGTGTGTTCATTCCGTTTTTTATTTTTTCGTTCGGAACCCAAAAAACAATTATTAGCATATTCTGCTGATTATTCATAACGTAACAAAAGAATATACCAAAAAATTAAAACATCAAAGTTAAAAAAAAAATCAAGTAAACAAAAAAAGAACATACTATATCGTAAATAGCTCGACCGCCATAATGGAATGCACACATGCATACAAATACCTTGCGAGTGTGTGAGTGTAATTTGGTCCCTTACATGGTTTATCGAAGAAAATAACAAATACTATACACTTTGATCAAATAATATGGATGAATATGGATTCTCCATGATATTTCCTATTAAAATTAGTGTTCCTAACAGCGTTTCAAATAAAATTACATACTTTTTTCTCACTGCGAATCGGGAATAGAATCTTTGTTCATCCATAGGCGATCGATTTTACATCTTTTTATCAATTGAAATAGTAGAAATCACTGTTCTAATAAATTATATTGGTCACAAATATTGTCTAGTAGTGATTTAAAATATAACTTACCGGTTTAAATTTGAAAATTATTCACAATATAAATAAACGCACGCGCATACAACTCCGTACAACAACTCGTTTTGGCGCGGAGTGAAATGACCTTGTAAACGGTTGAATTTAATTTTTCTACGAGAGAGAGCGAAGCAATAGTTTTGTTTATTATCCGTGTCGCTCTAAAACAGATTGCCACAGAGAAACAATCCCTGATTAATTTGTAATAAGGCAAAAAGTGGCCTGCGGGTTCTTGTCATGCCGGCATGTCAACCGCATTAGAGTGTATCGTTCGTTTTGTCATGCCGGCATGACTACCGAGTTCAACAAGTTAAGGCACAATGTGGTTCCCAATCGGAGACCTAAAGCTACTCTGAAACTTTCGTTATCTAATAGTGTACCAAGATTTTTAGAAGGGAGAGCATGTAGCCAATAACCAGATTCTTTTTCCGATAAAGAGCACGCCTTGAAATTTTTCTCACGCCGATGCCACCATATTTCACCGGCAAAGTAGCCTGATTCCAAGAGTTATTGTCAAAAGACAAATTCAAAATGTTTTCTAATGCATTTTTTAAGGTAGCATCTATATTATCGAGTAAACCAGGATATTTCCAAATTGGCCTTGCACGAAGTATATAGGTAAATTTAGGTACAAAAAGGCAAAATTTTAAAATCGTAAATGCAATGTGGGAATTTAGTATGCCCAATTTGTCTGTATTGTCCGAAAACATTTTAACTTTACTCTCTAGGAAAGGTTGTATGGCTTCATCTAAAAGAGGAGCACCTAGGAGGCAAAGTGTACTTTTATGCACTATGTTAATGTTAGGGGCAATTTCTTAAATAATTTTGTGGCCGCTAAGACACTTTCCGGCGTCAGCTTATCAGTAAAAAAAACTTCACATTTCGAAAAATTTAGTTCCAAACCAATTTTTCCAAATTCTTGCTTAAATTATATATTATTATTAAACAAAATTAATTTAAAATATTCACTCGAAAACAAATGTACAAGATTAGTATTTGAAACAATAGATGCTTTCGTTTTTACCGTTTAAGTATTTAGGAAAAAACATTATACTTAAAAGGAGTGTACTTGATGGTAAATTATAAATATTTCTTTTATATTTAAGTCTTTTTTAGATATATTAGTAGTAGTTTTATAGAATATTAGTGGTTTTTATCTCTAAGTATAATATTTTCCATCATATCAGTTAACACTTCGGATTTATACATATAAAGTAATAATTAAATTGTGAAATTTAGCCATATTTAATGTGCCAATTGATATCAAGCTTTGCGATGAAAGAAAATATCATGAGGAACTATACTCCATGGGTTAAATATTTAACTAAATGTAAACATGTCAAAACAGGTACTTTATAGTAGGCATTATCTGCCTAGTATAAAGTATCTTTTTTATTACAACACATGATACTAATATTAAATGTTATTTATATTTCTTTCAAAGAATTTAAAATTATTGATAGTATTCGCACCACTTAATAAGGTTAAATATGGTATGATTGCTATCAATAATTTTACAAACTTTGAAACAAATAAATAAGAATATTATATAATATCCACTTTTAAGAACCCAAACATAAAGGTATTATAAAATTTTTAAAGAAAACGATGGACAATATTAAAGACACTAAAATACTACACATTTAAGTATCACAGAGTGAAACTCATAGAATATTGATATTATGTTACGTCGGCTAATCTAATGCAATTACTATTTTAGGTAATTTACCTGGCTAATTTGTATCTGCTGAAATTCATTCAATTATATATTGCTGTTTTGCTATACTAAATATATAAATATTTAATTTTAGAAAATAACAATCAATTTAATAAAATTACTTTTATAAATATTGGAGATATTCTTTGGACCACTGCAGTTGAATTCCAATTTCTTCATTTGTTAATAATATTATTGTAATGACATATTTGTCACTCCTGAATCACATGGTTTTGTTTGTTAACATCTTGTTACGTTTTTATACTTATGGAGTATGTATAGTAAAATACTAATATTGTTAAATATGAAAACTGTATCACTTTTTAAATGTCAATAATAGTAATATTAGTTACTTACTTTTGCCTCATGTATCATAGATCTATAAATTTACTTGCGATAAAATTTTCCATTTCCATTATCGTTTTTCAAGTATCTGTAGTACTGTGAATTCTCCTTAACATTAATACACCATTGTCTAACTCGCATTATGATAACGAATATGCAAAAAAACTTATAAGAAATCATATTTATGATTAAAGTTAACCAAGAATTATAGTTTTTTAAGTTATATACATTTTTGACTAATTAACACTTTACATGCCATATAATGCCATTCCAAAGATATAAGTATTTGTGATGGATAATATAATTTTAACTAGATCAAATCTTTTAGTTTTATTAGACAATAGCGTAATTATAAAAATTTCACAATTTAAATAATCCTGTTTTGAAAATATATTACTCCCAGGATTACTCAGGTTTTTAGTGTTGCTACACAAGTAACAACTAAAAACACGTGTTTTGAATAGGAATAAATGGTGTTAATGTTAAAATACACAATTTTTAGCAGCAATACAGGCAGAACTCATAATGCATTATAAGCCCGTCGTTTAAGCAAACTAGCAATTAAACTAGCAACTAAGCAATTGTTATTCATTTTCCTTAGTAATGAAAATTTTAAACCCATTCATCTCAAAATATGAGTTTTTGAGTTATACCGCTATTGCTGCACATGACCGATATATCAATATACTGAACCGGTAATATGATATGGCTTGGGTCTGGAAAATATTTCTGATGGAATACAAGGTACTATAACTATCAAACAATAATATTAACCAATAATGTTTTCAACAATGAAACCAAATTATGATCCGTTCTAGTGTGCTAGAGCCCCCTTATCCACGGATTTGAGAAAAAATCTATTGGGTCCTAGTTAAGAAGTTTCAAACTCCATAATGTTTGTCAATTATACTAATATGAATACTATTTAGAAGACACAACCTTCTCTCGAGTCTCTAGCATGGAAGCGGACTTTTACAGCCTTATTCCAAAATTCCGAATGGTTCAGGCGGCAAAATAAATTGTTAGTGAATAAAAGCATTCGCGCTGTGAAAATGTTATTACTAATGTCAATAAATGAGGCTAAATAATTATGATTCGACTGAAGCTCTTCATATATGTTCATCTGCATCATCGGGCTCGTGGACACTTCCCGGCGGAAGAGTTCGCAGCATATTTAACCTGTAATAAATAGTAATTCTTAAATAATGTATAGATAGAACATTAGTTTGCAAAGGTAGTCTTTCAGACAATCTTGGCATTGATATCCCCTGAGTAGAATAGACCACCCTCATTTCTTACCTAGGTGTCGCGAAAACCGATTAAGGTAAGAAGTACGTCGGGCAGGCGGCCGGTCGTAAGATACCAAATCATGTAATAACATGTTTAAAACATGTTGTGCCTACCCCATTTAGAGTGGGATAAGGGTTGGAGAATGATGCATTGACAAATAACAGAGATTTTAAATTTTAAAAATATATTTTTAGCCTCTACTGGTCTTAAATAGTGTCTGGAAAATATTTTTTACGTGTCTATAACTTTGTCTACAGTTATATTTTAAAGTATAGAATAGAGACAATAATTATAAATATTTTTTTTAAATAATAAAATATAAGGGGTATCTGTGACAATCTTTGTTTTATGTTAAATATCTTTGATTTTGTACTGTAAGCAGTACCAGGCTAAAATATTATGCTTTCCAAATACTGAATTGTATGTGACAATTAAGAAGCATATGTGACAAAGTTCCAATGATCATCACTAATATGTCTTTTAAGCTATTCTTATATCACACACTTTTTTGCATCACTATAATAGAGGAAAAATTGTACCAAACATTTTTTGTTATATCTCAAACGGATTAGGCAGTTAGCCCATTAGACATATAAGCTTCAGTTTTAATTGAAAGTGAAATGGACAGACTGACATACTTTACATCAAATATTTACTTGCCTTCATCTAGTCAAATCAATTGACCTAATCATGTGCTTCATCCCATAAAGCATCAACAGCATAACGCCCTTAGACGTCATCCCAGTGAGTACTCTCTTTGGCAATGACCAGGTTCATCTGAAAATTATTGCAAAAACATTTTAATAAATATCGAACAAGCTGTGATAGCTCAGCGGTGAGGCCGTGAGACTCTGTAAAGACGATCATGGGTTTATACCCCGCGCAGGCACATGTCTAATTGACAATTGCAATTTATGACACGCTTTTCGGTGAAGGAAAATATGGTAAGGAAATCCGCATACTTCTAGCGAATTCTAGGGATATGCGTAACCTACCAATCCGCATTGGAGCAACGCGATGGTAGGTCTTTGCTACTTCTCTCCAAAAAACGGATAGAGGAAGCTTATGGTTCCCACTGCTGGGGTGGATAACAGGCCGTTACTTTAAACATACACATGCCAATTTTTGTGTTTACAAACAAAAATGATTTATATTTGAAACATTTTAACTCACTTGAAGAATATCAGCCATTGTATCAGATATTAATGAATTCATTGCAAGAACAGTAGCAGTGCCTTGACCAGACTCAGTTACTCAGACAAAAAATCCAGTTGAAATGTGCATAACTAAATGGGATAGTATGTTAAAGTATCTTGAACAAATAGCTTTCTGTTAAATAATTAAAGTATGTCTATAATCCATATTGTCTGTCGCAGAAAGAATAAAAACTATTCAGAAATAACCACGTAAAACATAGAATATAGCTGATATTAGGTATGACATATGATGTACAACACTTCAATAAAGCATACACAATAAATATTACTATAGAAGGAAAAGTTTTATTTTTATTATTTTAGTTTTATTTTAAAATTAAAAAATAAAACTTCCCAATATTATTACAGTTCAATAAAAACTCTAAGGATATACTATAATGCTATATGCTTCGAGGTCCCTGCTTTATACCTTGTAAACATATTAAATAGAAAATAGGTTGAGATATACAAATAAATATATATATAAATTGAAAAACACTAGCTTAAATTGTACTATATATTATAGAAAAAGAATATAGCACGAAAAATACTATATTTTTATCGCTAATTGCAATTGTCGTCTTTTTTTAATTAACTGTGAATGGAACGCACCCGCAGCACTGCATAGGGAATGTTTGAACGAAACTCATTCATGTATTTACGGGGCTTAGTTAGTTAGTAACTCTAACTCCGTGTTATTATCCAGCGAAAAGTAATAAAAAATAATCATGGAAAAATAAATAATGATTGAAAATAAATGTGTACTATTTTTTTTTCCTGAATTTCCTAAAAGTACTATATTTTTTTGATTTAAAAAGAAAAATACTATTTTTCTTCAAAAAAAAAGGTGGCAACCCTGATCGCGCTCTTTTTGATTAAATAGGGGCAACACTGTGCCGTTATTGTTTCCGGTGGGGAGTCTTCCATTTGATAAAACGTTTCAGTGACATTCAGTCCTTGTTCGTCATTCAAGAGAAGTGCATCTCGGAACGGGCATTGTGGTGTTCCTATTATATCGTGTTCTTGTATATAGTGTGCGTTGACATCAGAAGTGTAAAAGTTTACTCGCATCGTGCCCGTTGTCCGTGCATCCTGATTTACGGCAATTTTGGCTTTTTAAACTTACTCTTGTCTAATTTTAATTAAAAATCATTTGTTGGTTTGTACATTTTTGCGTAAGTAAAAAGTGATTACAGTTATATATTACATAAAAACGAACGTTTCTGGTAAGTCAGTACGTTTCAATTTTCTTCGTATTAAATAGTGCAAAAGTATAGTTTATTTGTTATTAAGTTTTGGATAACTACTCACATTTTATCCGAGAATGTTTGTTGAAATTCAAACATTTGAGTTGTTGATTTTGTGATAGTGAATGTATATAATGCTTGTGTATGGTGGAGGTTTGTGCATGTGTTTTTTACGAATCCTGCATGAATCAGGTATGATAACCGATTGTCCACTCTACATTAAGCATTATATATATTTTCTATTTTACTTCATCGCCGATTATAGCAAAATAATTTTATTATTACTTTTGCATAATTTACTCTGTTTTAATCATAGCTTAAGGAAATATAAACATTGTAATCTTTAATATTTAACGACTAGCAGCGTCTGACTGCCCTTCTGTAAAAGCTGCAGGGCTTTTTCTTCTCATTTAACAGTATGGTTGAGGTGGACAATGCAGTGTTCTTTCTTCTCATACTGTGTAGGCGTTTTGTTGGTAATGTTCGTTTTCTGTATCGTCGAACATTAGCTTCAAAAGCGCGCTACTTTGTTAGACGTTTTATTAACGGGCTAGCCATTATAAAGATGTCGTACTGATTTCTGAAATTGCGCAGATTTGCTAATTCGTACGTCATTAACTTTCACATTTTTTTTGTAATGGTGATGTGTTGCGGTTGGCAAGGAGCCGGTATTTGACACCTGCAATACATGTAAAACCTTAATTCTTTTCCCAGTCGCTTTTGGCTACTGATGTTTGAGTGCACGCTTACATCTGTGGCTGAAACTACGGGAATCTAACTTAGCTTCATAAATTCAGACTTCACTTGAGTATTAGTTACCTCAAATGCATTTTCTCAAATTACAGAGGTCGAAAGATGCGTACGACGTCTTCGGTCCTGTTCCTGGTGGTTGACGCTACTGTTCGGCCTGGCGCTGTTCGAGCGCTCGAGGCGACGGCGGAGCGACAGCAGCTGCAGCATAGCCGGACGGGCCGGCCTGGGGTGAGGGGCGGCGGCACGTCTCTATTGGCGGTAGCGAGGCCAGACCAGCGTAGCTCGTGGAGTCACGAGGCCAGCTGTCGGACTCCCGCGTCGCAATAGCAGCGTCTGACTGCCCTCCTGTAAAAGCTGCAGGGCTTTTTCTTCTCATTTAACAGTATGGTTGAGGTGGACACTGCAGTGTTCTTTCTTCCCATACTGTGTAGGCGTTTTGTTGGTAATGTTCGTTTTCTGTACCGTCGAACATTAGCTTCAAAAGCGCGCTACTTTGTTAGACGTTTTATTAACGTTCTAGCCATTATAAAGGTGTCGTACTGATTTCTGAAATTGCGCAGTTTTGGTAATTCGTACGTCATTAACTTTTACATTTTTGTTTGTAATGGTGATGTGTTGCGGTTGGCAAAGAGCCGGTATTTGGCACCTGCAATACATGTAAAACCTTAATTCTTTTCCCAGTCGCTTTTGGCTACTGATGTTTGAGTGCACGCTTACATCTGTGGCTGAAATTACGGGAATCCAACTTTGCTTCATAAATGCTTCATAAAGACTTCACATGAGTATTAGTTACCTCAAATGCATTTTCTCAAATTACAGAGGTCGAAAACTGTGATGCAGGGTCTGTACTGTGTAGCTGGGAGAGACATGTCACCACTAGGTGATGAAGCGGTTGAGGACGTCCCGCCATACGGCTACGGCGGAACGTAGCCGAACGCGAAGACGCGTACGACGTCTTCGGTCCTGTTCCTGGTGGTTGACGCTACTGTTCGGCCTGGCGCTGTTCGAGCGCTCGAGGCGACGGCGGAGCGACAGCAGTGATTTATAAATTATGTTTATTATGACAGAAGTGATTTATAAATTACATAAATATTTACTTTCACTTTTATAGAACAGTCTTTTTATATTGCTGTTATTCTTTCATTCATTACACATACTATTATATCTTTCATTAGCACTGTAAATGTAAAGATATCTCAAATCATAACTATAAATAACATCATGTGACAATCATATTAAAATAAAAAATTTACTCTTAATCTTGGATCTGAGGATTCTTGAATCTGCAATTAATCAATCAATTGTTTAATCAATCGTAAATTTAAATTTTGCTTTTGCTTTTTAATTAAAAATCAACAATAGTGCTATATAAAGCAATATACCCTATATTGCTTTATACAGAATAAACTTGCTCTCTTTTGCTATTTACACCCTTTTCATCCGAGTCTCATTATAAAAAACTTGACAATCATTTTTAAAGTTCTAATATAATACAATGAAGTATACAACTTCAGTTGAAAAACTTCTAAAAAAAAATATTAAGCAGACCATTTAAGTTATGTCCAAATTATTCATAACTAAGATAGATACACACTTATGATCAATTAGAACAACTTTTCAAAAACTGTAACTTTAATGTTCCATTATTAATCATTTATTGCACTACAAGACACTAGAAGCTATATAAAATCGCAAGACATATATATATAGCTAATTCATCAATCAAAATTAATGTACATATCATAATTTTTATATAACGATAACTAAGTCAAATAGGAAATAAAAATTATACTGCATGTTAAAGGTTTTAGGTTATCCATGCAAGGTTAGGTTATTATATTTAGAACTAGCGGCCTGCCCCTGCTTCGCACAGGTATAAAATAACCCATGTCAGTCAGTGTAAAAAAATGATTAAAATCAATCGAGTAGTTTTGATTTATTCATTACTGCCCGGGGCCCGCAAGCGTTAAATTTGGAGAAAAACAATTTCCTTTCCCTATACCAAGAAGATTTCCGGCTATCTTTGGAATATCTAAAATCATATAGTACATTTTTACTTATTTACTTTTACATTTTCCCTATGTATTTTATTTTTACAATTAATTACAGAATTTAATAAAACAAACTCTTAAAAGAGCGACATAGCTGCTAAAGTCGAAGTGTTATAGGGCGAAGCGCGGCGTCCTCACGGCATTCTAAATCTGTAATATCTCCGAAAATGTTCACTTAAATTACAATATCTGGGTGACCGAGCTTCGCTCGGTAATTTTTTACAAAAAAAAAACTTTAAAAAAAGAAAAAAACAATTATTTAGTTGGGATCGATCTTTGGCACTCACATTTCTCGAGGCTGCCCGCTAACCGAATAAGCTTCGTCGACTTGACAGTTAATGGCGAAAATTCAATTCAATATAAATGTTAGTGTTTTTTAATGCCCAAAAATAGGGATAAAACAATATTTTTTTTACATAAAACCTAGCTAGATCAATTTTTCTCCCCCAATACCTCCTACATGCTGAATTTCAGGAAAATCGTTGGAGCCGTTTCCGAGATTCGGAAAATATATATATATACAAGATTAACTCATTTAAATATTAAGATGCTGTAAACGGCCATATTGATATATATTAAATCAACTATTTATTTAAGGTACTTAATTGGATAAGGATTAATGCTGTATTGTATAAAAATTGCTTCAAAAATATGGCATAATTTTTCTTAAAAGTAAATGACAAAAAATGCTATAGTGGGTTTTCCATAAGAGATAGACATATACCATCGCGGAATTTTCTGTAGACCTTTTCAAGATGTACAAATACTTAGTACATTATTTTGATAAATCTCGTAGGGTTTAGCCTGCGTTTGCAATGTAAGCGGAAAAAAATGTAATTATTTACAGAAACCTCAAAAATTACAGTATTTCTCTACTCCGTATTGAATGTTATTATATGTACAAACCTTCCTCTGGAATCACTCTATCTATTAAAAAAAACCGCATCAAAATCTTTTGCGTAGTTTTAAAGTTTTATGCGTACATAGGGATATAGGGACTTTGTTTTATAATATGTAGTGATGATGTAGTGATGTGAGAATGTAAATTTTAAGAAAGCTCTTACTATTATTGAGATGCACAAAATTCATTAAAACTCAACACTTACATTTATATAATGTTTAAGTAAATCCTCTTCTTATTGTTTTATGACTGCACGTTTCTTCGTTGTTATATTTCTCATTTTAAGAAATATCTCAACATCTACTGTTGAAATAAGACTTTATACATTTAATTTGCTTCTAGTGATATTTGTTTCAAGAATTTTGCTAACTAAATTAAAACAAAATTATACATTTTAGTAAAATTTAAAGTACTAGAACTTTACAACGGGAAATTTAAAAATTTAATACACCGCCCATTCATTAATAAAATCAACTTGTTGTCTTGTTATATGATAGACAGTCAAAATGAGAATGAGTGCGTAAAAATATGTATGTAGGAGTGGAGCGAGATGCAGCTGAGACTATTTTCATACGATTTATTCATAAATACGTACATGTGCAAGAGAGATGCGAGATAGCATGTGTTGGCGCCTGTAGTAAAACCGCTCTGCACCTCACGTTTGTGTAGTTCGTTTTCACGCATGAAATAAAAATAAATTCACTAAATTCAAGCATTTTGTTCAAAAGTTTCAGTCATTATATATGTCTATAGACATCGTTTTTTTTCCAATCGCAAGAAATATTTGTTTTTTTATTTTTTACATTGCATTTATAGAGTATAATCTATGGTATGGCCAACAACTTGTTCATGGCCGGGCTGGATATAAATCTAGGGATGTCTAATAAATACTCGCTTTCTTTTTCTTTAAACACATCGTTTTTTAAAATAATCGATTTTTAAAAATAAAAAAATATTTGTATCAAAATTATCGATTAATAATAGCCGATTTTTTTGACTAATTGAAAAGCTGCCTTTTCAATATTGATAATTAACTGGATGTGATCTTTTTTTTATAAAAAAAACGATTATAATTTGATTATTTAAAAAAAATCGATTATTTGAAAAATTCACACATTTATTGTATGCTGGATATTTGTGTGTTTTAGATGTTACGTTAGGGATGGGAAAATGAAGAAAAAATATCGATATATATCGTATCGATGTTTTTCAAATATATCGATAAGTATTGACTAAATATATCGATATGTTGATATATCGATATTGTCTGTGCAATAAGCGATTATCTATAAAAAAGCAAATACACATCTGGTGGTTTTGACACCAGTTTTATTAATTGAAAATACAGAAAAGCCAAGAAAAATCAATATCATCAACACAACAAAAATACATTATCCATTCATACCAATATTTGTCTAATATTGACATCAGGAGCACTCTTTGTTTGATGTGCTCCCCTGTTAATCTGCTCCTTTCATTCGGTGCAGCCAAATTCACCACTGAAGCAACCCTTTCAGATGACACTGAAGAAGCTTGGCAAATCATATATTTTAGAGCGATATCCGAGAGAACCGGCGTGAAATTACGACAATTTATCCAGAACTTTATTGGATCAGATTTGTAAAAAGTCAAATACATGATGTGATGCAAAAGCAGTCAGCAGAACTTTAAAAAATATATCGATTTTGATATCTAAAAATAAATGTCGGAAGTCGATATATCGCGGAAAAAAATATCGCTTATTTATATCGATTATTTTCTGATAAAATATCGATATTTTGATATATCGATATTTTTTATCCAAGCTTACGTTACGTCACCGTTGCAAAGATTTTTGCTGAGTATTGTAATTAACTTAACTCTTTTACAAATTTAAAGGAAATTCATATTGATTAATCAATATTAATAAATATTAATTGCTTGTTATTACAGATAAAATGTCTGAAAAAGTTATCCCTGTAGTGAAGGCCGAGGAGGCAGAAGAAGTTGAGGAAGAACTAGTGGATCCACAGCAACAACTAAGGGTATGGACAAGTATTTATTAATTTATTAGCTTTTAGTTTCATTTTACATCATACGAAATAGTATAATTTAGCAATAATAATAATGCCTCTAATAATCAATATTCTTTGCTATATGTATTAGCTTCTCAAACCACCTCAAATTAAATCAAAAAATAAATTAATAGCTAAGTATAAAATATATTTTTTGGTGGTGTGTTGCTGCATCTCCGTATGTTTGCTCCTACTTGAAATATAAAATTTAATAGCTATAAATAACTCTTCAGTTTGTTGATAATTCAGTTGCTGTAACCAAGCCAATGTTTAAATTTTGCCTGAATTATTTATTAAAGTATAACAAGTATTAAATTACTTACTTTGGGGATGGACAACAGAGTGTGTAAATGTCGCATATATTTTTTATTATTTATTTGTATTTCACGGTTAGTTCATTAATTTTTTACGGAAAATGAGACATGGCATAAGACAAGATTAAAAGTTTTGCGGTTTTTCTTAAAAGACTTATTAATTAATAAATGTGATATATTATTTACATATATAAATGTTGCATGGATAAATAATTTTTAAAAAGTTAATAAAAAAATAGGCTTCGCGGTTAGTTGTTTAAATTTTTTTGACTTGGAAAGAGGTTATTAAATATTTAATTTGTTTCTATGATTTCCTAGATTGAAGAAAACAACTTGTTTCAGAAGCAGATCCATATGATTTCTAATAAAAAGGTCCATTTACATTTAATTATTGATTTGAACTTAATATTTACTTAAATGGAAATTTTGTATAGAAATTAGAACTTTGTATTTGTAGAACTATTTAGTAAGAGATATATTAGGGTGGAAAAATCCACAATTGACCACCTATCCTGTAAAGACAGGCATCCCTGAAACTAGAACCATATTGTATTGTAATTGAATAATAAAATTTTAGTTAGTTCTATATTTGAACTAAAAATACTGTAATTGTATTTTATTTTTGTTTAGCTAGTACTTTTACTTTATAGTTTATAAAGATAAGTAATAACAGTGAATATTTTCCTACAGGACGTATGTAGCCAGAAACCAGATGCCCAGAATTTATGGTCAAAATACCAGGAATGCAATGACCGGGTGAACTCCCGATCAAACACTGCTGAAACTTGTGAAGAAGAGCTCATTGATTACATCCATGTTCTTGATAAATGTGTGAACAAGGATCTTTTCAAGAGGCTAAAATAGATTTATAATTTAGCAATATTTTGCTAATCTGCCACTATTGTTATGATATTGTTTTGCCATTTAAATTATTTTAACAGGTGGTATGTAGATGATTAGTAAATTATTTTACCAAATAATGTATGATCAGTGTTGAAGTTATTTTTTTTTGTAAATAAATAATAGGTTCCATTGAATTATGTTTTAATTTTATTGTTATTATTTCTATATTATCAAATAAACAACATAATATATTAATAAATTTATATTTAGCTTTAAACCAATAAAAAAAATAACATTTTTACTCATAGCCATGTGCATACCTAACTTACAAAGAATGGTATAAAATTTCATATTTTTTCTGAGACCAAAACATTAAAACAAATCACAAAATGGAATGAAACATATGCATTTACAAAATTGTGATATTATAATACTAAATTAAGTTAGATTCTACAATCAAATATATCAGTTTTAAATAATAAAAAAAATGAAGCTAACACAATCATTTTTTGACCATTTCAAATTTACACCTTTCATACACTTACAATAATATGCAGTTGCATCATAACTTTAAACTTAAGTCAAGAAAAATAAAAGCACTATGACTTTGGCATAGTAAGTTTTTTAACTATTTTTCTTATACATTCTCTTCAGAAAATTTTTGTTCTAATATTATGGCTTTATTTGCAAATATTACTTCAGGGTTGAAACACAAATTTAACGTAATTGTATAAAATATAGACAAGCATAAAAATTTAAATGCCATCAAAGCTTATGATAAGCTTAATAATAAAACAAGATATATTTTTTTCTTGTGACAATACCTAACAATAAGTCTTTGCAACTATACTTTCGCAGTACATTTAATAATATTAAAAATATATTAAACAATATATAAAAAAGCCACGTCTAATTTTATTAGTATCAAATTGCTTATCACATTTTGTCTTAAAAACATTCCAAACACCCATTAACTGGCGCCAACTTGTAAGACATTGAAACATATCTCACAGACTCTTTGAGGTTTGTTCATCCCGAATTTGAGAATAGGGACATCTTGGTTGGAGCATTGTTTGCACAACATTCGACCGCAGTGACGGCTGAAAGAAGAATTTATTATAAAATTTTAAAAACTGAAACCTACAAATAATAATTTGTAGAAACCCAGTAAAATATCATTATAAATCAGATAACACTCATAGTTATTATATATTAGCTGTCCGGCCGCGCGTTGTTGTGGTTCAATTTCCCCTCGATACAGAACTCAACTCCTATCATCACCAAACTTAACAGGATCATCCACTGGGTCATTCTAAAGATTGCTAAGCCGTAAAGAAAGAAGAAAGCCGTTTCGGAGTCTATAAAGAACATGCAGATAAAATATTGTAAAGTCTGTACTTTATGTTAAAAAATAACGTACATATACCTAAAGCCACCAAACTAGATGAAAAAGCTATCAAAGACTAATTAACTTTTTAAAGATTACTAAGGCATCGATACTATCGTCGAGGCATATATTTACTTGTTAGTATTAAAGCTGTGATGGCCCAGCGGTAACACCGTTCGACACTTTCGAAAAAGTCGCGGGTTCAAACCAGGGCAGACACCAATAAGTTTTTCTTGTTAAAACTTATGTGTCTAATTGATAATTGCAATTTATCACACGCTTTTCGGTGAAGGAAAACATCGTGAGGAAACCTGCATATCTCTAGAGAATTCTGGAGATATGTGTAACCTACCAATCCGCATTGGAGCAGCGTGGTAGGTTTTAGCTCCAATCCTTCTCTCCAAAAACGGAGAGAAGAGACCTATTCTCAGCAATGGGATAGTAACAGGCCGCTACTTACTACTTTTTTTTACAAGTGGAGTGAACATTCGCTTCGATAGCAGGGAAGATTAAGGTATATTCTCAGTAATTAATTAAAAAGAAAATAGTCAAGTGGATTATGGTTATCTTGGGTAAGGGGGTGCCTTTCCACACCAGTATCAAAACATTTCTCGGTTCGAATGTCGATTAGATACAGTAGATAGCTGATTTAAAAGTATCTTTTTAACATCTCTCTCTCTCTTTCTCTTCAACCAACACACGTCCACTGTTGGACATAGGCATCTTCAATTTACTTTCACGCCACACGGTACAATATGTACTGTTTGGTTCCAACGGCTTCCCGTGACCTATTAGAGATTATCTATCGGGACCTGGCTGTAGTCTTTATGGGTTGAGATGTGTGATTCTTGGCTTGTTTATTTACATACAGGGCACACACATATGATACATGTATATAGTAATACATAAACATACCAATAATAGTGTACAAAAGAAACTTTACACTGTCTCAAGGGCACCACGTCAGTAATAACTGAGCCGAGGGCGAGAGTGGACGTCTAGTGACGTATTATTATTGCGTGCGAGCCTGTGCTAAACTCATACTCATATAGGGAGATAATACCAGTGATGCTTCCTCATGGTGAGCGTGAACTTCGTGCCACATTCCTGACAAAGATCGCTGTCAGCCCAGGGTGCTTCGGCCGGCAGAGCATCCAAAAGCCTGTGCAGCAACTGTTTAGTCGCAACCTGCGTGGTACAAAGTTGTCAATATATATATATATATATATATATATATATATATATATATATATATTTAAATCGCAGAAGTCTTCTTGCGTCATTTTAAACTCGAACCCTGTTGCGTCTACCATTTCTGAAGGGATTTTTAACTAAATTAAAGCGTATACTATACCTTTAAATCTGTATAATTTCAGTATACAACTTTAAATTCCATTAATAAGTTTTATACCGATATTCAATTTTAAAAATTTCTCAATTACTTAGCGGTTCCGTTCATCGTCGAAATAATGTGGCACATTGTATATTTTTGTATATACTTCGTACACTGTTTAGGCTTTCACGCTTCCTACTTAATTTATATCTAACTTGATTCTGTATATTATTCAATATATGTTATTGATATTACATTGACATTATTACATCCATTCTTTGTTTCAACTAAAATGCTTCCGAATATTGCTGCTGTATGAACCTATGCGTAACATTGACTTAACGGCTTCCATTGACTTCATCAGATTTCTAATACTTAAATATGGCACGTGAGTCATATTATTAAATATTTTTTTTTATAGTCGTTTACTTATTACTAAGTGAGCTTTTATGAACAGGTAAGTAACTTATTATAATCGTCATTCAGTTAACTAATAAAGAAAGCTTTTATAGGCAGGTAAGTGATGTTACTAACCCAGAAACACTTGAACTGCAGGGAAGTAGTTGAGATTATTAGGTGAATGTGTGTATTGTATGCGTGTGTGCGTACGTGCATGCGCAGGCGCGTGGAGTCCATGTGGTGTGTGTGTGTGTGTGTGTGTGTGTGTGTGTGTGTGTGTGTGTGTGTGCATTTTTGTTGATTTGCTTGCTGCGTGTGTGCGCGTGTATGTGTTTCAGCTATAAATACCCTGCCTTTGTAACAACGTTTTAGAAACTACCAGTGTGTCTCCGTGGGTTGCGTATCTCGTGCTGAAAATATCTGCATGGTATACCCTTAAGGTGGTATTAGCGTACGCGCTCACGGAGTCATAATCGGATTCGGAAGTGGAAACTCTATATGAGGATATAACTTAAGCCTTACGCCATACGCCAAAGTAGGTGGACTTGGCGAAGTCTCGGTGGGCGGACGAAAAATGAGATTGATTTTATTATTACGGACAAGAAGCATATATTTAGGGATGTCTCGGTGCTTACCACCGACTATTAACAACCATAGGTTGGTACGAGGCACTCTGAATATTTATCTAAAGCTGGAACGGGTCCGTTTGATGAAATCAACAGTCCGTCTGAATGTTCTCCAAACCGTAATTGGATCCGTAACATTCTAGAAACAACTTAAAACCAATTCACTACTCTGGAAACCACGGATAACGTAGGGCAAAAACTCGACCGAGTAGCAGAAGTCCTTCGAAATGAGGGCACAAAAATTTGCGAAAGCCAACGTAAGGGCATAAAGTCAAAGATTTCGGGAGATACTCTGCTATTAATGGCAGAGGGACGAACCCTATGCTAACTTCGTGAGAAGTAGAGGCTTTAAACAAAATAATTACCAAGATGGTTAACGACGCGACCTCCGATTAGCTAATACGCTCAAAAATCAATTGAGCAGAATCGGGGTCCAAAAGTGTTTATTAAGCCTCTTGGAAAAAGTCACCTGACGAAGTTAACCACATTAAAGGGAAAGTCGTTACTCGTCCAAACCGGAAATCCTCTCGGAAGTGAAAAGCCACTACGCCGAATTTTACGCATCGCATGCTACCACTGCACACAGAGGACAAATTAAGCCGCCACTATACGGAAAAACTGCCTGATATCCATCTAAATGAAATTGTTTTAGCCCTTGGACAGCTTAAAAATAGAAAAGTCACGGGTGAGGATGGTATTACAACAGGGCTGTTAAAAGCTGGTGGAATTCTATTGGTTACAGAGCTTCAAGAGCAGTTTAATGCCCTTCTCTTTGCCGGGAGAACTCCAAAGGCATGGCACAGAAGTATAGTGTTATACAAAAAAGGAGATATAACACTCTTAAATAACTATAGGCCAATATCTCTTCTGAGCCATGTCTATGAGCTGTTTTCAAGGGTTATCACAAACCGCCTCGCATGATGATTCGACGAGTTCCATCCCCCGAACAAGCCGGGTTTCTATGCGGGTACAGCACGATAGATCATATCCACACCGTGCGGCAAATTGTACAAAAAACTAAAGAGTACAATCAACCACTATGCCTAGCTTTTGTGGATTATGAAAAAGCTTTTCACTCGGTCGATACCTGGGCTGTTCTGGAGTCTTTACAGAGATGCCAAGTCGATTAGTGATATATTGAGATGCTGAGATGTCTGTATGAAAACGCAAGAAAGGCAGTCCGAGTCCAAAACCAGCAGATAAGGCATAGCCATCTTCAGCGAGGCGTAAGACAAGGGGACGTCATTTCCTCGAAATTGTTTTCAAACGCACTAGAGGATATGTTTAAGACGCTGAATTGGACTGGTCATGGCATAAACATCAATGGCGCTCATCTCAGTTTCGCGTAAGATGATATGGTTTTAACGACTGAATCCATAGAGGATTTGCAATGGATGTTGCATGGACCGGCTGTTTCTTCTCATAGGATCGCTCTCCGGATGAACTTGAGTAAAACCAAAATCATGTGCAACGAGCACGTTGCTCCGGGACCGATTTCCTTAGATGGGGTCACTCTCGAAATTGTTGATAAGTACATTTACCTAGGACAGACGCACGAACTAGAAAACAAAATTTCGAGTGTGAGATTATGAGAAGGATACAGTTGGGGGATGACTGTTGGGGTAGACGTGTTCTGGAGTGGAGACCACGAATCGGGAAACGTAGTGTAGGACACCCTGAGACTCGATAGAGGGACGATATACGTAGGACAGCGGGCAGTGGATGGAAGCAGAAAGCCAAGGACCAGACTAAGTGGCGAATAATTGGAGAGGCCTATGTCCAGCAATTGACGAAAATGGGCTGATAGTGATGATGCCACGTAATCCGGCAATCTATATGCCTTTTTATGCACGTCACCGGTATGGCCCATAAACGTAGTTAAATGTTTCATATCATTCTCAGTTATGCTAAATATTTGTAAAAAGGTTGCTAAATGTTTTCTGAGTCGCGTAGACGAAATTGATTTTGGGTTTTTGGGTCCAGATAATCTTGGGTATCCCTCGAGAACTTTGTAATAATAATAAAACTTTGCAATAAATGTTATCTAATAACTGAATATACGTTGCAACAGTAGTACCCTGATTTGATTTTGGCTGCAGCTTCATTGGCTAACGGGACTATAGTGACTTTATTCCACTTCTTTTTGTTTTAATCTGTTGCAGCTTGACTGGAGATGACATGTCGCAAAATTGCATCTATAAGATGCAATAATGTCTTAAGATCTGCTTCTGTTTCTGCGGTATTGATTTCATTGTAAGGACCTTGTTTTTTCAATGCAAACATAATGGCTATATTGCAGCATTGTTTAAAAGTAGTTGAAACATTCATAGCAAAAGAAGGTTTCGAATCTATCCTTTTTGGCATCACAGTTATCTACAACTTTAGTTGCCTCCGCCATAAGATCTTAACTGAATGGTTTTAAGGCACTCAATAAATTTATTATAGAGTTGTTAATTTTTTAAATTTCGATTAATAATTTTGCTAACTCTCTTACTTTTTTTGAAACCACATTAATAAAATGTTTTTCCGAATGACTTTTTAATATTGGGATCCTTAAGCACAAATAAGAAGATCTGATTTAGCAACTAGCGATGTCTTATCCGCTCTCTTCATATTTACAGTTTTACAATAATAATAATATACGCAATTATGAGTACAATCACTTTGCAAATTAAAACGCGTCCTAATGGCTCAATGTTTGTTTATTAACAAAACGCAGGACTCGCGCGCGCACCCTTTGGGCCCCCGCATCACTTATAAAATCGATTAAATTGGGAAGAAATTTGGACGCAAGATAATGCTAAATAAAAATTGAAAAAAACTTTTTAAAATATACGTCGGAGGCAATAGAATGCTAGCATCAGAAATATAATATACGTGCCCAAATATACGCGAGCACGTAGCGACCTCCAAATTGTGCGCGGCAACTCGCTGAACTAATAAATACATCGGAATTCATTCCCGCGATATAATAACGTCCCATCCAATTTTTTGCCCACGCATTATACATATAAAAACACAGCTCCTGACAAATTTTTAGGGTTGGTTTATCCTGCGTCCGTATACTGGATGCAACAAGTCGGTTGGACGCAACAAGATCGGTAAAAAGTGCCATGTAGGACGCAACATGATGTGCAAGATGTAAATATATATATATATATATATATATATATATATATATATATAACACAACTATTAGTGGTACCCGAAACCTAATTCACGTTAACTTAGCGTTTACGTAGTCTCAATAATGAAAGTTGCGTTGATCCCATTTGCACGAGCAAATCCACAGTTTTTTCTATATGTTTTAAAAATATTTTTTGCCAAATTTCATCAATATTGGTCCAGCTGATTGGCGGCGATAAGTAACAGACACTAGAAAAACTATCACATTTTTAGTTTTAGAGCAGATTAGAAATTTAAGTTACAACCATTTATAAAACAGCTCTTAAAACGGATATATAATGCAATTTCCATCTCTTAATACTTCAAAGCTATTAGTTTAAGTAATTAAAATGATGAAATTCTCGACAAAAAACAATTAATTAAAAACATATATCTAAAAAATATATAAAGTTTCAGTCTCAAAAGTGTTTATTTACCTGATAATTAAATATCGAGATGCCGTCCTTGTTCTCGTGTGCGAGACAAGCTCCGGCGCGGACGAGCACACGACACATGGAGCCCTGTCCATTCATGTACGCCAGCAGCAATGGAGTATTCCCCTACAAACAATTGTATAATTTACATTATATCCACACAAATATTATAAATTAGTTTTTACTCGTAACTTCGTTCGCGTGGATCGTATAGTCTTGGAATAAACAGAAGCTTCTGTCACTCTTCAATCCTGTAAATATCTACATCACAAAAATCAGATTGATGTGGAAAGAATATATCGTTTTCTCGAGAGCATAGTTTAATTACCCGTAGTAAATAACTCGTATGACTTACATAAAATATATATATTAAAGTAGGTCAGGTAAAATTATCCAATACACTAAAACCAAAATATATAAAAACTCGCTCAAAATAAATCTTTTGACATAGACCAAACAGCGTAATATTGAACATATTTCTTTAATGTACATACTTGACTATGACACATAGTGAATGAAAAAAAATCTCGATATATTGATAATAGACGGTGTTTCTCACTCTCCCGCATTTACCGTAGAAAAACAGGATTTAATAGCGTAGGTACCTATATGTTACCCGTACATAAGCATTAATTGAGTCGAATTTCATCGATATTGGGTCAACAGATTGGCCATTAAAACGTTACAGACAGGCAGAAACTTTCGCATATATAATATCAGTAAGGATATGAAAGTCTGTCTTTCTGTCTGTTAGATTAACATAGGCCTACTCTCTTCTTTTTTCTGGAAACGCTGTTCCGGTTTGGATTGGTAGGTTATACATATCTCCAGAATATTGTAGAGGCACCCTAACGATGTTTTCCTTCACCGAAAAGCGTTTAATAAATTGTAGTCATCATTATGACTCGATAAGTTTTATCAGAAAAACCATTGAGCCACAGCCTGGGCAGGCAGGCTTTGAACCCGTGACACTGTCGAAAAAGTCGTACGTCTAACCTCTAGGCTATAATAACAGGTTGAACATACTACGAGTATGTGATATATAGATATTATAAACTAATAAATGGTACTTTTTTTACTTTATAAAACGACAAAGTAAGGGTAAGTGGCTTAGCGCTGTATTTACAATTTAAATATGTACCTGTAAGTCGATCCTGTTGATTGGATAATCCGGCATGAATTCGAGGAATATTTCACATATCGTCGCAGCATTGTCTTTTTTGCACCAACACAATTCGTGGAGTGGATTTCGGCCTAATATGAGAGTTCGTTAATTAAATACAACAATGTAACTTTCTTTTTACTAAATCATTAAGAGAATCATCTAAAGGTTACTCGGTTTCATATAAAACCGTTACCAATTGTGTATCTGTAACACAAATTTCATAGTATAATTAAAAAAAATTTAAAATAGCTAAATACCTTAAAAGTATCTTAAACCGAGGTTAATGTCTTAAGACAAAATTAATAATAGCTGTGATCATTTCGCTCTATACCATCGCGCCAAATTTACTGATTTTTTATTTTACATTAGAGATTAGCCACGTTTGCCATATGTAACTAACATATGGCTAACAAGGCTAACAGTTTAATATGTGTTGCTGTATTCCGTAGCAGATAGAACACTTACTAGGATTTTGGGGCGAGACAAATACTCACTGTACTGTATCATGAAAATAACATAACATATAACACTTTTTTTTGTTTATGTTTGGGCCTTCTTTTGAGCATGAATTTACTCATGCCAAAAGAGTATACGCAAAGAGTTTATTAGTCTGAAAGTTGCGCCCATTACAGAAAAGATGAGAAGTGCGAGACTAAGTTGGTATGATCATGGAAAGAGGAGGGATCAAAATCATGTGATCAAAAGTGTTTTAAATATGAATGTGGATGGATGTATGGCTAGGGGGAGGCCGAAAAAAGATGGGTGGATTGTGTGAAAAATGATATGCATTTTAGAGGAGTGACACCAGAGTTGACGAATGATAGAGGAGAATGGAAGAAGAAGACATATTGTGCCGACCCCACTTAAAGTGGGATAAGGGTAAGAGAATGATGAATGATGATGATACTTGTGCCAATAGACTCCGCTCTTACATCATATTGTCTATACTACATATTTAACGTAAGAGAAGATCGATGTGCTTGATTGAGTGTGTATGCGCGCACGCACCTATATGTGGGTATGTGTCGCATGTGTGTACGTGTAATGTATATATGTGTGTGTCAGTATGAGAGATGTGTGAAAGTGTTTTTATTTTTTTATTTACTTTACCCTTGAGATTGGTGGATGCGGCATCGATGTCGGTATCGGCGAGGAGTGCTCTAGCCGCAGCCGCGTGGCCCTCTCGAGCGGCGACGTGCAGTGCGCTGTCACCAGCCGCGTCCGCCGCGCCGCATTCCGCACCACCACTCGCCAACGCACTTATGATACCAGCCTGACCTGCGCCCGCCGCTACATGTAACGCTGTACGCCTGGATCAAGATATATAAGAGTTCATTCTCACATTTGCAAGTATAACAGAGGTTGCGTAAACATCGCTAATCAAGACACGTTAACTTTGAGAGATTTAGTGTATTTGATCACTTGAAGTAAATAAGGCACTAAGTACCTAAAAATTAAAATTCGAACTAAGTATGCAATTTCGTTCCAAAAGCCTTTTAGAACCAAATTGCATACTTGTTCGAATTTTAATTTTTGGGTTCTTAGTGCCTTATATACTTTAAGTGTTCATTTGATTGTTTGTGAGTTTTAGACCGATTAACCTAAGTAAACTTTGCTTTTGAAGACGAAACTATCAGCGACCTGTTGTAACAGGATGTGAAGTGACATGTGTTAGCGCTAATGAACGGTTGGCACTAACAAAGAGTATTTTTAATGGACGACGGATGAGCACGTCCGTGGTGCTGCGGCATACTTAACTTACAGACCAAATTTACTGGAGCACTTGCAATGGTATCACTGTTCCTAATTGTATAAATAAGCATTAAAATTCTTACTTCTAAAAACTATATTTCTATACTCCCGTATTGAACGACAGGTAGCTAGTACAATCATAGTGGTCATAGCAACCATACGTGGACGAAAAATATACAAAACGTAAAAAGGTCACACTGATCTGTGCAACCGTAGTATTCTTCGAGCTAGATTGAACTGTCGCTTTGGACATAAAGTAAGTATGACATTCAATGCAGGAAATACTACAATACAATATACTAACTTGTGTGCGTCTCGATCGTTAGGTCGAGCGCCTGCTAATAATAAACTTCGCAGTAGCACCTCATTGCCTACTGCAGCCGCTAGGTGTAACGGTGGCGCTAGTGTAGCGTCCTGGACTCGCGAATTTACGTCTACTTCAACCGAAAGAAGGAACATCACACTCTCCATGTCGCAAGTTTGTATCGCTACGTGTAAGAAGTTGCGACCTTTTTTGTCTACCTGTAAAATAAAAAGCATAAATCTAGAAATCGTTTATCTTGACATCTTGTTAATTATAAAAAAAAATTGAATAGCATGCATTGGACTATATATTATATTAAGAATTGTTATTCAGTAAAAATTAGTTACCGCCATGTGGTATCCGGGTGAGTAGAATAGACCACCCTCATTTCTTACCGAGGTGTCGTAAAAGGCGACGAAAGTAATTTGACACACTGTGTGGTATCCGGTTAAGAAGGATAGATCACCCTCTTTCTTACCGAGGTGTCGTAGAATACGACTAAGGTAAGTTGATGTCAGGCAGACGGCCGGTCGTAAAATACGTAGCCAAATCATGTGACATTTAATAACATGTTGTGCCGACCCCACTTAGAGTGGGATAAGGGCAGGAGGATGATGAGATGTGCTTGTTACAATACTTCAGCCATTTATTCAGCCTTTAATCCAAGCATCCAAGCCATTAAGCAACCATTTATTCAGCCTTTAATCGGAGACAACAATTACCCATCCTTAAATATAACAATATTATGAAATAGATAAACGCGCTAATTTCAGCATCTGTATATAATAAAATATATAAAACAATATAAATACTTTTCACTTACCTGTTCCGCCGCGGAAGGATTTTTTTCAAGTATAGCTTGTGCAGCCTTATTATTCCTTGCAGTGAGAGCGGCAGCAAACGGGGTAACCCCTTTATTGTCCCTCGCTGACAAATCGATGCCAGGTTGAGAAAGTAGAAGGGATATAATTCCCGCGTGTTGATTTTCTATTGCGATATGAAGAGGTGTCTTGCCCTCAGCGTCTTTTGAGTTGATGTTCGCGCCGTGTTCCAGTAGAGTCTAAATACGTATACCAAGGTTTTTATTATCTTATTAAAAAGTAGGTATTCAAATTCAAATTATTCTTTATTTAAATAAACTTGTAAACAAGTGCTTTTGAATCGTCAACTCTACTGCTGTTTCGTTAAGATGTTCCTATCGAGAACAGCCAGCAAGAAATTCGGTTGCTCTTTTAAAAATATAATTCGTACAGGCTCGAAGAGTAGCCATATCCACATATTCTTATCTTCCAAGTAATCCTCAACAGTATAGTAGGCTTTCCGTATTACCCTTTTTTTAACAGTGTTTTTAAACTGCTGTAATGGCAAAGATAAAATTGACTGCGGAATATTATTACAGAATCTTATACCCAGAGCCACAAACGATTTACGTACTTTTGCAAAGCGCCAAGAAGGAGCGGAAGCTTATGTCGGTTCCTACTTTGTCTATAATATACATCACCTATCGTTTTATAACTCTTTATATTCTTATGTAAAAAATTAAATTGCTCAAAATATACTGTGAAGCAAATGTAAGAATACCTATTTCCTTTAACTTCTCGTATAATATCTCAGTCAGATACGTATTATATCTCAGTAGCGTACTCGATCTTTAGAATTATTTTACATTCTACTGCTAAAGCCAATTGATTATTGATTTCGACGAAGGATGAAAAAAGAGCTTTCCACGGTTAATGAAATAATTTTAAAACAAAATTATAATTAATAGTTGTGTTTAAAATTGTCAAGGGATTGGAAGTTTATGTATTCCCTTTATAAATTGAAAAAAAAAAATTGTTAAGGCATAAAGGCCATATTCGATTGGCCAATCATGTAGTTTTTCAGATCTTCACTTCAAAACTGATGTAATTTGTCTAAGTTCTCATGGTATGAATAATATGTATGTTATAATATATACAGGATACTCACTTGAATAACTTCAGTGAGTCCCCACGTGCAACAAAGATGCAGGGGCGCCTGTTTGTCTGCCGCTACGTCGGCTCCTTCGCCATTGGGGCCCGGTCGTCGGGGACTTTCCACGTCACAACCAGATCGGATTAAGAATGTAGCTAGTGATTCCTTATTCTCATCTATTGCCCTTTTGAAAACAAACTTATATTGGTACAATGAAGCGGTAGAACTTTTTAAAATGTAGTCTAGATTTCTGCCTAGCTTTTTAGCTTCGCTTTAATTTCGCCAGAGATAGAGAAATACGAGGTGTGTTCAAAAAGTATCGCGAATTTTGTGTATTTTCAAAAATTATTTATTTATTCGTAAATATCTATTTTGTCCCCTTCAAAGTAATCCCTCTGGGATATTATACACTTGTGACAACGTTTTTACCAATCTTCGAAGCACTTCAAAAAATCATTTTTTTGTATCTTGTTCAGCTCCTCCTTCGATGCCGTCTTTATCTCGTCAATCGTGGCGTAGTGTCGTCCTTTCATGGGCCTCTTCAGTCTCGGGAACAAGAAAAAGTCACAGGGGGCCAGATCTGGGGAATGCGGTGGCTGCGGTATCATTGGTCTGTTGTTTTTGGCCAAGAAGTCGCGTACAAGCAGCGATGTGTGAACAGGGGCGTTATCGAGGTGCAAAAGCCAATTTTTGTTTTTCCACAAATTATCGATTAAAATCGAATGGCACGAGCCAATCAATATGCCTAGGTCCTCGGCAATTTCTCTATCGATGATTCGAAGATTGGCCAATACCATTTTCTTCAATTCATCAATTTTTTCGTCTGTTGTTGAAGTGCTCGGGCGTCCGGCACGCTCTTCGTCATTCGCATCTTCTCGGCCTTTTAAAAACATTTTGTACCACCGATAAACGTTGCTTTTGTCCATATGCCACAGTCCACACTCGGAATGCATCCGCGCACTTAATTTCGTTTTTCACACAAAAATCGATACAGGTTCCTTGTTCCATTTTTTGAATAATTAAAAATCGAAGACGAACCAAAACACGTGCAAGCAAAGCAGCTGTCAACAATTAACCGAACATTCAAAATGGCCCAACTTGTCAGCATAAGTGAGAGACATATGTACCAACATAACGCCACAAAAAAATCGAAATTGGAATATATGTAACTCGCGAAAATTCAAAATTCGCGATACTTTTTGAACACACTTCGTATATCAAGCCCTGACGAAGCGCGCACAAGTCCGTCGCTAGTCAGACAGGCACAAGAAGAAGAATTATTTTGTGAGTCATAGAGAAAAGATACAAAGACCTATAATTATGAATTTCAAATTATCAAACACAAACGCAGTTCAAAGTTACAATAAATCACAAATGCAGTTACTGTGGGATCGCAGTTTCCATTCCATTCTTGATTATTGATGTATATATATATATATATATCTAGTTTTGTTTAAATATTACTAAAACATAAATATAAATTATCATTCCATATATTTATCAATCATTAGCGTTTCACTTCAAATATAAGGTCGATTAAGGGATGTGATTAATAAAGCACTCTTACCTAGTCAATAAGCTATTAAAATATTATAAATATATAGAAATACGATTAAATTTCTCACTTGTGTAACAAGTTTTGTAAACATCCATCAGGACCCGGACCCCAGCAGTCAGCATCAGCTCCATTACGAACTAAAATCTACAACAGAAGTATATCTAAGAACATATTTTACGCACGGTGCTAATAAAGTTGGTTATAATAAAAACCAACGAAACATTTCATCTCAATTGATTCAATAATTTGGTTAAAATTTAACGTACACTGGCAACTTCCTCTTGCCCAGAGTCCAACGCTGCCCACAGAGGAGGAACTCCATTAGCGTCAAGACGGCTCATATCTACTCCTCGGACACATAGCGCTTCTACTACCAAACCTAAACGGCAGTGTATGGCTAACTGCAAAGGGGTTTCGCCAGCGTCAGTCCTAATGAGACAACAAAGTATAATTATAGTCAAGCTGCAAAAGGCTTCAAATTAATATAGCTTCCAAATTTCACGTTACTTTTATCCTAACTTACAGAGCATTCATATCTGCGCCATGGTCTAACAAGAAAATTGCAGTTCTAGAGTCTTCTTCGACAATGGATTGATGAAGCAACGTGAATCCTTTCCCGTTACGTACATTTGGATCTGCTCCACCTTCTATCAACGGTGCAACGAGATGTTTGTGACCTTGAATTTAATAAATAATTACAAGTTATTGTCAAAGACTTGGACTACCTCCAGGAATTAAAGTCATTTTTGAACCTATTCTAAGAAGTATTATAAGTAAGGATGAATCTCAAATAAGGAAATTAAAATACATACTAATTGTAATATTTAGTGTTGAATATAATAAGTCCATTTACCTCAGTAGTAAATGTTAAATAAAATTAAATGCGAACGTAACGATATTGGATTCAAGAACAGCTGTTCCTCAGGTTTCAATAGATATCGAAATCAGCTCACCTTCAGTAAGCGCTAGACTAACTGGTGTATCTCCTTCGGAGTTTTTCAAGTCCAAATTCGGTAATAGGCTCGCACTAGTTCGGTCTGTAGATGGGAGGTCACCTTTTTCTACAATTTTTTTATGCTCAATAATAGCCATGACTGCTCCTTCGTGATTATTAAGTACCGCCAAATGAAGAGGCGTTTGTCTAAAAATTTACAGTTGAATGTAATAAGTCGTACATTTATTTTCTGTGCAAGAAGATTGATTTTTGTTATTTAATACTCCCTGAGCCGTAATTAAGCTTTTGGAAACTTCTGTGGTTGAATTACAAGTATCACTTAAATTTGAGAGACTAGAAAATATGTTTAACCTTTAAAATAGAGTCGTTTCTCAAGGAAGTGTGTTCAAAAAATGAGCAACGTATCAAAGTATTGAAAATATTTGATGTTGTAATAGATACATAGAACAGTATAAAACTGACGAAATTGATTTCTATTATAGAAGTTAGTTACATCAGTTTTATGGTTGACAAACATAAGTGTCGCACTACAAACATGAGGCTACCTGCTAAACAAAATTTGAGTAACATGAAACTTTAACACTGTCTTGCAATTAGTTTGTATAAACAGGCCTTTGGTCATATCGCTTGTTTTATTTTATGTTAGACGTTGGTTAAATATTGTGTAACTGTTTTGTAATATAACCAGGATGAGCAATATACCAACGCTTCGTATTTCTGTCAAGTTATGCTCAAACACAATAGTACTTAGTTAGCATTTACTACGAGATGGAGTATTGTTCGAGTATTCTCATGGTGTGACCCAACCAAGTAATAAAATTCTTATGGAACGTAGTTTATGTATGTTTATAGCTTGTTGTAAATAGCTACCTCCAATATATATTACATTCCTACAATTCGTAACAAGTCAAGTTTACGATCGAAGGTAAGGCAGGCATTTTTAAATCCAGTACCTAGCTTGGTTTTTCCTCCCTAGTAAAATGCCTTATTTCTCGATTTGCCACAGATTGCAGACATTATTAAGAATAAATAACCTCACCTATATACAGTGTCTTCGTGCTCCCCATACGCTGTTTGTATGTTTGGTCTCGCGCCATGTTCCAGTAAAGCGGAAGTTAGACGTGTTAAGCCATTGGCACATGCCGCATGTAACGCTGTGAGCCCGGCTTCGTTACTGTGGTTCAAATCACCGTTAAGGTGAGACGTCAAAAACACCGCGGAATCCTGAATATTTTTTAACTTATCAAGAATAACATAAATTCCGAGTGTTTTCCTATTAAAATTACATTTTCGTATTGAGTAAATTATTGTAGTTAAATTATTTATTCCTTGAATTATTATAATACTTTTTCTATTAATAAATATATCTCACCTCAAACCATCCTTGTGCTAATATATGCAGTAGACTATCGCCCGAGCCAGAATATAATGGATTTGGTTGACAGCCCTTTTCCAATAATTTTGCGGCAAAACCTCTCTCTACAATATTTTCTGATTTCCCTTCGACTGGGTCTTCAGTAAATGCATTTTTATTTGTAACAGGCGTGTCAAACGGATTGGAACCATTCATTACTAATGTCTCACTTGAAGATATTGAAGCTCGCCTATCGTCGACCAGTGCATAGTACAATGGTGGATGTTCATCTGACATAGTTCGTAAATTAGTATCTATGCTAGGCTGTTTCAATAAAAGGTCGAATATTCTTTGGTTTCTTGCTATTACTGCTTGATGGAGGGGTGTGCTAAAACATCAGTATTAATATTATTAATACTTTGTGACTAAGTGCATATTCAATTTCTTGTAGCGTTACCTACCTACAGTGGAAGATGATCTTAAGTTACTAGCTAGACACTGATTTCTTGTAAAAGTGAAATTTCAATGGATTCAACAGTCGTAACAAAAGATGCACGCTAGTATTTCAAAAATTGAAAATAAATGAGAACATATTAATATTACACCACAGATTCTTGTCCTTCTCATCAAACAAAGTTAAAAAAAGGCAAACATTCATTGTGGAACTCTTAATTCGACGTAAAGCCCTGCTCACCTGGCATATATCCGTTACTTGTGAAGACTTACTGTATATTGAGACATATTTTTAAAATTTGGCACAATCTTTAGTTCGACATATAAAATTAAATTTTTAGGACCGTTCCTTTTATTTTTATGTGTAAATGGTTGTTGCAGTTGATCAATACACACAGTATGTTGAAATATAAGACAAATAGAGTAGCTGCAAAGTATTGTTACTGCACTCTATCGGCTATAATGGTTGATATTTATGAACTTAAGATTGCTATAATTTTATTATATGTACAAACTTAACTTTTTGTTATATTCACGATAGACGTCATTATTACAGAAATTTTTGACTACCAAATAATGATTAGGTTATTGAGCTGTTAAATTTTGTAAACCTTTTATACCATACTAACATATTTTAAGACCGTTCACTAAAATACAATATCAGTATATTATATCATTAATAAAGACTTGCTTAATATCTTTTTTTTACATAACTACGTAATAATATCAGCAACTTATATCAATTGTTCCTTTCGTTAATCCGTAAAATGAGAGGGCATTTTTATAAATTGACATAGATAATCGCTTTAGATATCATTAATCTTATTGAAATATTAACAAATACTAACTATCCCTTTCTATTTTGGCGGTTAAGATCAGCGCCTTTTTGTACAGCGGCCTCTGCAATTTCGACCATTAGTTCCATAGTTTCTACATCACAAGAACTAGTTGTGAGAGCCGATATCAGATGAAGCACAGTATCACCTTCCTCCCTGAAATTATTATTAACAGATTATGACTGTTCAAAATGTAAATAGTTGACCAGGAATAAGTAGTAGATAGAAGGCAGAACTAAGACAAACACTTACTTAGTTGTAAGACTAGGGTCTGCTCCGTTGTCGATTAAGAATTTTGCAGAAAAGGCATCTCTGGCATCCACTGCTCTATGTAACAGCGTTCTGCCGCGCGGCCCGCGGGCATCGGCATCTGCGCAATGTTGCAATAAAGTTGTTGCGATGGATGCGCTTCGTCCGCGCAATGCAAGCTCTAGTGGCAGCTCCCCTCGCGATGACATTGCATTCACTATATCTGTTAACTGAAACAATAAAAGGATAAACGAAATAAGAAAAAGAAGTGTATTTTAATATTCAAACTTTTTCACTTTGTATTGATTTTTATAGAAACAAAATACATTATTGATTCGTAATCAACCATTTATGATTTTGATTATTTATTTTGGTTTATTTTCTCACTAGCCGACCAGATTACGTGATTCTAATGTGGTCGAGTTCTCTATAGCGCCCTCTTACTTTGCTCTCCTCTTATATTGGCATGCGTTGATTTTAATCTGTGATAACTTCTAAGATTAATTTAAATTATATTTTGTAAGGATTAATACCTAAACTTTCCAAATACCATATTGACCATTTCATTTTATTAGGTTGGGTATAGGTATCCTTAATAGGTATTAAAAACCTACAAACAAACAAACTTTTTCGTAGACCTATAAGGTCTACTCGTATACGAGTAATGGAGAAATATTAACAGTATACATTGTTTTGTTACATTTGATTCATCGCAAACGAATTACGTTGAAAAGCGTATTCAAGGAGAGATTCCAGACAACTCGACTTTTACGTAATTTTTAAGTAATTTACGCAAAAAATTAACACTAAAAGATATCGTGAATTACTCTTTAATTTATATTACTATCTAATTACTAATCAAAATAAGTGATAATAAAAAAGTTTATCGCGATCAGACAGATAGACGGACAGACTTATCAGGGACTTTTGTTATATAATGTGTAAGGATAGTGTGTTTTGTTTATTGTTTATTTCTATCATAGAGAAGGCTATAATGGTTGGAGCAACAACTTAAACTATTATTGAAAGACTTTAATACAACGCTAGATAAGTTACAGGCAAATATAATTGCAACTAATTCATCATCATCCTCCTGCCCTTATTCCACTCTAAGTGGGGTCGGCACACTTGTTACAAACATGTTGTCATATGATTTGGCTACGTATTTTACGACTGGCCGCCTGCCTGACGTCAATTTACCTTAGTCGTATTTTACGACACCTCGGTAAGAAAGAGGGTCGTATATTCTACTAAACCGGATACCACACGGTGGGTCAACTTACCTTAGTCGCTTTTTACGACAACTCGGTAAGAAATGAGGTTGGTCTATTCTACTCAACGCGTATCACTCGACGGGTCGACTTACCTTCGTCGCCTTTTACGACACCTTGGTAAGAAAGACGGTGGTATATTCTACTAAACCGGATACCACGCGATGGGTCAACTTACCTTAGTCGCCTTTTACAACACCTCGGTAAGAAATGAGGGTGGTATTATTCCATTCAGCCGGATACCACACCGTATAATATCAACTAATTAAATTACGAAAATATCTCACGTTACAATTGCTCAAGCATTAAGTAATCGCGGAAACAATGACGCGGATGAGGTAACGGAAGCACTATTTGTCATTACAGATGCGTGTGCCGGTACAATTAGCTGCACAGTATTGAACGCAGACCAAATTCAATGGCTGCAACCTTCGGCGCTCCTTAAGGATGCTACACACACCGCGATACGATGTCGGCAGCTAATGTGATGAATGATAAGCGTATACTTTCACACTTACACAATTTAACGTATCATAACTTGGAGCGGAGGTTCTTATTTATTATAATAATAACGTGTACGAGAAATATTAATTACAACGATTATGCAAAAAATCTCGTTCAACAAAAATCATCCTCCTGGCCTTATCCCACAATGATTTGGCTACGTATTTTAAGACTGGCCCCCTGCCTGACATCGACTTACCTAAGTCATATTTTAAAACACCTCGGTAAGAAATGAGGGTGGTCTATTCTATTCAGCTGGATACAACAAGCATTCTCGTTCAACATCATCCTCCATATTGGAAGACTTTAATACAATGCGAGATAAGTCACAGGTAAATATAATAGCAAATAATTCATCTTCATCATCCTCCTGCCCTTATCCCATTCTAAGTGAGGTCGGCACAACATGTTACAAACATGTTGTCATATGATTTGGTTACGTTTTTAACGACTGGCCGCCTGCCTGACGTCAATTTACCTTAGTTGTATTTTAAGACATCTCGGTAAGAAAGAGGATGATCTATTGTGCTCGACCGGATACCATACGGTGGGTCAACTTAACTTAGTCGCCTTTTACGACACTTCGGTAAGAATTGAGGGTGGTCTATTCCATTCAGCTGGATACAACACGGCGTCTCGTTCAACAAAAAATTTTTTTTATAATAATTAATTGTGTCAACAATACGTAGAAAAATAAACAGGTTTTGGCATCTGGATTCTGCCCGTAGTAAATATTACACAAAACACTTGAAGTTGGAAGGCATGGACCTAACCAACATAAAGACAGCATCGATTTAACACTATCTAACACATAACTCGTCGCGTCGGCAAATATCCAACTATATACTACCTACTTGTCCAAGTAAGAGAAGCTATAACAAGACATGTGAGCATTAACTATTCATTATGAGTCAACGTTCATAATAAGACAAATTCAATATGCTTACTCAAGCTTACCTATTAAAAGGAAATATCTTTATCGGTTGCGTCTTTCTTCCGCTATTGAACTGTAGAGACAAATGACGTTTATCCTTTTCCAATTACAAAATGTACAAATTAAGGTTTTGTCAAGTTCGCTTTGGACTGCGTTTAGGCTTATACTCGTATGAAATTTTTTTAATTACTACACATTACATATACTTAACTATTTAAGACATTTCTTATAGAGAACCTAAAAACATCATTGGCAAATATCTACCATATTCCTTTAACTCGACGCTTATCACCGGGTGAAAAAAATCAATGTCACTAAAAATTATAAACCATAAAATACCAACATATATATCACGTACTAATGGAATTTTTTAAAGCAAGTTACGTTTGAATTTACGTGACCAAATAAGTAAACAGAACTTAGGTATTCAATATCTTTAACAGTCGAAGTTTTATTCAGTAGGTATTATAAAATTATATAACATATAAACAACAGCTGTGATAGCCTAGCAGTGCCACAGTGCGAGAGGGTCACGGGTTATTAAAATTTGTGTCTACTTGATATTTGCAATTTATTAAACGCTCTCAACACGAAGTAAACTATCATGAGTAAACCTGCATCTCCTTCCTTTAAAATTAGGTAGTTACTTCACTGGGAAATTTTAGTTCAATTAACCAAAAAGAATAATATATCACATATAATTCTTTATGGTTAACGCTTTGTTGTATCCGGCTGAATAAAATAGTCCCACCCTCTTTTCTTACCGAGGTGTCGTAAAAGGCAAATAAGGTAAGTCGACCCGCGCTGTGGTATCCGGTTGAGTAGAATAGACCATGCTCATTTCTTACCGAGGTGTCGTAAAAGGCGACTTAGATAAGTTGACACACCGACTGATATCCAGTTAAGTAGAATAGATCACCCTCTTTCTTACTGAGGTGTCGCAGAATACGACTAAGGTAAGTTGATTCAGGTAGGCGACCGGTCGTAAAATACGTAGCCAAATCATGTGACAACATATTAATAACATGTTGACCCCACTTAAGAATGGGATGAAAGCAGGACGATGATAAAAATTATTTTTGGTTGATTGGCTTTAACCAAAATATTGTTAATAATTCCTGGATTGGAATAACTCTTACTTTACTTAAGTAATATGTAAAGTAATATCCAATATCTACTTCTATTTTTCTTTCTTGGCTGTCTGAGACGTCTAACATTACTCGTGATTTTAAAATTTTAGAAGACATTATATTTGTTTCTATAAATTTAATATTTATATCTATTACATACAAATCTTAAATCCTTTTTATCTTTTCTGAATCTGTTGTTTTAACACACTATTTACTATACTCCACGGTAGGACAACTTACCTTAGTCGCCTTTTATGACACCTCGGTAAGAAATGAGGGTGGTCTATTCTATTTAGTCGGATACCACACGGCGTAAAAATTACTATGTTATAATTAAATGTTATTTTTATTTTTATTTTTGTAATTAAATGTTATGTTTATTTGAAAGTTTTAATGTCACACGATGTTCTTGAAAATCCAAACTATTTAAATAAATGTAAAAGCCTATCTGTTACGCTTTCACGGCTAAACTAAAAGCTCATAATATTAAGTGTAGGAGGTTATATAGGATTTTAACAATCCTGTATTGCCTTCGGGAACAGGAATCAGACATATACATTACATCATTGCGAGGATTTTAACTATCAGTGAAGAGTTTTACGGACAGCGTGTACTTTAATAAAGATCGATTTGGTATTTTTATGTATGTTTTGGTATGCTGGTAGAATGTATATTACAATATTTGTGTGTAATTAACGTTTGAAAAATAAATATACTTTTACACCTTAATGCACATTGCCAAGGGTGTCGGATTAAGGTTATCGGACTTTCATTGTTGTGAAGGTCGACGCGTTAATGCAACCATTTTGATCCGTTAAATTCCCTGCCTAAGTCGATATCTCGAACCGGTTAAAGTGTACCATTTCTTGTGGAACATATCGGGTCTTCTCTTAATAAGAAATTCATATTTTTAGCGAACAACGTGTTTAGTGAACTTCGCAAGTTATTTTTTTTAGAGCGGTCAAGTACACCGAATGTTACGTAGAATGACACAAATCCTTGCAAGATCGCGAGCGGTTTGCTCCGGCGCCGGTCGTTAGTAAAGACTTTATAGTACGCACAGAGACACGCGTTGTTTGCTTGCTATTGTATAGAATGTAACGCCAATGCTGTTTGTTAAATGTGTAAATTAATTTATTATAAGTGTAAATGTGCCGAATTCGACTATTTATACGTTGTTACAATGCCAAGGTAAATATTGCGTAGAGCATATTAATTTCAAGGTAAATTAGAGAACACAAAATATTGCAAGAATTAAGATAAACGCAATTGTTTTATGCAGACTACTTGATTTCTTTTACTTAATTAAAAGAGGTTTAAACTGAACTTACGTATCATGAATACAATTTGCACGCTCTTATAGATAACGATATATGCCAAATTGTAAAAAAAAATGCAGAACTCAATAACTATAATACAAGTAACCATCCCAGTCTACCTAAAGGTTGTTTATTTTAATTTAAATGTTTAATTGCGAGAGAAAAATAGATTGCCTGTCTCAAATCATTTTAGAAATATTGGTTGTTAAGGGCACTAGAACACATTAGGGCTCCCATTTAGATATTATGGTATACAACCTCACTTACTACACAATCACATAGAGTCGTTTTCGTTCTAACGATGTCATCGCAGATACAATCAAATGTTTGGTATTTAAGAACTATGAACAGAACATTTGAATGTGCATTTTGTATCAACCTTCTAAAGTACTAGGTAATTTAATAACAGATTATTGCAACATATATACGTCAGTTCCTTTGGGAATCTACTACCTTTAACCTACAACTTGGTTAAAATCAAATTACGATTATACGTAAATATAATCAAGTATCGCTAAGTAGTATTAAAGAAATAACAACACGAACTCGCATTTTACAATTTACTTCATTTGGATAACAATATGCGATACTTAAAGTTAGCTAATATAGAAATTGAAAACATAAGTAATTCAACCTTTAGCAAGTCAATATTAGATCATAACATACCGTGTAAGGTTGTATTAGTCATTACAATCGCATTATACGCAACAAAAAACCTGCAACGCTATTTTAGATGAAATACTTAACGCCGACAATTATATCTATCAAGCTTTTTGTACATGGCTTTGCTTATTTAAATAGTTTATACTTTGTGTTCTATCGCCTCAGCTATGAGTCCGAATCTGAATTTTTCAAATTATGACCTATATCTAATAATTTAATTTTAAATGATAGTTGTTGGTCAACAATACCGGAAATCAAATTTAAAACTATATATCAACTTGCATGAATTTTCACTTTAACTAAGTCCGCCTCTGATTGTTAAAAATAAAACTTTACAAGCTTACTTTTTTTATTATTTATCAAAAAATAATCTTATTTATATATAGTTATAATAAATATTATAGCTTTGTATTTATAATAGACTAGAACTTAAGTAAGCTTGAATACTATGTGTATTGATCTAATGTGTACCTAAATAGTGTACCTTGATATGTCGTAACAGTGTAAAGCTATATCTTACATGATCTTAGGTCATTATATCTGATGTTTTTTTCCACTTTTATTCATCTTTATATATTTTACTATGGTAAAAATATAATAAATATAAAAATCAAAGTAGTCAATGCTGAATCAAACACTGGATATTTATGAAATTAAATATTTCAGAAATATCCAGTGTTTGATTCATATCGGGATATCTTTATCGTTTGCAATGTTTAGACAAGACCATAGAGAAAATAAAAAAGTTATGGTCTTGAATAACAAAACGATAATTAAAAATGTTTGTTCGGTGAGGTGTATGAGTTTAGCACAGGCTCAAATACGCACTAATAGTATTTCACTATACCACCTCTCTGCTGCGGCTCTTGTGTTACTGACATGGTGCGCTAGAGACTCTATATGGATATTGATGTATGTGTGATATTTTTGTCTTTATTTAAATCACACATGTCAAGCCACATACACTAAATTCAGTATAAATATTATTTAAGGACTCATGTACACATATTTAACTCAATTTTTCCAAACTCATTATTTCAATTTGAATAGAATAAAATAATACATCGAAGGTGTACAAGATTGCAAGCTAGGTCAGTGTCGGCTTAATTATCTATGCCAAACAATATGTGGTAACGCTGATGTTAGATAAATTCCACAAATAGTGTTATTGACATAGTTTCAGAGAAGTGCAACTTAGCAATTTTATAAATAGTACTTGGGCGACCGTGCCTTTCTTGGTAATTTTTAAAAAGATATAAAAAAATTAAATTAAAATACTTAATAAAAGAAAGAATGCGCCGATAACATGTGAGATTCGAACCCGGGTTTTGAACATTTTCTGTCCGCCCGTTACCCATCTGCTATGGCAAATTGCGTTTGAAAGCTAAAAAAATCCTTATACCATAGTTTTAATGCTCACGATTTTTTTTTAATTAAACCTAGCTAGATCGAATTTTCTCCCCCAAAACCTACTACGTGCTGAATTTCAGGAAATCGTTGAAGCCGTTTTCCATATTCAGAAAATAGGAGGAGGCTTGACTTTTTGCAAAATTTTTATGAATTATCGTAATACTTCAAGTTATTTATACAAACAAACATTTCTCATAAATTATTCAGGTGAAAATGGCATGAAAATTGGTTCAGTATTTTTTTTAACGCGAATTTACATATAGAGACACTCAGAACGTTGTCATTTTTATAATGTGTAATAACAAGAGATAAGTAATCATTATAAGCTTATTGAGAGATTACGGCTACGTAAATATACTTTTGCACAATTGACACTAAACAAAGTTTTATGCAACCTTAGATATTTTAAAAAGGCTTTATAAAATAACTTAAATTTTGGTTATAATGAAATACCATGTTTCAATCTGTAGATGCTAATAAAACTGATTTATGTTCCTTCTTGATGGTTACAATTTATTACACGCTTTTCCGTGAAGGAAAACCTTGACTTTTATGCACTTTTTTATAATAATGTTTTTGTAACGTTTTTCATATACAACAGTAATGATATATCAAAAATAAAAACATCGTGAGGAAGCCTGCATATCTCTGCAGACATTGGAGCACCGCTATGGGTCGAGGCTAAAACCGTTCTCTTCAAAAGGGGAGCGGAGCAAGCATGGGCCACTTTTTTTGAAAATATATTATTAACAGCGGACTTGACAAACCTCCTACAAAGGGCTCTCACAATTCTAGAACATTTAAGTTAGTGTTTTAATTTAATGATACAGCGCGAACAACTGATTTTACGTAAACGGAACACAATTCTATAATCCAATAGCAAAACAAACTACCGAGTCTGATTGATGTGCCAAAATAAATCTAAACCATTCAAAGAACAACAACACATCAAAAAAATGAATGGCCCATTTGGTATCGTATCTAATTGTCACTCTAAACTATTATGTATTAAATTACTGGCATTAAGTGACATACAATTTACTTATATATAATACTACCAATTGCCAGCGACTCCGCTCGCGTGGATAGATTAAAACTGTAATATAGTCTTTTGATAACCATAAAAATGGTTAAAGTGGGTTTACCTTGAAAGCTAGATATATGCTGTCGCAGACTTTTATTTTGAACTTTTAGGGAGGAACAATTTTGTAATACATGATTTTTTAATAACTATTACCGTTTACTCAGCGCACGCAAAAATTTAAATTATGCCGTTTCCATACTATTTTTTATTGCTGTTCCTCTCCTATTCATCTTAGCGTGATGTTATATAGCCTTCCAATAAATGGACTATCTTGCACTGAAAGAATTTTTCAAATCGGTCCAGTAGTTCCTGAGATAAGCGCGTTCAAACAATCAAACAAACAAACTCTTCAGCTTTATATATTAGTATGGATAAATTATATACATAACAAGTTAGGTTAGATTTATAATTATTTTACATGCCATTCGTATCCACCCATCCATATTCATCTCCAGCTACTATACCAATTATTTTTCATAACCTTGCCCATTCGTAGAGACTAACCAACACCACTATTTTATATATATGTATAAACACTTATACTACACGTTTGGTTCTATTCTGTCTTTGTTTTTTTTCTTTAATGACAAAACTATTCATGTATCATAACGATATTTATGGTCACAAGTAACAGTAATTTAATAACTTCATTAAATATCTAAAACTCAATAATAACACAATGTCATACAAATTCTATGTAAAGATCATTCATTGAGTAGTATTACTCATTAACTCTTGGAATTACGAAGAATTTATTTTGAAATATAAAATTATAATGAACATTTGCTGAAAGATAATTATTCACTCTTGCGGTAAATATTCCTTATGATTTGTTTTATAAAAAAAAAACAAGTTATTAAATGTGAGACCAAATTGTTTGGCAGAAATATGATTCATACGATATAAGACTTGTTTGAAGATAAGTTGTGGGACTCATTATATAATTCTGCTACAATAAGAAAAAATTAAAAGATCATGGCCGAGGAAATACAAATAACTTAAAAACACGACTACGACACTACAAACTCAAGCAATTTTCAAAAACCTTATCTATACTTAAGTTCTTGAGCAATCAGTTTTACTATATACTTATTTTACTTATTAAGTTTTCAATGTTAGAAACGTTTAAACAAATTACAGTTAATTTAATAGTGGATTATTGGCAGACCTGATATATCATAAGTGACAATGAAGTTATATTATCGCGTCAAACTACGAAGGAAATTATTTTTGTTTGCATTATTTAAAATATTTTAACATAAAATAGGTATTTTTACATACTCCTTTAAAAACATTTCATTAGAATTTTAAATACGTTTGACCCTATGGTATGAATCTAAATAACAATTCGTACTGAGCATAGGAACATTTTTATAATTATAATTTTTGTTCATGTGAAATGCTGTTTATTGAAAACATATATACAACCATAAATGTACCAAAAATGTATATAATTATCTGTACAGTTATGGTACATACTTACAAACTCTTATGTAAATACAACAACATTTATGTAAATGCAAGAATTATAGGGGAATTATGAACTCATTATACTAACTGTACATTAAAGAAACATTACTAGAAGTATTACCTGAACTAAAATTTTGCGTATGATATTATCACAAATTTACATCGTTAATATTTAAATTAGTTAATCGTGTACACACACACTCAACCGGATACCACACGGTGGGTCAACTTACCTTAGTCGCCTTTTACGACACCTCGGTAAGAAATGAGGTTGGTCTATTCTTCTCAGCCGGATACCACACGGCGGGTCGACTTACCTTAGTCGCCTTTTACGACACCTCGGTAAGAAATGAGGGTGGTACTATTCTATTCAGCCGGATACCACACGGCGTTACGGCATCGATATACAGTATCATACATACAAAAAATTAGACGAATTGACAACCTCCTTCTTTTTTGAAGTTAGTTAAAAATAAAGAGATAAGCATACAGAGATTGGATCCAATCGGGATCTATAATATTTATATTGATTTCATCTGTAAATAGATATTGACTGGTTCTGATTTTTGTAGGCTTGACTGCTATTTTTTGGATTTGTAGCTTAATTTTCTCAATACTGTTTACTAGGAGTATTTATAACATAGATATACATAAATATAAATTTATTCCTTGTATATTTTACTCAAATGAAACATTTCAGGAAAGTAGGTTTACTGTCGGAATTCCCTATTTCTTCCATATTCATAAACATTGTGAATAATTTCCCGCGACTGACCGTGCAAGGGTTTCCTCGTTTTATTTTAGAAAAATCTCTAATACAAAAGTCAAAATCATATTTAATATATTTTTGTATAAAAGAAACTCTGATGAGTAGATAGTAAAACCAAATTATTTATGGGTAGAGCTTAGTACATACGAAGGTCGAAATCTATGAAGAGATACTAAAATGTTATAAAGTGTTATAAAGTACTTGTGACCTCGACTTTAAAAAATTCAAGTGTTTGAGATAAGTAGGCGAGAGCAGGGGAATGGCAGCCTTGAAAAACTGCGATTAATATCAATGAAACTTAAATTACGAAACAAAAATTAAGTGCAAAAACTTATAAATCATATACTTAGTTATGTAAATGTAGAATTAAGAGAATTAGTTTACATTATCATTGAAAAATATTGTAAACACATTGAAAACCTAACATTCAATTCTTCGCATATTCAAAAAATAACATAATGCATGTAAAATGGTAAAGATTTAACTAGGTACTTCAATTTCTTAACTTTAATGAAACTCAGTAGGTTCAAAAAAGGTTTATACGCCGGACGAATATAGGAACCCCGTTATTCCACTGGAACAGTATAAAGAAATATTTTAATGTCTATACTTCTACTTTTTTATCTCAATAAATTTAAAGCTTATGAAATTCAATCCATACCACGCGATAATGAATATATAGGTACTCCATATGTTTAAATAATAAAATGTTTAAGTTTCTACTATGATTCAAATCAAACTGAGAACTAGGCTAAAAAAGTATGAATAAAATGTTGGCAAGGATATAACGAGAATTATTTTAATGTATCAAGTTCATGAATAGAAAAAAAATGATTTAAGTTACAATTAACAGATTAATGGCGCAACAGTCCAGTATACTTTTATTAATGCTCTACTTAAAAATATCCTAATAAAATTGACTGTATTAACATACATGATTAAGGAAGTTGACGCAAACGAAGTTGCGGGTAAAACTATTTATTACAACGTATTAAGTTACTTCATTACATATACATAAAAAGATAAAGTGGTATGGTAGGCAGAGTACACACCTCACTCACGTAAAGTTTTGGCTGCAATTAATATTTTTTTCCATTAATAATTAAATAAATCTTTCAAGGTACAACTAATGGACCAGCAAACCAGCTGACTCAATGTAAATCAATTGCGCAAAAGTAAACTGGACCAAACGCTGCGACAGCGACAAGAACTATGGAGCAATACCTACTGGCCGTGGCGGGTCTTTTATCATTTATAGTTACGGGTGAGTTATTTTTATTTATCCCAAAGAAAAATTACAACTTTGTTTATAAAATTATCAATAGACATAACTTTTCAAAAATAAGTAAAATCATAACGCATTATGTAAATTGGTATCGATAAGACGTTATTAAAAATAAATATTTAATGGATTATTATATAACAAGTGATACAACATTATTAACTTCAACGTTTTAACAACTCAATCCAATTTTAATCTAATTAATCTAACAATAGACTCTTAACCCTAACAATGCAAACCATACATTTCTGAATTTCCTTTGCATTTAGCTGAGGTAAATCTTCTTAAGTGAATGGTGAATTTTAAATTTTCACGTGCTACTTTCTAAGATACGACTGAGTGTGCAGAAAACCTTTGTGCGAATATTATATATTTACAAACAACAATTATATTACAAAAACATTGATTACATATACTTCGCGGAAAAATTGCCTATTCAATTACACATATCATGCGTAACAAATAATGAACTAATTGATTAGGTAAATATTGATTTATGCTTTAATTAAAGCACAATTTACTGTAATAATCATAAATAACACAACATAGTTGGATCATCTGTAGTTATTATATATTTATTTGCAAGCAGCTTCATTGGTACAAAAGGGTTTTAAAAATCCTGTATTTGCCTGAGATAAAATTTGTTTATATTTATAATTCAAAACACTATTCGTATTAAATTTAAAAAGTTATAGAAACAGAAACAATAGAATAGTTCGGGTCGATTTACTTTAGTCGCCTTTTCGACACCTCGGTAAGAAATGAGGGTGGCACTATTCTATTCAGCCGGATATCACACGGCGTAATTACAAAATCCACCATGCCTATTAAAATGAGTTTTTTCACTACATATTATAAAACAAAGTCGCATTCTTTGTTTGTCCATATATCCCTATGTATGCTTAAATCTTTAAAATTTCGTAACAGATTTTGATGCGGTTTTTTTTAATAGATAGTGTGATTCAAGAGAAAGGTTTATATGTATAATAACATTTAATACGGAGTAGAGAAATACTGTAACTAGCGTAACTGCTACTGTAACTAGAGAAATACTGTTACTAGCGGCCTGCTCCTGCTTCGCACGGGTATAAAATATATAGCCCATGTCACTCAGTGAAAAAAATTTATTAAAATCGATCCAGTAGTTTTGATTTATTCATTACTGCCCGTGGCCCGCAAGAGTTAAATTTGGAGAAAAACAATTTCCCTCTCCCTATTCCAAGAAGATTCCTGCTATCTTTGAATATCTAAATTCATATAGTACATATTTGCGTATTTATTTTTTACAATTAATTACAGAATGTCATTAAACAAACTCTTGAAAGAGCAACATCGCTGCTAAAGTCGAAGTGTTATAGGGCGAAGCGCGGCGTCCTCACGGCATTTTAAATCTGTAATATCTCCGAAAATGTTCACTTAAATTACATGCTGTAAACGGCCTTATTGATCTATATTAAATCAACTATTTATTTAAGGTACTTAATTGGATAAGGATTAATGCTGTATTGTATAAAAATTGCTTCAAAAATAAGGCATTATTTTTCGTAAAAAGTAAATGACAAAAAATGCTATAGTGGGTTATCTATAAGAGATAGACATATACCATCCCGGACTTTTCTGTAGACCTTTTCAAGGTGTACAAATACTTATTACATTATTTTGATAAATCTCGTAGAGTTTAGCCTGCGTTTGCAATGTAAGCAGAAAAAAATGTAATTATTTACAGAAACCTGAAAAATTAACATTCAATACGGAGTAGAGAAATACTGTAATCTCTACTCCGTATTGAATGATATTATACGTACAAACCTTCCTCTGGAATCACTATATCTATTAAAAAAACCGCATCAAAATCTGTTGCGTAGTTTTAAAGTTTTATGCGTACATAGGGATATATGAACAAAGAATGCGACTTTGTTTTATAATATGTAGTTATGCCCGTGCGAAGCAGGTAGGCCGCTAGTGTTTGATAAATAAAAGTTCACCGAAAATTTATTCTATCAAATTATTATAACTACGACGAGATAATATAATAATGTAATAAATATCCTTAAAACAAATATAGTTATACACTGAATCAACATTATTATTTTCAAATTGTCAAATTAATAGATATTCAATATATGAAAGAGCTATTCTTTAAAATTACATCGATGTTTAATTAAAACGTTAATTATTTGTTTGTCTTACTACACCACTAAATAAATCGTATAAGATCAATGAGAACAAAACAATCGGAGCAGCTATTGCAATGAGTCTGTATCCAGGAGTGGGATCTCTAAAATCATAACACAATCCATGATATATTCTACCGTTTTCTACGCACAACGATCCCGGACTTCCTATAGTGTAAACCGATTCATCAGAATCACACCTAGATTCACTTTGATCAATGAACGTATATTTCGCCACTAATCGGGCGGTCACACTTTTTGTTCCATTTCTAGGGCCACCGAACAATTTCCTTGCCCATCCTTCTTTGTATAACTGAGTTAGGCTATTCACATCCCATAGTTTGGCACTTGTCGTTTCGATATCTGTATTTGCCTTGATAAATTCATCAGTCAATTTGGGCGAATGATTAGAAGGTGACAACTTTATTATACTGCTCCAATTTATACCTAGGGAAGCTAAATATAGTAAATCTGTCAAATTATCGTTATCACGTAACGACTGTATGTCGTTGTGTGCAATTATACCACAATATAATTTAGTTTCTAAAGAAAATAGCGCACCTGGGTAAAAATTACATACTACTCTAATATCACCATTAGGTCTCTCACTAAAGGCACATCCAATTTTAAACGTTTTAGCCCATAGCAATTGGACGGTGTTAAATGTGGATACTGAACTGCGTCCACACTTAATGTCTGTTTCAATTAGTTTTTTTCCAGCACTCGAAAACCAGATGTGCATACAGCCAATAATCGGGTATACATAGCATTCCGTTAGGGGGGTACTGCAAATAATAGTTACTCAATTATTTTAACCCATCATACGCTTAATCCTAAATATTATTTAGCGTTGATTGATGAATAATATTATGATACAATGTGGCACATACAGCTTTCAGCTTCAGATTCAATAATTGCAAAATCATATTATTTGTTAATTCCATTTTGCTTTGCAAAAAATTATTTGTTAAAACAAACAATCAACTTATTCAACTTTCAAGTTTTCTTCTGTTTTATATGGCAAAAATGTTATTGCTTGTGTTTTTAATTACATACTGGTGTTTTATTTATGTATGGTTTGAGTTTGAAACCTTGGCAATCAACTTTATTAAATACCATCTCAAGTTAGTAAAAGCCTTTAGTTAAACCTTTTAGTGTTAGTTCGTCTAAAGTAGTAAACAATAGTAAACAAAAGTAAACAACATAGAAACAAAAAATTTGATAATTTGATATACCTATTGTTAACTTTGATTATCATAATTACCAATTAGATTTTCGTTGCTTCTGTTGTGAACAACAATATTTTGCATGTTTCGTACATTCTAGATGAGTGACTAAATTTCCATTAAGAGCTGAACAAGGAGCTGGACCAGGCAAACATTGAAGCAGCCATGCTTCTGCCATTTCTTCCAAATCATAATCATATATTATTTGTTTCATATTTGCCGCAGTAGGTAAATGTGGATATTTTCGCGATACACCATTAGCTATATGATTACGCATAGTATTTAATGTGTTGACTAAAGCAAATTGTTCTACGATAGTTGGCACGTGTACTTTGTAATCTTTGTCACATATATTTGATACCTCTGAATTTGGAAATAAACAAAGCGTATGGTCTCCATAACAAGGCTCGACTTCACACCATTTATTGATAATATGAGACATAGGAGGCTCCACTGGTTTGTAGCTAAACCATTTTTTGTTAACAGGTTCTAGAACATTTATTAAATTACCACCATAAATAAGAAATACTCTAGATTTATTCTTCTTTTTTCCCATTTCGCCATATAAAAGTGGCAAATCCCAACATGGAAATTCTTGCGGTACATACCATGTTTTTTCAGAAATGTATTTAGTAACATTAATATTAAGTTCTAGGTCTACAGCTGGTTCTAAATTATAAAATTTGGCAAAAGGAGTATCCATTAGCGTTTTGTTATGAAGTTCAGTAGATTTTTCAATAATAGCCTGTTGCCGTAATGCCACTAAGTTATCATCGTATGTCTCATTTTCAAATATGTAATCATACTCTTCAAATGAATTAAAATACAATGAAAAAATGGTCCGAGTAGTTGATGCGGAAGGTTTTTTTGTTGTTAGACTACTGCCTGCAATGCTTTGACGTATTGTAGTTATATTTCGTGGAATAAATTGTTTGGCCAAGGGTTGTTTTTGCTTCTCAACATTGTAAGATATTATATTATCTTCAATTTCGTCTTCATCTTCATTATTAAACGTATAGTTGCTTAACAAAGGTTTACTGCGAGGACGACTGGATAAATTACTTTGTGTCAAATGGTTTTTTTCTAATGTTCTACGGGCGTTTGATTTATAAATCACTGTATTTGTTATAGTACTAGTATCATCTTGATCTATATAATATTCGACACCAATACCTGAAGCTTCAGATATTAATACTATGAATATAACCAATTCGTTCGTTGATCGAAACATTTTTGATGATTATGACAAAGTCATGGCACTCTTGATTGTAATTATATTAGAAATAAACAAAAATTTGAATATATTATAATGCCCAATTTTGTTATGCTTGCAATAGTTAAATTCGTTAATATGAAAATAAATCGTAAAAACTCTTTCGTATGTTGGAAGACAAGGTTCCAAGAGCGGTCGTGCACCGACGCGTGCGTAATGTCATAATGCGTAGGAGTTGAAGAAGTAAATGACTCATCTGGTAAAACAATGGATACGATTGAATACCGTAACATAAATAAGCATATTATTCATTTGTAGCGGAACTGATTAAATTTTTATTAAGTTATTTTTAATGAAATATCTGCATATTATAAAAGCACCTAACTTAAGTTTACACTTTAAAACATTGACGATTATATTTATAATAATGTATTCTACGTACGGTAAATTTAAATGTCAAGAAATTCTACATGTTTTTGGATTGGATAAAAGTTTCAATTAAACCTGAAATTTGTAAATATCCACGTACAACTTTAAAATTTAAATGAGTTCTTATTCTTGTTTAGAAGTAACAGTATTAGTACTATAGCCTACATGTTACCCAGGTGTATAAGGAATAATTGTGCCAAATTTCATCAATATTGGTTCAGCGGATACGCCGTGAAAGAATAACAACTTTCGCGTTCATAATGTTAGTAGGGGATATTAAATATAAAATTTTGGTATTTGAAACATATCTTATCATAACAATTTTTTATACCATTTTCTAACACTTAGTACCTTAAGTTTAACACAAATATTTGTATGAATTTTCAGAAGTTTCAACGCTACAGTGTTACCAGTGCTTAATCAATCCACCCCCTGGCCAGTACTACAATACAACGAAAAATCTATGCGTACATTTTGACTACTCTGATAGTTTTATCGTTGACTGCCCATTTTCTACTATGTGTATGAAACAGGAGTTCCATCTCGACATACAAAATGGAGGTACGTTAGGCTTAATTATGCTGTAACGTGCTAAAATGCTCATGCCTTGAGATTACCAGGCGAGACACTGGTCTTCGAAAAAAAAGAAGGGAAGAAGTGCTTAGTAAAACGTTTATTAAATTGTTATGACCATCAAGGCAAAAGTGTGCTTGATTGGTCTTTTATATCCGTGTGCACAACGGATAGATCAGATACGATCTTGTTATTCTGGTACCCAAGGAGATTGATTTTTAACTTAATAAACAATGCCACGCAGACTAAATCGCGGGTATTGTTTATGTCCGTGCCATATAGAGTTATGAAATTATATAAAGGAATATTCTTTCTTACGCATTAGTTTCTTAGTGCAAATAAACAATTACCTGGAAAATAAAATTGACAATATTGTATATTATTTTCAGTAAGAATCACAGGTGTCTTGTTAGATTGTGCACCTCAAAAACACCAGTATCATGATTACAAAAATGGAAAATGGTCGCCAAAATTGGAAATCTTAGAACCGTATGAAGAAGGCTGCTCAAATGTAGATGACAAAGGAGAAAGAACAACTGCAACTAGGTAAAAATATTATCAACGATGTTAAAGAATTTCACTGCTTTTATCTTCATCTGCAACATTAACAGCGATAAAATAATAGTTTAAAAAAGTATTTTTAAACACATTTAGATGCAAATTATGTAATACAGCATAAAGCCTCAGCTTTGATACAGCGTAGATTTCTTTAGTTAATGTTCAATTTTTAATTATAATGTTTATTTGAGCCTTCTATCAAACATTGTATTTCAAAATACAACGAATAAAAAACACTTATAATACAATAAATAAAGGTATACCAATATTTACCTGTTTGCATACTAGGGCATATTAAAAATAACCTGTATTAACCTTGGTAGTCCATATTCACTAACTATAAGAGTATTGTATCGCCAGGTGCAGAGTTCTATTTATATCAATATTCTCGAGACAAACCGCAATAAGTATTAAGTGTTTTTGTTTCACAGTTTACAGAAGTTCGTTTATTTTAAACAATGACAATTAATTATTTATTGAATATTGACTTTTGTAACTAATATTCTTCTTTTATTTACTGTTTATTAGAAAGTAATTTTTCTTTCCATTTGCAATTTTTCAATTCGTGTATTTTAAGTCATGTATCGCCGTGTAATATCCGGCTGACTAGAATAGACCTCCCATATTTCTTACCGAGATATCGTAAAAGGCGAATGTTGACGTCAGGCAGGAGGCCAGTCGTAAAACACCTAACCAAATCATGTCACAACTTGTTTATAACCCGAATTAGTGGGATGGGGGCAGGATAATGATGATGATAGCTTAAACCAATATAGCTAAACTACAAATATTAATCGAATTTTGCAAACAGAACATCTACGTTATCACTAAATAGTATAAAACAAAGTCACATTCTTTGTTTGTCCATATATCCCTATGTATGCTTAAATCTTTAAAACTTCGCAACAGATTTTGATGCGGTTTTTTTTAATAGATAGAGTGATTTAGGAGGAAGGTTTATATGTATAATAACATTCAATACCAAGTAGAGAAATACTGTAATTTTTGAGGTTTCTAATGTGATGTCGTAAATAATTACATTTTTTTCCGCTTACATTGCAAACGCAGGCTAAACCCTACGAGATTTATCAAAATGATGTACTAAGTATTTGTACACCTTGAAAAGGTCTACAGAAAAGTCCGCGATGGTATATGTCTATCTCTAATGGATAACCCACAATAGCATTTTTTATCATTTACTTTTTACAAAAAATAATGCCTTATGTTCAAAGCAATTTTTATACAATACAGCATTAATCCTTATCCAATTAAGTACCTTAAATACGTTGTTGATTTAATATAGATCAATATTGCCGTTTATAGCATGTAATTTAAGTGAACATTTTCGGAGATATAACAGATTTAAAATGCCGTGAGGAGGCCGCGCTTCGCCCTGTACCACTTCGAATTTAGCAACGATCGGACGCGCAACAAAACGTCGCTCTTTCAAGAGTAACCTCTAAAGAAAACATGTTTGTATTGTCTAATGACAAGAAAGCTGTGAATGTTGTATATAAAGACAGTCTGTAATTAATTGTAAAAATAAAATACATAGGCAAAAATGTCAAAAGTAAATATGTAGTATATGAATTTAGATATTAGATATAGCAGGAAATTTAATTGGTATAGGGAGAGGTGAATTGTTTTACTCCAAATATAACGCGTTCGGGCCACTGGCAGTAATGAATAAATCAAAACTACTGGATCGATTTTAATAATTTTTTTCACTGAGTGACATAGGCTATATATTTTATACCCATGCGAACCAGGGGCAGGCCGCTAGTGTTCCATAAGGGCATGACAATGATTTATTAAAAGACATGTATATTTCATTTAAAGGAAATAAAATTGTGATTAAACAATTCAGTTAATTTCAGATATTGTTATTGCCGGAAAAATCTCTGCAACTCATCGACAAACACGAATCACGAAGGTTATACTGACATCATGGGCGTTATAGTCGTGTTCAACCTCATGAAATACATTAATAGTCTTAGGTAGTATTAGTAGTACGTAATTAGCATTGTTAGAAAATGTAATATAATTAGAAAAATTTGATGCGCATGAAATGAATGTACAATTAACATTCAATATATATACAAATTCAGATTGTATCAAATTTTTCTTTCTTGGATTAATAAATTTTAATAGATAATATAAAGATTTTCTTAACTTTATGTTAGGTTAAGAATTTCTGATATCGGCGCACGGCCACGCACTATTGATTTTTTCTGTTAAAATTTTTGTGTTTAATTGATATATGCAATTTATCACACGCCATTCGGAGGTAGCCTATAAATTTCTGAATAATTTTGAGAGCATGTATTACCTACATAGGAGGAGCGTGGCAGGCCTTAGCTCCAATCCTTCTCTCAAAAGCCGGTGGAAGCAGGCCTATATCCAGATGGTAGATAATCCACAAGAATAAAAATAAAATTTACGCTTATATCTATATAAATTGTAGTGAAAATAATCTTATATCATATTTTTAACAACAGAGGTACTACTTGTAGTTGTTAATAATATATGAGTTTGTATTAATTATAATGTAATAAATATTGTTCTTTATATTTGTATAAATTTTGTGATTTAAATAAAAATATTATTATATTTATAATAAGCAAGCGACATTGTGATATTGTATTAGTCAATAAGTACATAATACGAAATAAATTTGTTCCAATAAAAAGAAAGTGCGAATGATTTATCAAATTATTGATCAAATTAACATTTAAATCGATTTAGGTAAGTCAAAGTTAATTTCAGACCTCTCAAATTAACTCCGACTTACGTGATGATTGCAGTGATTGTAAATTTATTGCTATTGTTATGAAATTTATTTGTAGGCGCAATAATAAAGGCAAATAATACTTTATAAAGTTATTGCTATTTTTTAAAGAATTGTTGTTTTCGATTTGTGTATTGTTACACCATGAAATTATTGACTATCGTTGAATGAAAAGTTACTTTTAATTGAAATGAGCGACTGTAATGTAGGTAAATAACAATATTGCCGACATTGAAGTTACAGTAAAATTGCATTAGATGTGTACAACATAGCGATTTAATTTATCTTTTAGTTCTTATTGTATTTTTTACTATATTCAGCGAAATCTATAATAACCGTACTCTATATCCATACTCATGTTACTAATTACCATGTGGGCAAAATTGTTTCTTTTTTATTGGACCACTCTATTGTGCTTATGAAGTCCGCAATATTATCAATGAGGCAAATTTAATATTTTTTGTGCCAGCAGGAAATCTTGCTGAAAAAGTTTTCTTTTTGTGTATATTACGCTCTGCTTAGGTGATCTGTGTGCGAATAATGACGCTAATAACAACGACATCTAGTAGTGACCGCTATTCCAACGCCATACAAAATGGCGTTACACTCACGCAATCGAATTGATTTAAAAAAAAACTCGCACTAAGCATACTGGACACTTATTTTTCGTTCTATAAAGTTTACTGTTTTTTCACCAAACATCATTGACTATAATTGTTTAATAAGTGACAGTGGGATTTAAAAATATATACAGTGGCATTCGATAAAAGTGTAGTGTGACTAACGTGTTGAATATCTTAATTCATATTCATTCTCTCAATATCCACTGAATGTGAAAACCTATATAAGATAGTTTGCGTTAATATACCTACTACTATATAATTATATACTCTACCTCTATTATATATAAACTACTTTGTCAAAAATTATGTATGAAATAATCGAATTTTCTTACACAATTACTGCTTTATATTAAGAAAAGCTTTCCGTTCACATTGTTTATGGCCATCTTAGTTAAAGTTTTGTTACTGACACGCATTTCTTAAATATTTTTATAAATCTCAAAATTTATCACTTACATGCTTAAGTGCTTATCATTGATGTTATACCTAGGTTAAGAAATCAAGGAGTATCCTTACAGGAGTTTCGTCAGTCATTTATTTAGTTTTGTTATTTATAAATATTTATATTTTATCATTAATATAAATATTTAAAAATAACGAAATTCATAAATCTATTTTTGCTATAATCCGATGCAGTGTAATTTTGCGAATTTAATGTAGAGTATAGCCTGTACGGTCAAACTCACCGTCCAGAATTCATAAACACTTCGGTTGTGTCATTCCATTTTTTATTTAATTAGGCAAATGATAAATGAAATGATACAATGTAATGCCATTAAAATATTAATAGCTATATTGCATAGACATTATTGCAATAGTCAACATTATTTTCTATTTGTTAAATATTTCTAATTTAGTTTCTAAATAGTTCTATCAATTTTAAAGTATAATTAAATCCTTCAGAAATATGAGTATCATTCAAAAATATACGAAAACTAATAATTAGAGAGGATCTTAAAGGGTCTACGTGCGCGACAAATGTCGAGAATAATGATATATTCGATATATAAGTAAATATAAAAGAAAATAATACAATTACAATGAAAGCGGATACCTACTTATTTGAAATACTATTGATGAAAATGTAGTTTTAAATATGTTTAGTTTTAGTTTAAAAAAAACTAACTATAAATAAATCAAGTTACGCATTTGCGCTTATCTCATTAACGAAATTATATTTAAAAATCCTCGATGAATCTAAGGTAAATCGAACCATTCCAAAAATATTCATGCATTTATATTTTATCAATTATATGTATCTTTTTTCTTTTATGTTTTTCGTTAATGTGATGTACAATAACATATGATAGATTTTATTGTATAACAGACCTTTATAACAATTTTTATCTTAAAAAAATTACTCTTTTAGACAGTCACTGTCATACACATATGTAAAGCATATAGATAAACACAATTCCGTATTTAAATGTTTTTTATGTCATGTTAGGTGTAATGGTGTAATACAAAATATGGATGTGAATTTTTTAAATAATTAAGATATTTGTTTTCAGTCTATTTTTACATTGGTGTTAAAACTTGTAAATGAATAGTTATATTAAGCTTTGAACAATACGTGTAAAAATGAATAAAGATTTTGATGTGGCAATATTTGTTTTTTTAATTTAATAAACTTAAAAAATATTCTATAAAATTTTTGTACACATGCCTTTCGGAAAGAAAACAGAACCGCTCTACAGCATTATAGCTTTCCAGTTTAACTGTGTAAGCTCATAGTTTAATTGTATCGAAATTACTTTGCTCCCATTTTATTGCAGGATTTGTGTTATAGAAGTAAAAATATAAACCAAAAATTATCTAAGTAAATTCTGATGGTTATAAATCAAAAATTAATATACACACATTAATATGTGTTTATAAACTCCTTCGTCATCATCTCCTGCCCTTATCCCACTCTAAGTGGGACGGCATAACATGTTTTAAACATAGTGTTACATGATTTCGTCGATAGGTATACAACCGACTGCCTGCCTAACGTCAACTTACCTTAGACGCCTTTTCGACAACTCGGTAATAAATGAGGGTGATCTATTATGCTCAGCCGGTTACCACACGGCATAAAAAATAAGTGTATTAAGTAAGTATTTAGTAGTATTCAGGTATTAATATTTAAATACCTTAAGCCCAAAAAGGTTGTTTTATGCTTTGTGTTTTGTACAGTCAACACAAATAATCAGTATCTCAAGAGGTCTATAGCCTATATGAATTATATGTCCCATACCCAAGCAATATACATACATTAAATACAATTGATTTTGTTTGTTTAAATAATAATTTAATCATTAAATACTCCCTAATTAAGGTCACAAGGGTGTGACATCAGCACTAAACGGAAACACGACAAATGGACGCTCAAATAATCAATATAATTAATATAATGAACGTAACGTCAAAGATAAGCTTGAACTTTCCGTACAAACTGGGTAATACATTCTAATAATTATTCAAGGTTTAAATAACAAAATATTGTATTTAAAACTTCAAATATAGGCAAAATGTCGGGACGAATTTCTACGAAAATGCACTAGATTCATTTATTTGTAATGGAAAGACGCTCTGAAAAAATATAGGTATTATAACAATACCCTAATGAAATTTTTTTAATGACAAATAATAGAATTTGGTAATATTTACGATAAGGGCCAATTTACACCAGACGAACATAGAGCTAGAAGAAGCATTTTTTCTCGCTCTTTGTGTAATGGAAAGATTGTTCTTAGTGCTTATAACTAAATAATAATATTGTCCGTAGAATCTTTGCGAACACAGAAAACGAAAGCATTTCCTTTTTTTCAGTTCCAAATTTGATAGAGTGGGATAAAATGTGTATTCGCTTAATGACCAATGAAATAATATAAGAGAAGGCAAAAAGATGCTATATAAAATTATTTTGCTAGACTCCGAGATTATTGAAAAATACTATTATCATTATATTATTATCATTATATACTTTTTTCTTATATTTATAGATAGTAAAGTAGAAAAATATATTCAAAATGTTGTATCAATTGCTGGAAGCGCATTGCGATATAGATAAAATACGCGTGTGCTATAAAAATTGCCAGATCATATCGTGTAGGCATTTTATCGACAGAAGTAAAGGAAGTGACATGTGTTGATATTGAGAGCATAGTTTTATAACGAGCTGAGAGAAGTTTACTCATATAAATATCGAAGTAAAATATAGTATAGCAGTTCAAGTTCCTAATCATGCTTTATGAAACTAAGTAAAAGTTGGCGAAGGTAGATTATGTATTTTAGTATAACATATTATGTTAATAAAACCTAGAAAGTATCTTAAATGTTCTATTTTACGCATTATACTGGTAATGCCACCTCAATACAATTGAAGTTACAAATTATTGTCAACTAAATATATTTTTACAAAGCAGACTTCCAAAATGAAAATATAAATAGCGTGTAGCTAAAATTTTCGGTACTTAGCAAATCTATTTGTGTACTCCTAAGAAGTTTACATATTACAAGAAATTTCAGAAAATTTAAATACGTGCAAGAGAATATTAAACAAACGGAACAGTAGTTTTCCTGTGAGCTATGATTTCCAATTAGTCAATAATTAACCTTCATTAGTGTACGAAATAAAACGTAAATAGACTAAACGCAACGTACGTAAAAGATAAGATAAATGTAAAAAATATTAGTTTCATTGGAACGATGTATAGCGAGATATGCTAATTATTTACTACATCATTCGAGCATCTGGCGTAGAAGATAAAAAATAAAACAATAATCGAAGCGTCGGGCTCGCGACATAAATACGAACAAAGTGAAACCGCCAAAAGCTATCAGTGCCCTGCTGGCGCCTATATTGATCGCGTGAATCAACAATGCTGTGCGAGCTTTAGAGCCTTATTTCTTTGGTATTCAGACATGTCCTGTTTCGCTACCGGGCCTCCCTCCCGTGAATCATGGACATAGAGCAAAGACATGCCGATTTCAGTCGGGTGCCAAGCACATGGAACCATATGCGCCTCGAGCGCGAGCGCGTATACCAGCGTAGCGCCACATTAATTATTTCGGTTTAAATCGCATTCGTTATAGTGGACATATATTTTTTTATGAGCAAATAAAACAATTTTACTAGAATAATTTAAGTGGTATTTGTTAAGTTTGTATTATGGAGTTTTCGCTGATCTTGTGCTTGTTAGTGGTACTAACAGTGTTTTGTAAAAGTAAGTTACAACCTTATTAATAAATGTTTTAATTATTGTTAGTTACTTAAAATGACAAACGAAGCATTTTTAATGTGCACATACATTACGTGATAATATTTAAAATGTTGCTGAAATAAACAACTATTAGCATTTTAAATAAATTATCAAAAGGAAAAGGAAGCTACAAAATGTCAACAAGTATAATACCTATGACCTTAGTTACTATTGAATACGAATGACTTAAGACAAAACTTTATACTAAAAAGTATTTTTTCGCTAAAAAATAATTTTGCTGTAAATCCACATCCTAAAAATTCATTTAAAATCATATATTTTGGACGATTGCAAAAACCTCGACGACAATTTTTTTTTTGGAAATTATTTCTTAATGTTATCATCATTCATGACAAAAAAATTATAGGTAGTAAATATAGGTTATTGATTTAATTATGTGACATAAAGAAAACAGTTTTAAAACTTCAACATCTTTTGTAAGTTCATTCACGTACCTGTCATAAACTAATTGTTCGTAATCACTTCATACTGACTATAAAATAGTCACCCAATGTAAGTTAGTTTGTCTGCTCGCGATAAACTCAAAACGACAAAACAGATTTTTATACCGTTACCACTAGTCCATGAGGAAATTCGAGTATCTTTTAAGGTTTTGTGTAAGTTAGTTGAAATATGCTGATAATTTATGAAAATTGCGTATAAAGCCAAACAGGCTGGGAACGTTTGAAATAAAAGTATAATATAAAAAAAATGTTTTATAGACCTTCAAAAAAGTTCGTAACGTCATTTGATATATGCTATTCAATTCAAAATACATATTCTTTATTCAAGTAAATTATTCCTTACATATAATTCAACTGAATATTCTTGAACTTATAGAGGGGAATTCGATAACAAACTAAGACATGGCTGGGTCTCCTATTAATTCACAGGTAAAAATATTAATGAAAGCATGAGTTAGAAAAATAGTTAATTCCATATTTTAAACTTTTTATGATAGGACATGTACAGTAGTTGCATCAGCAATTATCAGAAGAGTGCGTGGTTTTCAGTTCATATTCTGTATATTCAAAACGATTTGGTGATTTACAGTCGACCTGTGTAAAAAGTGGTAGTCATTAAAATAATATGGTTAAAACTGGCAATTCAGTAGATCGTATAACCTGTCTACACTACCCAAAATATAAACATTATGTAGCAATATAAACATGTTCTTACGGCGTTTACATAAACAACTACAGTGTATTTAAACACGACGAAGGGTTGTATGAAAAAGTTGCGACATCGTATATCAAATAGTAGTTAAGTAACGTTGATCGAATTAGATTTAATTATTTATTCTTTACGCCTCAATGAATATCTGGCATTATGAATTCAGAACCGGTATTTACATTTGCAAATTATCTTTGTAGACTAATTTTGTGATTCAAAAATAAAACAACGTATACAGCCATATTTTACACTGCTTACTTTATATAAAACTTTGAATGAGTGAAATTTTCAAAAATTATTACCTATACGAAGGTTTTAGATAAAATCTATGTTTGTTTGACTGGCCCGTTGGAGCTGTGGGTAGTGACCCTGCGTTCAGCTCCGCCGGTCGCGGGTTCGATTCCCGCCGAGGGCCAACATTTTCTATAAATGAATTTGTTGGTCTTTGAGCCTGGGTGTATATTTGTATTTAAGTATGTATTTAAAGAATATATAAGTAAATATTCACCAGTTGTCTGTCTACCAAGTATTAAGTTACTTACTTTGGGCATGGACGACCGTGTGTGTCCCATATATTTATTTATTTTGTTATTTATGTTGTGTTTGTTCTCGCTAATCTTGGAAGTCGCTGATCCGATTTGGACGCTGCTTTCACTAATATGTAGTAAAAAGCCTCACTTCACATGTTATTTTAATTGGTCAGCAAATAAAAAAGTTGTGTCAATTTTAAGTCCAAATCCGTCGTATACTATAATACTGGACTTTATTTATTTTTTATATCGTTCGTACAGTAATGACCTATTATTATTCCACTGCTGGGCATAGACCTCATTAATACATAAAATCATAATATATTTAAGTTTAAGTATTTTATTTAATTATATATAAGTCCTATGTAAACGACAGGCAGTAGCCTGCACACATTTCAAGTCTTTGATCTCTTTTTGGTCAAATCCTTTTTTAGCTTTTATGCAGCTAAATTTAAATCGATAAAAGACACACTTTTAAAACAACTTTAGATAGACTAGTATAAATTGAGGTCATGTAACCATGAAGTGCCGATCGACAAGTATTGCATCGAAATTCAATTTACTATTTATTTCTGGTAATTAAAAGTTTCAGACGTCGATATAAATTAAAATATCAATATTTATACATTTTTTTTATAAAAAATAAATGAGACGATTACAAGTAAATATACATATATAAAGAAATACTTAAATATATACACCCAAACTCGAAAAACCAACCCATTGTTTATAGAAAATGTTGATACCTCAGCTGGAGCCCAACTCGCGACCTGCTTAATTAAAAACAGGATCACTGATACCTGCACCAGTCATATTTGATAATAATGACTATAATAAAGTAATTGCAATATTCATAGGACATTTCGACCTATCCGAAGAACAAAGTCACATGTCTCATGTATATATATGCCTTGGAAAAGTTAACTATTCTTTGGATAGGGCGATTTATTGTGTATTGCTTGTGTCAGCGACTTCTTTTGCGTCATCTCAAATGTTAAAATACCCTCAATTACAAATTAAGCATATGTTTTTTTCCAGTTCTTAAAGGAAAAGCGGTTTTTTTCTACGTCAGCTAGATATATGTATAAGTATTCAATTGTACCAAATTTCGCCGAGTGGTTTAGTGGTTTAGAAAACTAAAGCAACAGACAGACAGATAGACTTTTGCAATTATAATATTAGTATCAAAAATTAAGTACCTGTGTTTATAAATTGCTTTACAAGAATATTATAAAAATGAATCACTAATGATCTGCTAGCGACCTAATATCACGTTTAACAAAAGGAAAACGTATTTGTATCAACAGTTATATTAAGAAGGCGGAAATAGTTACCTAAATCATTTAACGGTAAAGTTTTTGCACTAAGACAACTTGAGGATTGGGGTGTAGACGTATATATATATATAGTTTAATTATCTGTGCAGAGCAGTGACCTTCTCCCAGAAAGTCCATGCAGACCATCAACTATCAATTTAATTTGATTACAAAAAAAATATCGTTCACCCAATTAAAGCAACCAAATTAGTCAAAAGCTTTATTAAAGTAGTATTATTTTTCCATGGTCTAAAAAAGTGTTCTTTAGCTTTATGTATTAGAAAAAAGGCAGTGCGAGACATTAACTATAAATATCGTTCGTTCTTAAAATATATTGTCTATGTGATTAAAGAGATCCAATAAACCACATATTGCCTAAGTGATTAAAGGGATCCAATAAACCAAAAGAATAGTTAAAGCAGAAATGTTGATTCAGTGTGCACTTCTCCGTCATGAATTGGCAGCAAGGCACATGTGAGCATTAATTATCATCAGTCATTCATTCATTCATTTCCTTAACCTTCTCTTCCATTCTCTTCTATTATTCGTCAACACTTCAATTCCTTTTATATGCATATCGTTCGTAACAGAATCCATCTTTTTTTTGGGCTCCCCTCGAGTCATATATTCATCCACATTCATATTTAAAAATCTTTTGATCACATTGTACGCTTGTGATCGGTAAAACATCAAAATTTCCGTTTTGTGAGAAAATTTCCGCCAAAAAAATTAAAGCGAATAAATGAACCAAGTGATTAATTGAACGAGTATTGTTTTTTTTTGCACAATTTAAAAAGTGTTCATCCACTTCATGAGTAAGCAGAACGACGCTTGAGAAACATCAATATAGTTCGTTCACAAAATTTATCCTCTAATTGATTAAAGCGACTAAATGGAACAAGAGATTAATTAGATCAGCAATTGAACAACGCCGTATCTCCCTTGATAGACATGCGAATTGTGATATTCCTAATAATATAAAGTTCAACCCGAGGTCGCATTAAAAGGCTAATGAACTTGTAGTCAGATATGTTGTAGTTGGTAGAAGTAGAGACAAAAAAAATCTGTCTGGCTTTTATCAATAAGCCACTTACTGTTAATACAAAATTTATTCTTATTGCTTACACCTATCGTTTTATTTTTGTTGAAAATCATACTAGATTTTTTTTTATTACAACGTTACTATGTTTCATGCAGTGCGATCTTCGGCTGATCTTTTTTTTACCGCGGTGTAGTAAAAGGCGACTAAGTTAAATGTCGTGGGGTATTCGGCTAAGTAGAATAGACCACTCTCATTTCTTACCAAGGTGTCGTAAAAGGCGACTAAGGTAAGTTGAGGTTAGGCAGCGGCCGGCCGTAAAATACCTAGCCAAATCATGTCTGTAAAATGTTGTGCCGACCCCATTTAGAGTGGGATAAGGACAGGCAAATGATGAACGTTACTATATTTCACGAATAATCCGTTCAACCAATGTTAATCCAATTCGGTCAACTTGACGCTTATAAACATGGGGTAAAAAATGAAAGAAAAAACACATTTTTCTTTCGGGAACAGAAAACAAGTACTATAGTGCAAATATACAGTAAAATATGTTGAGTAATAATAATTATAGAGAAAATTTTACAGATAGACAGATTTCGCATTTATACATTTATTCAGCTTACCGAACCAGCAGTAGAGATGACAATTCAAAAGCACTTGTTTACAAGTTTATTTACATAAAGAATAAGTATTTTGATTTATAATTTGAATAAAAAAATATTTTTTTAGTTAAACAAATTTACGCAAAGGAAAAATGATTAGAATATGTAAACATTAGCATCAACAACTGATAAACGTTAATAATAAGTATTCAATTACTTGTAGTCAATAAAATTCTTTAAACATAAGTTATAAATATTGTCTGAAATCGTTGAAAATGAACTAAGAAGTAAATGAGTAAACAGAAATGATAAATCGATTGAAGCCATGGGTGATTAGGTTAATATTTAGCTAATATAAAATATTATAAAGTTATAATTAACACTCAACATGTGTTCCTAAATCGCGGCGTTTACAGGTCGCAGGAGTGAGTAACAGACTACTTATTGCTGTTCTGTTACTCATTTTTTCGGTTCAATGATCTAAAACTTTTCCTCATCGATGGTTGTGAATTCATGAAGCATTTAGTGTTATATATTATGTATTAAACATACATACATATTTATCCGCATAAAGAAACTAGCATTATAAGAATGATCGGAATTGAAGCTATTATCAGGTTGGCAAACCCCAAATGAGTAGTAACTAGTAAAATACAAAAATCAGACGACTAATATTATGAAGAACGCTTATATTTTAAATTGAAAAAAGTGAACAAACATAATGTTATTGGTGATAGCAGAAAGTAACGTCAACTGAAGGTGATATACCTAATATGGCTGACTGATTTAAGCCAATACGAGGGCAATTAAATACCACAACGATGAAAGACGCTTACCACATCACAGAGGTCAGAGTCACCTTACTGCTCTACAGATTATCCCTAGTATGGATACCTATATGAAGCATTCTACCCTACCGTTACTAAAAGGCACATGAAACGTAAATATATAAAGCATATATTGACATATCATAGCTTTGATGTATGTAACAAATTCCGATCGATATCTTTTTAATGAAAAGTAACCACCTTAAAAATGTTAATCAAAAAACGATAACTATATTTTGATTTATAGTTTCGTTGCTAGTGGGAAAACATATGACTAATCAAAAGTGCTTAGAAAAATTTGTTTAAGACAAGACAAGAAGTAACAAGTAGGTTACTTGTTACTTCGCTAAGAAACCGATGAGATCTTGGCGATCGAATTTTGATACCTATTCGTAACAGATGCATATAACAATAACAACAAATAAAAATACTTAATATCAATAGAGCAAATAACTTTTATATAGGTTCCTGATAGGTGTTTGAGTCTATTCAATGTGATAGATTTTATAATATGATATTCACCTTATAAGAAAATAAGACAGATAAAAAAAACAGATCTAGTAGCAGATACTAATTGGCATGAAAGATAAATTTTTGTTAATTTAATTATTATAAGTTAATACCGGGCCGATCCCATTGCTCAAAATATGCTCGTATACCTACTTATAATAGATGCTTTATATAATTAATAGAGCCCGTCACGCGACCTACTATATTACGGTCCTTGACATCACGAAAGCGTTCTTTGTAAGTCTTATTAGCATTCAACATTCAAACACCATGTGTCTAGTCCTCCCACTCTATTGAATATTTTATTATGACATTGACAGAACACGCGTTATCGAAACTTATTACGAAAGTTTCTAATCAGATTATTTAATTAACTTATGGTGACCGCGACTTCATACGTGTCGACTTCAGTATGAAATTAACCTAATTTAAATGGTACACGATATTTTCCTGTTCCCGAAGAAAAAGTGGGATTTTTTTATCCTTTTTTTATATACTACTTCAGCATAATAACCTTGGAAGCATAGCAGATAGATGGACTTCCTTATTTATAATACTAGCTGTGCCAGCGGCTTAGCCCGCATGGAAATCAGTTTTACAATTTTTTTCCAAATTCAAATTTTTAAGATAAAAGTAGTTAATTATAAAAGTTTTTCAAATAACTTTCACCGTTTATTTAGCGCATTCAAAGAAAGCGTTAAATTTTTCCCATTTTCGCAATATTTTTTATAGCAGCTTCTCTCCTTATCTTAGCGTGACTTTATATAGCCTATTTATAGTCTTCCTCGAAAAATGGACTATCTTACACTCAAAGAATTAGCGCGTTCAAACAATTAAACAAACAAACTCTTCATTTTTATATTTATATATTTTTAGATATTTCGTAGATTATAAGAGATAGATGTAATGGATAAAACAAAATAAAGTGTACATAATTGAATATAAACGCTTAAGAGATAAGACGCATAAGAAGATATGTATATCCCGTTTAAATATGAAACAAAATTTATCCCTATAAATAAAAATTAATGTACTGATACATCAACTTAAAATAGAAGTTCCGAAATATCTATTAAAAGGCAAATGTCATTTGAATAGCTCATTGTAATTTTATAACGGCGCCTTAAGTATTGACAGACTGACACGCACATTTTGATGTTCCTGTGCCGTTAATAAACGTTATATATTTTTATTACAGCCTCTTCGAGTATACGATGTTTCCAATGTTTTCCTGAGGATACATATTATGACGAGAGCAAATTAAAATGCAAACATTTTAATGGCAGCGAGCACTATCGAGTTGAATGTGTTAAATCTACGATGTGCTTCAAAAGGGTGACCACGTTGGATTTAGGAAATGGATGTAAGTAAAATTAACAGCCTGTTAATGGCTTTAAACAGATTTCCGGTATTGTTGGACTTATATAGAGCTAAAGCCGATAAAGTAGTTTAATGGGAAGTAGATGGGTATTAACGTACCATTAATTTCTCCCCAGATATGCTGGTTTTGTCATATCTTCATAAATATGAATTGTCAAGTTCACCATTTGATTTTTGTTGGAAAGAGAAGTTTTAGGCTATAATAGAGTCTTGCTAATAATAGCTTAAACTTACTCATAACTAAAAAAACAAAATAATAAAATATAATCTTTTCCGATAAATACCGCGAAGAATAAGTGAAAACAATTTGTGGGTTCGGTAACATTTCTATAAAAAATCTATAAATTTGCAATTACGCTAGTTTAAGAAATATCTTTAAGGTGTATATCTTATTAAAGTTATTACACAATTCAAGATTATATAAGTTGTGAAATTTTATTTTAAAGTTTCTTTTGCAACGAACCGTGTAACTAGGCTACCCTCATTAATAACAAATTATTATGGAAAAGGTTAACGGTTACATTAAATAAGCAGAAGCACAAATCTTAACTTGTTAATATGAAATGACAAAACTGATAGATAAATTATTATATTATATACTAAAGTCTTTATTCATTCCCCGTCTATGCTTAGTAATCTAATAAAAAAATGCTTCGCATTCGTAACACAATTTTCTGACTACGAACTTAATCTAAGTCAATATTGTTATTACAGAAATGAAAACACTAACTTGAAATCATATTTGATGTCGAATACGTTCTGTCGTTATTTCCCAAACAATTTTTTTTTAACGAGATCGCAAGCAACAACTTCAACCAAGTAATTCAAGATCCTGTAAATTCCTCTAAAAGGATGATTTTACTCACTTTGTTTTATAACGTATTTTAAGTCTTAAGTATACTTCAGAACTTCTCCCTTTACGAAGACATTTTATAAAGCAGTTTTTCATATACCTAATAAAAAACTCTTATTTATAATCGAATGAAAGGAATGTTTTAAAGAAAAATTATAAAATGTCGAGTTCGATTACATTCCAGTTTGTAACCGAGTCACTATAAAACAGTCATAAAAACTAAAATGGTAATGTCCTGATTCAACATTGGCTAAATCGTAAGAGCGACTTTATAAGAATAATCACTCGGCTTTTGAGCTCAAATTGGTTGACAGTATCCTTTACAAGGCGCCCGTCGCAATTCTGTGTCATTAGGTAGAATATTACGATTTCACTCCAAGTGCCTTAGGTCCTCTGCACACTCATATTTTTCGTTGACCTTATTCAACCTCTTATTAGATAAAACCTTCATAAAATAAGTATCTATTGAATCCGTATTGACTATCATTAATGCCGTGTAGTATCCAGCTAAGTAGAATAGACCACCCTTATTTCTTACCGAGGTGTCTTAAAAGGCGACTAAGGTAAGTCGACCCACCTTGTGATATCCGGTTTAGTAGAATAGAACAACCTCATTTCTTACCGAGGTGTCGTAAAAGGCGACTATGGTAAGTTGACCTGCCGTGTGGTATCTCGTTAAGTAGAATAGATCACCCTCTTTCTTACCGAAGTGTGAAATACGACTAAGGTAAGTTGATGTCTCACAGTCAGCGACCAAGTTTCTGATCCATCATCTATCTATCATCTATGTCATCATTGGCAACAAGCACTGTTCGAAGACTTTGGTCTTCAGGCCCTGAGGTATTCTGGGAGAAAAGAAGACGCGTAACTCCCTATCTCCTTATATACTCCTGCCTATATACTACTTATATCTTTATATAATCCCTTATATTCATTTACCTACTTATAGCCCGGCGAGTGTCACAAGTGCGATGTCGCTTTAGACACGGTGCACGACACAATGACACTTTCGGTCATTAAGATTAGACAAATAATATTTACCTCTTCACAAGTGTGTATTTATTATTTATTTCGGTATTCAGAATGTGCCAGTACCTTCATTCCAAGATTTCATACTGACTCGTATATGAAATAAAACCACATGGCTTAGGCGCCACCCATTTCATAGCGCTTAATCTGTTTTCTGAATTTAATTGGATTCTGACAAAGCCCAACAATGAACGAACTCGATTCTAATTGTATTTACTCTTGACGAATATTTAACTGAATTAGCCTTCTTCAATCCTTTATCCTAGCCATTTAAAAATAGAATTTTATTTCCTTTTGCCAGCCATATGATTCCAACAATTATTTATGTCATCAAATTCAGCATAATTCTATACAATATTAATTATTAATTAATTAAATACGTAATTAATATTCAACTTTTGCGAAAGAGTTATCCTCGTTACGTTAACAGTACTGCTACAAATCCTAAGAAATACTGCTGAATTATTCGACTGAGTTTTTGTTATCTTTAAATGGAATGTACATTTACATATTATTAATATTAACTAACCAATATTATGTACATATACATACTAGCAATCGCCAGCGGCTCCGCCCGCGTGGAAAGATTAAAACCGGGAAATAGTATTTTGATAACCATAAAAATGGTTGATATATACATATACACATGTTGGTTGAGATAAATATAAATAAATATATATATATATATATATATATATATATATATATATATATATATATATATATATATATATATTTATATAGTTGGCTATGGAATTTGAGACGGAGAAGCCTCTTATCCTGTTTGACTGACACATACATTGTCATTTTCGAGAGATACGAGGTTAATCCGTCCGCAATCCGTGATCGATCCTCCCGAAAAAGCACACCTTATTACTTATTAATAGTCTTAAATTTAAAATACAGTGATATTTTTATTTATGTTAATAAAGCTTGGCTTGTTAGTGATATTTTTATTTATGTTCAGAAAGCTTGGCTAAAGTTATCGGTAACATAATAATACTCACTAAGTTCTTTTATTTCAGTGACAACATTAAGTGTGCATAGAGGTTGTGCATCACAAAGTTTAGGTATAGAGCAGGTAAAAGTAGACCGAAAATGGGAGAAAAAAATCTTAATCCACGAAGTATACGAGGCGGATTGCAAAGAAGACCATCATGACTTAGATAAACCAACAAAAACTCTAAATTGTTACTGTCGGGGCGATTACTGCAACAGTTCTACATCTATAATAGTAAACTTTAAAATATATTTTTTGTCATTTTTTGTCTATTTAGCAAATAAATAATGAATTGTGTTAACGACCACTTAGGAATTACTTTGTAATGATATATTGTTGCTTTTTGTTTATAAACGTTACATTGTCGTTCGCATTTGAATGTTGTACATAGCACGCTAATTTTTAAAGTGACTGGATTCGAAATTAGGTTCAATTGAGTTAGATATTTACAAAAACTAGTGTTTTGTTGCTGTTTCAAGTTATGGGTCTTTTTAATCTTCTTGGTCGCTACACTCTTGGCAGAGTGGTCGTGGTCGTCAGTGTAGGGTTGGTGGCGCGCTTGACCATTCGACGCCATTCTTCTCGGACGGCTGCCTTCCTGGTACATTTATGAAGAGGACCGTCAAAGGCAGCCTTCACTTGGTCCGTCCATCGCATTGGTGATCTGCCGCGCGGTCTTGTACCTTCGATATTCCCCTGTACCACAAGGCGTTCTACAGAGGCATCTCCCCGACGAGACACGTGTCCGAAAAAAGTGAGAATTCGACCTTGAACGATGGAGGATAAACGCTGCTTGATGCCAAGTTCTCGAAGGATGGACTCGTTAGTTCTAAATTCAGTCCATGAAACTCCGAGCATCCTTCTCCAGCACCACATCTCGAGTGCATCTATCCGCTTCTTCTCACTTTCCCGTAGCGTCCACGTCTCACAAGCGTAGAGAAATATGGGAAATACTAGAGCCCTAAGTAATTTTATTTTTGTGGCTTTGGTGATGTTCCTATTCTTCCATATTTTTCTCAACTTGTCCATGGATGATCTGGTGATAGCCATGCGCCGTTTAATTTCATCAATAGACCCACCATTGTTAGAAATCACCGCTCCGAGGTAGATATATGATTGCACGACGTTGCAACCTGCGATTCTTGTGACTTCTGGCAAGTTTTGATTTGCTCGGTCAACAATCATTATCTTTGTCTTACTACGGTTAATCTTGAGGCCAAAATCAAGACTTACTTGTTCCATTTTCTGTATTCTGTGTCTTTTTAATAGTAAAGAGTTTTACAGTCGCTACTCTACGCTTTATTGCAATTTGCTACACAACTATTTTCAATTAGGTCACTTTAATACTAAGCGTGCGACATAGTATATAGTGCGTAACATGTTGTGCTATTCAGTAATAGTGTAGTTAATGTGTAAAAGTATGACTGCGTCATGTCTGTGCGCTGACAAAAATGAATGATTATGAAGTAGAAACGAAAATTTACATGTACATTCCCAAAGAAGATCTTTATAAATTATATTTTAAATGTACGATTGATTTGTTATTTGTTTTAAAATAATTTCTAAAACGAATAATGTTGAAGAAGAAGAAGGTTTTTAAGTATCAAATCATATGAAATTTTCTGAAGAATATATTTCTTATAATAAAAATTCTATTATACATCTATAACGACCGTGAACAAAAAAAATGTTCTCAATTATGTTTAAAACAACGATTTACTATTCTATTCTTCAACACTTTAGCTCAATGCTAAACTGGGTTCTAACCAACCATAGACCACCTCATCATGGCCATCTTACACGACATAACTCCAGAAAGCCCCCTAAAAACACTTCGGAGTTATTCTAATAAATATAATAATATATAATATTATATATATATATATATATATATATATATATATATATATATATATATATATATATATATATATATATATAATATAATATTCTAATAAATATGATAATATATAATTCTAAGGGTCGTTGTTGATACTGAACATTGAGCAGATTCTCTATACCAAAAACGCCTAGTTCGGTTTGGTATAAATCCAAACCAAAATAATTAGAAATTAGCCAAAACTTTAAATTCTTTAACAAAAAAATTTAGTCTTTACTGGCATAAATCTTTATATTAGATCACTATTACAGTTCTACTCCATTCCAAGTAACGAATGATACCTGTTTAATTATTATATTACATTTATTACTACTAGTCATAACATATTTTAGCTAGTGTTTAGAATTTGTTACATATATTATCGAGGGCCATGCTAATATTTAAGTAAGTAATATTTTCAATGAATACTCCTGTGCTTGTAAATTTTAATAATAATTATTTTCAATAATATTTAAAAAATAAATGAACATAGTTCACAATATTCATAAATTATTAAAATTTGGGATAATATTGATATAAACGTATATACAATTCCCAAACATGTTTGGTCGAAAAAATTTTTCGTCTTTCTCTTTTTTATTATTTAATATGTATGAAGATAGTCAATTCTATTTATAAAAGTAATTATGTTTACATTTTCATGTTATGGTTGCCGATTTAATTGTATATGTTAATTTAGGTCAGGCCATACCACCTATATATAAAAAACTAGCGGCCTGCCCCTGCTTCACACGGGTGTAAAATATATATCCCATGTCAGTCAGTGTAAAAAAAATGATTAAAATCGATCCAGTAGTTTTGATTTATTCATTACTGCCCGTGGCCCGCAAGCGTTAAATTTGGAGAAAAACAATTTCCTTTCATTACACCAAGAAGATTTCCTTTCCAAGAAGATCTTTGGAATATCTAAATTCATATAGTACATTTTTACTTATTTATTTTTACATTTTCCCTATGTACTTTATTTTTACAATTAGTTACAGAATGTTTTTAAACAAACTCTTGAAAGAGCGACATCGCTGCTAAAGTCGAAGGCGAATAGGGCGAAGCGCGGCATCCTCACGGCTTTTTAAATCCGTAATATCTCCGAAAATATTCACTTAAATTACACGCTGTATACGGCCATATTGATCTATATTAAATCAACTATTTTTTTAAGATACTTAATTGGATACGGATTAATGCTGTATTGTTTAAAAATTGCTTCAAAATCATGGCATTATTTTTCGTAAAAAGTAAATGACAAAAAATGAGTGTGTTATCCATAAGAGATAGACATATACCATCGCGGACTTTTCTGTAGACCTTTTCAAGGTGTACAAATACTTAGTACATTATTTTGATAAATCTCGTAAGGTTTAGCTTGCGTTAGCAATGTAAGCGGAAAAAAATGTAATTATTTACAGAAACCTCAAAAATTACAGTATTTCTCTACTCCGTATTGAATGTTATTATACGTACAAACCTTTCTCTGGAATCACTCTATCTATTTAAAAAACCCGCATCAAAATCTGTTGCGTAGTTTTAAAGTTTTATGCATACATAGGGAAATATGGACAAAGAATGCGATTTTGTTTTATAATATGTAGTGATGATACGTACTTTTGTAAGGCGTAAAGTACAAGCTTATGTCGGCTTCTACTACGTCTAATGGTATGTGAATCACCAATTTTTAATTGTATATTGTATATTAGGATAAAACTGAGCACAAGTTTCTCAGTAACATATACAAAGAAGATTTTTCTTGATTATGTATATTATTTTCATAAATTTTTCTTTGCCAAATTAAGTAAAGGTGAATATAGACAACTTTGAACACCAATTTATTCTGGTGCCACAGATACTGTCACACCTTAATAAGTATATTTGTTTATTAAATTATTTATATAACTGCCATTCTTTCATTACACTTATATTGCTGTAGTTACTTAAATTCTAAAGGATCAGACTTATATAATAGAACTTAATGTAGGTAATTGTCTGCTGCTTTTTAGTTATTAATTTTCCTTGACTAAAAGTATTTCTGAATAAAAAAGAGAATCTATAATTGCAGTATTGTGTTCAAATTAAGTCATCACATATTTACAAACGATTTGAGGTTTGAGGCTGCAAACAGCTGAATATTTATAGAAATAAAATAAAATGTAAAGTTCTAGCCAGTACTATTAAAAATTTTAATTTTAGATTTCATACATTTGTAATAATATATTTGGAGTCTCATAACATTTTGTTTTTGTTTCTTGAGCCAAGTGGTCAGCCGTCGTAAAATGTAAAAATGATCTGTGGATGGAATCTCGCATAGACCAGATTTAATTATAATTATAAAAACCTCTTTATTTTTCTTGTGTTTTACTACATAAGGATAAATAATTATTATCATTATCATCTACTGTAGTGGCAGTATGTTTTTAAATTCATATGAATAAATGTTTTATGAAATGCAATTTATCCAGCATGAGGTGAAATAATTTTGCTTATGCAACACCTATTCTTTTGATAAATGGCTTACAGTCTAAACACAGGAGGAATAGCTTTTCTATAAAATGTTATGTACTCAATTAATATTTACAATTTATTATATGATTCCCAGTAGAGATTACATTTTAATATACCCTATGCAGGTTATATTAAAATCATATACCTAATAATTTGGGGATGTGTAAAATAATATATTGATTACACATAGACTTCATACTTCACAGTTTTGAGAGCTAACGCTCCTATCCAAAGGAGATCCAAGGAGATAATAAAAATTCCTACTTTATTACGTCAAAATAAGGTTTGTATTTTTGTCGATTTTGGAAGTGAATAATGGTTCTTCAGGTAGACTGATTTTACCTTAATAACGTACATTACTTCTTTTTATTGAAATGTTTTCATTTTTATGGACATACATGTTGCAATAGTCCAAATTTAACGGAACTGCAAAGTGCGACGAACCATAGACAATTATTGTGTGTACAAAATTCAAAGAGTAAAACTGACTAGATTTAGATCAGATATTTCTGTTATAGATTTTCACAAAGCTGTTTATAATGTATATAAGTGTGTATAAAATGGTGAGATAACAAAATCTTCGAGTTAGTTAAATACATGAACATTAGTATGGTCATATTGCATCTTACTTACACACGCATGCACCATAGAGATCGCAGAGATTTCTTTTAAGACCTGGTGAGCATATGAGGCACATCTGAAACTTCTCAAGCTAATCTGAGCCACTTATATCATTTATAAATAATATTAAACTACTCACATTAACATGGTTTTCAACCAGACACAGGAACACGACGTCTTCCCGCAAAAGCCGCACAGCGCCGTGCAACGGCTGTGGCGTCTTGCTCTTCAGCATGCGATATAATAAAGCGGACGACATGTGAGCAAAGTCCTCCCCTGCGAATTTGAACTTCCATTTGTACTAAATTGTGATGTTCCAAAATAAATTTAAATCTGTTGTTATTTAAGAATGATTTTTAATTACATAATGTTGATGGTGAACTGCTATACAAGATTAAAAAAATCATTTATCAATAACTGCCCTATAATAAATACCAATTGAATAAAAACAAAATTTTTAAAATATATCCGGATTTGTTTTATCTGCTGCGAAGTTACAAAATATGGCAGAGCATAAAAACTATACTAACAACTTAATATCCATCTTAAAATCTAACCAAACCTGAAAATCCATAACATTCTCATACATGATCATCACCATTCTCCTGCCCTTAACCCACTCGAAATGCGATCAACACAACATGTTGTGACATGACTTGGTTAGATATTTTACGCCTGCCTGCCGCCAACTTACTTTAGTCGTCTTTTACGACACACGAGTGAGAAATTAAGGTGGTCTTTTCTACTTAGCTGGATACCACTGGGTTTCATAACATACTCATACATGTTGTAGGAAATGAAAAAAAACTACAGGTTATAAATACCTGTTAGATCATCCCAGTGAGCAGATATAAGGGCTGAGCAGTGTTCTTTCAAAGCCAATGCTCCTATTTCATCTGCAGCTGAGTAGAATTTGACGCAGCTCCTGAAATAACAACACTGATTATTAGCTAAGCTTTTAAAAATATCCAACTACTATAATAACTTTAATGTAATTAAGCTTACAATCCACTTGCTTTCAGTGCCTTTTTAATTTATTCTAATGTTATCTTTCCACCTCATGGGGCATATCAACACTTTGTTGTCCGATGCAGGTTCACTCTAGAACCTTTACACTCTGAGTAAAGTAGACGGCTGAGTAGAATAGACCAACCTCATTTCTTACCGAAGTGTCGTAAAAGGCGAGTAAGGTTAGTTGACCCACCATGGGGTATCCGGTTTAGTAGAATAGACCACCCTCTTTCTTACTGTGATATCGTAAAATATGACTCAGGTAAGTTAACGTCAGGCAGGCGGCCGCTCGTAAAAACGCAGCCAAATCATGTGACAGCATGTTTATAACATGTTGTGCCGACCCCACTTATAGTGGGATAAGGGCAGGAGAATGATGATTCACTATCATAAATATTATTTATTCTATACTTACATTAGGCTAAAGATTAATTAGTGAACTAATAATACTATGCTGCTTTATAGAGTGCAACCCAAAACTAATTTGATAAATTAATTATTGAACCAGCAAGTATCTACTTGCTTGTACTTTATAAATTAACGACCTTAATATAGAATAATAAAATATTTTTTTGGCAAATATTTTTTAATAAAAAAGATGTTTTTCTTTTCACATGAAAAATAATATGCAAAATATTTTTTGGGGCTGAAAATATAATATGACATTGTTAAAAAATCTTGTGTCGTTGATAAAAAAAATGTTATAACCATTACCTCACTCCAACTGATGCAATTAGAGCTTGTTCACACTTTCCAACTAAGCCATAAAGTTTGAAACTAGCTGCTGATTTCATAAGTTGAAGTGCAAATGAATCTCCTCTTGAAAGATCCACCACATCTGTGTATAACCATTTCAGCAACAAAGACCCCACATTATCTGGGAGGGAGGACCAATCTAAAAACAAAGTAGAATGATATATGAAATTGTAGGTTTTTTATAAGTTGCTTTGCAGTGAAAACAACTTGATACAAAACAACTTAATCGTTGAGTCTCAGAGATTTTATGATGGGGGTGAAATGTTTGCAGAGCTTGTCTAGTGTAACAGTTTATAGTTCAAGCTATTTACAAACACATACATAAAAATACATAAAGTCTCAAAATGAATGATATAATATGAATATGAATGAATAGTAGATTATAGAAAAAAAATAGTATAATTAATATTGTAGTAATGAAACAAGAAATTTTAATATGACAACAAATGTTTGCATGTAACTAGTTCTATCTTTCGCTGCAATATTATCCTATGGAATGATACCAATATAGTAATTACCGAGTTCAGTTAAATTCTTCAACGCTTCTTCATTCCAATCATCTGAACGAGCATTAAGCACAAACTTGTGTCCAGGCACTGACTTGTTTTGCAGTTTTATTATTATATCAGAATAAGTATCCCTGCCGTATAAAGTTGATACAGTCATAAGAAGTCGAGCAACAAAACTGGTTTCACTCAAGTCACCAGCAGACGCCGCTGCCAGCATATACTTTCGTTCCACTTCGGCGCAGTGGCTCTGCAACTTTCCATACTCTTCTTTCAGAAGCGATAGATGCTGCTGAAGCTTCGTCACTTCACTTGAGGCTGTCCAAAACAAGAGAATTATACATGTTTAAAAAATATTGTCTACACCGCCCACTTGCATTTTACTCGAAACAAAAGCAAACACATCAGTTGGCACTATCAGTATTTACCCATAACTTAGTTGTAATAACTGCAAGGAATTGATAAATATCTTATATGTTTTTAATGAGAACCAAAATAAAAATAATCAGCAAAGAAGTTAATGAAGACTTTCTGACAGTCACAGACAAATTTCAGAGAAATAACCGGTAATCAGTGTTGCCAAAGGTTCAATAAACTTCCCACGAGATTCAACTTTCAAAACCACCAGAAAACCACTAACAAACAGAAATTCTACACTTTAAATGACCACTGACCGCTAAATTTTACACTTAAACATTTTTTTTTTTATGAAAGTAACAAATAATTAGTTTCCTTTATTATTACTTATTAAAAAATTAACAAATGAATATCACAAAATTTACGTTTCGCTACTCGGCCCGTGGTATTTTCAATTCCTACGAGCCGAAAATTTCATAACTGTTGAGTGTATTGTGATTTTTGCTAGGTTACGCGTTAATTAATATGATAATTATGAGCCCATGGGCTTCACTGAACGGTGAACACCTCCAACTTCTAAGTATAAGTAATTATCATTACAAATATGAAGTGAGAAATCCCCGCGTATAAAATATAAGTTTAGAAAAATATTAGGTGGAAAATACTCGCGTGTAGATAAACGTAGACGGCTCATTCTTGCCGAAAAGTTATGCCTACTCAAGTAAAGTAAATATCTACCAGGAATACAAGCTTAAATCCCCTTTTTTTTTTAGAGAAAAATACATTTTTTTTCATACGGAGGAAAAAGATAACTTCAATTATCAGTATTGGCAATTGCTATCTACACATTTTTGCCATGGCCAAGGGGCCATGGGGCCAGGTCTGATGAATAAGTGGTATGGAGTAGCATCTATCAGTTGAGCGTCTCTAAGTAATTTTGATGTGTGTGACGGAGAATTTTCATGACGAAAATTAGCTTTTCATGTCTTGGCTGATATTCTGGTTGATATTCTCCCCAGTCACGTTCCGAAACAAAAACATTTTTCTTTTGTGTCCGGCGAGCAAGATTTTGCATGTGTTGTGGCGCTCCACCTCATCATCATCATTATGATTTTAACCTTTCCTTTTTGTTCAATGTTACGCATGGAAACTTGGGAACATTGAACTTGCGATTGGATATCTTCGTCGTCCAAAAGAACCTGCAATTCTTGGTCTTCAACTGTTATGTAGCCGATTTTCATGCTCCTTAACTATTAAACCGGAATTACCGTCTTACAATCGACGATAATTCCGATCACGTTTCTCCGTGTGGGCACATTTTCTCCGATAATCGATTGTAGCTGTAGGCCTCTACAAGTATATATTCATTAACATTCAAAACTAACCATGAGCAAACAGCGAATTTTATCCTGTACACCTATGTATATATGAATATTCAAAAAGAAAAACGAACATTTATATAAAGATCATCGTAAAATGGAAGTAAATCTAACTTTTTAACAACTAATATATTTTACCAAAACCACCAAACAAAACCACTAGCCACTAAAAGCAATATTTGGCCACTAAAAGGGTAGTTAAAACCACCAGTTTTAGTGGAAAATTCACTAAGATGGCAACACTGCAAGTAATTTGTCAATTGACAAATGAAAAATGCGGACGAATAACTGTTAAAATTATATTCATGGACAAGACGAGATGTTTATTATAATTTTATTGGTAAATCATAATTAACATCTAGTCTTGTTCATGATTCCATCATATCTGTCATGATGATCATCATCAGGCGTCCATCACGATGGTGATCATAGTCTTGTCCTTGATTGCTATTCTCTCTATGAACTTATTCCTTTTACAAAATATATTCTTGTTCTTGAAAGTACAACTCATAGATTACTAACTATAACATAGATGCCTGAGATTCATACATTGGCGCGAGCTTATTTTCGGTGGTATAGGGGGTGCAGAGTAGCGCTATAGCTACTTACATTCTCATTCGTAAAAACTATCTGCCTCTCACCCCTTTCATTCATAAAAACGGATTTAGTCTCAGCTCTGACTCTTTCTCACATATGGAGTAGAAATCATAGATTACTAACAACAAAATAGATGGTTGAGATTCATACATTGGCGCGAGCCTATTTTCGGTGGTATGGGAGGGTACAAAGTAGCACTATAGCTACTTAGATACTCATTCATAAAAAACTATCTGGCTCTCACCCGTTTCATTCATTAAAACGAATTTAGTCTCAGCTCTGACTCATTCTCACATATGGAGTAGTAATATATATAACGTGTGACGTAAAATCGTAGTAAAATTAGTGATGTACTTGGTGCGCTAAAACCGTAATTAGTGATGTCAAAAGATGATTATCGATTCGCACACCGCTCTTACCGATTTTTGGATAATCGCTTTTCCTGTTACATATTAATAATGATTTTTAAATATTAATAAAACAAAATATTTAAGGAACTTCTTTATTAAGACTTTACTGCAATAAAAAATATATATACAACAACCGTTTTGCATTTGTAAGTGCATGCTTCTTAAAATAAAACGTTTTTCTTAAACACGCTAAAAGTACAACTTCAAAAATTATTACTATTTTTAAATAGGAAACAGGAACAGCAAGCTGACTAAAAATTATCCAAACAGAGCTTTCACAGTCCTCAAACTATCTTGAAAATGTAGGAATTGTAATTTAAATTATTATATATTATTATTAAACAAAATTAATTTAAAATATTCACTCGAAAACAAATGTACAAGATTAGTATTTGAAACAATAGATGCTTTCGTTTTTACCGTTTAAGTATTTAGGAAAAAACATTATACTTAAAAGGAGTGTACTAGATGGTAAATTATAAATATTTCTTTTATATTTGTCTTTTTTAGATATATTAGTAGTAGTTTTATAGAATATTAGTGGTTTTTATCTCTAAGTATAAAATTTTTCCATCATATCAGTTAGCACTTCGGATTTACACATATAAAGTAAGAATTAATTTGTGAAATTTTGCCATATTTAATGTGCCAATTGATATGAAGCTTTGCGATGAAAGAAAATATCATGAGGAACTATACTCCATGGGTTAAATATTTAACTAAATGTAAACATGTCAAAACAGGTACTTTATAGTAGGCATTATCTGCCTAGTATAAAGTATCTTTTTTATTACAACACATGATACTAATATTAAATGTTATTTATATTTCTTTCAAAGAATTTAAAATTATTGATAGTATTCGCACCACTTAATAAGATTAAATATGGTATGATTGCTATCAATAATTTTACAAACTTTGAAACAAATAAATAAGAATATTATGTAATATCCACTTTTAAGAGCCCAAACATAAAGGTATTACAAAATTTTTAAAGAAAACGATGGACAATAGTAAAAACACTAAAATACTACACATTTAAGTATCACAGAGTGAAACTCATAGAATATTGATATTATGTTACGTCGGCTAATCTAATGCAATTACTATTTTAGGTAGTTTACTTGGCTAATTTGTATCTGCTGAAATTCATTTAATTATATATTGCTGTTTTGCTATACTAAATATATAAATATTTAATTTTAGAAAATAACAATCAATTTAAGAAAATTACTTTTATAAATATTGGAGATATTCTTTGGACCACTGCAGTTGAATTCCAATTTCTTCATTTGTTAATAATATTATTGTAATGACATATTTTTCACTCCTGAATCACATGGTTTTGTTTGTTTACATCTTGTTACGTTTTTATACTTATGGAGTATGTATAGTAAAATACTAATATTGTTAAATATGAAAACTGTATCACTTTTTTAATTGTTAATAATAGTAATATTAGTTAGTTACTTTTGCCTCATGTATCATAGATCTATAACTTTACTTGCGATAAAATTTTCCATTTCCATTATCGTTTTTCAAGTATCTGTAGTACTGTGAATTCTCCTTAACATTAATACACCATTGTCTAACTCGCATTATGATTACGAAAATGCAAAAAAACTTTTAAGAAATCATATTTATGATTAACGCAAGTTAACCAAGAATTATAGTTTTTTAAGTTATATACATTTTTGACTAATTAACACTTTACATGCCATATAATGCCATTCCAAAGATATAAGTTTTTGTGATGGATAATATAATTTTAACTAGATCAAATCTTTCAGTTTTATTAGACAATAGCGTAATTATAAAAATTTCACAATTTAAATAATCCTGTTTTGAAAATATATTACTCCCAGGATTGCTCAGGTTTTTAGTTTTGCTGCACAAGTAAAAACACGTGTTTTGAATAGGAATAAATGGTGTTAATGTTAAAATACACAATTTTTAGCAGCAATACAGGCAGAACTCATAATTCATAAGCCCGTCGTTTAAGCAAACTAGCAATTTAACTAGCATTTAAGCAATTGTTATTCATTTTCCTTAGTAATGAAAATTTTAAACCCATTCATCTCAATTGATGAGTTTTGAGTTGTACCGCTATTGCTGCACATGACCGATATATCAATATACTGAACCGGTAATATGATATGGCTTGGGTCTGGAAAATATCAAACAATAATATTAACCAATAATGTTTTAAACAATGAAACCAAATTATGATCCGTTCTAGTGTGCTAGAGCCCCCTTATCCACAGATTTGAGAAAAAATCCATTGGGTCCTAGTTAAGAAGTTTCAAACTTCATAATGTTTGTCAATTATACTAATATGAATACTATTTTGAAGACACAACCTTCTCTCGAGTCTCTAGCATTGAAGCGGACTTTTACATCCTTATTCCAAAATTCCGAATGGTTCAGGCGGCAAAATAAATTGTTAGTGAATAAAAGCATTCGCGCTGTGAAAATGTTATTACTAATGTCAATAAATGAGGCTAAATAATTATGATTCGACTGAAGCTCTTCATATATGTTCATCGGGCTCGTGGACACTTCCCGGCGGAAGAGTTCGCAGCATATTTAACCTGTAATAAATAAGTAATTCTTAAATAATGTATAGATAGAACATTAGTTTGCAAAGGTAGTCTTACACTCTTGGCATTGATATCCCCTGAGTAGAATAGACCACCCTCATTTCTTACCTAGGTGTCGCAAAAACCGATAAAGGTAAGTACGTCGGGCAGGCGGCCGGTCGTAAGATACCAAATCATGTAATAACATGTTTAAAACATGTTGTGCCTACCCCATTTAGAGTGGGATAAGGGTAGGAGAATGATGCATTGACAAATAACAGAGATTTTAAATTTTAAAAATATGTTTTTAGATTCTACTGGTCTTAAATAGTGTCTGGAAAATATTTTTTACGTGTCTATAACTTTGTCTACAGTTATATTTTAAGTATAGAATAGAGACTATAATTATAAATAATTATAGTCTATATTATATTTTTTAATAATAAAATATAAGAGGTATCTGTGACAATCTTTGTGTTATGTTAAATAACTTTGATTTTGTACTGTTACCAGTACCAGGCTAAAAATATTATGCTTTCCAAATACTGAATTGTATGTGACAATTAAGAAGCATATGTGACAAAGTTCCAATGATCATCACTAATATGTCTTTTAAGCTATTCTTATATCACACACTTTTTTGCATCACTATAATGAAGGAAAAATTGTACCAAACATTTTTTGCTATATCTCAAACTGATTAGGTAGTTAGCCCATTAGACATATAAGCTTCAGTTTTAATTGAAAGTGACCTAATCATGTGCTTCATCCCATAAAGCATCAACAGCATATAGCCCTTAGACGTCATCCCAATGAGTACTCTCTTTGGCAATGACCAGGTTCATCTGAAAATTATTGCAAAAACATTTTAATAAATATAGAACAAGCTGTGATAGCTCAGCGGTGAGGCCGTGCGACTCTGTAAAGACGATCATGGGTTTATACCCCGCGCAGGCACATGTCTTATTGACAATTGCTATTTATGACACGCTTTTCGGTGAAGGAAAATATGGTAAGGAAATCCGCATACTTCTAGCGAATTCTAGGGATATGCGCAACCTACCAATCCGCATTGGAGCAACGCGATGGTAGGTCTTTGCTACAATACTTCTCTCCAAAAAACGGCCGTTTTTGCCGGCAGCATAGCCGGACGGGCCGGCCTGGCAGGGCTTTTTCTTCTCATTTAACAGTATGGTTGAGGTGGACACTGCAGTGTTCTTTCTTCCCATACTGTGTAGGTGTTTTGTTGGTAATGTTCGTTTTCTGTATCGTCGAACATTAGCTTCAAAAGCGCGCTACTTTGTTAGACGTTTTATTAACGGGCTAGCCATTATAAAGGTGTCGGACTGATTTCTGAAATTGCGCAGTTTTGGTAATTCGTACGTCATTAATTTTTACATTTTTTTTTAATGGTTATGTGTTGCGGTTGGCAAAGAGCCGGTATTTGGCACCTGCAATACATGTAAAACCTTAATTCTTTTCCCAGTCGCTTTTGGCTACTGATGTTTGAGTGCACGCTTACATCTGTGGCTGAAATTACGGGAATCTAACTTAGCTTCATAAATTCATACTTCACTTGAGTATTAGTTACCTCAAATGCATTTTCTCAAATTACAGAGGTCGAAAACCGTGATGCAGGGTCTGTACTGTGTAGCTGGGAGAGAGATGTCACCACTAGGTGATGAAGCGGTCGAGGACGTCCCGCCATCAGGTACGGCCGTGTTACCGTACAAGTTCCCCCGGAACACGATCTAGCGCGGCATTATAAAAGCGAGCGACGAGCAAGCACCTTGTTCACTCTGTTCGTGGCGTTCGAACGTTTCTGGTGAGTCAGTACGGTTCAATTTTCTTTGGATTAAATAGTGCAAATGTATAGTTTATTTGTTATTAAGTTTTGGATAACTACTCACATTTTATCCGAGAATGTTTGTTGAAATTCAAAAATTTGAGTTGTTGAGTTTGTGTTAGTGAATGTATAAGTGCATGGTGGTGGCGGTGATGGAGGTTTGTGCATGTGTTTTTTACGAATCCTGCATGTATCAGGTATGATAACCGATTGTTCACTCTACATTTAGCATTATATATATTTTCTATTTTACTTCATCGCCGATTATAGCAAAATAATTTTATTATTACTTTTGCATAATTACTCTGTTTTAATCATAGCTTAGGTAAATATAAACATTGTAATCTTTAATACTTAATGACAAGCAGCGTCTGACTGCCCTCCTGTAAAAGCTGCAGGGCTTTTTCTTCTGATTTAACAGTATGATTGAGGTGGACACTGCAGTGTTCTTTCTTCCCATACTGTGTAGGCGTTTTGTTGGTAATGTTCGTTTTCTGTATCGTCGAACATTAGCTTCAAAAGCGCGGTACTTTGTTAGACGTTTTATTAACGGGCTAGCCATTATAAAGGTGTCGTACTGATTTCTGAAATTGCGCAGTTTTGGTAATTCGTACGTCATTAACTTTTACATTTTTTTTAGAATGGTTATGTGTTGCGGTTGGCAAAGAGCCGGTATTTGGCACCTGCAATACATGTAAAACCTTAATTCTTTTCCCAGTCGCTTTTGGCTACTGATGTTTGAGTGCACGCTTACATCTGTGGCTGAAATTACGGGAATCTAACTTAGCTTCATAAATTCAGACTTCACTTGAGTATTAGTGTACCTCAAATGCATTTTCTCAAATTACAGAGGTCGAAAGATGCGTACGACGTCTTCGATCCTGTTCCTGGTGGTTGACGCTACTGTTCGGCTGGCGCTGTTCGAGCGCTCGAGGCGACGGCAGAGCGACAGCAGCAATCTATTCATATAGATTCAAATACAACCTCTTTAGAAAGAGGTTGTATTTGAATCTATATGAATAGTTGTTCTATAATATAAAAAAAATGTTGTCTGTGTCATTATGCATTGATTTGTTAAGAAAGAGTAAATGGGTTCACTTTTAGAAAAATTGCTTTTTATTATTGCATAAGTATGAAGGAGAAATATTGTTTGTTATTTAATTTCTGTTAGATATAAGCAGTTGCACATTTTAAGTCATTTATAAATTACATAAATATTTACTTTCAGTTTTATAGAACAGTATTTTAATATTGCTGTTATTCTTTCATTCATTACACATACTATTATATCTTTTATTAGCACTGTAAATGTAAAGATATCTCAAATCATAACTATAAATAACATCATTTGACAATCATATTAAAATAAAAAATTACTCTTAATCTTGGATCTAAGGATTCTTGAATCTGCAATTAATCAATCAATCGTTTAATCAATTGTAAATTTAAATTTTGCTTTTGCTTTTTCATTAAAAATCAACAATAGTGTTATATAAAGCAATATACCCTATATTGCATTATACATAATAAACTTACTCTCTATTGCTATTTACTCCCTTTTCATCAGAGTCTCATTATAAAAAACTGGACAATCATTTTTAAAGTTCTAATATAATACAATGAAGTATACAACTTCAATTGAAAATACTACTAAAAAAAATATTAAGTAGACCATTTAAGTTATGTCCAAATTATTCATAACTAAGATAGATACACACTTATGATTAATTAGAACAACTTCTAAAAAGCTTTAACTTTAATGTTCCATTATTAATCATTTATTGCACTACGAGACACTAGAAGCTATATAAAATCGCAAGACATATATATAGCTAATTCATCAATCGAAATTAATGTACATATCATAAATTTAATATAACGATAACTGAGTCAAATAGGAAATAAAAATTATACTGCATGTTAAAGATTTTAGGTTATCCATGCAAGGTTAGGTTATTATATTTAGAATGTGAGAATGTAAATTTTAAGAAAGCTCTTACTATTATTGAGATATACAAAATTCATTAAAACTCAACACTGACATTTATATAATGATTAAGTAAATCATTTTCTTATTGTTTTATGACTGCACATTTCTTCGTTGTTATATTTCTCATTTTAAGAAATATCTCAACAGCTACTGGTGAAATAAGACTTCATACATTTAATTTGCTTCGTGATATTTGTTTCAAGAATTTTGCTAACTAAATTAAAACAAAATTATACATTTTAGTAAAAATTAAAGTACTAGAACTTTACAACGGGAAATTTAAAAATTTAATACACCGCCCATTCATTGATAAAATAAACTTGTTATATGATAGACAGTCAAAATGAGAATGATGCGTAGAATATGTATGTAGGAGTGGAGCGAGATGCAGCTGAGACTATTTTCATACGATTCATTCATTAATAGGTACATTTGCAAGAGGGATGCGAGATAGCATGTGTTGGCGCCTGTAGTAAAACCGCCCTGGTACAACTGTAGTGTAAAAGGCTACACTTGTCTATGTTTTGCATATGTTTTGATTGATAATAGCTGTCAAATTTGTTATCAATGTTTTTTATTACCGTCGTCAGATGTCTCTTTGAAGCCAAATTCTATTTTCGAGATAACCTTCAAGTGTTTTAAAGTTAAATTAAATTGATAACACGAACCCAATAGAAGTAATAGTAGTTTGAAAATAAAAATAAATTCGAAGAATTGTTATTGTTAGTTAGTGAAGATGAATTCATTGAATAGGGTCCTAGTTTTAAGTTCTACAATACCCAAAACTTCCAGGTATATTTGCATTATTTATTCTAAATTATTTAAGTTTAAATTAAGGAGGATTGTTTTATTAAAATTTACTTTCAAGATTGATTTCTACGACAAATGCACGATCAATATCCGACGATGGATGGCTTTCAAAGTTGCTAGTGCGAAAGATTGAACCGACTAAAGAATCCCATAGTCGTATGCTCAGTGATAAGGAGATTGTATATGCGTTGCATACTCATAACATTCGACCCGACTCCGTAGATAAATATCTACAAAACTAGTGAGTATATTATCATCTAACATTGTTGTCCTGTGCTTGTTAAATTGGCGATTATGCAATGTTCTGTAAATAGATCATTCGTTGTATGAATTAAAAAAAGTAATTACGTCTGCCCAACAAAAAAACTTTTGTATTGATATTAAAATAAGACTAAAGTGAGTTAAAAAAATCGTCTATATGAGATATTATTTTATTAATAGTTATTTAATAATATATTAATGATGATTGATGACAAATAGACATCAAAGTTTAATTAGCCGGTGAAGCTAGTACTAGACGCCTTGCCAATAAAATAAAGATATTCATCTATGATACACACATCATAGATATACCTTGATCCTGCTATATTGCATTATTATTGATTATTGTTAGGGTAATAATACTTATCATTGATAAAGTTGTGTAGACTCTTATTTTTGGTAATAAATAGATTATAATATTTTATAAACTGTATCATACAACTCTTGAAAAAACACTAAATGTAGTCCAGCAATCGGTGATAATGATATTTTAATCACAAAAAAAATTGATACATATGTTTATCTAGGCTGTTCTCTACGGGTTATTAGGTGTTAGACTTTTTGTACACACATCTCTCTCTGAAATATAAACCAAATGCCTTATGGAAATCTACAAATGTATGTTTATTTCCTAAAGTTCAAAGAACCAATGTTTGATGGATTAAGGTTTTAGAATGGCAATCTTGCACTGGGTTAATAGATGACCCTGTCATCGAAAGCTGCGAGAGAAAGTTGCACAGGATCTGTATATCTCTGGAGAAAACCTGGAATATGATATACAATTTGCAAAATTGGAGCAACATGATCAGTCTTAGGTCCAAGGAGAAAGGAATCCTTTTGCTAGTAGTGGGATAGTAATGAGTGGCTATTTTATATAGGTAACTGTTATTTTTTACACATCAATAAAAAAAGTTAGTTTTATTCCCTTTTAGTAAAACATCGGCAGCATTTGTTGAATCTCGCAAAGCAGATTTGGGATGCGAATTGGTTGGATCATGGACTGTCTCTGTAGGAGATATGGACCAGGCATTGCATTTATGGCGTTATGTTGGTGGCTTTGAGAAAATTGACAAGGCGAAGATTCTTTTTAGAGAAAACCCTGTGAGTGACCATATATCTTGTTTTAAGTTATTTTCCATTATAATTTAATTTAAAAAATTTGAGTTATAATTAATATTTTATAAAATAGAATAAACTCTATCACCATACAGTTGTTATATTCAGCGGGTTGCAGAATATAGCATTGGCAATATGTTTGGCACAAATAAACAAAGACTGTATAAAATCTGGTAGATCTATTCAATATTCTCATTGATTGAGATTCTTTTTTTCTTCTTTTTTTAAAATATTGAGTTTAGTTTTCTTTTAATGCTACTGCTAGTTACACATCGCGATATAAATCGAATTTTCCTTTAATTTTGGTATGGTCATTAGTTATAGTATGATAGCCATAATAAAAATAAAGCTGAATTATCCGAATTAGCCGAATATAAATTATCTTCCTGAATGACTGTTCGTAAAGAACTCAAAAAGTACTGGACTGTTTCACACCAATAGAAGGGGTGATTTACAAATAAGGTTTATGACAACAGAGATGAGAACAATAAAAAAATGTACTTTGCGACTAGGGTAAGGATTTACAATTGTAAGAATTAGGTATAAGGACTAGGCTAAGAGTTCCACTATCCTTTGTTCCCGACCTACTGACCTGTGACGAGTTTGGCCACAGGTTGGGCGGTGTTCCCCAGTGTCGCACAAATTCCCATGCAAAACTACACTAAAAAATAAAAGGTTTATGTGTATAGTTTATCAAGGTTTTTAGTTGAAACATAACTATAAATATTGGAAAGTAAAGCAGTGTGGTAGTTATCAATTAAAAAAACGCTGCAATAGTTTAGTTAGTGAAATATTAACAATTCCCAACAAATCATTGTTACAGGATTATCGAGCTCTAGAGAAGGAAAGGGGCAACTTTGTACGGTCTCGTCACCTTCAGTACTTATTAGCATTCAGCTTTTGGCCGTCAGGTGAACCTCGTCCCGCCAAAAATATCTATGAAATCAGATCTTACAGGTAAGACTAGTAATGATGCTAACCAATGCTTAAATATTTTACATTTCGCTCAGGTTGATTTTTTTAATATTCAGTGCTGATATGCGAATATGAATATTAAGAACTTCAACTCCTTCTACTGAGTTGAAATTAACATCCCAACGATTATAAAGTAAATTAAATATAATGCAGCTAAAATCAGGCGGAGTAGAATACGGACTGTTACTTACCGAGGTGTCGTAAAAGGCGACTTTGGTAAATTAATCCACCATGTGGTATCCGGTTGAGTAGAATAGACCACCCTCTTTCTTACAGAGGTGTCGTAAAATACGACTAAGGTAAGTTGACGTCAGGCAGGCGGCCGGTCGTTAAATACGTAGCCAAATCATATGACAACATATTTATAACATGTTGTGCCGACCACTTAGAATTGGATAAGGGCAGGAGGATGATGATTTATAATGGACTTAAAAGTTATTATTTACGACCTTAAATGGTAAATGTATTCAAATAATGAGATACAAATAAGTTTTTACCTTTTACTTACGTATAAAGATACTTCCTTGCTTAAATTAGTGTTCGGCTTTCGTCTTTACAATAAAATTACTGCCAGTACTCAGATAAAAAAGGAGGTTAGAGTTCTGGGAATAAAATTGGAAACATTTTATTGGTTAAACAGCTTTCTTTCTCTGGCTTTCACACATACAAAAACACCCAATTACACCAAAACCCACATATAACAATTCCACCTTCATTCCGGTTTAGTCAAATCACCGAAAATATGTGTCCAAAAACATCGTACTTGACCTATTAAGTTATGACCACAAACATGGACCTACATGGAAAACATACACCGTTTTTCCTGATAACGACGATATCCTGGCGTCAGTCGATCGTGGCTTCTCGCCACACTTCTAAAAGTGTGATGCCTTATTACAGATATACCATCAGGTCTCCTCTAAATGTAACTCATAGCCATTGTCCGGCCTTACAGGAGGCACCTTTCGAACACACCCCGACGCTAGTACAGCTTCTGCGCTTTACACATTTCGCAACTTCCACGATGCTTTTGCGCAGGCCGTACCGTCCTAAGACGTTAGGGTTATTAGCAAATATGTCTCAAAAATTAAAAGAAGGTAGTCAGATGCATACAGGCAGTAATTTCTCTTATTAGTTTACCGCACTATCGTTTGCTTTAGTCGCAATTTGGTTACAGTCTAAAACCGGGTACTATGATCGAATGGGGCAACAACTGGGCGCGCGGCCTGACTTACCGTCGTTCGCAGAACGAAGCTTTTGCCGGATACTTTTCCCAAATCGGTAGACTGTACAACGTTCATCATATCTGGTGTAAGTAGTCTTAGTATTTTTTTTTAATTCTTTAAATTATTTCTTTGGGTTTGTTTGCGATACCAAATGCCAATATTTTGATTGCAGGCTACAAAGACCTCCAAGCGCGTCGGGAGACACGTGAGAGCACATGGCGCAATCCTGGCTGGGACGAATGTGTGGCCTACACTGTGCCGCTTATCCGAGAAATGCACTGCCGAATCCTAGAACCAACTGAGTTCTCACCCACTCAATAAGCAGTACAAATCTAATACGTATCCAATAAGAAAGAAAAGTTCGCAAAAAATAACTAAGGCTTCTTCATGTATTCAAATACAGTGCCTTAATTTTGTGGCATGGAAATTGAAACTAATCCTTTAGTTGCGTTATTCTTTTGTTATAGTTTTCGAATTTTTATAAATGAAAAGTACATTCAAGTGTGCGTGTAATATTGCACTTAATTGCCATTTTAATATCATTATAAAAATAATTTATAACTTAACGAATGATCTAATCCAGATATATAGCTACATACATATATATGTGCGATACAAAACAGCTAATACCCGTTCCCCTCGTGTATCTCAAGACAAAAATTTCCCTATTATGGAATCAAATATTCAATATCAGATTACCACACGTTTCATTTAATAAATAAGAATTTATTGTTTTTGAAAACCGATATTTAGCAACTTCATTCTACAGATATTTAGGGCCTGTTAAATATTTGAAAAAAAAAAACAGCAAAAATGTCGAATCATTTCGTTCGGAAATGTAATTGGATCGGTAATTCCGTACCTAGCAAATACAAAATATCATCTACCTTCTAATTTGTATATCTTTCCTTTTGTGTGCATAGCCTTAATCGGAAAAATCACCTAGAGTTTAAATGATCGTATTGATTTGCTGGCAAACGTACTTGAAACAAGATTTTTCTCTTCAATAATTAAGGATACGTATCAGAGTAATTATAAAAAAAGAATTTTATCTTCACATGGAAAAAAATGTATATAGAAAAGTAAATCACTAATGTTTTTGTGAGATCTTAACGATAGATGTTTCTAACGCTAAATATGAAATCTTGCATATTAAATAAAATATTTAAATCTTAATGAATTTTATTGGTTCACAAAATCTTAAAATGTAAAATGTCGACATACGCAATTCTATTCATAAAGAAATGGAAACAAATTATTATAAGAAAATCAGCACTTACTTCCTTTTCGTATAATATAGAATTTACCCGTGACTTCGGATATGTGGATTTAGGTATTGAAATCTAAAGTGGCCTACTCAAGGCGTTCAGTTATCACCTTACAAATATCACATTGAAGAACGTCTATTAGGAGAAATATTGTGAAAAAGAAAAAATACTATGATTATAAAGGAAGGAAACTTAAAAGTATTGTTAATGAACAAACACACATTTTCCTTTCTATTATTTATTCTCAGTTTGATTTTTTCATTAATAAGATTATATTACAATATAATAATAATTAATGATAATAATTATATTAAAACTACAAGTCGATTGTGTTAATTAAATATATAACAAAAATAAAGAAAAACAACAACAGTGCGAGCAGTAAAGCCGCGGACGGCCAACTCGCAGAGCGCGCCCTCGGCCGCATCGCACCTTGTCGCACCTCGCGCGAAATATTGCTAACCGTCGATGATAGATGACTATACAATGGTAAAATAATTAAAAAAATGTTACAATGTACATAATACGTGATCGCTACCTACGAGTTTGGTACTTCTATAGTATTTTAATATTATGTCACTAGGACATGGGTGATAACATTCTTAGTCTAACTAGCAAGTGGTGGGAGGTTGGGAGGGGGAACCGCTGCACCTACGCTCCATACTCGAACCTGATGCCGATGCAGTCCTTTGTACGATAATTGTGATAAACATCTTAATAAATATTTGTATTTTAGCTGTGTGTTTAATTTCTAATTATTTACTGCACGGCGTAGGTAGAAGAGGCACTACAACAGCGACAGCTATGCGTCTTACTTTAAGTACCAACCATCTACTTCACTCAAGCTAAGTTACAGCTTACAAATCAATTCCATAGTGCTTCACTTCCAGATATTGCTAAGACCTTCGTAGTGTACAACGGTGGTTATACTGGGCACCTATTTTCCCGTTAATTTACAAGATGTTCTTAAACATTAAAATATATCACTGGACTTACGTAACGCAAATTGTTTACAAATATTACAATACATAGCAAGAACCTTTCTAATGTTTCGTTGCAATATTGGTGTTTTATTCGATACTAAGGTACGTGCTTCTGGAAAAAATTTTGTTTAAAAGGATATAGAGCGCTACATTATTATATTGGATAAACATTGAAATTTTAAGTTTTACCAGCTCATTTAAATATTTGTGCAATGTTAATGTATTTTATGAAGCTGGCCTTTTTGCCTCAGAGTAGACCTGGAGATCACTTGTTTAATATTTTATAAACGGTTTTTTACTACTACTATTACATTTGCTATGGCCAACAGATTTCAAATTTTGCTCTTCCTTGTTGTTAAAGCTTTTTTTTTGCAAATGTAGCGCTCATTGTATATTGGTCGTATTTATAGTATATGACCACCGCTGCACTTTAATTTGTGGTCCTTGTAAAATACATACAGCAATGGATATGACAAGTCTAGTTAGGCTGTCTAGAGATTATTGTCATTAATTTGGTCAGTTCGGGAGGAGGATAGTGTTTAAGTTACTTTTCTACATTTTGGTGCACGATGCTAAATAATTCTGCAGAAATATGTAAAAGCACAATTTATTATTAGCTAGACCAATGAAATGTCATTGTGTGCCGACCTTATTGTCAAACAGTAAAAATCCTCGTCCATGATATAATCTATTAGCTTTAGCTCTATGTTATGCAAATGTCTTGAATATTAAAACATCTACATAATGAACAAATAGCAGACTCGAATAATATAAACTGATCACACCTTGTGATGTTTACAAGCAATGTGATAAAGGAAAAGAGTAAAATAAAATAAAAAAAATTAACTAAATTTGGATATTTATGACTAAAATCTGAGTTAAATAATATGTATTTGTCTATACATATGACTGGTAAGCTTAGTTGACAATACAATAATGTATTAAAACACTAAATAAAGACAAATAGCACTTCGCCGCGGGACAACTCGCGCCGAACGCACTCGCATCTTACAAATAACCAATTATATATATAGCAGTTAATTATATATTATTGTTTTATATACAAAACGCCGAGCCGCGCGCATCCCTCCACCGATAAGGCAAATCGTGTGCTCATTATATTAAATATACATACACATTATAGTTATATTTACAAAACATAATTAGCAGTCAGTTATACAACATTCAATGCACAGCACCTACATTTTTTTTTGATTGAATAAAGCGTGTTATATATTTAATATCTAATAAAAGATCATCTTACGCAAGCATTAAATACACTTTGCATTGGTATAAAATTCCAACACCTAATAAGATCAATACTAGGCCAAGAAAAACAATATTAGTCCGCTTTTTTTAATTTTTTAACATATAAATATATGCAAAAATGGCGCCTAAATTAAAAACTAATGATATGAATATAATAATTTTGACTATCTAATATTATAAATAATAATTATATACTTCTGTTCAATATTAAAAGCGTGAGGCGCGCGGGCGCGGCGTCGGCGAACGTGATCGCCAACTAATAATGCCTTTCGTCTAAACGCCTGAGGTGAACGACAACAAAACTAAATCCAGGATAATTTCAATTTTTTTTTTATTTGAATATAGCGTGGACTTTTGTTAAATTGACTTCAGCATACCCGAATTGATGAATCATGCATTATACTCATATGCATGAGGTTTAAATGCAATCAAGTCAGTAGAAAGATCGGGGAATAGCTGTTATGACGATTCACCTTAAGCTTATACTTTAGTATTTTATTTGATGTTCACTCATGGTCTTAGCTGGAAACAGAACATATTAAAAATATTGCTAAAACCACTACAGAAAATTACGATATTCTATATATTATACAATATAAATCGAGAATACTAGTATCATAGTTTAATCTTGCCTCCCTACTAATCTTCACTCCGTCGATTTACAAATTAGGATATACCGCGGTGTTGGACGGCCTAATAATGTCGGAAATTTAGAACAAATCCTAACAAACATGTAAAACAATTGAGGAGGTATCTCAAATAAATATGGATACGGAGATGCCAATAAAAGATACTAGAATTATCTCTTGTTCACATTAAATTGGTAGCATGTAATAGTAAACTTTATAATACGCATTCTCATATAAACCAACGGAGTCAAGTGCTTATTTGAGTAAAATTTCTAATATAAAAGCGTCTCATGCTCACATCACTATTAAATCCTTAAGATTATCGCGTTTTCGACAACTAATGCGACTAATTATTTTTTATTTTCAACACGCATACATCTTTATTTGTACAGGTGAGTTTCTAGCATTTGCAGTGTATTGTGTTTTACATCGTTCAAAGAGAAATCAATAACATTAAGAAAAATAGGATTTCTTAGTATAGCAACAAATTAGGCAAGACACTGTTGTAAATTTTAGAAATTTATAATAAAACAAACATCGGTACGCACTGTGACGTGTATGTAAGAATAAAATAGACAATTTCTCTATTATCCTGTATTTGTTTAAAATAAAATAATTTTAATTAAACCTATAAAAAATATTTTTTATAAATATTAAACAATACACATATTTTCAATACACACTTACGCATTCATTTAGAAATATCATTATTATGGAGTGCTACAAACTTATTATTGTATAATAGAAAATAGGAAACGCCCTCCCGGACCCTATTTATTGGCTAAATTAAATACTGTAAGTATTTTTGGAAGACTTAACAAAAACATTATAAAAACAAATAAAAATAGAATAAAACAAGTTTTCGAAACTACTATATAAAATACGCGATAACAATTTATTATATTCACAATACACTAAGGTCCACTAAGGGTTCTGGCAGCAGTGACCCTTTTTCCTTGCCACGTAGTTAAGTGTAAATTCGGATGATAGTTCTTATAATTAAAATGTATTATTGCGCGTTAAAGACGTATGAAATGTGAACACATAAAACGGGAGGGCTATGCAGTCTCAGTCATAATATGGGAAGTATTATGGTCATTGAGTTATTATATAAGAGTAGGGGAGAGTATCGCAAGAAATAATGACAGGGAAGATATAATACTCATATACTTGTCTTTGTCGAATCACAAATAAAGAGAGACGGATAATAAGTCACGTTTGTTCTCTTTTATTGTCGATGGACATATTTTAGGCTGACTTCCCTACTCTATTATAATAACTCTATGATTATGTTATGAGTGTTATGACACGCTGTCGCTTATAGTAATCAAAGTTGTATTTTTAACTATTTATGATAGATTAATACTGTTTCTTCTTAATAAATTAATTTAATAGATTTTTTTAATAAAAACATGATTTAAAGTAATTTTAACATATGGTAATTTTTATTAAACTTTAATGTTGCGTCGGTTCAAACTACTTAAACATCAAATCACGCCTCCAAATTTATTTATTAATGTCGTTTAAAAAAATTCGATCGTTTGACATACATCAACTATGACAAGGAAACGCATATAATCGCTTTTGGCACACATTCACCACCAGGATTTCAACAATTTTCTTTTCAAACAAGTTTCAACGAGTCAAGTTCAAACAAGTTTTGCCCCGTAATCCAACCATTTAGTTTACTTTGTCTTTGAACAAAGACAAAGTAAACTAAATGGTGGGGGCTACGTGAGCGGGAGCTTAGTGGTTACGGTGCGAAACAATTGTTGAAATTGTGGTACTGAATGTATGCAGTGCTTGTATATTGTGGTGTTATTGGCAGCGGGTAATGCATGAATTTTTACTAATTCTGCATGTATCAGGACTGAAAACGAATAGTACACTCTACATTTAGCATTACATACATTTTCTTTAATCGCGGATTATAGCAAAATAATATTTGTATTATGAACCTCCGAAAGGAAATGCCAAATTCTATAAATTAATATAATTTAATAACATTAACTAAAACATTCAATCATCGCTGTCTCAGAATGGTCTCTTGTTGGTTTCTGCTCGGTACAGACAATTTTCCGAAATAGACAGTTGGCGATTCAAAAGAACTTGTTACCAAGTTTACTTGATTAAAGAATATTTTGAATCAATAAAAAAATGGATTCTGTGATGGATGACGGAAGGATGACTTAAGTCCGTTACGGCATTAAATTACTTTATAGAATTATCCGGTACTTGCGGAGATTCATAATACAAAAGTATAAAAAGAAATTATTACTTTTGTAGACATTTTTTTTACACTTTAAATTTAAGATGTGTTTTGAAATACATACTTAACCTAAAGCGACAGCGTTCATATGATGAAATAGGTGTGTCGTCGCTTAGCATTTATACCATGAACGATCAGTTTTTTTGCGTTTTTATTATTACATTTTATTTTTAGCAACATTAAACTAACTCCTGAATCGTTATAACTAAAATACTCATAAGTATATGTTTTATTAGGTTACGTCACAGATGACTGACAAATACATAGGGAATTATAATTAAACAGCACTACTGTGACCATAATTTACGCCGTGTGGTATCCGGCTGAATAGAATAGTACCACCCTCATTTCTTACCGAGGTGTCGTAAAAGGCGACTAAGGTAAGTCGACCCGCCGTGTGGTATCCGGCTGAGTAGAATAGACCACCCTCATTTCTTACCGAGGTGTCGTAAAAGGCGACTAAGGTAAGTTGATCCACCGTGTGGTATCCGGTTGAGTAAAATAGACCACCCTCTTTCTTACCGAGGAGTCGTAAAATACGACTAAGGTATGTTGACGTCAGGCAGGCGGCCGGTCGTAAAATACGTAGCCAAATCATATGACAATATGTTTGTAACATGTTGTGCGGACCCCACTTAGAGTGGCATAAGGGCAGGAGGATGATGATACTGTGACCATAATTTAGACTCATTGTTTTTACCGCACATAAGTTAATATCAGAAAAGATTAAACAATATTTTCAGCCTTGTTAACTGTTAAATTTAATGACAAATTCACTAATGGCACGTTGCCAAGTCTGAACGCCGAAACTTCAATATTAAGAAACAATTATAGGATACCACAAAATATCTGACCGATCGAAAACTGTATCTTAAACTCCACTGATGAAAACTAATTAACCTAAAACTGTTAAATAAAAATTAAGCTCAACACTAAAACTGAAGAAAACCAAACCTGAAAGTTAACCGCCTAGGAAAAATCTATCATCATAAAGACGTTTAACAGCATCCGACAGGTTGTTTGATGAACAGGAATTTAAGTAAGCGGTATGTTAGAGACCGAGATGTACAAAATGTGCTTCTATATAATAATTTAAAAACGAATGGCTGTCAGATATACTTATATATTCAATGCCGCTATGGACACCAAATAATAATGTCGAGTAAATTTTATATAAGACTAGCAATCGACAACTGCTCCGCCCGCGTGGAGAGATTAAAAACCGTAAAATATTATTTTGATGACCATAAAAATGGTTAAAGTGGGTGAACCTTATAAGCTAGACATATGCTGTCGCGAACTTTTAGAGGGGAACAATATTGTAAGCCATAACTATTTAAAATACTACGGCTCTCCGAAAGCTCACATAATGGCCGCATTTATCATTTTAATATTTTATTGTAAATAAACGGAACTTATTTAGTGTAATAAACCAATGTAATAAACTTTCTATATGATTTTAAATCTATTGCAGTCTAGGATATTGTTAGTCATAAATAAAAATGTACTACTAAAAATTCAATTTATATACAAATTTTACCTATATCCGACGTCGCAGCCTCTAATATTTAAGATAAAACACGTTTAGTATAGAAGATAAAATCAAATAAATTACTCATAATTTAACTAAAAACTTTTTAACGAATATATTGTCACCTTGCGCCTTCTAAACCAAAATAAGACTAGATTTTCAGCGGATACAGGCGCGCACTCAATATTATAAGCAGAATTATAATTTAACCATTTAAAGCCTTGAAAGTTAGGCAATATATATAGTTCGAACAACTCGTTTGACATTCAAGCAGATATAAAATTAACTATAAACAACTGTTTAAAAATTTAATTATCGTTCTAGTAGGCCGTTATTAATATAAAGTTAATTTAACCTGATAATATAATTATATTTATATGGAATGTGCTATATCGCATTTACGGAACAGAACTAACTATTTGCAAAATTAACTTTTACCTAACCTTCCTCCATTTCATATATCATTTATAAAGTATAATTATTATGGTTTTCGATCCTGTATTATATTTTCATACTTATACGTATAGATACTTTAGTATATACTAGAAGATATCGAAATATTTATGAAATAATTCTAAGAAACAATATCAGTAATTAAAATATTTGCCTACTAAATGCCGTTTACTAATTTTGAGGTAGGTCTAGCTTGTTCCCGTCGTGCGATGAAATCTCAAAAATGTTCATTACATCAAAGAGGCGAGGTTAAAGTAACTTGTTTATTATTATTATTTAACTACTATAAATTTGTGCATCAAATTGTTTCATTAAAAGAATGATGAGAATTTTATTCATAGTATTGCCAAGCGACGATATCGCATACAATCGTAAAACTGACACAACTCAAAAAATGTTAAGGAAATCTTAAAACTAGCACTTAAACCATTTCAATTAAATATGAATCAGATCGGATCACGATTTTAATATTATATATATCATAAATTAAAAAGAATATATTGGCATTTGCCGGTTTGTTGGCATAAAAAAAAATCACAAATAATCAGGGGCAATACAAAAAGATTAAAATAACTATTCACAGAAAAATTGTGGCACGAGCTTTCAAATATTAATATTGTAATACTCACACCATTACGTCGAAACATTAGTATTTGAGTATGCTTTTCGTATTTTTTGAGTTGTGACATTTTGGATATTTGTGTTCGGAATGAATGGGAGAATGTACGAAAGCATATGTGTGTTTATGACTGTGTGTGTGTGTGTGTTTGGGCGGTGCGCGATGAGGTTAAAGCGAGCCAGCAGGAAAGCTGGCCGAGGAGTTGCTGTGGGCGAGTGAGAGCATCGAACCGGAAAGCGATTGTTCCTCTTCACCGTATCCCTCTCGACTACCCTCCGCAATAGCAATCGGACTGTAATAAAATATGTTAACTTTGTACGTAACCTTTTTTTTATGTCAGGAAAACTCATTATGGGTCATAACCGCCCGACGGGGAGGAGCGGCGGGTATGTTGGACTCGCACTGACTAAAAACCTGACAGTGTAAGTCAACCCATAAAATGTAAGTAGCTGCCTGTTACTCTCCCACTGCTGCGAATAGGCCTCATCTCTCCGTTTTTGGAGAGAAGGATTGGAGCTAAGACCTACCACACAGTTCCAATGCGAATTGGTAGGTTACACATATCTTCAGAATTCTCTAGAGATATGCACGTTTCCTCACGATGTTTCCTTCACCGAAAAGCGTGTGAAAAATTGTAATTATCAATTAGACACAAGTTTTAACAGAAAAACTCATTGGTGTCTGCCCGGGTTTGAACCCGTGACCTTCCCGAAAGAGTCGCACGGTGTTACCGCTGGGCTATCACAGCTCTCAACCTATACCGCCATATAATTTATCATCACATAGTTACTTGTTGGAGATGTAAAGGGTACTGCAACTCATTAGGCAGGCCAACTGAATAAACCACGTCATGAGTTTAATCCTAAATTTTTTATTTTTACAACATTTTGACAGATTATAAAAATCTCACTAATATACCCACGTCATTAAGACCTTCTTACGAAGGTTTTCATTAATTTAAAACAACACAATTTAATTAAAATATTTCTCAAAAGAATAAGACAAGCAGCATGGAAAGCCAAACTTAGAGATTTCCATGATTTTCAACGGAAGTTACCGAGATATCTTGGGCCAAGTGGAATTATTTAAGTACATAATGTGATATGCAAACCTGAAACCGAGGTTGGTGCTCTCGTTGTCGAACTGCTCAAGCTCACGCTCGTGTCGCTCGTGGAGCATGCGCGTGCGCTCTGCTCGCTCTGCCACGAACTGCGCGCACTCAGACTCCATCTTAACAACAATATATTGAACCCATGAAAATGTTTATAATTAATATAACATAAATAAAAATAAAAATACATTCTAAATATATTTATTTATTTAAAGTAATTAGAACGGTTAACCAATAACAGTAATTAACATTAAAAATCAAACATATAAAAACATAATATACAAGACTGGATATAAAATGAAATTTACTATTGAAAATAAAAACTTGAAAAAGGAACATATTGCATTTATAACGCTCACTGAAATGTATACACTGTCCATTATATTAACCATCTTTTGACAGATTGACGATTTACATATTTAGTGATGTCCTAAAGATTCTCGTATGCGATACCATTCCGATTATAGTACCAACTATCATTAATCGAATTACGTACCTAAGTAATTCGATTAATGATAACCTACGTAAACTAATAACAGATATAGAAATCAACATTTTGATTTAATATTGCCTTAGTTTTTTGAAAATAAATGTTAATCCGTGTGTATTTATTATAATCATAAAAAATATATTATACATCAACAGACCTTCCGCTCGGCCGCCATTTTGACGTGATCTGTCACTCTCAACGAAACGCCCGTGATAGTCACACGCATTTACGTTCGCTGAGTGTTCTCTCGCATCTGTTACACCTTGAGTTAAGTAGCTTTATTCCTCGGAAAAACTTTTGTGAAACTTATATTAATTGATCGTGAAAATGCCGAAAGGACGTGTGTTGAAAGCACAATCGAGACAGTTAGTGTTAAAACTTCATGAGTATTTTGAGCAAGAAAATCAAAATGGCGGACCTCTTATACCTATCACGCAAGTCCGAAACCGTGTTGCAGCCGCGTTGGGGATCAGTCTATCAACTGTGACTAAAATCACTACTGATGCCTACGGCAGGAGCGGCTTGGAGCAAAACAAACCATCTACACCAAAAAGAAAGCGCCGGGCTCATAAGGTGACAGCTGTTGATGACTTTGACGCTGACGCTATTCGTCGTCATGTATATGATTACTACTTGAGAAAAGAAATTCCAACTTTGAGAAAACTTATTGTTTCTTTGAAAAGAAGTGGTCTATTTCATGGTGAAAAATCTTCTTTGGTCAAAGTTTTGAACACAATTGGCTTTTCATATAAAAAGTTAAATAAAAGAAAATTATTAATGGAACGCACAGATATAGCTATAGCACGTTGTGATTTTTTAAGAGAGGCAAAGAAAATACAAGATTGGGCAAATATTGTTTTCACGGATGAAACATGGCTCAACGCTAACCACACACTATCTCGTTTCTGGACTGATGATACTGCTGATTCCACTTCCTCAGTACCAATGGGAAAAGGTGAGCGGCTAATCATTTGCCATGCAGGTACAGCAAAAGGATTTGTACAAGACGCACTGTTGGCATTTAAATCGAAGAAATCAAATGACTACCACAAAGAGATGAATGCAAATGTGTATGAAGAGTGGTTCAAAAAAATGCTCATTTCATTGGAAGAACCATCAATAATTTTTATTGATAATGCGCCCTACCACTCCCGTCAAATTGACAAAATGCCAACACAGGCTAATAAAAAGCATGAAATAATTAATTGGCTTCGGGACAATGGAGAAAATGTGGACGACTCAATGTTAAAAGTTGAATTAATAAAAATATTAAAAACCAAAAAGAGAGCAAAACGCTATGTAATCAATGAAATGGCAGCAGAATATGGCCATACTGTTCTTCGGATTCCTCCATACCACTGCCAGTACAACGCAATAGAACTTATATGGGCACAAGTAAAAGGGCATGCTGCGAGATGCAATACAAGCCCCCCATTCACAGCGAATAAAATGTTGCAATTGCTAAAAAATGCTTGCACCCACGTAACGGCCGAGAACTGGGCAAGTGTGGTGGAAAGAACTAAAAGAGTAATATTCTCTGATTGGGAACGTGATATTGCGTTTGATAATATATTATCTACACAAGAGCTAATAATAACTGCTACTGAAGACTCCTCATCGGAGGAGTCTAGTGTTGATTATCATTCCGACGACTCGTGCTAATAAAATAAATTAAAATATCCTGATTGTTTTATTTGTATTCATGTATTAACTAAGAAGAAAGTAAAACTTTATATAATGTTATTAAATGTCTTTTAATACTCGTAACATCGATTTCTACCGATTATTTTTAATCTGTGGCATAATCGTAGTAACCATTATGTGTGACATCACTAAGTGGGCGGTACCCATCCATAAAGTACAAATATTATTTGTATGATATTTGTACGTAAGCAATACAAAACTTAATGAGCGTGAGCTGTCAAAAGACTGATAATATGATGGACGCAGTATAGGCAATAACAAACTGTCTATTTCCATTGGTCTGCAAATATATCCAATTCCATTAGCCCACAACACCGGTAACGGCCATATTCTTTTGGACAAAGATGCAGCACAACTTATTATGCAGCTCAATACAGTAAATCTTGTTCGTAAGAATTAGTAGTAAAATAAAGTAACCTCATATCTCGTTAGTTTTTAGACTTGCGTAGAATTAGGTATACAGTGGACCCTTTTTTTATGTCAGGAAAACCCATTATGGGTCATCACCGCCCGACGGGGACGACCGGCGGGTATGTAGGACTCGCACCGACTAAAAACCTGACAGTGCTCCACCACGCTGCTGGTGGCGGGGACAGGGTATCGTTGTACACATTGCCCACATACCCGCCAGCAGCAACTCTGAACCCCACAGTTTGCCACCTCTGGGTCGGGGGCTCTCTAAAAGTGGCCTCTCTCTCCGCAAATCGATGCATCGGGAGCACAAGATGCATCGACCGCATCGGGGACCTAACTCCAGCGAGCGTCCGATAAAACCCCATTCGGATCGCTCGGAGGTCTCCGTTAGGGCGACAGTCTTCAGCGATTCGCCTGCGCTCCGCTCGCCTGCGGCGTATCGGATCCAAGGACTCGACTTCCCGGATCCGCCCCGCCGCCTCCTTCCACGAGATTATGTCCTCACAGATGGAGGCCATCTCTACCCACGATCTCTCCCTGTCCACCATGGCACGAACCACAGTGGGCAAGGAGAGATCGTGCCCCACCTGTGCCAAAAGCTGTGCTGAACTGCCCAAGTTGGCCAGTCATGCCAGTGGACCCTATAGTTTCTGATCTTACTGCAGGTAAGGCTTAGTATGTTTTCAAACTTCTTGCACATACCTTTTGTTCGAGCAACGCTCGACGTACCGCCACTCGCTCCTCCAGCTCGCGCCGCTCGCGGTTTCGCTGTGCTTCCGCTTGCATCTTACTCTTACTTTGATAGGCCGTCAGCATGTCCAATTCGTGATCTAACTGCATTTTCAGCTGTTGACACTCCATCTGCAGGGAAAAACAAGCACAGAATAATCAATACCTTCCAATCCGACAATATTTATGCATGCTTTTTGTGATGTGCATGGTTTAAATAGACAATGCTTGCAGATAGTTCTGGTTAATAGTATATTCTTCGAATTCGAAACGGCTATACCGATTTTGATAGAACTTTCACTGGAAGATAGAGGCAAGAGGAGCAACATATATGCAACTTTTTTTGGAGTTCTAGTTCAGTGGAAGCACAGTTAGTATAGTATATACCATTCCAGGTATATCTTTGTAAAAAAAAATGGAGCATATACTCACGATCTCACCTTTAATATGGATATGGGCAATTTACACGTGTCCCAGGATTGTGATGATATAGGAGTTAAAGAATGTTTTCTTTTACTGTACCATTAGCATATTGTAAAAAGTAAACATGAATAAAAAAGCTTTATCATATATCATTTTACCACAATCGAAGCACACAATATGTTGCTAGGTTAAATATAAGAATTGCAATATTTCATACCATCTGACTCTCATCAAGGCGCACCGTCTGTTTCTGCAACATCTCACTTATACTCTGATCGTATTGTTCGCCAAGTAGAACAAGCTTACGACGCTTCTCATCTTTCAGCGACTTTATCACTTCTTTCTGCTGTTCCTGCAAATGAATACTAAAATTGTTAAATGATTATTAAAATTACACATCATTCTCCTGCCCTTATTCCGCTCTACGTGGGTCGGTACAACTTGTTATAATCATGATTCACATGATTTAGCTTCGTAATTTACGACGGCCGCCTAATTATTAAAATTACACATTGACTTTAAAGTGATGGAATTGTTAATTTAAAAAATTTGTTTGAAAAAACATGTGATCATTTTAATAGTTATCCGTTTTAGATGTTTCTACAATGAAATGACAGTCATTATTGAAATAATTGTTAATATGATAATATTTAACATATTTTAGAAAAGAAAGTGATAGAACCTTAGGCGTCATCTGCAATATCTGCGCTTTGAGTGCTTTGTACTGACGTGTCTGTATCTTACACGTTTCTCGAAACTGTTTACGAATCTGCATCTCTTTTTGCTGCAAAGAATGATTATAGGTTTTTTAAAGCGATAGATAATTGAAAGAAAGAAAGGTAAAGGTCTATTTATACATTTTTCTGGAATTTACACTTCTGTTTTGCTCCACTTTTAAGTTATCTTTTCGTGAAACTTCAGAAGACTGATAAAGTACTTTTGTATTTAAAAAAATGGTGACAGATCACTAAGCTGTCACAAATATTTCTAATGATAAGAGTTACAAGGTTTTTAACAAAACAGAAAATACATTTGAAATTATAATAATATCAGCAATAGTTTTCAAAATTAGTCTGTGCCTTTGCTCTCAGGTGGTTTCAGTTATTTACTAGCCTTAGAATATTACGATATCATTTTGTAGGAAAAGCTTTCAGCAAATTTCAACATTCAACAAGACTTTTTTATAAGTTGGTTACTCACCTTGAGACTTTTAGGTTGCTGCTTCAATTGCAAAGCATGTTTCTTTCGCAGTTCGTGTTCAGCACGTTGCATATATTCACGTTGGTTGGCAAGCTCGGTTGCATGTTGATTTGATAACTGCTCTTCTCTACAAAAATAATTTTATTTCGTAAAAAAATAAACATCGAATGTGTGAACATTGTGACTTATGGTCTAATATTTTATAAAAAATTAAAATTTGTATGATGAGAATATAAATCGAATCTTTTTTTACCTTATAAATTTGTTTACCTTAAAAATAAAATACACAATACTGTCAAGTATACTATTTTTTTAATTTATTTAATTAGGCGTTACTTTGCTGAGACCCATAATTCAAAAATAATGAAAATTTTTTTTTGCTGTAATCCGTGAGAAAAGAAAATGCTAAATGTAGAGTGTACTATCCGTTGTACCTGGTATATGCAGAATTCGTCAAAACTCATGCACTACCCTCCAGCAATAACACAACAATACATAAGGACTGCAGACATTCAATGTCACCTTAGATTAGTATAAGAAATTTAATATCACTTTACAATACAGTAGTTTACGTTATACAATATAAATATATGAGGGGCCAAAATGACCATAAAGGTAGGATAGATATTATAAAACTATTAAGTATATAAGGAACAGATAACGAAATATATTTATCTTTATACATCTTTTGAAAGTTAAATTAGTACATATAGTTTTTTTTTTTAAATATTGCACATATACTAGTGCAATATTATCAGAACTCAATTATGGTCATAGACAAGGGTGAAACGTGCCATTACCTGAGCGCGTGCACTCCCTTCTGTTGCCGGTACTCTAGCTCTTGCGTTTTTTCGTGATGACGTAACAGCATTGAGTGTGCCTGCTCCAATTGAGTTTGCCGCTTGTTTAGCTCCTGCAAAGGCCAATCAAATCAATTATTAAGTAGTCAATTAACGATATTTTCATAACTACTTGATATTTCACACAATTTTTTTCTAGTCAAAAGAAATGTGTTACTTTCCCTAAAGGCCTCCTCTCTCTTTTTAATTAGAAGATTTGAAACTTAGGCCCACCACATTTATCACACTTTTTTCAGTAAAGGAAAACATCTTGAGGAAACCTGCATATCTCAACAATCCGCATTTTTAATAATATATATAGGACACTTACACATACGGTCCTCCGTCCCCAAAGTAACTTAATACATGTGTTATGGGTGACAGACAACTGGTGAATATATACTTATATATTTTAAATTTATACTTAAATACAAATATACACCCAGATTTGAAGACCAATGCATTTATTTAAAGAAAATGTTGGCCCTTGGCGGGAATCGAACCCGCGACCCGCGGATTTGAAGGCTGGGTCGCTACCCACTGCGCCAACCAGCCAGTCAAATTGTAGCAGTGTTCTAGGTCTAAAGTTCCAACCTTTCACTCCAAAAGGAAAGATGCCTTGCCCAGCAGTGGGATGGTAACGCTATTTTACTCCTTTAAAGTTATTGATACCTCTCGCAGTAGCTCCTGTTCCTTGTGATGCTGAGCCAGCATGCGGCGCCGCCTGAAACGCCGCAACTCTAGCTGAAGGTACTCGTGCTGCGCTCTCAGTAACCGGGTTTCTTCTTGTGCCTCTGCCTGCTTCAGGTTGTCCTTTTGGGACCTATAAATGATACAATCAAATCAGTTTCGTGACTCATAGAAGTAAGTCTTGGTAGATCAAATTGGCTGCAATCTCTATAATAAATACACAAACACTTTGAAAATCTTCTTTTTCCGAATTAATTACTTTAAGATTTCTTTGTAGATTGTCAACGATTTCAGACTTCAGAGATAAAACAATACTTGCAACTTGTTTGAAATAAAGGTTTAGTAAAGGTCACTACACAATTATTATGCTGATGAATTCACGATTTATATACGACTATAAAAGTAAACTGACTGTAAGGTGGCGTCCCGCTGCCGCTTGGGCGTCGCATCGTCCATACTGAGCTCCTTTTTCCACCTCTCCTTGTTGGCCTTGTACTCGCGCTTGCGCTGCGCTTCGAACGCCTTGCGCTCCTGCTCTTGACGCGCTGTTATGTCTTTGGTGAGCTTTTTTTCAGCAGCCGCGTTTTGTTTTTGCTTTCTTTCTAGTTCTTGGGCATGTTTCGTCTGCGAATATAACACACCGGTTATTCGTAAAAAAATTTACATGTATTATTTCATTTTAGAAAATGTTCTTATTTTCTGTTATATAAATTTTATATAAATGTTCTAAATTTTATATAAATGTAATAAATTTTATAAAAAATTCCATGTCCTGGCATTGAATCAAATGGTAGGGACCCTGCCTTCAGCTCCGCGGGTGGCAGGTTCGATTCTCACCAAGGACGATTTGCTATTTTTTTTTGTTTATGCTCTGAGTCTGGATGTACATGGCGCCCATAAGACAAATAGTAAGTTACTTGCCTTGAGCGACTGTGTGTAATTGTCCCATATAATTATTTATTTATACATACCTGTAACCGTTCCAGTTCTCTCGACAATTGCTGTAACAAAGACTCGTACTCGCGGTCGAGCTGCGCCTTATGCGCCTCCACGTCCGCCTTGCAGCGCTCCTCCAACTTCAGCAGCGCGGCTTGATGTTCGCGTCTCATGCGCTTGTATCCAGACATTTGTTCATGCATTTCCTGAAACGATAACAATATAGTGAGCAATCAGCAACAAAATCTGATTAACAAATATTATCCTTATTAGTGATATGGAGACGCTATATGACGCGAGAACGCAAGGGAAACATGCTAGCTCAAGTATTTTCTATCACAAAATGCAAGCAAGCATGAATTGGAATCGATGATCAAAACTTTCAGTAATATGCTCAATGAGGCTGTCGTTCTGTGACAACGCCAAACTAAAAACTGTTCAAAATTTAATGCATATATTTGTAAATCCAATAAAAATTCCTTAAACCGATATTTAGATTACTATAAGGAATTTAATATCACTGTCTGACTGACAATACAGTAGTCTTAAACGAAATTTAATGAATTGTGAAGATTAAATGGTAGTCACACTGAGTCAAAAGTGGTAGCCTGTTAAATATTGATAAAGTAATAAACGGACGAAACTTTGTCTTATTATTTTTATTATATTATTTATGTAATTTTTGTCGAATCCTTAAAAATCTAAAGCATTATAAACAGTCACAATAAAAAGCTAGGAACTACAATAGAATACATATAAAAAAAAGCTAAAAATACACAAAACAAGTTATAAATTACCTGATTGTGCTCTTTCTGTTGTTTTGTAACAATGCTCGTAGTACGTATCGTCGCAAAGTTATTCGCGCCGTGGTCCGATACCAGTGATATCGCAACAGACACGTTATTGCTGACGCCTAAAATAACACACAAAATAACCGTGTTTTAACAAGCAAAATTCAATGCTTTAATATTTGTGAAGTACTCAGGTTGTTTCATGCTGTCCTGCAGTTATCATTATAACTACACGCTGACATTGTATGGCACATTGCCAGTAGCCAACTATGTGACAATCGACCCTATTAAACAGTCACCAAGCTATATTTTGCCTTAATATACCTATACTATACAATGAACTTGTATACTGGCTTTAGGTTTAAATTTAGACCCTTACACATTTTTTTCTCGATGAGAGATTTGCGTCTAATTAATTGAAAATGTGATAGCCTATATAATTCTAACAACTTATGTACTAGCAACACTAAATTTTATTCTTAAGTTGTGATAATTTTTATTTTACAATAATGCTGTATGGTGCCAGCTGAGTAGAATAGACCAGCCTCATTTCTTACCGAGGTGTCGTAAATTACAAATCATGTGACAACATGTTTATAACACGTCATTCTGATCCCACTCAGACTGGGATAAGGGCAGGAGGATGCTGAATTTGTATTTACAATAATTTCCATAGTCGTTTTACAATAGTCTTTAGGATCATGTCACGTTACCGCTTAGTTAGTTAGTTGATTTCCATTTAACTGTATTTTTTGTACGTTTTCTTTAATGGAACATAAATAAATAAATAAATGTAGTTGAAGTGACAAAGCTTGCAGGTAGCTTCTGCATACATGTTGCATAAGACCGTTTAACTCGGTAATTACTTTCTACTTAGTTTTTACAGTGGATGTATATCTGTTGAAGAGTATAAAAAGAATGATGAAGAAATTCATGAACGCTTTTGAGACTAACCTCTATGCGTCTGTCGGCGTTGCGTGTTCCTGTTATCGTCACCGCTGTCCTGTTGCCACGTCAGGGGCGCGTTCACGTACTCCCTATACTCATTAGCCTGCCTCTCCCTTTCTCTTTCTCTTTGCGCTTCACGTATCGCTTCCCTGTTAGCGTAATCGTCTCCATAGTCATCGCACAGGGAGTCCCTGTTCGCGTAATCCCTGAGTGCATCCCTGTTGACGTAGTCGTCGTGCGAACCGGGTATAGGGCTCTCGCTCTCTCTGCGTATCAAACAGCAACATGAGTAAAGGCAACGCTTGCGGAGTCTGTAAGGAAGGTTGCTATCTAATGCATGAGGTGCAGTAATGATGGGAAAAGCATTCGACTCAATAGCTTTTTAGTGGGATATGTAAGAACAGCCAATAGAACAAAAACAAACTACAAAAGCTAAATAATAATTAGATAAAGAAATGTTAGTGTTTGGCATTTCTGTTACAAACAAAAACAGACCAAAATCAGAACTTAAAAATATGATAGATTTAATTGAAGACAAAAGAGGTGAACGTGTTACATGTGTACATATATATAAAGTGCAATTCTTTCAAAATAAATCCATTGACATATTCAATGGATGGAAATCAAAATATTCCATAAAACTTTTATTTCAAAACCCAGAAAATTAATGGAGATATATTTCGCGCTCGTTTTTTTCATTACGTGGACGAAAAGCACTAGTAAATTTGGTTTATAAAATTTTTAATAAAGGCATACAATACACGCAATCGTTTTGATTAACGAATGTTGCGTATATGTGAATAAGAATTAGAATGTTGATAAGATTAGGAAACAATGCAAGGAATAAGTGACAATTAGTTGCATTATTTATATTTATAAATATTTATTAGTATCAAAATATGTTTTATATTTGTCTTATATAATTTTATTTAAATGTTTTTCAGGAACATAATACGTGTTAGTGCAGATGCGTGAGAAGAGTGATCCATTATAATTAGGTAATTGTTCCAACGTTAAAGATTTTTACAAATATAATATAAAAGCAAGATTATGAAATAATATATGTTAGGCAAACATTGTTACTGTAGTGTAACAAATCAAAAATGTCTTTTTTTATATAAATTTATATACGCCAGATGAACTAGTGAAAATCAGTGATACTTGAGAATTCATGGAAAGCTTGTATGCAGGGAAACAGATTTACTACATTTAGAGCTACTTTACTATATGTAAATAAAAAAACAACCAAGGTTAATAGTTAAAAAAAACCTATTTATAATGCTTCAAATAAAAATATGAAAGTTACGAATAGCAAATGACAAAATATACATATTACTGAATGTGTCATGACCAGTACAGTAAATGCTATACAAGAGAGTGCATCTTATCATGTTAGCTTATAGCCTCTTAAGTTTATATTAATGTTTCATTATATGAGTCACCAAGTATTTGTCTCATTTCACATTGACCCTATTTGTAATTTCTTGATTTTGAGAAATGGCATTTCTTCTCATAAAACATAAATGCTTGTTAGGATTAACAGAAGGGCAAATATAAATAAATTGGCATTACAAAAGATACTGAATACTGAAAATTCATTTTTGTACTACAAATATTGGTAATGAAAAAACAAGGAAAGGGTACAAGGGGTAAGACGAAAACGAGGACTGGGGTAGATGCTAGCGACGAAGTCCCCCGCCCGTCAGTTAGATTTAAGGCGTTTTTATTTTTTCATCTTTTCTATTAAGTAGATAATAGATTTGTTCATTGTATTCTTTATCATACATAAAGCAAATGGTATGTATATGAAATGGCAAAACAATTGTTAAATTGCGCATGCTGTTGCCATCTATAATTAATTAGCACTTAGTTTAAAATAATTTCACAGTTTGTATTTGTAGCTCTACATGGTGTGTATATTGTTGATGGCCTTTTAAAATAAATAAATAAATGAGGCGCCCCGTAAGCGAGGTCTGAGTTAAACGGTTAGCCTATAGTACATATTCGCTTTTCTTAAATAATCGGTACAATGATTATAATATTGATATCTTATGAATGAAACTTAAAGTTAATATTGTAATGAAACCAGTTAAATGATTGGTAATTGGTAATGAAAATTACTTTCGGCAAAAATTACATTTTCCTGTTTCTCAATCGAACTGGGGACTGCGTAAACAATACATATTATAACATCGAAACAATTATCCATTTGTAATGGTTAGTTAATATATGATTATCGTTGATACAAAGTGGTACCTGGAGTGGGCGGGTTGGTGGTTGTATTGCTGGTATTGCGCCTGTTGCTGACTTTGGTGGTTTGCGTTTAGCTGCAAGAATACATGTCAGTCATGTGTTTGTACAGTGATAGTGCTTGTAGTACATAAAGAAATAAAGCAAAAGAATCAACTATAGAATTAAACAATAGAAACATATATGCTAAAGTCATCTTATACAACTTCAACTATATAAAAAATTGTTATCTTAATATAGAATTGATATGATTAGTTTTAGAAACACAGGTTTTTGTCGGCACTGTTTACACTTACGGCCATGTTAGTATATTTATGTTGAATACCCGTTAATTCGACGTCGTCATTATTTTGGCGCTGTTTTATAATTCTTTGTGAATCAGTTGAATATAGGTAATGATCACATATGAAGATGTGTGCTGAGGTTTTAAAGTGCTGGAATAACGTCCCCGGATATAAAAATGCATCGTCGGTAGACCACCTACACGGAGATGAGTACAAGCGGCATAAGATCGTATGAAGATCATATGACCTGTATCCAGCAGTATGGCCGCTTCAAGAAGTAGTAAGTAAGTAAGTAGCAGCCTGTTACTATCCCACTGCTGAGAATAGGCCTCTTCTAACCGTTTTTGGAGAGAAGGATTGGAGCTGAAACCCACCACGCTGCTCCAATGCGTATTGGTAGGTTACACATATCTCCAGATTTCTCTAGAAATATGCAGGTTTCCTCACGATGTTTTGCTTTACCGAAAAGCGTGTGATAAATTGCAATTATCAATTAGACACATAAGTTTTACAAGAAAAACTCTTTGGTGTCTGCTCAGGTTTGAACCCGCGATCTCCTCGAAAAAGTCGCACGGTGTTACCGCTGGGCTAGCACAGCTTGAAGTAGTAATGATCATATAATTCGAGTACATACGGGGTGCGGCCGTCTGCGTAGACTGCCTGAAGACGAGCTCTGGCTGGAAGCGCCGGCTGCGCTGTGCTCTGACGTCGCGGAATTTGATTTTGAACTATCCCCACCCGATCTCTCCTCTGCTGTTTCTTCACTGTCACCTGCACATAATAAAGAAAATTTATGTGACATTAAACTTTTAGGCATTTCAGACTGGTTGAGATGGTCGAATATAAGAAATATTAAATTGTAAAAGAAAGCTTACTTATTTAACTTTATATGATATCTTAGAAAGTTTATCATCAATTCCTGCCCTTATTCCGGCACAATGTTACGTATTTTACGGCCGGCCGCCTGCTTGACGTTATCTTATCTTAGTCGTATTTTACCACACTCCGGTAAGAAATGAGGCTAGTCTATTCTACTCAACCGAATACCACACGATGGGTCAACGTACCTTAGTCGCCTTTTACGACACTCCGGTAAGAAATGAGGCTGGTCTATCTACTCAGCCAGATATCACACAGCGGGTATATCTTAGTCGCCTTTTGCGACACCTCGGTAAAAAATGAGAGTGGTCTATTCGACTTAGCCGGATACCACACGAGGGGTCGATTTACCTTAGTCGCCTTTTACACTTCGGTAAGAAATCAGGGTGGTCTTTTCTACACTGCCGGATATCCCACAGCAAATATGATCTCTTAGAAAGTTATCGAATTTTAGTAATAATAAAAACTTACCAATAGCACTTTCGTTATCCCCATCGACCATAAGAATTTTTTTCATTTTCCTATAATTCAAGTTGTCTAGATCTCTAACCGCGGCCTTAGTCCTTTGTATGAGATCAACGAGAACATTGATAGAACGCGGCCTAGTGATGTAAGGATGAGAAAGCAACTTGGTTGATGATGGACGATCTTGAGGATTCTTTTGCAAACATGCTTCAACGAAATATCGAAACGTATCCGTCCATTCTGGCGCCTGAACAAAATAAAATCTATTCAAATTACGTTAAAAGATAGTTTTTATTTAAAAATATTTGCACACTTTAATCATATACAACCGAGAACATATAGAAGAAAAATAAAACAAAAAATTTCATTTTTAAATATGAGGGGGTTAGAATCAAACCAGCTATATCCAAAATAATTAAAATTGAGTAAAATGAAAATTTTGTTTTATGCGTTTAATTCTTGTAGTTTTGACAAATAAAAAAATATTAAATACAGATTTAATCACTGTGAATTTAAGTAATATCAATCTTTACGTTTCTTGCAAACTGTAATACAAATATTTAAAATTAGCTTAATTTGATTGTGACTTTAGGTTTTAGCTATTTCTGATTCTGATCCCCCATATAAGTTTTAAGAGGGACTGTACTACGTGCACTTAATACCGTTAATGTTAAGTTAGTCATTTAAATTTTTTGTAGAAAAAATTTCATCATAAGAAAAAAACGTACTTGTAAGGTAGGCGAATCGTTTTGAGCGATGTGGTAGAGAGCAGACATAGCGTTCATGTTAAAGTATGGGGGTTTTCTTTCCGCCAGCTCGATACATGTAATACCTAGAGACCACACATCCACCTGGAAAAATTAATCATAGATTGTAGTAAAATAAAATTATTATTTTTATGAAAAATGGAATAGAAAACAAACAGTACAATATTTTGCTTATCTACAATTAGAATGTTCCAGAATTGACCAAATGGTACAATTGGAATAGTCCATTACAGGTAATGGACTATTTCATTGCATTAGGTGCTATTACCTAGGTGACAAAGCTCTTATCTTAGCAATTTTTAGAAGATATAAAAGAGAAATAAAAAAAGAAAGGAAGCGCCGAGTAGTGCGCCCGTTATCATTAGGCTATCACTAAACTACGTTTGACAGCCAAAAATATCATTTAGATTAAATTCTACATTTTAGAATTTTGAACCCCAGCAGTGGGGTAGAAATTGGTTACTTAACTTTTATACAAACGAATAAGCGTCTACATTTATTTAAGATTGATGTGTTATTTTATTTATGTACCAATCCTACTTATATTATAAATGCAAAAGTTTGTGAGTATGGATGTATATTTATTACTCTTTCACGACGAATCCGCTGAACCAATGTCGATGAAATAACATAGAGGCTATAGAAATCCTGTTAATTCAACAGGAATAGGATGCATTGAAAAGCGTCATCTATTATCGACCTATCACACGACAACAGTCCACGCGAACGAAGTCGCGAGTAGAAACTAACAATTACAAAAACAATACAAACCTTCCCATCATACTGTCCCTCATCCATTGCTAATATCACTTCGGGTGCCATCCAATAAGGTGTGCCAACAAAACTGTTAGCAGGACATTTTATACTGGCACTGCCGAAGTCCGCTAACTTGACCGTTCCAATCTCCGTAAGTAGAATATTACCGGCCTTGATGTCGCGATGGATTCGCCCCAGACTGTGCAGATATGACAATCCACAAACAACTCCCTCACATATTGCAGCTATCTCTTCTTCGCGTAGAGGGCGTTTATGGACCTTACCAAAGTAAAAAGTGATTTTTAAATTTTTACACGTTTTAAAAATCTTCATAGAAATAAATATTATACATAAAAATTGGCGACTTGTCACCATAGCACTGCTATGGACCATCCTAGGATATTGATCTTTGGGCGTTTAATTTCAGAAACGAAATATGTATACAAAAATAAATTTGAAGGAGTTACTTTGCCGATTTCCATAGTACAGAAATTACAATAGAATTATTTTTCTATAATCCGAGTTTGTTAAAAGAACATATGTAATGCTAAGTGTTTGAAGCAGGCAACATTCATAAATATACTTTATACATGCAGAACAAGTCACCACACGTATCACAAAACGCCGCCACCAGCAATACTCCACGCAAACACTAGACACTCTCTACCACAATCTCTATGATCGTGTCGCCCCGAAACCATTGAGTCTATTCTCCTGATGATGCTTCGGTTTCGGATTATAGCAAAATAATCCTACTGTAATTTCTGTATACATAAATAATTAAAAAGCGATAATATTATTATATTATTAAATTAACAAGCGACTAACTAATTTGATTTTTGAAAATTCCTAATAATACAAAAACATAACACATTATTGTATAACTGTTTCATAATATTTATAATTTTTACCCAGAAATTCTCAACCTTAACATGTATATTACAGAAAGTTGTTTATCACAAGAAAAAAGTGTTTTGATAAATTTTATTGTGATTGATGCAACACTAATATCTACTGATAATGTTCGATATACTATAGGCCCGTGATTACAAGATGACTCAAAAGCTCAACATCGACATGTCATGAATTATTCTGTTAAACCACATCTCCTTCTGAGAAATGACCTCATCCAGAATTGGCACATAATCATAATTTGACTTCAAATCATGAAATTATCATTGCATTATTTCCATAAAATACTTTATAGACATGTACTTCGTCAACATTAATGATGTATTTTTAATACTTCACTCCATCGTGAAAAACCAAATGACTCCATAGAGTTATCTCATGGTTTCAAAGTTCTGAATTGTTTTTTTTACAAACAATGTCAAACAAAATCAAATTATAAGAACTTAATAAGGTAATAATAACTCCTGCCACAAGGTAATTAAAACCACAATAAGATTATATTATCAAATTTAGAGCTTTCCAAAATCACATTGCCCTATCAGAAAAATAAAGTCACATGTCCCATGTATTAGCATAGGAAATGTGACTTTATTCTTTGAATAGGGTGAAATGTGGTAATACAATATTTATCTTCTTTTTTAGTTTTAATGTATCAAGAGTAAACAAACTCTTATCTAACTCATTGAAGTTTCTAATTATATATTTAGCTTTGCCATTTACAGCAGTTTAAGAACACTGTTAGAAAAAGTGTATCAGTCTCTTTTTAAACCTACTATACTGTTGATGATTACTTAGATGATAAGAATGTGTGGATATAGCTCTCTTTGGACCTGTACTTGTAAGTAATGACCAAATATAAGTAGTATTAAGAATTATATTTTTAAAAGAGCAACCGCCAAGTTTCTTGCTGGCTCTTCTCAGTAGGAACAGCTTTCAGAAGCAGCAGTAGAGTTGACAATTGAAAAGCACTTGTTTAGAAGTTTATTTGAATAAAGTATACATATTTTAAATTTGAATATAATTTCAAATCAAAATCTGCTTTTTACTTCTCAATTTGAGTAGTAAAAGTCTTCTTGGTAGAACTGGTATTATAATATTGATTAGAATTGAAAAGATTGAAATGGAAACAGAAATTGCCCACAAAATTAAAAAATTATAAATCTATAAAAAATTATAAATTCAATACAGTTTACCAATTATAGTGTACAATAGTGGAACCACCCCGCATGTGACAGGGAGTAAAACATATTGTTCTAAACGCAATTGAGCAATTTTCGCGCGCATTACTTATTTAAAAATAATTTGCGATAATACTCCTATAATATTGTTTTTAACCTGTACGGTGTTAAGGAACATAATATTAAGCATAAAATACCTAATATATTTAAGTCAATATGGAATTATGTTATTTCCATCTAAATAGTTTTACAAGTATCACATTGTATATCTGTTAAGAATTTAGAATGGGTATAGAATACTATCCATAGACATAGATAAATGCATATCCTATCGCAAGTTTTATAAGACCTATAAAAGAGGTACTCTCATCATATTGTGTCTCACCAAATTTTGTTATTTCTCAAAAGGACTAAAGAATGCTTTCAATTACATGTTTTTCCAAGATATTAACATTTAAACCAATTTGCATAAAACCTTAAAAATTATACAACATGAATCATTGTCTACTGAAAAAATTGCATAAAAATCAGCTTAGTGTTGTTGAGTGTATTGCGAATGAACACAACATATGGAGACTTTTATAAAATTAAGTAATATGTGAGTAGACTATCCTTTTAATAGTCATTTATAATAGCATAACTGATTCACAGACAATTGGATAGAAAGATTAGATCATTACAGTGATTCAATCACTGTTTGTCCTATAAATATTTTTTTATATGTTTTGGAAAAAAGCACACTGCACTGGAAGAAGCACTGGGGGCCTACCAGAGTATAACTATATATTTACCTCAATTATATCAGATGCAGATCCTACACAGTATTCCATTACAAGCCAAGCTGTGTGCTCACGTTTGTAACATCCTTTATATTCTATAGCATTAGGATGATCCAACTGTTTTAAAAATCTGTAACGTAATTTCAATGTAAAAACTAGTAGTTAAACTTTGTATATAGTAAAATGCAATAAACCAGTAAGCTGCATATATACCTAATATTTAGAAATCCATATAAATATTTAAATGAGTTAATCTGTTAATGTGTGACTACAATTTGTTAATCGAAAACAAAGTATAAGTTATATTTTAAAACAAATTGGGCCATTTATCCAATATTCTGGTATTAATACAAACTCTTATGCATTGATACTGATATGCATTTCATTATAACAAAACAAAATGTAATTTTTTATAAACTATAAAAAACTATTATCACTTACACATACAATTGACTTAATTCTAATTGATCTTTTCTCTTATCAGGAAAAGGCACATTGTTAGTTTAAAATAGTGAGTTTGTATCCCTTAATATTAGTTTGGATTATTTGTTAATCCAGAGGTAGCTTCTTCTTCAACAGATGGATGTCCACTGCTAGACATAGGTCTCTTCATGGGATCTCCAGAAAACATGATTTTTTGCCGCATGTATCCAGTGGCTCCCCATGATGTAGTAACAAAACATTTACAATACTAAATGTATATAAACAATCTTACTTAATTTCTTTCAAGATATCCTGCCATTTTTCTTCACTCTGCTTTCCAAGGTAGGACATTTTTTTAATTGCAACAATTTCCTTTGTGAGATTGCAACGAGCATAGTATACCGCCCCAAATGACCCATGGCCAATTTCACGAAGATCTTCAAAGATCTTTTCAGGATCATGTTTACTAAATAACTCTGCAATATCAGGATCCTTCAGGCTGCCAGGACGTGGCATTTTTTCTGGAATGGCAATATTTTAAAGTTTTTAACTCTTTGCTGTATTCATATTCACTAATCAACATAATTTTCTAATTACCATATTAACACATTCATTTAAATAATGTTCCATTTTTTTAATGATATCAAATACACATTTCATACATTTTGATTAAGATTTTACTTTTAAGCAAATTTATTTTAAATAAAAGTTGAATGAACCATAATTAAAACAAAAATACTTTCTCCAGTATATCTGAAGAATCTTACATCATGTACATAAATGTTCATATTGTGCAAATGAATTTCTATTTTTGGTTTGCATTTTAATTCTCAGGATGCTTGTTTTTTTTTCAAGATTTTAAACAACTGTTGTTAGATTTCAACCTATTTATACAAAACCTTGACAAATGATATAGCTAAACATTGCTTATAAACTACACTAAACTAAACTTAATTAAACTTACTAAAAATTCCACACTGTCTATTGAATGGATTAAATTTTATTCCATATTTTTTTGTTTATGGTAACCAGACAGTGATAGAGACATAACTTAATTTTGTAATATTTAAAAAGAGGAAAGATTAACACAAATTAACAAGATTTATACAAATATTAGTTAAAGTATGTAGTTTTTTTTTAAATTTAAAAATGGATATTAATTTTTATTAAGGAAATTCATTTGATGTTGCATTCAGATATTAAATTATCATGACTAAAAGTAAAATCTTACCAATTAAGGTTGCATAAAGTACATTTTAATCATTTTTATGAATAAATTATTGTTATGGTTTGTTTATAGCATGATAAGTGGTAAGATCATAAAGTCTGTTGATTATCAAGGATTTGTTGCATTTGGTTAGTCAAAACGTAAATTTTGTAATAAATTTTCAATTAATGACTTATTATATTGTGAATAATTAAGAGTATTGAAATTAAAACATACTAATTGTGCCAGCCGAAAGCCGGCGATGTCCGTCAGTTAATTAGAATGATCCTACCGCTTCGGGCCATCCTCTACTCCCGCTATCTGCAACAGTCGGAAACGGCACCGATAACAGGCCACGCCAAAGTCTTACAATTTTCTTCTTACATTTAAGTATTAACCACTAGCGAATTTAATGAGCAAATCAAATAATTATAAATATTAACAACAGGAGGCAAGACTTCCCTTGTAATCTAATTAAAAATGACTTCTGACAATCAGAAACCAACCTACTCGGGACATCCACGATCCCGACCTGACACAGATGCTACTCGATTAGGATCCATAACGCTACGAGCGATTTATATCCATTCATAGAAAATTATGACAATAACACCCTGTAGGAGGGTTAAAAAAGAAAATATTGCGAAATACTTGGCACTTACAATACAAAATTTCGCCTCAAAATGGCGTTTGGATAAGTATGCGATGATAGCTTTTTGTTTTATAAGGCACACACTATATAACTTTCCATCTCTATCACCACCCACTTGGTAAACATATCACTTTTTATTTAAGATACGCACTCGGTGTGAGCGTAACAAAGAAATTTTAATGGAAACTATTTACAACTTTCCCGTACCCGTATTGGAAAATAGTCTCTTTCAATGATTCTAGATAGAGGCGCCCTCTTTAATCGTGAGGATATTTGACATATCGTTTATCTTATGCTCGCACTTCACTTGTAACCAGAGGAATTATACATAATAATTTACTCATTACATTTCTATAAATACAAATTATTTTCAAATTAAGTATGTAATATTATCAAATGAAATTGTACACAGTTGTTGTGTTTAATTAAAGAAAGCATTAACATTTAGGAAATTGTTACTTTTTACAAATTGTTTTAAACATATTTGTTCTCAAATTTTAGTTATTTCCTAACCGTAAAAAATAAAAAAAAACAATTAATTTGGTGATGGTTAAGGTTTACGGAAATTAAAAATATAATCTTCATTCGGAATACGAAACGAGAAACTTGGAAACCTTCGCTATATGCTCATTTGCACTTAATATAATTGCGACTATAATTTGAAGACTCCGAATTTGTCTTATTTAGATATACCATGTTGCCAGAAAAGACATGGAACAAGAAGCCATATTTGTCATATAGAAATATCGTCCGACTCCTGCCTTATCGCACTTTGAGTGGGCTCAACATGTTTTCCTCGCTCATTATCTCCTTTTATCCGATAATACTGGCATTTCTTCTTTTATACATTCCATCCATCTGATTTTTGTCCTCTAATTGGTATGTGACATATCCATCCATATTCTTGTGGTTTTTATATCTCCTCACTATGTGTCCGTACTTCTAGTCTTTTTAATGATTAATATAACTTTTCAACTATGGGGTTGGACTGGTCGTAATTTTGAAACCCGTTTTAAAGAACACATGGCAGCTTTCAGGAATAATAAACCACAAAATTCACATTTCACGAAACATTTGTTGGAAAGCGGTCTTTATCTGGAAACAACTTGAGATTATTAAATATAACAAGGCACCCTCAGTAACGATCAGATAAATGTTTCTCATTCAAGCTTACACGTGTTCGGAAGGAAAATAAAATGAATTGGGGGGTTTAACCGACTAGTATCAAACTAAGTTTGTTTGGATAATGTTTCGCTTTGCGATTTTGTCGCGGGCGATTGTTGAGTTTGTGATAGTGAACGTGTGTAGTGCTTGTGTATTGTGATGACGGTGGTGAAGGTTTGTGCATCTGTTTTTACGAATCCTGCACGTATCAGCATACATATTCTATTTTACTTCATCGCGGATTATAGCAAAATAATTTTATTATTATTTTTGTTTCGCCGTGTGGTGTCCGGCTGAGTAGAATAGACCACCCTTTCTTACAGAGGTTTCGTAAAAGGCACTTAAGGTAAGTTGAGGTCAGGCAGGCGGTTGGTCATAAAACACAGCCAAATCATGTGACAGCATATTTATAACATATTGTCCCAACCCCACTTAGACTTGAATAAGGGCAGAAGGATGTATAAAACATATTCTTATATAAACGTATAAACATATCCAATATATTGCAAGCGCAAAAACTTTTTTCGTCAACAGACGCGCAAGTCGAATTAACGTAACCACAAAAAAACCTGGGAGCATAACAAGTTAGTCAAAACTTTTCTTAAAGCCACCTGAGGGATAAGTAAAGCTAACCGAACAGAAAATACGAAACTATTAAGCTTAACAGATATGTATAATGAATGGATGGTGCCAAATCATGTTACGACATGTTTATAACATTTTGTGCCGACCCCACTTAGAGTGGGATATGGGCAGGAGAATAAATGATGAATTTAATATTTCTTTTGTATTATGGATCTCCGCAAAGTAATGTCTAATTTTATAAATTACAAAATTAAAAAAAATAGAAACAATAAGAAAATACCTAAGATATGGAGTATTTTCTCTGTTGAGTATGGAATTATAGAATATGTCAGGCAGTATATTAAACGATCTTAAACTACTCTGTATCTTGAGTACGAGTGACTGCAAAGAAAATAAAAATGTCTGTGGTCAAAACTCTAAGGGATGGCTTGGAGTAAAAAATCGATTAATTCGCATCAAATAATCAGTTAATAATAATCGATTTTTTCTGACTTTTTTAATAGTTGCCCTTATATAATTCATAATTAATAGAATGAAGGCTAATTAACGTGGACAACTACCAATAAATAATAATGGATGCGCTGTTTGTGAAATTCGGTTAAAATTTGTAGTTTGGCTACATATTGGTTCCATCCAACAATGCATATTTCAAACAAATAATCTTACAAAACAAGAAAAAAGAGTAAAAAAGAAAATAAGAAAAATAAGAATAAAAGATTTTCAAAAAAATCTATTTTTAATGTAAAAAATCGATTATTATAAAAATGGATTATTTCTTTCACATCCCTAGTCAAAATACAAATTCTGCTTATTATCACCGGTTAATTTATTATTCAGCAAATCAAAGATTTTCAAAAAGGTATAAATTGTAACCACTAGGCTTTGGTGTTTAAAGGATTTTTTATTTGTTCGTATATAATTAGTTAATATTTATGTAAATTAACGTATATTGTTTATTATACCATTCGGTTACATGTTTACATTTCCATTGTCGACGCAACCAAAATGGCGGTATTTTTAGTATAACTTTATTTGACGATAATATATTATACTAAACGTTATTTTTACATTCTTTTTAAATTCTTAGTGCCTTTGAATGGCACGTGTTTGTCAACATACGATAATGATTGTTTTCGCGCCATTACCTGCATTTCAAATCGTTCCAAGGACGCCGCCGGACGAAGGGTTATTTTTGATAATTTGTTAACTTCTGTGCGACTAGATGGCTGATAAGAAACCTGATGGGGCTGAACCAGAGGGAGAAGAAGAATTTTCTGTGGAGAAAGTATTAGACCGACGCGTAAGGAATGGAAAGGTACAAATTTATCGAATATTAAATATTTATTATTATTCTATGGGTCATAGCGTGCGTTTTCCTGTTGGTGAAGTAATGTGTATTGTATCTGAGTTTGTATAGTATTTAGATTTTTTTTATCTTAACTTTTTAAAGTTAAATCAAATTGCAGACAGTATATTAATATAAATTATCTAATGTTATGATTATTTTATGTCCTTATATCAAAAATATTTTAGGTGGAATACTTCTTAAAGTGGAAAGGTTACAGTGATGAGGACAATACTTGGGAGCCAGAGGAAAATCTTGATTGCCCTGACCTTATACAGGCCTTTGAGGAGGCAAGGAAAAAAAAGGAAGCTGGTACATTTAAAACAAATAACTTTCTATTATGTTTTCAAATTTGTTGTTGTTCTGGACCAAGTTCTGGAGATTAACAACAGTATTAGTTGCCTCATGAAGATATTTCATATTATATTGCATTCAAAGTTGTGGTGTGGGTGTAGGAGTGATTTTGAAATATCTAATGACAGGCAAAAGGCAATTTTATTTTAAAATTATTTTGCTATAATTCACGAAGAAATTCGCGGAGATTCAAAGTAATTCTTCGTGGATTATAGCAAAATAATTTTATTATTACTTTTGTATTATGGATCTCCGCAAAGTAACTCCTAATTCTATAAATTATTCAATTTTATTTTATTTGTACATAATATCAGACAAATAGAGAATTTGCAACAACAACATTTGCGACAAATAGTAAAATGCATTATTTAACATGTTACTAATTTGAAATTAATCCTCCAGAATAGGCAAATCTTATTTTTAACAATATTAATGTACTCTCTCTATCTTTTACTAGGTAATTATTGTGTGTTGACAAAGATTTCCTTTGGTATAAAAGCTGTTGGTCTTTATTCTGATGCAACTATATAATTACGATTATATTACAAGTTTGTGCGAAACGATAGTAGAGATTGTGGTAGTGAGTGTGTGAAATGTTGGTGTTTGCAGTGTTTTGTGATATGTGTGGTGACTTGTCCAGCATGTATAAGGTATGTGATTGTTGCCTGCTTCATACACTTAGCATTACATATATTCTCTTAACAAACATTGATTATAGCAAAATAATTTTATTGTTACTTTTGTAACTTCTGTATATAATGATGTTTGTGCATCTGGGAAGTAGTTCTAATACTGACTATCAATGTAATATCTGTGATTTTGATGTGTGTTGTTAATTTTAGAGGGTAAAGTAAATAAAATTGACAAAGATCCTAAGAAAAGAAAATCAGCTGCCACACCAGATTTGAAAGGTGCAAAAAAAAGTAAAAGTGATGAGAAGAAAACAACTGGTTTTGACAGGGGCCTGGAGCCTGAGAAAATTATTGGTAAAGTATATTATTTGTAGACTTTTTTATGTTAAAATAGTACCATATAGCATGTTCATAGCAGTCATTAGTAAAGTGACCAAAACCCGAATTTTTGCGGCATTTTATCATTGTATTGCATATTATATCTTACTATGTATAATCCTTGTCATGATATTCATCTGTGACTAACTTAGAAACTACAACTAGAACATACAATTTCATCTTCTTTTTACTTGGATAGAGATAGGACAGTTTTTATTCTGAGCACATAACAATAAGAAACAATCCACATTGGCATCGTAAGTGATACATAGTGGTATCACTTACGATCACTTTACCACAGTGGTAAATAGAATTTTAAACAGCATCTTGTTATGCTTTGATTTTGCTGTCTATATTGGTTGACCAGACCTATATCAAGCAATAGGCAAGTACAAAACAAAAGGGGAGTACAAACCTTTTCCTTTTATGATGCTGTGATCTACACAGATAATTTACATCCATTTGGTAAGCCAAACAGCTGCCCAGGACCCTTTGTTATATGTATAGAGGGATTTTGTTCAGGCACCAGTTTATTGTAAAAAACTCAAATGATAGGATTCTATCTTTTTTTTTACATTTTAATTATTAATTTGAACCTAATTGTTTATATGCATAAACAAAGAAACAATGTCTATAGAAATGTTGCGAATCCACCACATATTGTGTTAGGTTAGGTTTAAAATTTTTTTTTTCTTTAGTTTCTTATATATTGACTTGACTAGCCCGTTGGCGCAGTGGGTAGTAATCCTGCCTTCAGCTCCGCGGGTCGCGGGTTCGATTCCCGCCGGGGTCTAACATTTTCTATAAATGATTTTGTTGGTCTTTGACCCTGGGTGTATATTTGTATTTAAGTATGTATTTAAAATTATATAAGTATATATTCACCAGTTGTCTGCTTACCATAACACAAGTATTAAATTACTTACTTTGGGGATGGACAACCATGTGAATAAGTGTCCCATATATATTTATTTATATTTATATTACTATGTAGGTGGAATAGTCCAGAATAGGAGCTGATCACTTGACCTGCAACAACAGGTGTCTCTGCAATTATATAGATATATATTACTATTGATAAAAATGATTGTAGTTGGTATGAAAATCTTCTATTGCATATACTTTTATAATTTTGTCTCTATGTTATGTCAAGGTGCGACCGATAGTAGTGGAGAATTGATGTTCCTCATGAAGTGGCAAGGCACAGATGAAGCAGATCTTGTAACAGCTAAGCAGGCAAATGTGCGATGTCCACAAGTGGTTATACAGTTCTATGAAGAAAGATTGACATGGCATACACCAGCTGCAGATGAAGGCACCAATGAAGATTAGGTTAGAGTTTATGATATCTCCAATTTCTCAAAAATTGATATAAAACTCCATTGAAGGTATAAAAGTCAATAACAGCTAACAGCATAGTTAGAAAAAAAAACTATATAAAAAAGTTTATGTATAGAAACTGGCTATACATCTTATTATATTGTGTTAGCCTGACTAGTTATGACAAAAAAATGTAAAACAAGTTTTATATATGGCTTAACTGTCCTTAGTAATAGTTTTAAGTTCTTCTATTATGGGTTGCAATAATTTAATAAATTATATTTAGTAATTGTTAATTATTTTCTAATATTTTCAGGTAATTACTTCTATGAAGGCAAACTCAACAACACAAATCTTTACTAAGTAAAATAGAATTAACTCTTAAGCATTTGTTACTATCATAAGTTTGTTAATTTAGAACCTGTTACAAAAATACATGTATGATGTATTCTATGGATCAGCTATGTCATATAATATGATCGAAAGTTATTTCATAAGTATTTTTAAACTTTTGGTAGTGCACATTGCATTGCGCCATTAGACGATATCTCTTAAAATGACAAGATTGGACACAAAGAATGTGGGCAATATCAAAAAAATATTTTTATATTTTGTAAAAAAATACTTATAAGAGCATTAGTTTTAGGTGTGAAGATATAGGTATGTATTAAAAAATATATATCTACGCTGGTTCTGTAACTGCTGTCGTTTTAATATTTCAACTTTAATTACCTAACATACTACCCATTTCGTGTTATATTAATTTTATAACGGACATACTAGGCCAACAAAGGTTAGTAACTTTTTATAGTAAATTGACTTGATTGCTTGAATTAGAAAACCTCTGTGTTAACTATTAAATTTTTATAGGAAATTAATGTTCCATTTGCTGGAATTAGAAACACTCTGTGTTAACCAATAAAACTAATTTTCTTTCTTAAAATATATTTAATTTAAGTCTACATCTAGTATATGCTAACAATTTTGTTTGCCTTAGATTGTATCGTTTTACATTTTTATATACTTTCAACAATAAAGTAAGATTCCTTGTTGAACATTATTGACAACCTAACGGTCAAACTATATGACTTACATTATGTGTCAATTTCTAATTTTGCATTCATTACTTTGAATATATGAAATCACTTTATATTAAAATTATAAGTTTTATGTATGGTGACAACATATTGCCAGCGCTTGCACATAATGTTGAATCAAAACATATATTTTTATATATTATGACTTTCCTTTTGCTGATCTATGGAGTACATTTTGTATTTGTGCTAAATGTCCAATCATGGTTTATAATGGCTACTACTACTTGAGTCTACTGTTAGTTAACATACAACTCCTAACTGTATTACCGATGGTTATTTGAGGGGGTTTGAATCAAACCTAGCTATCATCATCCTACAGCTCTTATCCTCTAAGTGGGGTCGGCACAACATGTCATAAACATGCTGCCACATAATTTGGCTGCGTTTTTACGAACGCCTGACGTCAACTTATCGTCAACAATACGTTACTCGTATTTTACGACACCTCGGTAAGAAAGAGGGTGGTCTATTCTACTAAACCGGATACCACACGGTGGGTTGACTTATCTTAGTCACCTTTTACGACATCTCGGTAAGACATGAGGGTGGTATTTTTCTATTCAGCCGGTTACGACATGGCGTAGAATCAAACCTAGCTATATCGAAAATAATTAAAATTGAGTAAAATAAAAATTTTGTTTTATGTGTTTAATTCCTGAGTTTCGACCAATAAAAAATATTGAACAGAGATATAATCACTGCGAACTTAAGTAATATCAATCTTTATGTTTACTGCAAACTGTAAGATAAATATTTAAAATTAGCTGAATTTCATTGTGACTTTAGGACGACTGGCTCGTTGGAGCAGTGGATAGTGACCCTGCCTTCAGCTCCGCGGGTCGCGGGTTCGATTCCCGCCGAGGGCCAACATTTTCTACAAATGAATTTGTTGGTCTTTGAGCCTGGGTGTATATTTGTATTTAAGTATGTATTTAACAATTATATATGTATATATTCACCAGTTGTCTGTCACCCATAACACAAGTATTAAGTTACTTACTTTGGGGACCGACGACCGTGTGTGTAAGTGTCCCATATATTTATTTATATTATATTATTTAGCTATTTTTGATTCTAATCCCCTCATTTGTTAATCATCCCCTGCTTTTAATACATGTATACAAAAAAAATCATGAAGCAGCGCTATCATTCCAAAAAGCATAAATGAGTTGGTGCGAGCTTCAGCCTTGTACTTATGTATATTGTTGAAATAAAAAAGTTAACGATAAGTTATAAGCTTTATATCAGCGTTTATTTAAATTGTAATTGTAATAACGTTGCTCGACCAAAAGTGTTAATTCAGTGTCAAGTTTAATGCTATCAATGAAAAAATAGATATCAAATGGATATTTAATCTATGCTTTTTCATTATTTCTACAACTTGTAACAACAAATGTCTAAACTACGTATGTAATCGTTAGCTACAGAACTATGGACGATGTTTGTTTATCATACATTAATTAATTAAAGTGAAATACCGTAAAGTATAATATAGATTTCGTTATTTTGTAAAACATTGCAATATTGTAATATGCCTTACGAACCATGTTTAAGCAAAAAGATAAAATAGTATCTACGCTTTTCAAGTTTGGTTTATATTCTAATTTTTCATTACACCATTTTTACGTTTTAATTCAAATTTAAATTAATATTTTCATTACTTTTCTATTATGTACCTCCGAAAAGGAGCGTCTAATTCTGTAAATTATATTTATATAAAGTAATTTTTCATTTCCTTTAAAAAAACAGCTTTTCAATTGGTATCCATTTTTTTAGAAATATGCATTCCACAAAAATGTCTAAGAGTGATGGGATGGGATAATATTTCATATAATTCACATTAGAATTTATTGGCATTACAAGTGTTTCTTTATTTCCCAGAAAAAACTTGTATATTGAGTACTATAGAATATATTTTGAAGACTTATTTCATATTCTAAATCCTAATTATGTCATAGTATAAAATATGCTAAGTATGTTGGTAATTAGGTTCAATAAATGAACGTAAACATCCTGTATAGTTATTTCTCTTCCTATTTTATTTATGGTCTTCAAGTTATGGGTATACTTTCGTTATCTACACCCATAATTGAGATTAAAGATTCGGAGATACCGGTTACGATATTTCCGATTACTCTTAATTTTAGTATACATATAGACTTCGTTACTCGAATTAAGAATGAATAAAAGTTATTGCAAAGCTTTAAAGAATACCTATTCACTTTAAATTTGTCACGTAATTAGTCACGTGGTTTCTTATTATAAATCAGCATAGCTCGTTTTGAACGACAATTTTTTTTAATATCAGCTGCTCTGTCCTATAGCCACTTACCGTGTGGCATAATGTGGTGATAATCGGCAAAGGAAACAAGCCACGCTGTTGCAATGTCAGCTATTTGTCACAGTAAATACCTTAAGAATTTAGGAATTTATCCCCAACATCAAATAAATTATAAAAGCAATTTTGCACACGCGTGTTGTTTATTCGTTCTTTAAAAATTGTACTGCTCTAAATGTTGTTAAAGTAAATCCTGATACTATCCCACTGCTAGGTAAGGGAGCTAAGACTCACCATTCTGCTCTAATGCGGATTGGTAGGTTAAACATAACCCCATAATTGTCTACATATATGCAGGTAATTTATAGAATTAGGCGTTACTTTGCGGAGATCCATAATACAAAAGTAATAATAAAATTATTTTGCTATAATTTCATATAAATATAAATTCATCATTCAATATAAATTCATCGCGGATTATAGTAAAATAATTTTATTATTACTTTTATATATGCAGGTCTTCTTACGATATTTTCCTTAAACGAAAAGTGTGTTATAAACTGCAATTGTCAATTAGACAAGTTTTAATAGAAAAGCTAACTGGTCTACACAGGTTTGAACCCGCGACCCTCGATAGAGTCGTATGGTCTCATCATTGGGTTAACACAGCCTTTCTGAAGTACCTATTTTAATTTATTCCAATTAAAATTATCGAGAGTTTCATAAAGCATGAGATTTCAAAAAATTTAATAACAAATTTTGAAATAGGTCTATAGTTATTTTAATATTGTTTATCTTCATATTTAAACAAACGAATTCATAAGATCCGGAAATATAACTTAATTCACAATTTTGCTAAGAATTTGGGCTAGATTATCCGTAATAAGTTTATATTTTGACTGAAAGTTATTGAATAAGTGAAATAAAGTCTGTTTACTCAAGTAGAATTGACCAATGCCCCTAGTGCGAGCTGCTGGATTTTAAGTATATGTATATGCTTATGAAAAGAATAAGGCAATTATAAAATTAACGCATGTATTTACATATGGAGTTTAAACATCTGTAATTATCGTCCGCAGAACTAACAAAAATATACGTCATATTTCATTTTGCTAAGCCAATCAGCACGGAGAATCGGCTTAAAAGTCCCAAGCCAGGGGCAATTGTAGTCTAAAGTTTTGTACTTTTTCAATTTTTTTATTGTAGGGAATTTTTTTAGTGTTAGTTCATTAATAATGGTAAATAGTTTTTTTAAATAAAAGCAAATTCTTGTACTATATTATATGTATACTTTTTTAATGGAATTTTATAAGATGGCCTATGCTCGGATTAACTATCTATAACTTATGCAAAGATGATACTTGGAATCTATGGTTACTTATCTAGAGATAGGTAGGCAAAATGTGAAACAAGAAAAGAGTGATTTATATCTTTTCAATTTTGGGATATATAATCACTCTTTTATATCTTTAAATCAAAAGTAATAATAATAAAATTATTGTATATATTTTATTTTTATTATTACTTTTGTATTATGGATATCCGCAAAGAAAAGCCTAATTATACGAATTATCTTTAAATCATTTAGATTAGTACGGCTCAGAGAGAGAATAAAGCAGCTTTACATCTTCGGCTCTTTTAATACAAACGTGCAATAGCTTTCTGTCTCTCTTTTACGTGTAAATTGCTATATAAGGCCGTCTCGCTAACTCTGAAGAAGCCGTAACTCATCACGAAAATTTACTTTCAAGTATAAAGATATAGAGATATATTTGAAACACATGCGATCATCTTTCTTGTCTTTAGCTCGCGAGCTACATCTCTAGTCTTATCAGATCATAGATTAGTAATGTTATCAGATAGTCTCACGTTTTTTTTAAAAGCTTCATATAGATTCGAATGGAATGTAATTTGTAACGTTTTATTAGACTAATTTCATTTTTATATATTAAAAGATAATAGTAGGGTAGGTATAGGCATGTCTATAAGTGAGAGTTTCGAAACAAATAATAAGAGGTAAGATTAAACCATATATTATAGTGTATTATCTATGGACTAATTGCAAGCTACGTGTTTCTTGAGGTTGTTGATAACGCACATCATAGATTACTAACTATAAAACTTGTTATATGATAGACAGTCAAAATGAGAATGATGCGTAAAATATGTATGTAGGAGTGGAGCGAGATGCAGCTGAGACTATTTTCATACGATTCATTCATAAATACGTACAAGTGCAAGAGAGATGCGAGATAGCATGTGTTGGCGCCTGTAGTAAAACCGCCCTGGCCCCTGACGCACATATTTTAGTTAGTAATCTATGATAACGCATTTATGCATGTAATTTTTTACACCGTTGCCTTCTCCCATTATTTAGTCAAAAAGCAGAATTTGTCAAGCGTTTATGTACTCTCAAAAGTATTAAAAAAATAATATTATATTAAGGTAAGTTATTATTGTTAAGTTTTTTATTTAAATATAAAGTTCAAACATTCGAGGTACCTTTATATGCTATTATAAGAATAGTACGTATGGGTTATTTTTATTTAATAACTTGACTATATAAAAACAATTTTAGTGACATATTGATATTTAATATTTTATCTTAATAATATTTTTAGTTTAGAATTTTCTTAGATACTAATTTTAAACACATCATAACAAGGATATTATTATTAATTATTTCGCTGTTGCATCAGTTATTTATTTAGTTATAAGTATTAGGTCTATTTTTATGTAGTTTGCGAACTAGTTCGAATAAGTCACTCCCACAGACGAATCACGGGTCCTAGGGTTCCTAGGTTCGTTAGTTCCTGAATCTCGAGTCGAGACTCGATATAGAAACAGTAAACGTGACGTCAACCGAACTCATGTTGTCTCGCTCACAATCGCACGGAGCTCTTATCTGCCACTCGCTCATCGAATTACATGCCGTGGCTACCAAGGCAGATTTATCCCTCTCACACAAAACGTATTTATGAATGAAAATGTATGAAACTATGCACATGTCGCACTCGTTTCATTCCGCTATACATATATTTACACACTCACTCTTACCTTGACAGTCTATCATATAACAATGAGATTTATCAATGATTATGGAAGGAGTATTTTATATTAATCGATTAGTTTAACACCATAATCGTTTTTTAGTAATCGAATCATCATCATCATCAACCTGTGTCTGTCCACTGTTGGACATAGGTCTCTCCATTTGCATGCCACTGAGCTCGGTCTTCAACTCTCTGTTTCCAGCCAATACCAGCCACTCTGCGGATGTCATCGCTCCACCTAGCCGGAGGACGTCCTACACTATATTTGCCAAGGCGCGGTCTCCACTCCAGAACACGTTTACCCCAGCGGTTGTCGGTTCTGCCACAAATGTGACCAGCCCACTGCCACTTAAGCTTGCTAATCCTTTGGGCTACGTCGATTACTTTGGTTCTCTGTCGAATCACTTCGTTCCGGATACGATCCTTCAGAGAGACTCCGAGCATAGCCCTCTCCATAGCTGGCTGACCGACCTTAAATTGGTGGACCAGTCGCATTGTCAGTGTCTACGTCTCGGCTCCGTATGTCATCACAGGTAGGACGCACTCGTTAAAGACTTTTGTCTTAAGGCTTTGTGATATGGGCGACGAAAAGACTCGATGAAGTTTCCTATATGCCGACTAACCAAGCTGTATTCTCCTGCGAGCCTCCTTCTCGAAGTTGTTTGTAGGACTTGTCCAAGGTAGACATACTCCGCAACAACATCGAGAGGAACTCCGTAGAGGGCAATCGGTTCCGGAATGACATGTTCATTGAACATTACTTTGGTTTTATCCAAGTTCATCCGGAGACCGATGCGAGCAGAAGACTCAGCCAGACTGGTCAGCATGTATTGCAAATCCTGTACGGTCTCAGCCCCGATTACGATATCATCTGCAAATCTTAAGTGTGAGAGGTACTCGCCGTTTATGTTTATGCCCCGTCCTTTCCAGTGCAGCATCTTAAACATATCCTCCAAAGCATTAGTGAACAATTTGGGGGATATTACGTTCCCTTGTCTCACTCCTCGATGCAGGTGGATAGGTCCAGACTGCTGATTCTGTACTTGGACGGTCATAGTTGCAGCGTCATACAGACCTCTCAGCACTTCGATGTATCGCCAATCAATTTGGCACCGTTGCAGGGACTCCAGAACAGACCAGGTCTCGATAGAGTCAAAGGCTTTCTCATAGTCCACAAATACTAAGCACAGAGGCTGATTATACTCGTGAGTCTTCTGTATAATCTGCCGTACTGTGAAAATGTGATCTATGGTGCCGTATCCTCCTCGAAACCCGGCCTGTTCGTGGGGCTGGAAATCATCGAGTCTCCGCGCAAGGCGATTCGTGATAACTCTGGAAAACAGCTTATAGATATGGCTCAAGAGGGAAATAGGTCGGTAGTTCTTCAAGAGAGTTTTGTCTCCTTTCTTGAAGAACAACACGACAATACTCTCGCTCCACGTCTTAGGAGTTCTCCCCGAAAAGAGAGCAGAATCAAATATGCGCTGGAGCCGCTCGAGTATCGGTTTTCCAGCTGCTTTTAGCAACTCCGTCGTAATTCCATCCTCTCCGGGGGCTTTTCCATTTTTAAGCTGTTACAGAGCTAGCACGATTTCGTCTTGACAGACTTCTGGTAGATTTTCTGTGAAGTGGCGGGTTAAGGTGGCTCTTTTATCTCCGGGATCAGGCGGGGGACGAGACGTTTCTGTAATCGAATGTTTAAACATTATATATATATCGATTTAAAAAATATATATATTTTATCCTCTTTTCATTATTTTTATCCTATTTTTTTTGTCTTTTTAAGATGAGATATAAATAAAATTAAGTTAATTAAAAAAGTCAACTTTTTGAATATCAGAGAAATATATATATATATATATATATATATATATATATATATATATATATATATATATATATATATATATATATATATATATATATATATATATATATATATATATATATATGATAAACTCATTTAAAGATTATAGATAAATATATAAATATAGGATTTAGTTTATTTAGATTATTTCGGAAATGTACTAAAAATATAAAGATGAAAAATATAAAAGGGTACTTTTCTGTAATCACTACCTAAACAATATTTACAAAAATATTTAATTACATTACAAAATATAATTAATAAATATTATATAAATATAATAGCATTATGCTATTTTTAGTATTAGTATGAACACTATAAATTTAAATTAAATTTACAGTGTTCAATAATCTTGTCATAGCGAGAGCAGGATCAAACAAGCGAACCAAATGCCATGAAATAATTCAATATAAGGCAGATCGTTGGCTTGTTATAAAACGGCTCCTGCGGCGAAGAGTCTAGCATTGGGAGCCACACACGATTCACGAACTAACGAACTAAAAAAATAAACTAGTTTATTTAGGCGCGAAGAATCAAATGATTCAATCTCTACTGCGAACTATTACGTCCATTACTAATTTGGTCGAAGCTCTGGTAAAATATTGTGCAACAATTTGTGAGTCATTTTATGTTATTGTATCTATATATTATAACTAGATAATATGTCATGTGTATCGATTCATCATACTTGATAAAATTTTAATTAAGTTAATACATAGACAGTATTAACTTTGACTCTTGATATTAAAATGATATGATTAAAATATATGATGAGATGATATATATATATATACAAGTTCGTCACAGTTAACAGTGATCGCACGAAGAGACAAGGTACAATTTTTTTTTTCAATGGGCCGGGGTGTAAAGCCGCGGCATTTACGAGGAAGAGACTTCTGCAAGTTTTATTACGTTTATACTAGTTGAAGCCGAGGTCCAGTAAGACAGGACCTTAAGATTGTTGCGAGTCTCGTTCGAGACTTGCTTCATTGTCAGTTCTTTCTCGCGCTTACCTAGCTAGCTCTAGTGATACTGCGAAGGTCGCCAGGGCTAACAAATGTCTATGAAAAAAAAAACTGAAGTAAATTCTTATATATGCTCACTCATTTGCTTAACAAGACTCCATCTATCTTTGTTTCCTAGATTTCACACAGTATACAAAAATTAACATAAAGGAGCAAACAAAGAGTTCAGATTTGCGGGGGAAGTTTTAGCACGATTTTAGTTTTTGTAATTTTATTTTGATTTAATTTTAGATTAGTTCAGTGTAATTATAAAAAATTAGACTATTTACTTCATCATCTTCCTGCCCTTATCCCACTCTAAGTGGGGTCGGCACAACATGTTATAAACATGCTGTAACATGATTTGGCTGCGTTTTTACGACCGGCCGCCTGCCTGACGTCAACTTACCTCTGTCGTATTTCAGGACACCTCGGTAAGAAAGAGGGTGGTCTATTCTACTAAACCGGATACCACACGGTGGGTCATCTTACCTTAGTCGCCTTTTACGACACCTCGGTAAGAAATGAGGTTGGTCTATTCTACTCAGCCGGATACCACACGGCGGGTCGACTTACCTTAGTCGCCTTTTACGACACCTCGGTAAGAAAAGAGGGTGGTACTATTCTACTCAGCCGGATACCACACGGCTAACTATTTAAAATTTATTTATTTTATACTAGCTTTTGCCCGCGACTTCGTGCGCGGGGACCTCAGTCCCGGCCCGGAATAAAAAGTACCCTCTGTCAACCCTGCAAATATCTCCATCATTCTTGGGGTTAATTTGAATGATGCCTGATTTAATAAAGCCATATATGACCGAAACGTCATTAAAAAATTTTACACTTCATATTATGAAACAATGTCCCCGCAGCGTCTGTCTGCTTACAATGAACTTAACAACTAATTTACGGGTTTTATTCAACAGAAAGAGTGATTTATAAAGTAGATTTAAAAGTTTAATTTCATCGCGGATTATAGCAAAATAATTTTATTATTACTTTTGTAAATAAGGTTTTTTGTAAATTTATAGCAAATGGCCATAACTGTTACTAAGTTTCTACTGGTTCTATATACTACCCTAATCGTTACTAATATTATAAATGAGTATGTCTGTGTGTCTGTTTGTTACGTTTTCACGGCGAATCCGATAAACCATTATCAATAAAAAATTTCACAATTCTTCCTTATCCACACGGGTAACATTTAGGCTGTAGAAATCCTGTTAATTCAACAGGAATTGAATGACATTGAAAAACCCCAGTATTATCAGTCTATCAAAGTTTTTTTAATCGCGATTTTTGTTTTTGTCAAAGTCAAGTTGAATCTGTAATTTGAAAAAGGTTCTATATCAAGTTGTTTGGCTTACGTAGATAGTTATTTAAAGAAAGTTTTTATATATTTTGGATTCTGTTTACTGGATAAATTTAACTTAGTTATCAAAATGTCATCATCCTCCTGCCCTTATCCCACCCTAAGTGGGGTCGGCACAACATGTTATAAACATGCTGTAACATGATTTGGCTGCGTTTTTACGACCGGCCGCCTGCCTGACGTCAACTTACCTAAGTCGTATTTTACGACACCTCGGTAAGAAAGAGGGTGGTCTATGTTACTCAACCGGATACCACACGGTGGGTCAACTTACCTTAGTCGCCTTTTACGACACCTCGGTAAGAAATGAGGTTGGTCAATTCTACTCAGCCGGATACCACACGGCGGGTCGACTTACCTTAGTCGCCTTTTACGACACCTCGGTAAGAAAAGAGGGTGGTACTATTCTATTCAGCCGGATACCACACGGCGGTGAGTTATCAAAATGTATAATTAATATTAGTCATATGGGTTATTTACTAAAACTCCGTGTGGTATCCGGCTGAACAGAATAGTACCACCCTCAATTCTTGCCGAGGGGTCGTAAAAGGCGACTAAGGTAAGTCGACCCGCCGTGTGGTTTCCGGCTGAGTAGAATAGACCAACCATGAGGTTGGTCACGACACCTAGGTAAGGAATGATTCTTACCGAGGTGTCATAAAAGGCGACTAAGGTAAGTTGATCTACCGTGTGGTATCCGGTTGAGTAAAATAGACCACCCTCTTTCTTACCGAGGAGTCGTAAAATACGACTAAGGTAAGTTGACGTCAGGCAGTCGGCCGGTCGTAAATACGTAGCCAAATCATATGACAACATGTTTATAACATGTTGTGTCGACCCCACTTAGAGTGGGATAAGGGCAGGAGGATGATGATGGGTGATTTACTAAAATAAATAAATAACTAATATTATCAATGTCAAAGTCTGACTGTTATGTTTTCATGGTCAATCCGATGAAACAATATTGATGAAATTTAGCACAATTAATGACTATATGCCGGGGTAGGTTTTTCTCTTTATATCCTGTAAATAAAAAGAAATAGGTTATATATTAAGCTGTTTACATTACGTTGAAAAAGTTATTTTAATAAAGTTTTTATATGTTTCGGTTTTGTTTGGTCGGCACAACATGTTATAAACATGTTGTCACATGATTTGGCTACGTATTTTACGACCGGCCGCCTGCCTGTCGTCAACTTATCTTAGTCGTATTTTACGACACCTCGATAAGAAAGAGGGTGGTCTATTCTACTTAACCGGATACCACAAGGTGAGTCAACTTACCTTAGTCGCCTTTTACGACACCTCGGTAAGACATGAGGGTGGTCTATTCTACTCAGCCGGATTCCACACGGCGGGTGGACTTACCTTAGTCGCCTTTTACGACACCTCGGTAAGAAAAGAGGGTGGTACTATTCTATTCTGCCGGATACCACACGGCGGATACATATCCCTATACATTTTCTGGAATATGTTGAACCTGCCAATTCGCATTGGCGTAGCATGGTAGATAGGTCGCCTTCTTAAGGGAGAGAGAAGGCTTTGCCCAGAATGGGAGATATGGTTCTATCTCCAACTCTTTACTTACATAAATAATAAATAAATTTTTTTTAATTGTACCTTACTTCATATAATATTACTTTTTCATTTAAAATTTCAAATAAATGCCTTCAATGAATAAAAAGTTTCAAGCAACTTGGAAAGACGAAATATTTACTTTTGCATCCTACCTGTTAGTGTGACTCACCATTCAGTTTTGGTAGTCTGTGCATGTATAATGACTACCGAAAAGTGTAAGTTACACTATTGTTATGCCTAAAAAACTCAAATAAAAATGTGAAATTTTTCAAATAAAAATCAGCTCCAGACAGGCCTAGTTCTCATAAAAATATTTGTACTACTCTTATATATGGTAGTATATGTAATCCAGTCGCTGATCGCTTCAGGAACGGCGAGAAACGGAAAGAAATTCAAGTACCAGTATCATGGTATTCGACCTTTCAACTTAAAATTGACATATCTTTTTTATTTGCTGACCGATTGAAATAAATTACACCCTATATGTTGAGTGAGGCATTCTGCTACATATAAGTGAAAACAGTTTTCAAATCGAATCAGCGGTTTCTGAGATTAGCGGGATCAACCGCACAGTGTCTAAAAAACTGGAATAAAAAATATGAAATTCTTCAAAAAAAATAAGCTTCAGACCGGCCTAGTTCTCATAAAAATATTTGTACTACTCTGAGATATGGTAGTATATGTAATCCAGTATGAAAATCGCTTCAGAAACGGTGAAAAAGGAAAAAAATGCAAATATTAGTATCGCAGTATATGACCTTTCAACTTAAAATTGACATATCTTTTTTATTTGTTGACCGATTGAAATAAATTATACCCTATATGTTAAGTGAGGCTTTCTTCTATGTATTAGTGAAAACCGCGTTCAAATCGGATCAGCGGTTTCTGAAATTAGCGGGAACAAACGCACAGACATACAGACAAACAGACAAACAGAGAAACAGACAAAAATTTTAAAAACTATTGTTTCATGTTTAGAAGCGTGTTTTGAGACGACGACACTAATTTTTTCGTAAAAATATCAAATGTACAGATTTTAACACCTCTACGATTTTATTATATGTATTTATTTTATATAAATATAATAGGTCAAGTAAAAAATAATCCATTATTTTTCGATCATGTCGTTAGTAATCGATAACTCGCCTTGCATAAGTACTATCGATTTACACTAAACGGTGTCAGAAGCGTATGCTTTCGTACTAAAAGCTGACAAACAGACATTTTTGTGATTGCTTGATTGAATATTATTTATACGTGCCAAAGATGGGCACCAAAAAGAGAAATATTCCCTTTTTTTAGTTTTTCTTCGCAAAAGGCGAAAACGCAAGCCAGGCTGTTGAAAATGTGAATAATGTATATGGTCCTGATACTGTATTAGCTAATCACGCGTATTTTTGAGTTCGTAGATTCCGATCCGGTAATTTTGATGTTAAAGACGCACGATGTTCCGTAGGACTAGTTGTCGAAAATGTCAATAAAATAATGAAATCGTCAAGTGCGACCGTCATGCAAGCACTTTTTCGATTGCTCAGGAGCTGAAAATTGCGCAAAAAACTTTTTAGAACCACTTTAATAGGCTGGTTATACAAAAAAAATGCTCTATGTATGGGTGCCACATGAATTTTCGCTGAAAAAGCACATGGAATTAATTTCCATCTGCGAATCACTGCTGAATCGCAACAAAGTCAACCCACATCTTCAGTGGATGTTGCCTCGAGATTAAAAGGGGATCACTTACGACAACGTTAAGCAAAAATGGTCGTGGTCGAACTGCGGTGAGCAGGCGCAATCGGATAAGCCAGGATTTATGGTCAAGAAAGTTCTTCTGTGTGTTTGGTGGGATTGAGTCTATTCTACTATAGGAGGGAGGAACTGTTCTACTAGGACTAAACTCTTAATTTGGACCTGAACTGTCAATAATTGGACCATCTGAAAAAAGCAATCGCCCAGAAGCTGCCAGGTGTGGTCAATAGGAAAGGCATTATGCTTTATCAGGACAACGCTAGACCACACACTTTAATAGTGCCTCGCCAGAAGTTCCTAGAGCTTGGTTGGAAAATTTTTATGCGTCCATCTTATAGTCTTAACCTAGTTCTAAGTGATTACCAACTTTTCTTGTCATTGGCAAATGTTTTTGTTGGTGAAAAATTCGTGTCAAGAGAAGCTTGTGAAAATCGACTGTCCCAATTTTTTGCCAATAACAATGAAGATTTCTGTGAGAATGGCAAAATAAGATTACCCTATAAATGGCGACAAATTATCGAACAAAACGATGCATATATGAACTAAATCGGATATGTTTAACTACAGTAGCCGTCAATATCTTGCGAAAATAATGGATTACTTTTTACTACACCTAATATATATATAATTATATATATATATATATATATATATATATATATATATATATATATATATATATATATATATATATATATATATATATATATATTATACCTAATAAATAATTAAGATTACTAAAAATAAATACTGTTTTAAAAAAAAATTCCAATGATTTGTAAATTAACTTTTCAGGAAGCAATAATGGTGCCGCTTGTACTTGAAGGAAACACGTTAGGGCAAAAGCATCGAAATTACAATAACTTAGTTAATGAAGCAATCAAGAATAATCCAACACCAGAAATCGCCGCGATAAACTACGAAGATACTGATTTAGATAATCTTTTTAAAATTGATTTAGCGTGCTATAGTAGAAATGTTGGGTATATTTTGGAAGTTTTCAAATGTGAAGATATATTATTTGTATCACGAGTTATTAATCAATCTACATGGCTAATAACTGATCAACAATTCGCACATATTATTAATCCTGAATACCTGCACAACCAACTATATCCGAAAATGATGTATAAGGCTTTTAATAAACTGATTTTGCACGTGAGATTAAATTTGAAAGATGAAAAGCGTGTCGAAGAGTTTTTCGACTATTATAAAAAAAGGGATTTGAATAAGGCCCTCAAATGGCTACTGCATTGTTCTATTCCGTTTATTGAGAATATTATACAAAAACATCCTGAAGATATATCGAAACAATTGTTGAAACGGCTCTGCAAGAAGTCTTCTTCATTTCTACAAATTTTCTGTCGGTATTATAAATCTTATCATAAAAGGGAAATGTTATTAAGTACGAAGTTTCTTTTAAACAACAATCCCCATCAGTACTTGGAGCTCATAGAGACGACTGAGATAGGTGATATACCAGGGCTTGGACCGAAATATACAAAGAAAGTTTTGGAGGAAAACCGTGAAAGGATAATGCAAAATTTAGAAAAATATGTCTATTTCCTGGATGTTTCCATTTTTGTAAAATATTTGAGAAAAGAGGAGATCAAGGACTTTATATTAACTCATATTAAAAACAAAAAAATGCGTCCGTGGTTCACTTTCAAAAAAATTAAGTATTTTTTACTGAGATTGCCAGTTGATGAACGGTTTGATTTCGTAAATAAGCTATTTATAGAAAGGGAATTAAAAAACGAAGGTTTTGTGGACGATGTTTGGGTTGACATATTGCTACGATGTGGTCTACCGATACAAGGAAATGCATATTTATCCAAAAATATATATTGCTGGTATATCTGCGCACCTTTCGGAAGAGCTTTTAGAGATCTAAAGCAATTGATGCGTAACGTATCAAATCCTTCTGAAAGAATATCGATTTTACGAGTACTCTTAATAAGCGCCGGTAAAGACAAGCAAAACATTACTACATTACTAAAATATTACCGAGAAAATCACATTAATGAACCCTTTAAGTTTAAAGTTCAATTTATAAATTACTTGCTTAGTAGAACGGAAACGTACAGTTACAATAAAGAAATGTGGGGATATGTAAATGATATTTTTAATAGCATGGAAGTATACAGTGTATCCGATAAAGGTGTACAGTCATGTGTGAGATCTATAATTCAGTATAACGTAATTCATGAGATCGAAATCCCTGATATTATAACAAATAAATTTGTTTTCGAAACTTTGAAAAATAATAAATTAAATGAAGAAGAAAAAAATAAAATATTTAACTATCTATACACCTACCTAATTTCAAAACTTGAAAACAGTTTTGAAAACGAAAACAAATTTAATATAACTGTTAACATAGTGAAAAACATTTTAAACCTTCTTCATGACTGGAATAAAGATCTCAAAGATTATCCTTTAATTCTTAAAAAAATCAATGAACTTATTATTGCTAAGAAAGAAAATAGTTGGTGTGCGGATCTCACAGAAATATACACCATTAAAAAATCTTGGAGAAAGCTATTATTTGCACAATTTCTTTCTCTAAATCCGAACCAAGAGAGTTGCATTAATGCTCTAAAACATGGTCCAAATTTGTTGGAAATATACAGGAAAGAAATAAACTTATTATGCTTGAATGATAGTTATATATTTATTAGTTTTCTGAGAAAACTTCGTATTTACTGGTGTCAATCTTTGGCACATTCTTTCAAAACAACTTTTATGACTAGCCTTGACCAAAAGAGTAACCACAAGGCTGTAATCAGGGGTCTTTCTACTTTACTATCACAAAGAGAACTGCTGGATTTTGTTAAGAAACATGTTCCCACTGGAGCTAAAGTTGTGTGGAGCCAGCATGATGAATTAAAGCTAAGCCTTCGTAAATCTATAGCAACATGTATGCACTTAGCAAGACCACAAATTCCTCCTGAGGTGACTTTATTATATGCTAAAGGGGATTATTTGCAGTATGTACTACCTTCTTTACTTTCGATTCTCCAAAACGTAAGTTCCTCTTACATTTGCGAACACGTAATGCAGCTTCTCAATATACCTGTATCCTTACAAAAACATGTCATTCGCATTGCTTTCTCTAAGCTGAAACTTGACCAACTGAAGCAAATATTTACAGAGATCTGGAAATCAACGAAAAACAGTAGTATTCGAGCAGATATCTTCAATCAGACTTACATGAAGCTTTGCAAAGAAATTGATGAAACGGCTATTATAGAAATATGGGATTTACTGAGCATATTCATTGATAATTTGAATTTAGATGAGAATAAAAAGATTTATTTAAATCTAAGAAAAACTGAAACAGTGCCACTTCAGGTTAGGGCTGCATTTTGGATGAAAAGCTATGAATTTTTGAAAAAGTTACCGTTGAAAACAAATTTCGGCAGTCTTATACATGAGTTAATAAGCCAAATGAATTATATAATGGTGTCTCTAGATAATGATTTTGTTGCAAAGATATTTTTAGAAAATTTTGATAAAATGTTTACGACACAAATATATAGTTACTCTTATCAGGTAGCTCTGTTTTTGCTTTACACCAAGACCGAAGAGGAACAGACTGAACGTTACGAAAAAGTTTTTTTGCCTATATTAAACAACGCTCTTACTTTGTGGGATAAACAGCACGACAATGCTTTCTACGCGAGATACAACTTACGTCAAATATTGGATTTCATGTCAAATGAATTTAAAAATATCGTTGTATGTAAAGGAATGGTATTTCCTATCGCTATGTATACAAATGTGTTAAAAAAACTACAAAGTTGCTTACCTATAAAAGAAAATTATATTTTATTGACAAATAGAAAATTGGCATTATGTTATACAAAAATCGTACACGATGTTTTAGAAGCAAACAAGGAATTAGCACATACTAATACCGAAGAGATCGGTCATGATGATAAAGAGTTTTCTGCTAAATGGACAATGCTACAAACCAAAATAGCTCCAATTTTTGGCAGAGCGTGTTTAAATTATTTAAAAGATGATGTAGCAAACCATTTTTCCAATATTTACATTGTTTTTGGCGACGTTTTAAAAGATATTCTTTCTTTATACAGTCCCTATAGTCCAATGAAAATATTATCGATTTTTAAAGTTTTTCTTGAACAAAAAGATTTCATAGAAGGACATTTGTTAGTATTGCAGTTAATGCCGGAATTCTTATACGAAGATGATGAAAAAGCTGTAAAACTAGAAATTTTAAGAGAGATAAGTTTGCACCCTTCAGAACAAGTCGCAATGCAATATTGGCTTTTACATAAGAAAGAAAGATATAAATTTTAAATAATATATAATAAATAATATAATATACTTTCATTTACTTATATTTAAACTTTCATGTATTAAAATTTAAATATAATGGGGGTGGCAATATAAATTAAATAACTGAACATATTGAAATACTAGCGGCCCGCTCCGGCTTCGCAAGGGTATAAAATACATAGCCTATGTCACGCAGCGCAAAAAATGATTACAGTAGTTTTCATTTATTTAATTATTTCCCGCATGCGTTAAATTTGAAGTAAAACAATTCACTTTTCCCTATAACCATGAAGATTTCCTGCTATCTTTGGAATATCTAAATTCATATACTAAATTTTTAATTATTTACTTTTTACATTTTTCCCTATGTGTTTTATTATTACAGAATGTCTCTATATACAACAATCCTATATAGTGTATTATCTATGTATACAACATTCACAGCTTTCTTGTCATTAGACAATACATTAAACATGTTTTCTTCTATTACTGTGAATGGCCAGTGAAAAACAAACGTGTTCGATCGCTGCTGAATTTGAAGTGCTATAGGGCAAAGCGCGGCCTCCAACACGCTATGCCCCTGCATTTTAAATTTGTAATATCTTTAAAAAAATCATTTATATTACATGCCATATTGATCTATATTGTATTAAATCAACAATTTATTATATCACATTAGAAACCTCAAAAATTACAGTAATTCTCTACTCCTTATTGAATGGAATAATTCATATAAATCTACCTCTTGAATCACTATATCTATAAAAAAAACGCATCAAAATCTGTTGCGTGGTTTTAAAGATTTAAGCATACATAGATAGGGATATAGGGACAAACAAAGAATGTGACTTTGTTTTATACTATGTAGTGATTGCCTTATGTAGCATTATTATTATGTAGTGTTACAACATGTTTTAATACAACCTCCTTCATAGAGTTGGCGATTAATATGAAAAAGCATTGTGGCTGTCATATTTTTATGTGTCATTCATTGAGTTGTAGCGAAAAGAGTAAATGAGTTGACTTCGGGAAAATTGCATTTTATTTATTGAATAAGAATAAAGGAGAAATATCGTCGTTTTATTATAGTAGTAAATATGAATTCAGTTCTCGATAGAGGTGTTATGAATATATTCGTAATAGGTATATGGAATATAATACAGCCCACCTAATACCGTATTATAATACGCAATGTAAAAGTAACCTGTTACCAGATAATAGCCAAATAATAGCTTCCAAGATAATAGGGTCGATATCGGTCACCGTGTACGTGGCGATCGCCGGAGCGCTCCCTATTCCGCATAATAGGGTATTCCGTAACAGGCTAATACGGTAATACCCGTATTAAGAACTTCAGTAGTAGCGAGTCGCCAACTGTGAGCGAGAAATCGGGATTTGATTTGTTAAATACATGTCAGGCTTTGTTTCAATGCGCCTTGGGATGGTTACTAAGTAAGTAAGCAATGTACGCGCGTACACTACGATAATCTATTGTACTAAACTAATATTGAATAGGTATATGGAATATAATACAGTCCACGTAATACCGTATCATAAGGCGCGGTTTTAAGGTTCCTTTTACCATAAAACAGTCAAATAATAGCTAGCTCCAAGATAATAGGGTCGATATCGGTCGCCGTGTAGGTGGCGATCGCCGGAGAGCTGCCTATTCCGCATAATAGGGCCTGTTCCGTAACAGGCTAGTATTAGACTGTTACTTAATAATAGGGTCTATTCCGTAACAGGCTAATACAGTAATACCCGTATTGAGAACTTCAGTAGTAGCGAGTCGCCAACTGTGAGCGAGAAATCGGGATTTCTCGCTCACAGTTGGCGATACTCTAACGAATGCCCAGAGTGGAGGAAATGGGATACCATAGCTCGCAAAGCTATCTCTTACTGTTGAAAATGGCAGCAATACACTTCCCCTAATGAATCAAAATGGAAACAAAGAATTAAGTCTGAGGATTGCGCAATCTAATCTGGGAAGAGGACTAGCGGCTACTCAAGAAATTCTGCATGCAACCAGTGCAAAAAACTTTTCTTTACTCCTCTTGCAAGAACCCTACGTGGGAGCTACTGGATCACTGAATACAAAGTACAAAACTATTCAAAGGTCCAGTAATAGGAGCAAACCTGTAAAGTCAGCCATCGTAGTCTTAGACCCTAATGTTCAAATAATTGAAAACGTAAGCTGGGTTACCGAAAATCAAGTAGGAGTTTTAATTAAATGGGGGAAGATGAGCTTGGGTATAGTATCCGTCTACTGGGAAGGAACGGAAGACATAAAAGAGCAAATTAGGAATCTCGACATGATGACTACCAAAATGGACACGCCACACCTTATCATCGGTGGTGACTGCAATGCCAAAAGCCCTTGGTGGGGCCATGAAACGGAGGATAGCCGGGGAGCTGAATATATTGAGTACTTGGCACAAAAAAGTTTGGAAGTGCTGAACGTTGGAACAACACCCACTTTCTTCACAATAAGAAGAGACAAAATATACAAAAGTAGAGTGGATATTACGGTTGGAAGCCAAACAATAATTGACAAAATAAGTGAATGGAAGGTAAATCCAGATCTAGTAACCACATCAGATCATCGTGCAATTACTTTTAAAGTTAACTTGAAAAAACTGAACGCAGAACCAAATAAAACTAAAACGACCAGACTATACAATACCAAAAGGGTGAACTGGGCATGTTTCGAGTCTATCTTAAAGGATAAACTAAGCGCTATGGACTTAACCAAAGAATCAGTGAAGGAGGCTCAGACACCAGAACAAATTAACAGTCTGCTTGATAGATACACAATGTGCATTACTGAGTCATGCGAGTTAACGATGCCTTATTTAAAGGTCTCTTCAATAAAGAAGTGTAAATGGTGGACTCAAGAACTAAGTATACAAAAGTCAGAAGTAATAAGGCTAAGAAGGAGAATAAGAAAAGCAAATCCTCGGCGAAGACAAATTACAATAGATGAATATCTTTCGAGCCTTGAAAAGTACAAAGAAGCTATACTAGCAGCACGTACCTCAAGCTGGAAAGAATATTGTTCGACGCAAGATAGGGAAAGCATGTGGAGCAAAATCTTTCGAGTCATAAAGTCCACAGGAAAAACCTCAGGAGAATCTATGTTAAAAGAAAAAGGAAAAGACCTAAACCCGCAAGAATCGGCGCAGCTGCTACTAACAACATTTTATCCAGAAGATAATCCAGCAAATGATAACCAGCATCATAAAGAGACAAGAAAGTTAGCGCATACACGAATCGGAGATATGAAAGAAACCTTGAGCAGCAAAGAGTTCATTCCAATTCAACATCAGGAAATAACTTCAGTGCTTCGTAACTTTCATCCTTCTAAAGCACCAGGCGCAGACGGACTTACAGCGGATATCTGTATGCAAGCGTACAAAGCAGAACCAGACTTACTTCTGACTCTCTTTAACATCTGCTACAGATCAGGAGTATTTCCTAAACTCTGGAAGAAAGCCATAATAAGAGTACTGCAAAAACCCCGCAAGGAAGACTATACGAACCCCAAATCCTACAGACCTATAGGACTCCTACCGATTATGGGGAAGTTGCTTGAAAAGGTAATATGCAACCGGCTGGTTCTTAGGCAAAAATAAAATGTTAAGCCATCGTCAATATGGTTTCACTCCGCAGCGCAGCACAGAAGATGCACTTTTCGATGCTGTAAAAATAATAAGGACAGAAGTGAGAGCCAAGAAGTTAGTAGCTGTCGTGTCACTTGATATCGAAGGAGCATTTGACAATGCATGGTGGCCAAAAATCATGGAACAATTGATGGTAAAAAACTGCGACGCCTATACAGTCTTACTAATGGCAGACTACTTAAAAGATAGGTCGGTTGAACTGACATATGCAGGTTTTAAACTAGAAAAACCCACGTATAAAGGTTGTATACAAGGATCTACAGGAGGACCGTTAATGTGGAATATTCAGCTTGACCCATTATTGCAAGACGCGGAGAAGATTAAGGCTCACATTCAAGCATTTGCTGATGATATTCTAGTGATAGCGGCAGCACACGACACTAGAGAACTAAACCTGGAAATTAATAAAGCTCTGGATTTGATCACTGATTGGGGACAGAAGCATAAAATGCGGTTCGCAGCTCACAAAACGCAGGTCATAGTTGTCACAAACAAATTAAAATACGAAAAACCAAAATTCGAATTTAATGGGACTACTCTTAATATAAAGTCGACGCTGATGGTACTGGGTCTAACAATCGATAGGGCCCTGACTTTCAAAGATCATTTTCAAAATGTCACGACAAAGGCAATAAACCTGTATAAAGCTTTAACCAAATCTGCAAGGGCAACTTGGGGACTAAATTCGGATATAATAAAAACTATTTACATTACAGTTATAGAACCCATTATATTATACGCAGCGAGTGCCTGGTCATCTGCACTGGAAAGAAAGTACATTCAAAAAAGGCTTCGCACCATAACCAGGTTATTTGCAATAAAAATTTCGAAATCGCATAGAACAATATCTCATGTAGCTAGCAACCTGCTGGGAGGGATACTTCCACTTGATCTACGTGCGAAAGAAGCGTCACTTCTGTATGAGCTCAAGAGGGGAAGATGTATGGATGAATTTCCAGGCAGAAAACTAGAAACCCTAATAAGCCCTTTTAACTTAGTTCATCCAGGCAAAAGGAGCACCATTCAATATCATGATATTCTCTGTTCGGAGGACATCAACAGAATTAAAAATGACTGGTTAATGGTATTCACAGATGGAAGTAAGATAAACGGGAAGGTAGGGGCCGCTGTAACGTGGTGGAAAGATGGAAAAGAAAAGAAATACAGCACAATGAAACTAGAGAACTTTTGCTCCGTCTATCAAGCTGAACTAATCGCGATATTAAGAGCGGTAGAATGGAGCACCAAGTTTAAAGATAATGCTAATATTTTCTCCGATTCTAGGTCTGCTCTTCAAGCGCTTCAAGATCCAAATAACTTGCACCCACTTGTAAATGAAATTCAACACAAGATGGAACAGATAAGTGCAATTGGAAAAGAATTGAAATTTTACTGGGTGAAGGCACACACAGGAATCAATGGTAATGAAAGAGCAGACCAACTTGCAAAATATGCAGCACTTAACAAAAAAACAGCACCAGTGTATGAAGCCATCCCGGTTGCTTCCGCGAAGTGGCACATAAGACAAAAAACAATCAAAGACTGGCAGGAAATATACGACAAAGCTCAAGAAGGACAAACAACGAAAAGATTCTTTCCAGAGGTTAAACAAGGGTATAAAATAATCAGTAAATTAACTTTTAATAACCAGATAGCTCAACTCTTTACTGGACATGGGGGTTTTGCACACTATCTACATAAATATAAACTGACGGCAGATCCGAACTGTGACTGTGACGAAAAAACACCAGAAACAGTGCTACATGTTTTATGTGAATGCTCAAAGTTTAGCCGCCAAAGATGGGAACTGGAACATTCGATGGGGATCTCAGTCACAGAAGACAACTTAAAAGACATTGTAAACAATAAAGAATACCTCAAGAAATTTATAGAATATGGACTAAATATAGTGATTAAAGTTAATATCAGAAATAAAAGCAAAATAGCTAATATCACACAGCACTAAAGTATTAAACTAAATTAATTTAAAAAAATAAAATAAAATTATTAATTAAAATAAAGTATTAAATTAAATTAATTAAAACAAAAAAAAAAAAAAGTGTAAATAATGGACATTTTAATAGACATTGAAGTTGTTGCATTATAAATAGCAACAGTAATTATACATATATTAAAAAAAAAAAAAAAAAAAAAAAAAAAAAAAAAAAAAAAAAAAAAAAAAAAAAAAAAAAATATATATATATTAAAATAGGTCCATATTTGTGTTAATATTTTTTATCTTCTTATGAAACGAAAAAAAATTCTTTTAAGATCTGGAAATATAACTTTAAAATAGTTTTGTTAAGAATTCGGGCTAAATGAGTACACATTTTGATACGTATAATTAGAGACCAAATATGTATCTTACTACATATTTTGACTGTAAGTCATTGAATAATCAAAACAAAGTCTATTCACTCAGAATTAAGCAATGTTCCTTGTGTGGGAGGCTAGATTTGAACCATATAGAGCTTAGAGAATTATATAAAAATAAATCATATGTGTAGTTTAAACATGTATATCATTAGTAATCTATGGTATAAAGCAGGGACCTCGAAGCATATAGCATTATAGTATATCCTTAGTGCTTTTATTGAACTGTAATAATATTGGGAAGTTTTATTTTTTAATTTTAAAATATAAGTAAAAATAAAACTAAAATAATAAAAATAAAACTTTTCCTTCTATAGTAATATTTATTGTGTATGCTTTATTGAAGTGTTGTATATCATATGTCATACCCAATATCAGTTATATTCTATGTTTTAAGTGGTTATTTCTGAATAGTTTTTATTCTTTCTCTTCGACAGACAATATGGATTATAGACATACTTTAATTATTTAACAGAAAGTTATTTGTTCAAGATGCTTTAACATATTATCCCATTTAGTTATGCACATTTCAACTGGATTTTTTGTCTGAGTAACTGTGTCTGGTCAAGGCACTGCTACTGGTGTTGCAATGAATTCATTAATATCTGATACAATGGCTGATATTCTTCAAGTGAGTTAAAATGTTTCAAATATAAATCATTTTTGTTTGTAAACACAAAAATTGGCATGTGTATGTTTAAGGTAACGGCCTGTTATCCACCCCATCAGTAGGAACCATAAGCTTCCTCTATCCGTTTGTTGGAGAGAAGTATTGTAGCAAAGACCTACCATCGCGTTGCTCCAATGCGGATTGGTAAGTTACGCATATCTCTAGAAGTATGCGGATTTCCTTACCATATTTTCCTTCACCGAAAAGCGTGTCATAAATAGCAATTGTCAATTAGACATGTGCCTGCGCGGGGTATAAACCCATGATCGTCTTTACAGAGTCGCACGGCCTCACCGCTGAGCTATCACAGCTTGTTCTATATTTATTAAAATGTTTTTGCAATAATTTTCAGATGAACCTGGTCATTGCCAAAGAGAGTACTCATAGGGATGACGTCTAAGGGCTATATGCTGTTGATGCTTTATGGGATGAAGCACATGATTAGGTCAATTGATTTGACTATATGAAGGCAAGTAAATATTTGATGTAAAGTATGTTAGTCTGTTTATTTCACTTTCAATTAAAACTGAAGCTTATATGTCTAATGGGCTAACTGCCTAATCAGTTTGAGATATAGCAAAAAATGTTTGGTACAATTTTTCCTCCATTATAGTGATGCAAAAAAGTGTGTGATATAAGAATAGCTTAATAGACATATTAGTGATGATCATTGGAACTTTGTCACATATGCTTCTTAATTGTCACATACAATTCAGTATTTGGAAAGCATAATATTTTTAGCCTGGTACTGCTAACAGTACAAAATCAAAGATATTTAACATAACATAAAGATTGTCACAGATAGCCCTTATATTTTATTATTAAAAAATAAATATTATTTATAATTATAGTCTCTATTCTATACTTAAAATATAACTGTAGATAAAGTAGTTATAGACACGTAAAAAATATTTTCCAGACACTATTTAAGACCAGTAGAAGCTAAAAATATATTTTTAAAATTTAAAATCTCTGTTATTTGTCAATGCATCATTCTCCTACCCTTATCCCACTCTAAATGAGGTAGGCACAACATGTTTTAAACATGTTATTACATGATTTGGTATCTTACGATCGGCCGCCTGCCCGACGTCAACTTACCTTACTCGGTTTTCGCGACACCTAGGTAAGAAATGAGGGTGGTCTATTCTACTCAGGGGATATCAATGCCAAGATTATCTATAAGACTACCTTTGCAAACTAATGTCCTATCATTATTATTATTATACATTATTTAAGAATTACTTATTTATTACAGGTTAAATATGCTGCGAACTCTTCCGCCGGGAAGTGTCCACGAGCCCGATGATGCAGATGAACATATATGAAGAGCTTCAGTCGAATCATAATTATTTAGCCTCATTTATTGACATTAGTAATAACATTTTCACAGCGCGAATGCTTTTATTCACTAACAATTTATTTTGCCGCCTGCACCATTCGGAATTTTGGAATAAGACTGTAAAAGTCCGCTTCAATGCTAGACACTCAAGAGAAGGTTGTGTCTTCAAAATAGTATTCATATTAGTATAATTGACAAACATTATGAAGTTTGAAACTTCTTAACTAGGACCCAATGGATTTTTTCTCAATCCGTGGATAAGGGGGCTCTAGCACACTAGAACGGATCATAATTTGGTTTCATTTTTTTAAACATTATTGGTTAATATTATTGTTTGATAGTTATAGTACCTTGTATTCCATCAGAAATATTTTCCAGACCCAAGTCATATCATATTACCGGTTCAGTATATTGATATATCGGTCATGTGCAGCAATAGCGGTACAACTCAAAAACTCATATTTTGAGATGAATGGGTTTAAAATTTTCATTACTAAGGAAAATTAATAACAATTGCTTAGTTGCTAGTTTAATTGCTAGTTTGCTTAAACGACGGGCTTATAATGCATTATGAGTTCTGCCTGTATTGCTGCTAAAAATTGTGTATTTTAACATTAACACCATTTATTCCTATTCAAAACACGTGTTTTTACTTTGTAGCAAAACTAAAAACCTGAGTAATCCTGGGAGTAAAATATTTTCAAAACAGGATTATTTAAATTGTGAAATTTTTATAATTACGCTATTGTCTAATAAAACTAAAAGATTTGATCTAGTTTAAATTATATTATCCATCACAAAAACTTATATCTTTGGAATGGCATTATATGGCATGTAAAGTATTAATTAGTCAAAAATGTATATAACTTAAAAACTATAATTCTTGGTTAACTTTAATCATAAATATGATTTCTTATAAGTTTTTTTGCATAATCGTAATCATAATGCGAGTTAGACAATGGTGTATTAATTAAGAGAATTCACAGTACTACAGATACTTGGAAAACGATAATGGAAATGGAAAATTTTATCGCAAGTAAAGTTATAGAACTATGATACATGAGGTAAAAGTAACTAACTAATATTACTATTATTAACATTTAAAAAGTGATTCAAAATTTTTATTATTTTACTATACATACTCAATAAGTATAGAAACATAACAAGATGTAAACAAACAAAACCATGTGATTCAGGAGTGACAAATATGTCATTACAATAATATTATTAACAAATGAAAAAATTGGGATTCAACTGCAGTTGTCAAAAGAATATCTCTAATATTTATAAATGTAATTTTCATAAATTGATTGTTATTTTCTAAAATAAAATATTTATACCTTTAGTATAGCAAAACAGCAATATATAATTTAATAAAATTCAGCAGATACAAATTAGCCAAGTAAAGTACCTAAAATGGTAATTGCATTAGATTAACTAACGTAACATAATAGCAATATTCTACGAGCTTCACTCTGTGATACTTAAATGTGTAGTAATTTAGTGTATTTAATATTATCCATCGTTTTCTTAAAAAAATTTATAATACCTTTATGTTTGGGTTCTTAAAAGTGGATATTAAATAATATTCTTATTTATTTGTTTCAAAGTTTGTAAAAATTATTGATAGCAATCACGCCATAATAAAGTGGTGCGAATACTATCAATAATTTTAAATTCTTTAAAGGAATTAAAAATTATATTTAATGTTAGTATAATGTGTTGTAATAAAAAAAGGTACTTTATAGTAGGCAGATAATGCCTACTATAAAGTACCTGTTTTGACATGTTTACATTTAGTTAAATACTTAACCCATGGAGTATAGTTCCTCATGATGTTTTCTTTCATCGAAAAGCTTGGTATCAATTGGCACATTAAATATGGCAAAATTTCACAATAATTTAATTCTTACTTTAAATCCGACGTGTTAACTGGTTTGATGGAAAATATTATACTTAGAGATAAAACCCTTTTTGACTGGCCCATTGGAGCAGTGGGTAGTGACCCTGCCTTCAGCTCCACGGGTCGCGGTTCGATTCCCGCCGAGGGCAAACATTTTCTATAAATGAATTTGTTGGTCTTTGAGCCTGGGTGTATTTAAAAATATATAAGTATATATTCACCAGTTGTCTGACTACCATAACACAAGTATTAAGTTACTTACTTTGGGGACGGACGACCGTGTGTGTAATTGTCCCATATATTTATATTTATAAAAACCACTAATATTCTATAAAACTACTACTAATATATCTAAAAAAGACTAATATTTATAATTTACCATCAAGTATACTCCTTTTAAGTATAATGTTTTTTCCTAAATACTTAAAAGGTAAAAACGAAAGCATCTATTGTTTCAAATACTAATCTTGTAGATTTGTTTTCGAGTGAATACTTATAATTAATTTTATTTAATAATAATATATAATAATTTAAATTACAATTCCTACATTTTCAAGATACATGATCGCCGATTCTGTTTCCTATTTAAAAATAGTAATCATTTTTTAAGTTGCACTTTTAGCGTGTTTAGGAAAAAACTTTTTTTTTAAGAAGCATACACATAGAAATGTAAAACGGCTGTTGAATAAATTTTTTGTATTACGGTAAAAGTCTATTAAAGAATTTCCTTAAATATTTTGTTTTATAAAAATCATTATTAATATGTTACAGGAAAACCGGTTATCCAAATAATCGGTAAGAGTAAAATGCAAATCGATAAAACTTTGACATCACTAGTTACGGTTTTAGCGCACCAAGTACATCACTAATTTTACTACGATTTTACGTCATACGTTTTATATATTACTACTCCATATGTGAAAAAGAGTCAGAGCTGAGACTAAATCCGTTTTTATGAATGAAACTGGTGAGAGGCAGATAGTTTTGATGAACGAGAATGTAAGTAGCTATAGTGCTACTCTGCACCCCCCATACCACCGAAAATAGGCTCGCGCCAATGTATGAATCTCAGGCATCTATTTTATAGTTAGTAATCTATGATGTAATCCAGAGGACTAACAAAAAAGACGTCAGATATCATTTTTCTAAGCCAATCAGAGTGGACAATCGGCTCATAAATTCCAAAGGACAGGAAGTGGCAGTCGTACTAGCGAAGTGAAAAAATAATCGAATATTTTGATAAAACAATCGATTATTTCATATGTTCGATTATTTTTTCGATTATTAATCGATTTTTTAAAAATCGATTATTTAAGGTATCCCTTTTTAATTTTTTACTCTTTTTCTTTATATATAAGATTAGATATGCATTTTTGGATGAAACCAATTTAGCCAAACTACACATTTTATTCAGAATTCACAAACGCCGTATCTGATATTATTTCTTGGTAGTTGTCCACTTTAATTAGCCTTTACTGTAATTAATTGTTAATATTAAAAAAGACAAGTTTTGAAATAGTAAAAAAATCGATTTCTAAAAAATGGATTATTACGGAACAAAATAATCGATTTTTAAAGGGATTAAAATTGATTATTTATTAATCGGTTTTTTTCTACTCCAAGTCACATCCCTAAATTGTAGTTCAACAATTTCTATACGACTTTCAATTTTTTTTGACGTTTAACGTTTCTTCTGACTAGTGACTTAGTGAGTGAGTGAGTGAATAGTGACTCATTGATACTGATTGCTGCTATTTTAGTTAGTAATAGAGATGAGCAAAATGTATCCCTGACAAGAAAGGAGTCATTTATATCTTTTCGATCTTGGGATATATTATATTACTCTTTTATGTCATTAACTCATTTAGTTCAGGGAGAGAATAAGGCAGCTAAGCCTAAAAATATATCCTTTATATCTTCGCCTCTGTTAATACCAACATGTAATAGCTATCCGTCTCTCTCTTTTACGTGTAAACTGCTATATAAGCCCATCTCTTTTTCTCTAACTCTGAACGAGCCGTAGTTCATCATGAAAAATAACTCTTATAAACACTTATCTTTATATATATCTTTATACTTATAAACATATAGAGATATAATTCAAACACATGCGAGCTAAAGAGTGATTATATCTCTTGGAAATATATATATCGTTCTTGTCTTTAACTTATGTGTTACCCTGCATCTCTAGTTAGTAATCTATGATTGGTGCTCCGATGTTGTTGATAACGCATTTATGTCATGTAGTTATTTACCTCGTTGCCTCTTCCCATTAGTCAAAAAGCAGAATTTGTCAAGCGTTTATATACTCTTAAGAATATTACATTAAGGTGAGTTATTATTGTTAAATTCTTTTTTATAATATAGAAGTGAGTACATCGAGGTATCATCTATCTACGATATTATGTGAATAAAATGTACGAGTTATTTTCAATCAATAACTTAGAATGACTATATAAAACAAATTTTAGTGTGATATTCTTATTTAGGTAATATAATAATCTTAATAGTATTTTTATTTTACATTTTTCTTTGAGACTAATTTTATATCAATTACTAGCAATCGCCAGCGGCTCCGCCCGCGTGGAAAGATTAAAACCGTAATATAGTATTTTGATAACCATAAAAATGGTTAAAGTGGGTTAACCTTAAAAGCTAGACATATGCTGTCGCGGACTTTTATTTAAAACTTTTAGAGGGTAACAATTTTGTAATACATAATTTTTGAATAAATTTCACTGTTTACTTAGCGCACGCAAGGAAAGTTTTAAATTTTGCCGTTTTCGTAATATTCTTTATTGCTGCTCCTCTCCTATACATCGTAGCGTTATTTTATATAGCCTATAGCCTTCCTTTATAAATGGACTATCTTACACTTAAGAATTTGTTCCAGTAGTTCCTGAGAATAACGCGTTCAAACAAATAAAGTCTTCGGCTTTATATATTAGCATAGATAATAACGATATTACTCATTATTTCGCTGTTGCATTAGTTATTTATCTAGTTATAAGTAAAGTATTTGGTCGAAGCTATGCTAAAATATTGTGTAACAATTTGTGAGTCACTGATTAGCTCTATGTATTATAACTAGATATGACGTTTGTATCGATTCATCATACTTAATAAAATTTTAGTAATGTATACTTATAGAGTACTAGCAATCGCCAGCAGCTCCGCCCGCGTGGAAATATTAAAATAACCATAAAAATGGTTAAAGCGGGTTAACCTTAAAATTTAGACATATGCTGTCACGGACTTTTATCTACAACTTTTAGAGAGAACCAATTTTGTAATACATGATTTTTGAATAACTTTCATCTTTACTTAGCGCACCCAAGGAAATCTTTAAATTTTGCCGTTTTCGTAATTTTATTTATTGCTGCTCCTCTCCTTTTCATCTTATCGTGATGTTATAAATGATGTAGCCTATAGCCTCCCTTGATAAATGAACTATCTTACACAAAGAATTTTTCAAATCGGTTCACTAATTCCTGAGATTAACGCGTTTAAACAATCAAACAAACAAACTCTTCAGCTTTATACATTACTATAGATTAACATTTTACTCCTGATATAAAAATGCTAAGGAATAAAATTGCATAATCTTACATAAAAAAAGGAACGCAAGTCTCTCTATCTCTAGATAAATCCAAAAAAGCACACACTGCCACGTAAAACTAAACCAAGACTATCACTATTCATCAATGAATGAGTGAATCAAGCAACTTATTGCAATTATTCAGTTCATCACAGTTATCACTGCAAGTTCATCAGAGCTCTTTGCAAAAGCCCATCCCTTTTCTTTTTACGAGATTTTACACGGTGACATATGAAATTGAATATAACCAACAAAACACAATGTTTAGTAAAACCAAGGTTATAGTTTTTTTTAAGACAGGAAAAAACCCCTTATGGGTACCGCCGCCCGACGGCGACAGGCGACGGTTATGTCGGATTCGCACTTACTAAAACAACCTGTGTGCCCCACCACGCTGCTGGTGGCGGGGACAGTGTACCGTTGTACACATTGCCCTCATCCCCGCCAGCAGCAACTCTGAACCCCAAAGTGCGCCACCTCTGGGTCGGGGCCTCTCTAAAAGTGGCTCCTCCCTCCGCTAGACGATGTATCGGGAGCACCAGATGCATCGACCGCCTCGGGGACCTTGTAAGGCGGGCGTCCGATGAACCCGTTCGGAACGCCTGGAACGTCCCCGTTAGGGCGGCACGCGATGGCCTTGAGCGAGTCGCCTGCGGCGGATCGGATCCAGTGACTCGACTTCCCGAATCCGCTCCGCCGCCTCCTTCCGCGAGATTACGTCGTTGTAGGAGGTGGCCATAGCTGCCCACGATCTCACCCTGTCCACCATGGCCCGAACCACAGTTGACAAGGAGAGAAGGTTATAGTTTATCATGATAGTAATTTAGTGCAATTTAAGAGATTAGTCTATTTCAAATTTGCTTTGCTATTTCAGAAGAATAGTCTAATATTCGAGAAAATTTTTACTGATTAATCAGTTCTTTATAAAGTAAATAATAAACACCACATGTATTTGAATATGTAAATAATCCGTAACTTAAATCTGTCGTGTAGTGGTGCCCCCTCCTCATATTTCATGGTTTTCCAGTGGTAATATTTCCAAAAGCCTTTTTATTACTGCTAACAGGCTGAGGTCGGGATACATGTTATTAAATAAATTTAAATATTTAACGAAAATAAACAATTCACATAATTGTGATGTATATGGAATTATTTATGATACAGATGTACACCACCTTTATTAAAAGGTGGTGTACATCTGTATAAACCTTTATCTCGCCCCTTCAGAAGGGGCGAGATTCCAGGCTAGCAGGGAGACTTTTATGAGACTTATGAGTTTGAATAGACTTGATAAAGATATGTTTATTGAGACACTTTCTCGTCCTACATCAAGAGAAAGTATATTTGTATGCAAACTCATAAGTGCCATTAGATTTATAATTAATAATACTTTTTATGTTACTTAATTTGTTTATTTAAATTGTTATTTTAAGTGTGGTGTGTGTTATAATGGGACTGGCATATACATATTGTATAAAAGTCCCTAAATTAAATAAAGAAAAAAAGCCGCCGTGTGGTATTCGGCTGAATATAATAAACCACCCTCTTTCTTACCGAGGTATCGTAAAAGGCGACTAAGGTAAGTTGACCCGCCCTGTGATATGCGGATGAGTAGAAGAGACCACCCTCATTTCATACCGAGATGTCGTAAAAAGCGGCTAAGGTACGTTGACCAGCCGTGTGGTATCCGGCTGTGTAGAATAGACAACCCTCTTTCTTACTTAGGTGCCAAAAGGCGACTAAGGTAAGTTGACGTGCGGCAGGCGGCCAGTCTTAAAATTTCCAGCCGAATCATGTGACAACATGTTTATAACATGATATGCCGACTCCACTTGGAGTGGGATAAGGGCAGGATGATGATGACTTAAAATAAATACTGTTTTAAAAAAAAATTCCAATGATTTGTAAATTAACTTTTCAGGAAGCAATTATGGCGCCGCTTGTAGTTGAAGGAGACACGTTAGGCCAAAAGCATCGAAATTACAATAACTTAGTTAATGAAGCAATCAAGAACAATCCAAAACAAGAAATTGCCGCGTTAAACTACGAAGAGTCTGATTTAGATAATCTATTTAAAATTGATATAGCGTGCAATGGTAGAAATGTTGAATATATTTTGGAGGTTCTCAAATGTGAAGATATGTTATATGTGTCACGAGTTATTAAGCAATCTACATGGCTAATAACTGAAGAACAATTCGCAAATATTATTAATTCTGAATACCTGCACAGCCAACTTTATCCAAAAATGATGTCTAAAGCTTTTAATAAACTTATTCTGCATGTGAGATTATATTTGAAAGATGAAAAACGTGTCGAAGAGTTTTTCGACTATTATAAAAAAAGAGATTTAAAAAAGGCACTCAAATGGCTGCCGCATTGTTCTATTCCCTTTATCGAAAATATAATTCAAAAACATGCTGACGATATATCGGAACAATTGTTGAAACGATTATGCAAGAAGTCTATTACATTTCTACAAATTTTCTGCCGTAGTTATAAATATTATTATAAAAGACAAATGTTAGTAAGTACGATGTTTATGTTAAACCAAAATGCCCAACAATATTTGGACGTCATAGAAACGACTGATATAAATGATATACCAGGGTTTGGACAGAAATATACAAAGAAAATTTTGGAGGAAAACCATGAAAGGATAATGCAAAATTTAGAAAAATATGTAAATTTTCTAGACGTTTCCATTTTTGTAAAATATTTAAGAAAAGAGGAGATTAAAGATTTTATATTAACTCATATTAAAAACAAAAAAATGCATTCGTGGTTCACTTTAAAAAATATTAAGTATTTTTTACTAAGATTGCCAGTTGAAGAACGGTTTGATTTCGTAAATAAACTATTTATAGAAAGAGAATTTCAAAACGAATGTTTTGAAGACGATGTTTGGGATGATATAGTAGTACAGTGTGGTCTACCGACACCAGGAAATGCATCTTCATCAAAAAATATATATTGCTGGTATATGTATGCACCTTTCGGAAGAGCTTTTGGAGATCTTAAGCAGTTGATTCGTAAAGAATCAAATCCTACTGAAAGAATATCGATTTTACGAGTAATATTAATAAGCGCCGGTAAAGACATGCAAAACATTACTACGTTACTAAAATATTACCGAGAAAACCACATCAATGAACCGTTTAAGTTTAAAATTCGATTTATAAATTACTTGCTTAGTAAAACGGACACGTATAGGTACAATAAAGAAACTTGGGGCTTTTTAAATGATATATTTAATAGCATGGAAGTATACAGTGTATCCGATAAAGATGTACAGTCATGTGTTAGATCTATAATTCAGTATAACGTAATTCATGGGATCGTAATCCCTGATATTATAACAAATAAATTTGTTTTTGAAACTTTGAAAAACGATAAATTAAATGAAGATGAAAAAAAGAAAATATTTAACTATCTATACACCTATCTAATTTCAAAACTTGAAAACAGTTTTGAAAACGAAAACAAATTTAATATAACTGTGAATACAGTGAAAAACATTTTAAAGCTTCTTGATGACTGGAATAAAGATCTTAAAGATTATCCTATGACTCTTGAAAAAATCAATGAACTTATTATTGCTAAGAAAGAAAACTCTTGGTGTGCAGATCTCACAGAAATATACACCATTAAAAAATCTTGGAGAAAGCTTTTATTTGCGCAGTCTATTTCGCTAAGTCCCAACCAAGAAAGTTGCATAAATGCTCTAAAACATGGTCCGAATTTGTTAGAGATATACAGGAAAGATATAAACATATTATGCTTGAGTGAGAGTTATAAATTTAATAGGTTTCTTAAAAAACTGCGTATTTATTGGTGTCAATCATTAGCACATTCTTTCAAAATAACTTTTATGGCTAACCTTGACCAAAATAGTAATCATAAGGCTGTAATCAGGGGACTATGTACTTTACTATCACAAAAAGAACTGCTGAATTTAGTTCAGAAGTATGTTCCCACAGAAGCTAAAATTGAGTGGAGCCAGCATGATGAATTAAAGCTTAGCGTTTGCAAATCTATAGCAACATGTATGCACTTAGCAAGACCACAACCTCCTCCTGAGATGACTTTATTATATGCTAAAGGGGATTATTTGCAGTATGTACTACCTTCTTTACTTTCAATTCTACAAAATGTAAGTTCCTCTTACATTTGCGAACACGTAACGCAGCTTCTTAATACACCTGTATCTTTACAAAAGCATGGCATTCGCATTGCCTTTTCAAAGTTGAGATTTGATCAACTAAAGCAAATATTGGCAGAAATCTGGAAATCTTCAAGAAATAGTAGTATTCGAGCAGATATCTTTATTCAGACTTACATGAAGCTTTGCAAAGAAAGTGATGAAATTGTAATTATAGAAATATGGGATTTAATGAGCATATTCATTGATAATTTGAATTTAGATGAGAATAAAATGATTTATTTAAATCTAAGTAAAACTAAAAATGTGCCACTTCGCGTTAGGGCTGCGTTTTGGATGAAAAGTTTTGAATTTTTGAAAAAGTTACCATTGAAAGCAAATCTCAGCGGTCTTATAGATGATTTAAGAAATCAAATGAATGATATAATGGTCCTCCTAGATAATGATTTTGTTGCAAAGTTATTTTTAGAAAATTTTGATAAAATGTTTATGACAGAAAAATATAATTACGCTTATCAGGTAGCTCTGTTTTTGCTTTCCACGAAGACAGAAGAGGCACAGGCTGATCGTTACGAGAAAGTCTTTGTGCCGATATTAAACCATGCTGTCACTTTGTGGGACAAAGAGCATAACAATGCTTACTACGCGAGAAAAAACTTACGTCAAATATTGTATTATATGTCTGATGAATTTAAAAATATTGTTATAGATAAAAAAATGGTATTTCCTATTGCTATGTATACGGATATGTTAAATAAGCTACAAAGTAGCTTACCGAGTAAAGAAAATTATAGTTTATTGACAAATATAAAATTAACATTATGTTATATGACAATTGTACAAGATGTTTTAAAAGAAAATAAGGAATTGGTAATACATACCGATACCGAAGAGATCGTTCATGATGATACCGAAAAGTTTTCTACTAACTGGATACTTCTGCAAACCAAAGTAGCTCCAATTTTTGGCAGAGCGTGTGTAAATTATTTAAGAGATGATGTAACAAACTATTTTTCTAGTATATATGTTATTTTTGGTGACATTTTAGAAGATATTCTTTCGTTATACAGTCGCTACAGTCCAATTATTAAATTATCAATTTTAAAAGTTTTTCTTGAATCTAAAGATTTAATAGAAGGACATTTGTTAGTATTGCAAGTACTGCCAGACTTTTTATACGAAGCTGATGAAAAGGCTCTGAAACAGGAAATTTTAAACGAGTTAAGATCGCACCCTTCAGAAGAAATCGCTATGCATTATTGGCTCTTACATAAGAAAGAAAGATATATGTAGGTAACCTGTAAATACTTGGTACTTACATAATAATTTTGTTAAACTATTTTGAAACTTTAATTTATATTAAATTCAGTGTTTATTAAAAGATTAAATAACTTCACCTATTAAAAATATTTATTTTTTTATATATTTTTTACAACGACGAAACTGTAGTGTTTCGTGTTACCAATTCAGCGCCAATTTTCATTATGTACATTGTAATCGCGGACACATATGTCAAGAGTAAACAATCTGAGAAAAGAAATAACGACTTTGGGGCTATTTATATGAAGTACCTGAGTGTGTAGTGTGAGTAAAAAACATAAAAATATAAAAAAATTAAATTTGAAAAAAAAATAGTCGGGCAGGTGGGGTTCGTTTCTAGGTACTTTCACGTTTCATGACCGCAGCATTTAACAGCAATACCTATATATATATATATATATATATATATATATATATATATATATATATATATATATATATATATATATATATATATATATCATCACTACATATTATAAAACAAAGTCCATATTTCCGTATGTACGCATAAAACTTTAAAACTACGCAACCGATTTTGATGCGGTTTTTTTTAATAGATAGAGTGATTCCAGAGGAAGGTTTGTACGTATAATAACATTCAATACGAAGTAGAGAAATACTGTAATTTTTGAGGTTTCTGTAAATAATTACATTTTTTTCGGCTTGCATTGCAAACGCAGGCTAAACCCTACGAGATTTATCAAAATGATGTACTAAGTATTTGTACACCTTAAAAAGGTCTACAGAAAAGTCCGCGATGGTATATATCTATCTCTTATGGATAACCCACAATAGCAGTTTTTTTCATTTACTTTTTACGAAAAATGATGCCTTATGTTCAAAGCAATTTTTATACAATACAGCATTAATCCTTATCCAATTGACTACCTTAAATAAATTGTTGATTTAATATAGATCAATATTGCCGTTTACAGCATGTAATTTAAGTGAACATTTTCGGAGATATTACAGATTTAAAATCCCGCGAGGAGGCCGCGCTTAGACCTATAAGCACTTCGAATTTAGCAGCGACCGGAGGCGCAACTAAATGTCCTTCTTTCAAGTTTATATTGTCTAATGATAAGAAAGCTATGAATGTTGTATGTAAAGACATTGTGTAATCAATTGTAAAAATAAATAATATCACTACATAGTATAAAACAAAGTCGCATTCTCTGTCTGTCCCCATGTCCGTATATCCCTATGTATACTTCAATCTTTAAAACTATGCAACAGATTTTGATGCGGTTTTTTTTTAATAGATAGAGTGATTTTAGAGGAAGGTTTACATGTCTAATAACATTCAATATGGAGTAGAGAAATACTGTATTTTTGAGGTTTCTAATGTGATGTCGTAAATAATTACATTTTTTCGCACAAAGTCCGCGATGGTATATGTCTATCGCTTATGGATAACCCACTAAAGCATTTTTTGTCGTTTACTTTTTACGAAAAATAATGCCTTATTTTTGAAGCAATTCTTATACAATACAGCATTAATCCTTATCCAATTAAGTACCTTAAATAAATTGTTGATTTAATATAGATCAATATGGCCGCTTACAGCATGTAATTTAAGTGAACATTTTCGGAGATATTACAGATTTAAAATGGCGTGAGGAGGCCGCGCTTCGCCCTATAACACTTCGACTTTAGCAGCGATGTCGCTCTTTCAAGAGTTTGTTTAAAGACATTCTGTAATTAATTGTAAAAATAAAATACATAGGGAAAATATAAAAGTAAATAAGTAATAATGTACTATATGAATTTAGATATTCCAAAGATAGCAGGAAATCTTCTTGGTATAGGGAAAGGAAATTGTTTTTCTCCAAATTTAACGCTACGGCCACGGGCAGTAATGAATAAATCAAAACAACTGGATGAATTTTAATTATCTTTTTGTACACTGACTGACATGGGATATATATTTTATACCCGTGCGAAGCAGGGGCAGGCCGCTAGTAAGATATAAAAGAATGATATTATATATTTCAAGATCGAAAAGATATAAGTGACTCTTTTATTGTCAGGGATACATTTTGTCCATCTCCAGTTTCATCCAACAATGCATATGTTATTTAAAAAAAAACAAGAAAAGGAAAGAAAGATGATAATGAAACTGATTTTTCAAAAATCGATTTATAATGTAAAAAAATCGATTATTTTAATAAAATTACCTAATAACTAAAAAGGCTAATTAAAGTGGACAACTACAAAAAAGTGTAGTTTGGCTACATTGGTTTCATCCAACAATTTATATCTAACCATAAAAAACAAAAAAAGAAGAAAGTAAAGAAAGGATAAAAGAATCGATTATTTTTTCACATCCTTGCTTCAAAGTTCGATGTTGTTGATAAACAAATGTATTTGTTTATCTACCTCGTTTCCACTTACTTCTGCACGTTAATTAGTCAAAAAGCAGAATTTGTTGAAAATTTGTAATATTACATTAATTAAGGTAAGTTATTGTTGTTAAGTTTTTTTATTTAAATATAGAAGAAGTTAGTACAAACTTTAGAGGTACTTGACTACACTATTATGAGAGTAATACGTACCAGTTCTTTTCAGTCTATAACTAAGATTGAATAAATAAAGCCAATTTTAGTGATATAGGTATTGAAATTTAAGACTTTATTTTATTTGATATTTTTCTTTTAGACTTATTTTATACCAATTATAACAACACTGTTCATCATCTTTCTGCCCCTATTCCACTCTAATTGGGGTCGGCACATGTTATAAACATGCTGTCACATGATTTGGCTGCGTTTTTACGACCGGCCGCCTGCCTGACGTCAACTTACCTCTGTCGTATTTTACGACACCTCGCTAAGAAAGAGGGTGGTCTATTCTACTAAACCGGATACCACACGGTGGGTCAACTTACCTCAGACGCCTTTTACGATACCTCGGTAAGAAATGAGGTTGGTCTATTCTACTCAGCCGGATACCACACGGCGGTATAACAACACTGTTACTTATCATAATTCAGATTTCAGTTCAGTTCAGTCCTCATTATAGTTCAGTTACACTTGTTATTAGTTTTATTCAGTTATTTCAATAAGTACATATTTGGTCCAAGCTGTGGTATATGTATATATATGTTGTGTAACAATTATTCAGTAACTGATAAGTACTGTGTTATAAATAGATAATGATAGAAAATGTTGAGATAATGTGTATCAATTCATCAGACTTATTAATTTTAATGATTTTAAAATAAAAATATATGAATAAAAAGAACTTTATTATTTGCTGTTATTTAGGACAAACTACATTTGAACGAAATAAACAGAGATTATTTATTCATTTCTAAATATATGAACATATGCTGAGGAAAAGGTCATAGACTCAGCTAAGAAGCTGTTTTCAATCTATTTCTTATGACTAAGACTGCTGCCAAACATATTTGTCTAATTTTCTATCTAATGTCTATAATTCTGTAATCTAAACTTATATAATAAACAATTAATATACTGTGTCACATGAGCTATAATATGAGATTTGTAATACTTGTAGAATATGACTAATGACACTAATGACTACATACACAAATTGCCATGCGAAATTAAAACAAAAAAAAAAAAAATTATATATATATATATATATATATATATATATATATATTTAACAGTCTTACAATTGTCGCATGTAACAAAAGTATCTGCGCCAGAGAAAACTCAATACTATTTATGGTATTCAATGTCATCAACTGGCCAGGGTATAGGACCTTGGCCATTATGGAGAAGAGACTTCTGACACTACTAATACAGCCACAATATACTGGTTTAAGTAGAAGTTCAGTATCCCATAAGCTGTAAGGGTTTTACCGCTTTAGGATATTAAGTCTCATTTGGATCTTACCCTCCATCCTCAGTTATTTCTCGCCCATATTACTCTGGCGATGCTGCAAATGCTGTAAGAACTTAAGTCAATAAAGAAAAACATGAAATAATTCTTAAATATAGAAAAAGAGTAGTATATATAAAAAATGATAGGAGATTATATAAGGATTTTTCAGATTTACTTTTCTAATTCAGAAGGACAAAATAATATTTGGGAAAAATTATATTTTATCAGTTATTTTATAAAATAAATAATAACCACCTCTAAAAATAAATTCTGATTAAAAAAATATACCTACTTTGCCAATGATTTGTAAATTAACTTTTCAGGAAACAATTATGGCGCCGCTAGTAGTTGAAGGAGACACGTTAGGGCAAAAGCATCGAAATTACAATAGCTTAGTTAATGAAGCCATTAAGAATAATTCAAAACCAGAAATTGCTGCGATAAACTACGAAGACTCTGATTTAGATAATCTATTTAAAATTGATATAGCATGCAATGGTAGAAATGTTGAATACATATTGGAGGTTCTCAAATGTGAAGATATGTTATATGTATCACGAGTTATTAAGCAATCTACGTGGCTAATAACTGACCAACAGTTCGCAAACATTATTAATCCTGAATACCTGCACAACCAACTTTATCCAAAAATGATGTCTAAAGCTTTTAATAAACTGATTCTGCATGTGAGATTATATTTGAAAGATGAAAAACGTGTCGAAGAGTTTTTCGACTATTATAAAAAAAGAGATTTAAAAAAGGCACTCAAATGGCTGCCGCATTGTTCTATTCCCTTTATCGAAAATATAATTCAAAAACATGCTGACGATATATCGGAACAATTGTTGAAACGACTATGCAAGAAGTCTATTACATTTCTACAAATCTTCTGCCGTAATTATAAATCTTATAATAAAACGCAAATGTTAGTGAGTGTGATGTATATGTTAAAGAAAAATGCCCAACATTACTTGGACCTCATAGAAACGACTGAGATAGATGATATACCAGGGTTTGGACCGAAATATACAAAGAAAATTTTGGAAGGAAACAATGAACGGATAATTCAAAATTTAGAAAAATACGTCAATTTTCTGGACGTTTCCATTTTCGTAAAATATTTAAGAAAAGAGGAGATTAAAGATTTTATATTAACTCATATTAAAAACAGAAAAATGCGTTTGTGGTTCACTTTAAAAAATATTAAGTATTTTTTAATGAGATTGCCAGCCCAAGAACGTTTTGATTTCGTAAATAAGCTATTTATAGAAAGAGAATTTGAAAACGAATGTTTTGAAGACGATGTTTGGGATGATATAGTAGTAGAATGTGGTCTACCGACACCAGGAAATGAATATTCATCCAAAAATGTATATTGCTGGTATATGTATGCACCTTTCGGAACAGCTTTTGGGGATCTAAAGCAGTTGATTCGTAAAGAATCAAATCCTACTGAAAGAATATCGATTTTACGAGTAATATTAATAAGCGCCGGTAAAGACATGCAAAACATTACTACGTTACTAAAATATTACCGAGAAAACCACATCAATGAACCGTTTAAGTTTAAAATTCGATTTATAAATTACTTGCTTAGTAAAACGGACACGTATAGGTACAATAAAGAAACTTGGGGCTATTTAAATGATATATTTAATAGCATGGAAGTATACAGTGTATCCGATAAAGATGTACAGTCATGTGTTAGATCTATAATTCAGTATAACGTAATTCATGGGATCGTAATCCCTGATATTATAACAAATAAATTTGTTTTCGAAACTTTGAAAAATGATAAATTAAATGAAGAAGAAAAAAAGAAAATATTTAACTATCTATACACCTATCTAATTTCAAAACTTGAAAACAGTTTTGAAAACGAAAACAAATTTAGTATAACTGTGAATACAGTGAAAAACATTTTAAAGCTTCTTGATGACTGGAATAAAGATCTTAAAGATTATCCTTTGACTCTTGAAAAAATCAATGAACTTATTATTGCTAAGAAAGAAAACTCTTGGTGTGCAGATCTCACAGAAATATACACCATTAAAAAATCTTGGAGAAAGCTTTTATTTGCGAAGTCTATTTCGCTAAGTCCCAACCAAGAAAGTTGCATAAATGCTCTAAAACATGGTCCGAATTTGTTAGAGATATACAGGAAAGATATAAACATATTATGCTTGAGTGAGAGTTATAAATTTAATAGGTTTCTTAAAAAACTTCGTATTTATTGGTGTCAATCATTAGCACATTCTTTCAAAATAACTTTTATGGCTAACCTTGACCAAAATAGTAATCATAAGGCTGTAATCAGGGGACTATGTACTTTACTATCACGAAAAGAACTGCTGAATTTAGTTCAGAAGTATGTTCCCACAGAAGCTAAAATTGAGTGGAGCCAGCATGATGAATTAAAGCTTAGCGTTTGCAAATCTATAGCAACATGTATGCACTTAGCAAGACCACAACCTCCTCCTGAGGTGACTTTATTATATGCTAAAGGGGATTATTTGCAGTATGTACTACCTTCTTTACTTTCAATTCTACAAAATGTAAGTTCCTCTTACATTTGCGAACACGTAACGCAGCTTCTTAATACACCTGTATCTTTACAAAAGCATGGCATTCGCATTGCCTTTTCAAAGTTGAGATTTGACCAACTAAAGCAAATATTGACAGAGATCTGGAAATCTACAAGAAATAGTAGTATTCGAGCAGGTATCTTTATTCAGACTTACATGAAGCTTTGCAAAGAAAGTGATGAAACTGTAATTATAGAAATATGGGATTTACTGAGCATATTCATTGATAATTTGAATTTAGATGAAAATAAAAAAGTTTATTTATATCTAAGTAAAACTAAAAATGTGCCACTTCGCGTTAGGGCTGCGTTTTGGATGAAAAGTTTTGAATTTTTGAAAAAGTTACCATTGAAAGCAAATCTCAGCAGTCTTATAGATGATTTAAGAAACCAAATGAATAATGTAATTGTCTTTCTAGATAATGATTTTGTTGCGAAGCTATTTTTAGAAAATTTTGATAAAATGTTTACGACACAAAAATATAATTACGCTTATCAGGTAGCTCTGTTTTTGCTTTCCACGAAGACCGAAGAGGAACAGGCTGATCGTTACGAGAAAGTCTTTGTGCCGATATTAAACAATGCACTCACTTTGTGGGACAAACAGCACAACAAAGCTTACTACGTGAGACAAAATTTACGTCAAATATTGTATTTTATTTCCGATGAATTCAAAAATACTGTTATAGATAAAGGAATGGTATTTCCTATTACTATGTATAGCAATTTGTTAAATAAGCTACAAAATACCTTACCGAGTAAAGAAAATTATATTTTATTGACAAATACAAAATTGATATTATGTTATATGAAAATTGTACAAGATGTATTAAAAGCAAATAAGGAATTGGTAATACATACTGACACCGAAGAGATCGTCCATGATAAGACTGAGGAGTTTACTTCTAAGTGGTACCTTGTGCAAACCAAAGTAGCTCCAATTTTTGGCAGGGCATGTGTAAATTATTTAAGAGATGATGTGAGAAACCATTTTTCTAGCATATATATTATTTTTGGTGACGTTTTAGAAGATATTCTTTCTTTATACAGTCGCCACAGTCTGATTATAAAATTATCCATTTTAAAAACTTCTTGAATCTAAAGATTTTATAGAAGGTCATTTGTTAGTATTGAAAGTACTGTCAGATTTCTTCTACGAAGCTGATGAAAAAGCTCTAAAACAGGAAATTTTAAACGAGTTAAGCTCGCACCCTTCAGAAGAAGTCGCTATGCATTTTTGGCTTTTACATAAGAAAGAAAGATATATGTAGGTAAGGTTTAAATACATGGTACTTATTAATAAATTTGTTTTCTTATATATTACTAGCGGCCTGTTCCTGCTTCGCACGGGTATAAAATATATATCCCATGTCACTCAGTGTAAAAAAATGATTAAAATCGATCCAGTAGTTTTGATTTATTCGTTACTGCCCGTGGCCCGCAAGCGTTAAATTTGGAGAAAAAAAATTCCTCTCCCTATACCAAGAAGATTTCCTGCTATCTTTGGAATATCTAAATTCATAATATAGTACATTTTTAATTATTTACTTTAACATTTTCCCTATGTATTTTATTTTTACAATTAATTACAGAATCACTACATATTATAAAACAAAGTCCATATTTCCGTATGTACGCGTAAAACTTTAAAACTACGCAACCGATTTTGATGCGGTTTTTTTTAATAGATAGAGTGATTCCAGAGGAAGGTTTGTACGTATAATAACATTCAATACGAAGTAGATAAATAATGTAATTTTTGAGGTTTCTGTAAATAATTACATTTTTTTCCGCTTACATTGCAAACGCAGGCTAAACCCTACGAGATTTATCAAAATAATGTACTAAGTATTTGTACACCTTAAAAAGGTCTACAGAAAAGTCCGCGATGGTATATATCTATCTCTTATGGATAACCCACAAAAGCAGTTTTTTTCATTTACTTTTTACGAAAAATGATGCCTTATGTTCAAAGCAATTTTTATACAATACAGCATTAATCCTTATCCAATTGAGTACCTTAAATAAATTGTTGATTTAATATAGATCAATATTGCCGTTTACAGCATGTAATTTAAGTGAACATTTTCGGAGATATTACAGATTTAAAATCCCGCGAGGAGGCCGCGCTTCGCCCGATTACACTTCGACTTTAGCAGCGATGTCACTCTTTCAAGAGTTTGTTTAAAGACATTCTGTAATTAATTGTAAAAATAAAATACATAGGGAAAATATAAAAGTAAATAAGTAATAATGTACTATATGAATTTAGATATTCCAAAGATAGCAGGAAATCTTCTTGGTATAGGGAAAGGAAATTGTTTTTCTCCGAAATTGTTTTAACGCTACGGCAACGGGCAGTAATGAATAAATCAAAACAACTGGATCAATTTTAATCATTTTTTTACACTGACTGACATGGGATATATATTTTATACCCGTGCGAAGCAGGGGCAGGCCGCTAGTGTCTTTATAAATAACATTCACAGCTTTAAACAAACTCTCGAAAGAACGACATATAGCTGTTAAATGAGAAGTGCTATAGGGTGAAGCGCGGCGTACTCACGGCATTTTAAATCTGTAATATCTCCGAAAATGTTCACTTAAATTACATGCTGTAAACGGCCACATTGATCTATATTAAATCAACAATTTATTTAAGGTACTCAATTGAATAAGGATTAATGCCGTATTGTATAAAAATTGCTTTGAACATAAGGCATTATTTTTCGTAAAAAGTAAATGACAAAAAATGCTATTGTGGGTTATCCGTAAGAGAGACATCCATCGCGGACTTTTCTGTGGACCTTTTCAAGGTGTACAAATACTTAGTACATCATTTTGATAAATCTCGTAGGGTTTAGCCTGCGTTTGCAATGTACGCGGAAAAAAATGTAATTATTTACAGAAACCTCTAAAATTACAGTATTTCTCTACTCCGTATTAAATGTTATTATACGTATAAACCTTCCTTTGAATCACTCTATCTACTAAAAAAAAATCGCATCAAAATCTGTTGCGTATTTTTAAAGTTTTATGCATACGTAGGGATATATGGACAAACAAAGAACTCATTTTTATCGAGGTGTCGGTAAAGGCGACTAAGGTAAGTTGACTCGCCGTGTGATATCCGGCTAAGTAGAATAGACCAGCCCTCATTTCTTACGGAGGTGTCGTAAAAGACGACTAAGGTGGGTGGACGTCAGGCAGGCGGCCAGTCGTAACATACCTAGCCAAAACATGTTACAACATGTTTATATCATGTTGTGCCGACCCCACTTAGGGGTAAGGGCAGGAAAATGGTGTACACTAAAAACTTAACAAATAAATTCTAAATTTAAAAAAAATATTTTTTTAAATGTCGAGACTAGTGTTTAGTGTTATCTATATTTGGCGCTAGGCACCATAGATAATATACTATATAGGATACTAGGCACGACACATGCGTCAAGAGAAAATATAAAAGATATGACTTTGTGCGAAACCAATATGTATCTTAATTAAAAATATGTTTTTATATCAAATTTTAGTTAATATAATATAATCTAGTGAAGAAATGTGAATGAAAAAATTACAAAAATGAAACATGTTTGTATGTGAATAAAAACTTTATTTAAATTTTGCATATTTAGTTAGTAACCAATGTTAGTAATTTTGTTAACATAACATATCGGGTTTACCAACCAAATTTCAATCATGATTTATTGTAGTGACAATTTATTTATGAAAGTCTTGAACATTGATTGATTTTTGTCGAACCTCTCTTGATAATGAAATTTTATAAAACATGTCACACTGGCAGACTATGAGAATTCAAATTCAAATTATTCTTTATTCAAATAAACTTGTAAACAAGTGCTTTTGAATCGTCAACTTTACTGCTGGTTCGGAAAGCTGTTCCTACCGAGAAGAGCCAGCAAGAAACTCGGCGGTTGCTCTTTTAAAAATATAATTCTTAATACTATTTACATTATGTCGTTACTGTCTTGTACAGGTTCAAAGAGAGCTATATCCACACATTCTTATCTTCTAAAAAATCATCAAGAGTATAGTAGGCTTTCTGTATCAGCCTCTTTTTAACAGTGTATCAGCCTCTTTTTAACAGTGAACATATAATAAATATACTTTAGTTAAAAAATAAACCTAATTTTTGTGCATATTTTTTACTGATGAAACAAAAAATAGACTTAATGAAATAAAAATGTAAATAATACAACAATATTCATAAAAGATTTAATATGTTAAAATATATTAAATTTTATTTAATAATCATAAAAGATTCTCTAGTTCTGTCAAGGGTGCCAACTTGCCAATGCCTCAAATTTTATTCGAAGTTTTACAACTTAAACCATAGTCTCCAAACCAATTCCAACCACTATCCATCTATTTTGTCATTCGTAAGCCCAATAAATATAGAGAAATACAGACTCCAATTTACAAAAAAAAAAATGATTAAAATCTACGCATCTTGAAGGTCGATTGAGATTATTGTTCATTTATGTTGCAGAAAATTAAAGTTAAGCTTTATTTATGTTGCAAAAAGTTAAGGATATATGTCCTTAATTAAACAGTTTTCAACTTTTATTGACTTTTAACATACACTTTATGTATGGTTAGAAAATGCAATGACAAATGTTGCATTTCATTATTATTCCGGAATTTGAAACTAAACTTCTTTGGAGTTTCTTCTGTAGCTTCCACCCATTAATTAAATTAATGACAATGCTTTAAAATTGATCCTAATTTTTTGGATTCATAACTTTGAAGACCGGCGAATTTATTTATACAGAAGCAATTATTCCCAACAATAAATATATGATCGAGTATTAGCATAATAAATATGAGAAACATATTGCCCTATCCGAAGAATAAAGTCAAATGTCCCATGTATAAACACAGGAAATGTGACTTTCTTCTTTGGGTAGGGCGATACATTACTAATATAGGTATGAAATTTATTTGAATACAGATGAATGAAAATGAAACTTCTTAATACTATAATTAAAAACAAAAGGTATAAAAAATGTAGTCGACAGGATGATAAGACCTTAAAGCACATCAGCATTTTCATTCATGCATAATAAATGCTATAATAATTTTATTATTACGTTTGATGCAAAAACAATTATTGTACAGTCCAAATTCAACAAAAAACGAAAAGCCTGCAAAATCTAAATATATTCATTAAATGTATTGTAACAGTGCATTTTTACTTCTAAAGACGGTTGCTGATGTATAATCAGTTTTAATTTTCCTGCTGTTTCTTTACATTCATCATTAACTGAATATTTAGGGTAAAGAATTAAAGCGGTAAGATAGCCCTGTATAAAATCTATATCCTGTATTAGGCAACCACATATCTTTAAATGTCCATTTGTGTTAGATTCAATAAACGTATTTAAAACACTATTAAGAGCATTAGCGAAAAGGATATAAATTCGAGGAAAATATTTTTTACAGTGTACCTTTAAAGTTTGGAGACAATGTTTACCAAATTGAGGAATTATTGTATTGCATAATTCATCCCAGTTATCACACTGATGACCATCTAAGCTTTTAATGAACGCCGTATTCAATTCCCACTTGGTTAGCATTACATAATTTTCTGATTCTGAAAATACTTCCCTCAACTCATTTTGTATAGCTGTAAACATTTTTATGGGGAGAATCATTTTTTTTTCGAAACAATATAATTTCACTTCTCTACTTAAGTTAGAAAGTAATTCTTGAAGATTTCTCATACAAACTTTTTTATTATCTTTTAATGAAGTAAATCGTCTAATGAGTACCACAAATACTTCTTCATACTTTTTTATTTGGGAATCTTCATCTTCGGTAGATAATAGATAGGAAGTTAAAACTGATACTATGGTTCGACTTAGCGTATTTTGGTATTTGTTACATTCGGTCATAAAGTCATCGATGATATATTCTAATAGCATATTTACGACAAATGGTGCCGGTAGAGATTCTATAATATTTCGTGAATAAGGGAATAATGTTGTTCTGACATGAACACCGTAGTCTTCGACTTCTTTATTTTTCGATGCATGTAAACTTTTAAGAAATTCATAACTTTTAACAAAGAATTTAGCTGATATAGTTGGCGTATTTTCAGGAATCGTTAATAAAGTGTCATATATAGTTTTATTTTCGTGGAAAGTTAGACTATGTATAAATATTTCCAACATGTTCCATAATGTTTCAATATCCACAGGATATGTAAGGAAAAATCCTTACATAGTAAATGGTGGACCGTCTTAAAAAGGACACTTCTAATAGTGGTATTCTTAGATGTTTGCCACATATTAGCAAATAAAGAAGATATTTCAGAAGTTTTCATTTTGTTTAATGAAAAACGTATAGCATGTTTCTGTAGAGATACTTGTCCAGTCAGTAACATTGAAATATATTTTACGCTTTCAGTTTTACTTAAATTGTAGTAAATGGACAGTAATGATGGTAAAGAATAACTAAGAAAGTCACCCTTAGCATATAATAAAATAATATCTGCCGGCGGCTGAGGTCGAGCAATATGCATATGTTTTGCAAAACATCTTTGCAGATTTAAATTTAGTTCATTGACGTGGTCGTAATCTATTTTTGCACTTTCTGGGGCGTGTTTATTTAGTATAGCTACAAGCTCAGCTCTGTGTAGCAAAATGCATACACCGCGCGATGCTGCTCTTTGACCATTTAAATTATTAAGTTTATTAGTATAAAACTCAATCCAGACTTTTGTTAGTGATTGAGGCCAGTAAATCTTTATTTTTCTTAGGAAAAATGTGAGATTTTGCTTTTCTCTTATGCACAATTCTTCAGCTTCCGATTTATATCTTTCGAAAATTGTAGGGTCATGCTTAATAGCATTAACAAAAACAGGTTGACAAGGGCAAAGTATAAAGGACTCTTCAAAGAGCATTTTTCTCCATGATTTGTTTGTATTGTATAAAAAGGACAAGTCTGAGTCCCATGCGTTTTGTTTCTTAACATTTATTAGTTCCTTAATTTTGCTTATAAGTACTGGGTATTCTTGAAGATCTTTATTCCAGTCATTTAGTAAATTCAATACCTCATGTAATGTTATGATAGTTGCGTTGAAATTTTGTTCATTTTCCAAACTGTGATTCAGTAATTTTTCTATTATGTGGGTGTATAAAAAATTAAAAATAGTAACTTTTTCTTGCACATCGAATCTATTTTTATAAATATTTAACGAGTTAAAGTCAAATTTTTTTTCAATAACCTCTGGTATGCTTTGTGAATGAAGTAGTTTATAAATAATTATCGCTTCCACATATACTCCAACATCATTATCTGAATCAACAATATCTAGCATCATTATATCTTCTACAACATCCCACAGCTTTTGATCAAATTTGTGAAAATTAGTCTGAGAAATTATATCTTTTACAAATTGATATCTTAGTTCATATTTGTTATTTAACTGTTTGGCTTGAAAATATTCCAAGAGAAGATTGATGTCCTGCATATTAGGCTTTGCACAAGCCACCAACATAGAAAACAAATAGTTTTTATCACTTCTTTGAGGATCTTCATTAATGAGCTCCTGAACATGGGACAAAGCAATTTGGAATGGAGCATATTGATATAATTCAATTTGGTTATACCATGTTCTCGTAATACAATGGTGTATAAAAGTCATTGCTTTAATTTCAGATTCTGGTAGAGGACAATTTTTATCTTGATGGATTTTATCAATAAATATTTGTTTAATAAAATCAAATCTTTCCTCTCTGGGCATTGATTCAAAAAAAGGGGAAAGTATTTTTTTGTTTATATAAGCATACTTGTTTTGTTTACTCATCCTTGATGCTACATCTAACAGAAAAGTTTTGATAGATTTATTCCCAATAAATTTTATAAAAATTTGCACATTAATATAATTGCAGTAGTTTTCAAATTTGTCAATTATTCTGTTTGGAGCAAGTTTCATTATTAAGTTTGTAGCAGCCTTACCAAATCTTGGATATTCATAAATATTAAGCATTTCTACAAAATCTAAATATTTGTTAATGTTTTCTTCATTCAACAGAACTATAACTGCTTCAAAGACTTTTGTTTTAGACATACAACAGTCATCAGCAACTATGTTTTCAAGAATCATAATAGTTTTTTTACAAAGTCTTTTAATTAAGGAAATCTTCAAATGATCTTTATGTTTAGCTATATTTTGTTCAATAAATTTTGGTGAACAGTTAGGTAGCCAGTTAACTGCCACCTCTGGTTTTTTTTCATTTTTATAAAATTCTTCCACACGAACTGAATCCTTTAGATGCAGCTGTATGTGTTTACTGAATTTGATTACAGTTTTAGTATTCATTTGAGGAAAAAGTGATAAATATAAATATTCTGGATTGATGATATTACTATATTCAACTTCAGTAATTAACCAGTGGCACTTTTTTATCACCCTAGACACATATAACATGTCACCGTAAAGTAAAACTTTTAGGATATAGTCCACATTTCTATTATTATTTGCAACATCAATTTTCAGCAAGTTTTCAATATCACTGTCAGTTGGATTACATTTATCCAATTTACAAGTTTCATTTGCAATAGCTTCTTTTACAAGAAAATTAAAGCATCTGTGTTTTTCCCCTAAATTTCTTCCTTCAAGTTCTATGGGTGCCATGATTGTGGGCTGGAAGAGAATAAGTAACTAATATAACTGATATATATGGGTGGTTTCTCACTACTTGTACAAGTTCAAATTCAAATTATTCTTTATTCAAATAAACTTGTAAACAAGTGCTTTTGAATCGTCAACTCTACTGCTGATTCGGAAAGCTGTTCCTACCGAGAAGAGCCAGCAAGAAACTCGGCGGTTGCTCTTTTAAAAATATAATTCTTAATATTATTTACATTCGTTACTGTCTTGTACAGGTTCAAAGAGAGCTATATCCACACATTCTTATCTTCTAAATAATTTTCAAGAGTATAGTAAGGCATCATATTATAAAAAATTGCACTTTAACAATATGGCTTTGCAAAAATTATTAACTAATTAGATAAGATCTATCTGATAGTTAGCAAATATTAGAAAAGAATTATTATCGAAACTTGTAGCTATGACATGTACACAAATATGTCAGGATTTTAAAAGAATAATTATAAACAGGACGTCATAGACTTGTTTACGAAATTGTCCGATTTCGATCAATTACGACTTTAATTTAAGATAGATTTATAAACTAATTGCCTAAAAATTCGTAATAAATAGAGCTAAAAACGCTTGCTGCCAGCATTATTCACAAATTTGAAATACCACAATGAATCAATCACTCCATCAACCAAATATTGAAGCACTTTAATAATTTTCCTTCAATGAAATTGAAATACGTCGAATGCTGATAGATTTTAGTGACTACTGATTAGTGAATAGTGATTACTTACATTTATCGCCACTGTTAAATCTTACAGTCTCAAATATTCTTATTACTGCAAATATGCTTCTTTAAGCGATAGACAAAATCATACTAATCTACTCCATATGTTCTCTTATTTAACAAAAACCTACTGTAAAATAAATTAAGGATACAGTGTTTATTATTGATCATAGATTACTAACTATAAAATTATTGATATTAATGAGACCAATAGTCAATACAACGAAATCTTAGGCTTAAACCATAGATTTTTTTTTTTTCTTCCATTCGCCCGTTTCTAAACGAGCAGGCTAAGGTCGTTGACCATACCGCCTTGTCAATTGTCCATAATAATAAAATGAGTTTTCGTCTTTAGTATATATTCTTCTTTCATTTTAACTTTTTCATATTCACATATTAAATCTTTAAAGTCATATCCAATAATTTTGTCTTGCGTAAATAATTATTTTTCCTTATTTTCATATTGTATTTGTCTTCAAATTGGTTATAATATATTTCATTAGTTTAATTCACATAGTAAATTATCATGTTCTCATTATCCTTGCATGTTCTCATTATCCTTGCATGTTCTCATTATCCTTGAATGTCCTCTGTCCTTGTAAATTGTCATGGTCAGTAATTAAAGTCAAAGCTCAGAACGGGTATATCTTCAGTTTCTGAAGATGTTTTACAACCATAGATGATAGATCATAGAATATAATATGATTATACACTATATTTACAAGTCTTTTACAGTGCATGAAATAAACCTATAAAGGTAATAATAAACCGATGGATTCATTAATAAATCCGTTATATGACGCGGGACCAAGTCACTAGTACCATAAGATTGAATAAGCTCATCGATCAGCACAAGGCGCTGAATGCCGAAAGATGGGCATTCGAAGAAGATGTGTTGTATAGTTTGTACTTCTTGAGTTCCGCAATAATCACACAGTGATGAGTTCGATAATTTTATGCGGTGAAGATGGAAGTTAAGACGACAATGACCAAAACGCAATCTACTCATGATTGCATAGAATTTTCGATTAGAATAATTTCGAGTTTTGTAAAACCAAGGAGAACTATTGACTTTGATGTCTAGAGAAGCATACCAGCGGCCCTTATTTAAAACTTCAGAAAAATTATACCAATGTTTAGCCCATTTCTTACACATACGCTGTTTTAAATTATAGACAATATCTGTAAACGGCAATGTAATACTATTATCACTAATTTCAGAATCTGTTGTAACATTTATAGAATTAACAATTGCTTTAGCTAAATAATCTACTCTTTCATTTCCAACAACTCCAACATGAGATGGTATCCAAATAAAAGTAATTTGAATGTCTAACTGTGTAAGCTCAATCCATATTTCTTTTATACTGTAAATAAGATAATTAGTGTTAGCATGCAACTTGTTGTTTTGTAAATTTTTAAGTACACTCATGCTATCACTAACTATAACCCATTTATTAGAATAAGGATATGATTTTTTTATGTACTTAAGAGCAAACAGAATAGCAGCTGCTTCAGCTGTAAAAATACTTGCATGTTTTTCTAATCTGTAACCAAACCCATTATTTTGAGATGAGTCATATATAGCAAAGGAAGAAGAGTCTGAGTTCTTAGAACCATCAGTATAAATAAACTTGTGATCATGCCAGTGTGAAAGTTTAACATAAACATGTTCTTTTGTAGATAAGGTGTGATCTATGACAATATTCATTGAAGGGAATTTACTAATAAAACTACCTTGATAACAAGGTAAAACTGCATTTGATCGAAAAATATTAAGGTTTTTAAAAAGATGAATTATGCTAGAAAATTCTAGTAATAAGAAGAAAGGCTTTTGTGATATTTTTAAAGCATTTTGGCATAAGCTATTAAAAAGCATATTTTTGGGAAGATAAAAAATTTTAAGAATAAATTTTTCCTTTAAGTATTCCATCCTAATTGAGATTGGTGGGAGATTACATTCAATCTGCATGGTACCAATTGGAGTAGATTTGAATGCACCTGTTATAATTCGCATACATTTATTTTGTATTAATTCTAATTTATTAATAATTTTTTCATCTGCTGCAAAACAAAAAGAGCCATATTCAAAATGGCTGCGTACAAGGGATTTATACAACATAAGTAAAATCTTAGGGTCAGCACCCCAGTATGTACCTGTCAAGGATTTTAGAATATTAGATGCTTTAATAGCTCTAACAGTAATGATATCAACATATCTCTTCCAAGACAAATTTTGAGAGAATATTACCCCCAAAAATTTAACTTCTCTACTTATTGGAATAGAGGTACCATTATAGTAAACATTAGGTTGGGAACTGCATCTTTTACCAAACAGCACAACCTTTGATTTAAAAGGATTTACTTCTAAATTAAGATAATTAAAATATTCATTCAATTTTGCCAGTGCAACATTAATCGTTTTAGTAATAATGGATATGTTATTTCCTGATGCATAAACAGCTAAATCATCAGCAAATTGCAAATTTTTAACTGATGTTCCTAGGATGATATTCAGTTGTCGTATGTACAAAATAAATAATAATGGGGACAAAATACCACCCTGACAGACTCCAATAGAAACTAACCTTGGACCATATAAATGATTATTATATTTAACATATACATTTCGTTCAGTCATATATCCATGAATCCAGTTAATTAATTTTCCAGGCAAACCTATCAATGAAAGTTCAGTACAGAGAATATCAATATTTACACTATTATAAGCACCAGAGATATCAAAGAAAACACATAAAAGGTACTCTTTACTCACTATAGCATTGTGTATATCTAAATGTAGTTGACATATACTTTCGCGAGAAGACCGACCTCTTCGAAATCCAAACTGATTTGATGGCAATAAACAGTTCTGTTCAATAAAGAATTCCAGACGCTGTTTCAAAAGCTGTTCAAATATTTTAGCAGTACAAGATGAAAGAGCTATAGGCCTATAAGACTTAGGGTCTAGCTTAAGTTTATCAGGTTTCAATATAGGAACTAGAGTATCTTCTTTCCAATAAAAAGGAATTTCATTATTGATCCAGAGTGAATTCAAAACACTTAAAAAAGAATTTAATGATTTTTCATTCATTTTCATTCATTATGGAATACCATCTAGTCCAAAAGCTGTATCTTTCCGTGATGAAATAGCTGATCTGAGTGCCTGAATTGAAAATAATTTTATAATGAACTCACTGCTTGAATTTAGCATGTAATAATTTGTTTTAGTATTATTGCAAACAAAATCTGGAGTATATGTCTGTAAATATTTCAAAATCCAACTATCATCTTCTTCATTAAATGGGATAAATGACTTATTAAACTTACATATAAATTTCCAAATGACAGACAAAGGTGTACAGCGGTTAAAGGAACTGCACAAAGAATGCCAACTATTATTTCTTTCAATTTTTAAAGTATATTTCTTTAAAGCTTGAAGCCTTTTGAACTCCAAGTAATTTTCCTCTGAAGGATTGTATTTAAAAGTTAAATAAGCTTGTTTTGAATTGAAAACAGCTTCTGTGCATTTATTATTCCACCATGGTAGATTAGGTTTATGCTTAGCTTTCTTACCACAAAAAGAATGACTTTTAACAGTATTTGGAACTGAATTATTTGATATAGATCTTATTATAGCTAGCTTTAATTTATTAATAAAAATTTCATATGCATCTAAAGGTGAATACAAGTCTGGTCTAAAATCTAACAATAAATTTTGCATATTAGTTTCATATCTTTTCCAATCTACTTGCCTATATTTAGGATAAATAGGTAAATGTAAATTACTATATGGACAGGCTGTTACCTCATTATTACATACACCACTGTTAAATACATATTTAATCATTATAGGGAGATGATAACTACCAAGGGGGTCATTATGTACATACCATTCACAGGAAGAAGCTAAAGACGGGGAAGCTAGTGATAAATCAAGTGCATTAGGACGCCAAGTCAAGGTGCCCACAGTAGTTGGTTGGCCATCATTAAGGAGCACTAAATTATTATCATCTATTATATCCAGGACATCTCGTCCCCGTTGCTGAGTGTCAACACAGCCCCAAGAAATGTGATGAGCATTAAAATCACCAGCAAAAATCATTGGACTAGGTATAGATTTGATCAATCTATCTAATTTCAGCTTATTGAAAGCAGGAATGGAGTCTGCTGGCATATATAAACTAACTATACTTATTTCTTTGTTATTAACTTTAATACGAATACAAATGTTTTGCAATGAATTATCAAAATATGAGTCTACTTTAGAATAAGAAATAGAATTGTGTATTAAAATAGCTACACCATTGTGTTTGCTACCACAATCATTTCGTTCTACTTGATATCCACTAATACTAAAACGAATATTAGGCTTTAACCAAGTTTCTGATATGATACCTATATGTATATTGAAATCATATAAAAAACGAGTTAAACTCAGCTTATTACTTAAAATACTCTGTGCGTTCCATTGAAAAATATTTAAATTATCCATAAATTAATGATTACTAGAAGTTTGTTTCTTATTTATGGTTTGCTGAATGATTTCTCGAATGGATCCTGAATTTATGGGAATATTGTTTTTATTACTTACTATTTTTGTTAATGCCTCTACCAATAAATTCATAAAAATATCAGATTTACATAGTTTACTTAATTGACCTCTATACCCTTAGAATTAATATAAGGAAAGGCTGCATTGTTAAAAAGATCTGAATATTTAACAGAGTGGGACTTAATTTTGTTTTCTTCAATTTTTTGTTTTTTAATTGGGCATGTAGATGAAATGGCAATGTGATTTCCTTGACAATTTGCACATTTTGGAGCATTTTTGTCCTTGTTACAAATTTTAAAATTATGATTTTCTGTACAGATTGAGCAAACATCAGCATTGCGACAAAATTTTGCAATGTGACCATAACGTAAACATTTTAAACATTGTTTGACTGGTGGTATATAAACATTAACTTCATGTCGCCATGAATCCAAATATACATGCTCTGGGAGCTATGTGGATGCAAAAGTTACTGCTACAGTTTGAGTTGGTTGAAAAGAGATCTCACCACCTTCACCTCTTACTCTGCGCGTGAATCGCCTTACTTGTATTACATTTCTAGAACTACCAATTAAAGAGAATATGGTTTTATTTGACAGCTCTACGGGAACTGAAGTAAGTACTCCAGTCACCTCGGTGTCAGCCGCTGGAATTGATGCTTTTAAAGAAAGCTCATTTTGAAGATTAATATTTGTAAGAAATACATTGGCATTATTAGAAACATCGAATGTAATACCAACTTTGTAGCGGTTGATGGGCCTCAAGTGCATGATACCCGATACGCAATGATCCCGCAAAGCTTTGGAAAAAGCTAGTCTATCTTTGTCAGAGAATGGTATTTTATCGTCAGTATGTGCAAGGAATACTATAAATTCTTTCTTATCTGAATTTTCAGGATATTTTCGAGAATATCCAGGCATCTTGAAGATCTTATAGTTGTCGACTGCATCTCTTCTATTTTGTTCTGAAGATTCCGAATCCGATGAATCGGATTATCGGCTTCTGACGCTGGCAAATCTTGCTTGCGTCTTTTAGCACCCTTCCCCATTTTGGGGAAGAGTCAAAACAGTTTTTCCAACTTTAGGGCAACTTATAATTTTGGAAATACACTGATTAGAAATAATTGAAGTAGGTAAAAGTACAATATAAAAATTATAGTTTTGCAACGCGCCTTTTTCATACGAAGGTTCCCGCCTTTTTTTTCTAAACCATAGATTACTAACTAAAATACATAAACAAAACAATTAAAATTACTTTTCAAGTTTTCACTAGGGATTTCAAAAAATGATTGACTAAGAGTCAATCGATTATTTTTTCAAAATATTCGATTATTTTTTCAAAATAGTCGATTATTTTTTCAAAATAGTCGATTATTTTTTTATAATAAAAATCGATAAAAAAATGGATTATTTTAAGTATCCTCTTTTTCTTGTTTACTCTTTTTCATGTTTATCAATGTACTTATTACCAATGTAGCTAAATTACACATTAAAATCAAATTTCACAAACAGCGCATTATTTATTGTTTTATATTTGTCCACTTTAATTAGCCTTTATTCTAATTTTATTTATTTATTTTATACTAGCGGCCTGCCCCTGCTTCGCACGGGTATAAAATATATATCCCATGTCAGTCAGTGAAAAAAAATATGATTAAAATCGATCGAGTAGTTTTGATTTATTCATTACTGCCCGTGGCCCGCAAGCGTTTAATTTGGAGAAAAACAATTTCCTCTCCCTATACCAAGACGATTTCCTGCTATCTTTGGAATATCTAAATTCATATAGTACATTTTTACTTATTCACTTTTACATTTTCCCTATGTATTTTATTTTTACAATTAATTACAGAATGTCTTTAAACAAACTCTTGAAAGAGGGACATAGCTGCTAAAGTCGAAGTGTTATAGGGGCGAAGCGCGGCGTCCTCACGGCATTTTAAATCTGTAATATCTCCGAAAATTTTCACTTAAATTACATGCTGTAAACGGCCATATTGATCTATATTAAATCAACTATTTATTTAAGGTACTTAATTGGATAAGATGAATGCTGTATTGTATAAAAATTGCTTCAAAAATATGGCATTATTTTTCGTAAAAAGTAAATGACAAAAAATGCTATAGTGGGTTATCTATAAGAGATAGACATATACCATCGCGGACTTTTCTGTAGACCTTTTCAAGATGTACAAATACTTAGTACATTATTTTGATAAATCTCGTAGGGTTTAGCCTGCGTTTGCAATGTAAGCGGAAAAAATTTAATTATTTACAGAAACCTCAAAAATTACAGTATTTCTCTACTCCGTATTGAATGTTATTATACGTACAAACCTTCCTAAGGAATCACTTTATCTATTAAAAAAAACCGCATCAAAATCTGTTGCGTAGTTTTAAAGTTTTATGCGCACATAGGGATATAGGGACTTTGTTTTATAATATGTAGTGATTTTGAAATTAAAGCGGCTTGCCATTGCGATACATGTATAAAACTGTGCTGCATATGCCATCCTCACAGTCAAAAATAATGTAATTAATATAATGAAAAAGAAAATACGAAAGTTGTGTGGAATATGTGAGAGTGGTGTGTAATGAAATGGAAAATACTGTTTGTGTACTTACGCACATATGTTCAAAATATACCTATTAGTTTTAGCTATTTGGTAATGACTCTTCAGTTTGTTGATAGTTTATTTGCTGTAACTAAGATAAAATATTAGTTTGGGCTGCTCGTTTGTTTAATGTATAAATATTACACAAAGGCTGCTAAAAATGAATATTGATGTTCAAATAAGGATATATTTTTTTATTGACGTGACAACTTCTTAAATTAGGTTGCGGCTTGGAGTCGCTCATGAAAAAGTGTAACGCCCGCTTACGTCTGTTAGGATGAGTCAACGAACGTAAAATCTTTGCCCGTAAAACCGACTTTACAGGCAAACGTTTTTTATTTATTTACTTATTGTAATTGTTAATCATTAATATTAGAAAAGGCTTGCTTTCTAAAAATCGATTTATGTTAAACGGAAAAAAATTGATTATTATTTAATCGGTTTTTTCTACTATAAGTCTCATCCCTACCCAAATACCTATAATGTCAGGTTCACACTTCACATTATTCCAGTCCAATAATCCAGCGAGTCCAGTCTATATATCCAGTTCAGCACTGGACTGGATTATATCGTTTACACAATTCCAGTCATTAAAAGCTGTCGTATCTGTACCAATAGAATTCCACAAATAAAACAATACGTGTTCACTGTTTAGCGTGGTAGTCAAGCATTGGATTCAACTGGATTGGCCCTTCACACTATTCCAGTGGCACTGGAATGGGCGAGCTGGAATGAAAAATAGAACGCCAATCCAGTCGACTGGACTGATTGATCACTGGATTGGTACATTCCAGTGCAGGTTCACATTATCCCAGTAGCATTCCACCACTGCACTGGAATGGTCGACTGGAATAATGTGAACGAGGCATAAAAGCTTGTTTTTTGGTAGAGATGTCGTAATATGATTACGAACGTTGTTTATAAACGACTTTTATATTAATCGATTACTTTATTAGAATAATCAGTTTTAATAATCGGTTAACATTATTAATCGATATTTTTTTTTTTTGTAATTAATTCCTCTCTTTACGCTCGTTTTTTGATTTTTATAATAAAATATGCGTTGTTGCATTAAATCTGGGTAGTCAAACTACAAAATTGATTAATTAATATTCGATTTTTACGATTTGAGTTAGTCAATCTTTTACGTAATACATATTAGTACCTAATATGTTTTCTTTAACATTTTTTTTATATTATAGGTACTATAGTTCGATATAGTCGAGAGCAGTGTTTTCCATCGTGGGGCCAAGCCACGTAATTCGAAAATGAACTCCAGAAGTTTAACCTTTTCACTCCGGGCAATTTAAATGAAATGGTAGCTTTCGGTATTAAATTTAACATAGGTATTATTTAAGTTTCTCAAGTTAGCAATTCATTTTTAATATAAAAAGTTATGTAAGTTAAAAGGACTTAGAGCGCTTAAAAATTGTAGAAAGGGTAAGGTGGGACATGAATCTACGGTAAAAAACATAGTAAAACTACATGGGTATTTTGCCATTATAATAATATTATATTTGAGGATGTATAAATAGGAACTTTATAGCCTTTGGGTAAACTGCAACCTGTAGTCTTAAAATTTACAGTTTTAGCACATCTTGTAATACCTATATGTACTCTGGTTGCTAACAACTAAACTCTAAAAAAGGAACACGCCAGTTTCGTTAAGGAAATATTTGCGAGGTGAAAACCAAAGTTATGAAGCGGTATGTATTTTAATACAATGTCTTACTAGTAATGAAGTCGTGGGAAGTACAGACGTACATATCAGCCGTGATCATACTGTAAACAGTCATGATTTGTATGAATGAGTCACTAGATAATATCTTGATTGTTACAAAGGAATGAAGGCGTAAAATATACGGGTGCAATTATACTTTTATATTAAGGATTTGTTTTGACGATTTTAATATTCATATTTGTTCAGGAATGCATAATTATAATTATGTTCAGGTTCAAGTTCCTTTGGTTTATAACGTGTCCAATTTTGAATGCAAATATAAGCAATCGAAAAGATTCTTAACGTTGTTATCTTATAAGCTTATTATTTTTTGTGACTCAATCTATGTAAGGGTTGAGAGTCTCAATAAATTACTTAATATCAAATATTTTTGAAGAAAAAAATAAACATTAAGAGTGAGATACTTTTAAATAGTGCAGCATGTTTTATTATTCTTGAAAAGTTATCATGAAATTATTTTCCTATAATCCGCGTTGGATAAGAAATCTATGTAATGCCAAGTGTTTAAGAAGCAGAAACCGTTAGTTACCGCGCGTATCTCAAAACACCGTCACCAACACACTACACAAGCACTACATACATTCACGATGACAATCTCTACGATCGTTTCGGACCGTAACCGATTCATCATCAGGAGATAGGGTCCACGACAAAATCAAATCGCAAATTGTGGAGGTATCATTGTTGTTTACTGTGACCCTCTCTAGAGAATAATAAGGTCTAACAAAAAATATTTTCTAAAATCATTTTAATATTAATTGCGGCATAAAGTACGTATGGTAGGTTGGGACCTACCATACGTACTTTATGCCGCCCAACAATAAACAGCTAAGCATTGGTAATTTGGACATTTGGCGGAACTTTAATAGCATTCAGAAAGCCTACTATACTATACTGTTGAGGATTATTTAGACGATAAGAATGCGTGGATTTAGATATTGTTCGACCCTGTACAAGATAGAAACGATTAAATGTAACTAGTATTAAGAATTGTATTTTTAAAAAAGAAACCGTCGAGTTTCTTGCTGGCTCTTCTCGGTAGGAACAGCTTTCCGAACCAGCAGTAGAGTTGACGATTCAAAAGCACTTGTTTACGAGTTTATTTGAATAAAGAATATTTTGAATTTGAATTCCTAGTAATCGGTAGTCTTGTCATGTTCGAAAAAGAACTAGTAGGTAAATGACTTATACCGCACTGAAAATCAAGTCTACTTTTGAAATAATAGTATCGCCATGAACAATAAATCGTTATAATGAATTGCGAATGAAGTTTTAAAATCAGATAAATTTGATACTTTATTATCTGTGTGATATTTTATACATGAGAAAAAAATAAATGTCGGTACATTTTTCATCGTTATTATCTTTAAATCGTCAAGCTATTCTGTTTTTTGTGTTTCAAAATGCGATAGTCATTCGAATAATGCACTTATCGGTCCGAATGTTCACAGTAGAAGGCGGGCCACACCCATTCCCGCGTTCTTGCTCCAGTATCCAGTATTGCTTTTAAAGACTAGTACTAAATTCATAATTACTCTATATATAAATAGCTTCTAGTAAAATTAAGATAACAACATCATCGATCTCCTGCCCTTATCCAATTCTAAGTGGGGTCGGCACAACATGTTGTGACATGAGTTGGCTACGTATTTTACGGCCACCTGCTTGACGTCAACTTACCTTAGTCGTATTTTACGACACTTCGGTAAAAAAGAATGTGGTCTATACTACACAACCAGATACCACACGGTGGGTCAACTTACCTAATTCGACTTTTACGACACCTTGGTGTAACGATTTGCCACTCACTCAAATCTCCACTTCTCAAATTTTTAAATATTTAAATAAATTAAATATTTAGAATGGGGCTAGAGCGCCCGCGCTCTACCACCAAACTACATAAAACTAGCGCAAGAGCGCTAGCACTTTAAAATATAATTGGCTCGTGATTCGTCTAGCTGGTTAGGACCCATGTAACGTTGTGTATGTAATAACTCAAATCCTTTTAGAGCGTCAGAGACCACAGATTCATCAGACTGGAGGCGTAAAGCAAGCTTAAATTAATATAATTTAATTGTTGTATAATAAGTGCATAAAACATTAACAGGTTATATTTTCATCCAATACAAGAACAGGTTTTACATGTACTATACATGAACAGACTCTATATGTTCAATACACATATATTCATTGCACGAACAGATTCCTATATGTCCATTACACGAACAGGTTGTTATAAAAAATAATAAAAAAATGCGAGACATTCAGAAGGCTGAATGTCTCTTATGTTATTACTTCATAGATATAGCCTTCATAGATTTAGTTGATATATATATATTTTATTTATTGTAATATTTGTTTGCCATTAATACGGGGCGAAAAACTATGTCAATATAAACGGAATAAGACTTTTCAAAGCCAAACAGAAGGATCGCTCGATATTCAGATCGTACTTTAAACCATCCCGAATGGGAAGTTCTAAGATATTAATATTTAAATTGGAAATGTTATAGCCAACAGAAAGATCACTCACTCGATCTTAATACCTAACCCTTAAACAACTCCGCAGAGAAGTTTAGTGATGTGGTATCTCTCTCCTATCAATTATATTCTTCCGATTTGGAAAATTATAAAGGGAGAGGGATAGTCAGTAGCTCCGCACCCGCTACCAACGGTGAGCTCCGTCCATAGGATATGAGCCCCCCCCCCCGTAGGGTTAGGGTTTGCAATTTATAGTGTGCCTGCGCCCTTGAGCCAGGTTATTTATATTATGTTGTATAAACACCCGTCAATGCCCTTAAAGAGATTTAGGGTAATTAAATAAGGACCGTAGTCCCAGGTAAGGACCGTAGTCCAAGATAAGGCACAAGTGCCCGGACGTAATGCTAGGACCTAAGTCCAAATATCATTTCAGCCGTAGCTGTGAGTCGGCGTTAGCCATAATTGCGTCGATGAGGCACAAAGCCTGGTTTTGTTGATATAACTTTCCAATTCTTATAATAAGATAGCGCATCTTGCCAATAGCAAGCATTTCAAGCGGTGCGTGCCGCATTCGTCGTTGTAACCACATATAGTGTAATATATAATAGCATAAAGCTAATACTGTACATGACTCCTCGGATATCACATAACAGTAAAGTTGATATCGTTGCTACCACACGTAGTGGCAGATGTTTACTCTGTAGAGTTAAGAACGCAAAGCGCTCGCATTATATGTTGATAATTCGATATTTTGTGTTTGTAGTGCTAGCACTATTGTGCTAAATATGTAGATTTATAATGTGATGTATCCATCACTAACGCACGCCTTCAATGCGTCCTTTTGGTTGATTCCACGATCGGCATATAAGAATTAGTTATTTATATATTTGTTACGCGTAGCAAGTTACGTAAGATAGAGTTTTGGGCAGGCAACACTTTCTAAAGCTAGTCCGCAATCTTGTTAATAAAGACCCGACCAGCGGCCCTACGACATGCTATAATGTCGTCAACGTTCGTGTATTACTATGGGGAAGCCCTGAAAAGGACTATAACACGGCTAGTGCAGGTTTACCCCGCAAGACTCCGTGCGAAACTGTGAACAGTATTACTTTTAGAGTCCTAGGCGTCCGAAGATCAAACAAGGCTACACAGTAAAGATCGAAGATCAATACCGGCCTAAAATCCAATCCGTATCACCCAAAACTCACCAAGTAGCTCTGGCTGCTCTGTACCAAGACGGAAACCCATCCTGATATTCACAGCCTGGAGCAGATCGAGGCGAGGCTACACTACAACAACCGAAATCATTGCAGGCCTGAAACCATCGATCCGACACAAGTACACAGCAGAGACTGTTCAGTATAGCGCCCAGCACCACTCAGCGAAGTCACCCTCACCAAGTTATACTCAGGCACTATATCGTTCGAGAATAATAATAAATTTGTCACATGTAATGAAATTACATTTTATTTGTTTAGTGAGCTACAAGACCGAAGTCTCTCAAGACCGAAGTCTCTCACCACACCGTTATTGCCAAGCCGAAGCTTTAACCATTTCACACTATAAAGTGTTGGAAATTAATATATAATTTGTCACATGTAATAAAATTACATTTTATTAGTGAGCTGAGCTTGTAGACCGAAATCTCTCACCACACAGTTAAGACAAGCCGAAGCTTTGAAAAATGGTTTAGGGATTATAGCGCTACCATGTATCGCCCCAAGTACATGTAAACGTAAGCCTTCGGCTTGCGGTACTAGACCGCGAGCGCTCCCGGCAACGTCCGCCAGTCATCCAATACCTATGTCAGCCTGCCGGCGTGACGTTCGGCGCTAAGCGTGAAAAATTCAAAATGTATGGGAAAATTTTGATAAAAATATTTTAATTAAAACTTTACAAATATGTAATGAGTATCAAATACTCATTACGAAAAACCACATTAAATGACAAACAAATATTGTTATTTATATACCTTCCTTAACATACTACCAATTCAGTACATAACTCTAACAATATATGCATGTAAGGTCGAGATCGTTACATTGGTAAGAAATGAGGGTGGTCTATTCTACTCAGCCGGATACCACACGGCGGGTAGACTTATCTTAGTCGCCTTTTACGACATCTCGGTAAGAAATGAGGGTGGTACTATTCTATTCAGTCGGATAACACACGGCGTATTTATTGAACAGCATCCTAATTTATTAAAACGGTTTGCCTTTGTATCTAACAGTTAGAGACGAAAAATATATTTATTTAAATACACGCTCAACATAATTTGTAAAGAAATAAATGTATATGAGGTCGTCGGTTTCGAATGTCTGTCGATTGTCTGTGGCTTATCGCCTCATATCTCTCGGCGTTATAATTACTCACAGTTACAGAACTATTTCTACGCTATACATCGAAGTAAAGTGTGGAGGAGCATCATGAGGGGAACCTTTAAGACAACTTCCCTTGACTATAGTACAACTTAACTATAGACTCCGCATTTCATAACCTCGTCTTTTTTTTTCCAATTGACTGTATGCTGTTAGCCCTAACGGCTTTTAGAACGTTACAGGGCGGGACGGGCTAGTACAGAAGGATCGTCGAGGTTGCGAAATGCGGAGAGTATACCGCAGAAGCTCTGCTAGAGCCAGGTAACGTCGTCCTAAGCGTGCATCCTGTGAGACCGGACCACAGCTTAGGGTGACGTGTAGTGGAGGGACTTTGATTAGTCATTACAACGACGGAAGTGTGGCAAGAAGCCACGACCAACCAACGTCAAAAATCTGGGACCTCGTCTACGCTGTCAAAGACGCTGTGTGTGTATTACGTGTTTCTGCCTTTGCGATCGTTATTTGATCGTCAGGGTCATATAGGACGCTTTTTGGACGCCTATATTTTCGGTGGTCAGACATAGGATGTAGCTGGAAGCAAGTGAAATGAGAGGGGTCTGGTGTACCTCAGATTTCCCGAAGTAAGACTTCGAAAAACGTTTAAAGAGACGAGTAATGGTATGGAGGTCGAGGTCTTTATGGAGGACAACGTTCCGCATGAAACACGGAAAACTAGTGGCTGTCCGCATAAATCGGTTCTGTAGTCTTTGGAGCGTGAGCAATTTGACCTTTAAAAAGTAACCTTGCCAATACTACTATGTTCGTCCGTGTCATTCATCATCGTAAAAGCTAAGGAATCAATTGAAATTATTTTTTTTGAATCATAAATCTTTTGATTTTAATTATAGTTTCAATTGATCAGTTACCCTAAAGCCAGGATTCAAAATAGTTCTGCTTTAAAACGCTATTGCGCTAGAGGCTATTTAGTAATTTATTGTGGGGTAACACGCATTCATACGCAATGACTCTTCGCCTTCAAAATGTTACACAGGCGTCATTGGTAATTTCGTATTGTTAAGCAAAGTCATATGAATGCTTGAAATTTATTTTAATATTTCTTTAAATTGTTTTTGAAAAATTATTTATGGCACTCTATTGCGCGATATATTGCGCAAACATTATTAAAATAAATAAATCAGGATGGTAATTTTATTTGAGGTTAAATAGCAACATACTCTTCATTTATTACCCCACTGAATGGTTAATCTATACAATACAAAAATTTAAAATTAATATAATATAACATAAATGGTAGTCAAATAAGAAGTACAGTGGGGCACAGAGGCTGACATGCATAATTTTTTTGTTGTACAATAAACATCTATTAATTTTATTTATGTAATAAAATAACACGATTCTTAGTAGCTTTATAGCATATGTACAGTAATATATTATTTGCGCGAAAACATCCTAATATTAACTAATATTATAGATGCAAAAGTTTGTGAGTACCTATTTACCTACTTAATATTATAAATGCGAAAGTTTGTGAGTATGGATGTATGTTTGTTAATCTTTCACGGCGAATCCGCTGAATGAATTATGGCACAATTATTTCCTTTACATCGGAATAACATATAGGCTATAGAAATCCTGTTAATTGTACAGGAAGAGGGAGGAAATTGAAAAGTGCCAGTATCAGCCTATAACTCGACATCAGTTCACGCGGACGAAGTCGCAGGTAAAAAAAAACTAGCATCCTCATAAATAGACACTTTTGATGAGATTTTGTCAAAGTACTTAAAAGTATTGTATCATATATTCTTACACACTTCTTGCAATAAATGTTACAGTTTACTTTAATATTTCGTAAATCTTGTTATCTTTTGAAGTGGGCTTACCATAACCACAACAATTGTTATCGGTAATGCCGTCGACACAAGTTTGGAATTAAATATTTGGGGCGATAAAATGATTTGCTTTGTTAATCAGTATTTTGGTAGTAAATTGAATTCTATAAGTTTAAATTAGTTCATCATCATATTGTTGCCCTTATCCCAGTCTAGGCGGGGTCAGCATAACATGATATTTTTTTTTTTTTTTTTTTATTATACAGGAAAAAACCCCTTATGGGTACCGCCGCCCGACGGGGACAGGCGGCGGTTATGTCGGACTCGCACCGACTAAAACGACCTGTGTGCTCCACCACGCTGCCAATGGCAAGGACAGGGTATCATTGTACATTTTGCCCCCATCCCGCCGACAGCTCTGATCCCAGAGAATAAACACCTCCAGGTAGGGGCCCCTCGAAAGAGAAACCCCCCTCCGCTAACCGGTGCATCGGGAGCACCAGATGCACCGACCGCCTCGGGGACCTGTAAGCCAGGTGTCCGATGTACCCCGTTCGGAACACCCGAAGGTCCCCAGTTAGGGCGGCAGACGATGGGCTTGGGCGAGTCACTAACACCTGGACTCACCAGCAGCAGATTGGATCCAGAACAACAGTTCGTGGAACCGCTCCGCCGCCTCCCTCCGCCCCCCTCCGCAGAGCTAAAGGAGGCCATCGCTGCCCACGATCGCTCCGTGCCCACCGTGTTTGCTATGTCACGGTCGACAGGGAGAGATCGCGCCCCATAACATGATATTAACATGTTGTCATATGATTCGGCTAGGCATTTTACAAGCGGCTGCTTGCCTGACATCTTTCTTTAGTGTTTTCTTTAGACTTTCTTTAGTCACCTTATACGACACTTCAGTAAGAAAGAGGGTGCTCTTTTCTACTCAGCCGGATAAAATAAGTGTAAATTAGGTATACAATATTTTTTTTACTAGGTGTTAAGAAGGTTTATCTAGAAGGTGTTAAGAGCAAGTGAAGTTCACAATTTGCTCAGCTATGTCATCTTATGTTTGTGCGTATTTCGGTTATTCATTAGTACCGATTACAATTCGTGATAAGGTACAAAGTCTAAATGCGCGTTTTAACCCTATTTAGTAAGTGACACTTGCTGGAAAGAGCGCTTGATGAAGAGAGATGTGCTCACAGTCTCGTTTTCAAGTAGCTGTTAGATGGCTTGTCATCAAGGATAAAGGTTGTGGGAATATGTGAATTTATCAAGTATATCTATGAAGTCTCAGGTTGATGTCATTAGTGACGTCTCAGAGATGCCGAGGTTCATGCTATCACCATTCAGTAATTCAAGAATAATTTTCTCCCATGAATTCAAACCAATCTAATTACTTCTCGGTCTTCTGAAAGAAATATGAAAATTAATGTTTCAAAGGTTCTGATTTATTGATGAAAAGTATAGGACTCGAATATCGAACCTTTAACATATAAAAGTAGGAACATAATTCTAATATCATATTATGTACTTGTGTGTACGGTAGCTTCATTTTGAAATGGTGAAAGTATAAATTTACAACCATTTTTTTAAATGTAATCGAGGCCAGTATATTCTCCACAATACGTCACATACTTTGAAATATTCTTGTGTTTAAAATAGAGACAAAAAAACCATGCTGATCTTTTGTAGTAGATAAATAATGTCGTTAACTTTATAAGTCAGCAATGTTGTAAGCTTAATAATTACTTTATCTAGATCAAGACCTCAATATTTATCTTTTTATATTAACTTAGGTTTGTTTTATTAATGCTTCATAATCGATCTGTACATGGTTTTAATGCTTAAAGCGCAGAATTATTTATAATAAATATATGGCCTAATATAAATTGTGTAGGCCTTATTTCTGTTTTCGATTATAATATTTTAAAATAAATTCATAGAATAACAATAAATAATAATATTGTTTATTCGTAGAACTTTACTCATATTGTTTACACTTTACCTATTTAAAGTTTTTGATTCGCTAACGTATTTTAACTTTGCATTTTTTTTTTCGTTTCTCATAGATAACTTGACGTCATTATTTTATTATAAATAAATTAAAATTTAAAGCATCAATGTGATTGACAAAAATAATATTCCAGGTCCAACTTATGATATTAAGTGAACAATCCTTTATTGATATTACATCGCGAATGTACGGAGTGAATGTCGAGACTAGTGGGCGCGGTGGCTTTGTATCATACTATTGTATTTTCGTACCACTTACATTATTTCACATTTTGTAAGGGTATGTGTATACTACTTGAGCAGATTCTTGAACCTGCAAAATAAACGACAAAAGATTGGCCCACAGAAATAAGTTAATTCAAATCTAAGCATTCATACATTATGCAGTGGGAAGGTGGTTTTTAAGTCTACGCTGTATTCGATATCTCGTAGATCTCACGTGATTATTAGATGTTCAAAAAATGGTAGACTGCCTTAGACGCTAGTTCTAGCAATGTTTAATAGAAATCAATCGTAATAAAAGTGCAGCTATGCAATTTATCAGTAATTTCTACCATTTCCTAATAAATATATCCAAGGAGATATCTCTCTGAGATAGGCTGGCAACTAGGTACTGATAGAACCTAAGTGTCACTTTCATGCCATTGTACGAATACGAGTAGTCCGTACTAAAGGAGTATTCCATAGGAGCACATTGTCTGATAATATGCAAGTATGTATTTTTTGATATTTGTATTTGAAATTTTTTTGTGCAAGTCAAGCACAATGTTACTTAACAAGTGACACTTTACATAACTGGCATACGACTAATAACGTCATATATGAGAGTTGTATATTTGCATGTTTTAACTGTCGGATTGCTCACTCCCCTAAGATGCAGAAACTGTTGATGCGGTCAGTCATTGGTTACAGCAAAGATTACAGTGTACATAATGAAAGGTTACAGGTGGTTCATGGGTAATGTAGGCTTTATAGAGACACTTCAACTTATACTACTACCATAGCGTATTCTAATTTTTAATTGTTTCGCAGTTCACGCACTCAATGATAGATTTTAACCGTCCAGGCCGACGAGGCTTCAAATGCCGTTACAGTTAGCGGCATAATGTCAATTCGAAAAACAAATTTGTGTATTTTGATCTTACATTTATATTAAAAATTTTAAAATAACTTAATATAGATTCATTGCAAACAAATTTGGTATCGACGCTACCAATCAATGTAAACATAAAATAGGCGCGGTAAAAATAACAGTGACCTAATTTATTCTTTGATAACCTTGATCAAATATACAGATGGTTGTGGGTTAACTTGGAAGTATTGAATTTTAAGAAGCGAAACAATGTTAGCTATATAATCTACGGTTGCCTTTACGCTCGCTGGTAATGGCACAATTACGATAAACGCATTGTCATTATTGCGTACAGGCCTTTTTATTTAGCTGTCGGTAAATATAGACATAATAATTACATAAATACCTGGCTTTACTTTCATACATATTGATTTGAACTGATTGAAAATATAATCAGTGTGCTGTTTCTGTAACTAATTACATATTTGTCGCTTTGAAATATTTATATTGCTAATACTTTAAGCGTTAAATGTATTATAACGTTGATTATCTTTTCATGTTCCATTTTCATAATGCATAGGTTCTGTAATGGTTTTTAAAGCTTATGTGCGATATTAAATATATGATTATTTGCCCAAAAACTGTCTGTATGTATGACATAAATTTTCTTAAAATGTACAAAGCGGATGTTGGCAAGGTTTTTAATAAAAAATTCTTCTTCAAATCTTGGGGAAGGTTTAGGTTAATAGTAACATTCTCCGGAACGGCAAAACCGATTTCGATGGGATTTTCACTGGATTATATACTAGGTTAGAGCAACAAATAGGATATTTTTATCCTGAAATTCCCCGGTAAGTAAAAACGTTCTAGAATTGGAAAGTTACAAGGCAATGTTATTGTACGTAAAATTATTAAACTATGCGGAATACACTACATTTTTCTGGATACAGATATAGATACAGGATACATACGGTATAAATACTTTCTATAGTTAAAATGTTTTAAATTTAACTCCAACTTAGAAAGCAGAAATTTCTTGCTATGCTAAAGAAAATATAAACACTGCAATCGGATGGAATCTGCATAATTATTATAGGAAGCTAATTATAATGCAACGCTTGATGATAGTTTAATCCGATTAATGCAACTGTTGGGCTCATTAGAGCGTAGCCCACGCGACCTAAGAATGTCGATTAATTACTATATATGTAATTTATAGAATTAGGCGTTACTTTGCGGAGATCCATAATACAAAAGTAATAATAAAATTATTTTGCTATAATCCACGATCCGCTTCATCGCGGATTATAGCAAAATAATTTTATTATTACTTTTGTACTATATATGTGTAATTAACCTCTAGCCTAGTATAAAATATATTAGTATTATTTAAATGTGCTAGCTAGCTAGCTATATTTTCTGAATCTCGGAAACGGCTCCAACGATTTTCCTGAAATTCAGCATGTAGGGGTTTTGGGGGAGAAAAATCGATCTAGTTAGGTTCTATTAAAAAAATGTCGTTTTATTCCTGTTTTCGGGCTTAGAAAAATTGCTTAAATTGCCATTAAATGCACTAGCCAATTTTTACTGTAAATAGCGCAATGGTAAACGGACGGTCTACATACATGAGAAAATAAAGTCGGCGGCACTTTCTTTCTTATTTATTTTTTTAATAGCATTTAGCAAAAATTCGTTTTATCTCTGTTTTAGGGCATACAATTTTTTTTAATGTACAATTGTAAGAATTTTTAAAATTTATATAAAAAATATAAAAATTGTTAAAATGTAGAAATGTCCACAACTCGGGTTCGAATCCCACATATAATAGGCGCCTTCGTTCTTCTTTTATTTCTAAATACTTTTTTTAATATTTTTCAAAAATTTGCAAGGCTCGGTCACGCTGATACTCTATATACATACATACATATATACATACATACATACATACACATATATATTATTATATATATATATATATTATAATATATATATATATTATAATGTATATTATGATAAATATTATATATATATATATATATATATATATATATATATATATATAATATTTATCCGAAAAATTCCGTGTTCGCGACCCACAGTTACTGTCACTGTCAATATCACTGGCGCTTTCTTTACGACTTACAGTACAGAACTGATAGTTTTAATCGATTCTCCTGTTTTTAAATTATTTAAAATAAAATAAAATATTTCAAAGATTTTTGTTATCCCGGTATATAAGATCAATCGTACCATAATTGTTCTATATTTCTTCAACAGATTAACCGTGAAAGCGTAACAATCGGATAGACTTCCGTATTTATAATATATTTATTAGTATGCATGCGAAATTTTACTTGTTGTTCTTAAGTATTTTTAAATAATGCGACCAATGTGGGGAACCTTAACGATTCGCATAAGAATGCAATGCATCTGACGGCAAGTGCACTAACATATAAGCTTGCGTGAATTATTCATCTTTCGTTCTACTTTTAAAGTTTTTGTGATATATCAAAGCGTATTGAGTTGTTTATTTCTTAGCACATAATTATTTTTTATCTCAACATGTTTTTGTTATTTTCCTCTTATTGTGGCTGACAACTTGCGCTTGACTGAACCTAATTCGACAATTATACTAATCAACGTATATAAATGTATATTTAAGACGTATGCATTTTGATTTAGTACATTCCTACCTATACAATAATAAAAAAAAACAATTACATAGACTAGACTGGTTTGTTTTTGAGTAACGAAAATTGACACATGATAAATATGTATTTTAATCTTATTCTTAATTACCGGTTAATATTAATAACACAGGTCAAATAAAAAAAATAACACGGAAGGCGAATAATTTAATAGTTCATACTCCCACACACTACAGCTTATAAAAGAGTATTATTTTTAAGTACTGGCAGTAATTTATCAATATAATGGATGGCCTATTTGTTAATATATACTGGTTTGATCTATATCGTTATTTTATTACTGACCAATGAGTGTAAAAGTCAAGGATGAATTGTGGGCAGGTTCGACTATAATAATGTCGGAATTAATATTTTCCTATTCTGCGAAATACACAGAGACCTTTGCCGGTAACGGGGTCATAGGGAGTTCGTATAAATTAATATAGCACGTAGTTTAGTTGATAAGTTCATATATGGTCTCACGTGGTTTGCTTCTTTGATTTATCCAAACCTGCTTCTAATTTTATTGATGCAATAACTATAATTATGTTATATATAAATAGAAAAAACCGGGGCTATTACAAATAAAAAGACTCCCTTAGAGCTGAGATTTAATTTCAAGTTGAACAACTGAATTATTGTAGCAACTGCCTCATTCAATCACAAGATCCATTTCGCATTAAAACTTCCGCTAATAAAACGCTAATGTCATTTTTGACTTTGGCTATTTGGTTTTATTATATTTAATTTCATATATGCAAGTAAAGAGGGCAAGGATAAACAGCAATTGGCGGCTATCGGAGAATCAGCATTAAGGCGGATATTACAAATGTTTCTAAATATAACATTGAAAAAGAATTATTTAGGATTATTTCATTAGGAATTATAATCTGCAATTATCTGATAAAATACTTAGACTCGCGCCGCCTAAAATGTGATAGTGCTCAACTATCACATTTTAGGCCATTACAGCAGTTTAAAAACACTGTTAAACAGAGGCTGATACAGAAAGCCTATAACTCTATAAACTATACTCTAGAAGATTACTTAGAAGATAAGAATGTGTGGCTATAGCTCTCTTTGAACCTGTATAAGACAGTAACTACTAAATGTAAATAGTATTAAGAATTATATTTATAAAAGAGTAACCGCAGAGTTTCTTGCTGGCTCTTCTCGGTAGGAACAGCTTTCCGAACCAACAGTAGGGTTGACGATTCAAAAGCAATTGTTTACAAGTTTATTTGAATAAAGAATATTTTGAATTTGAATTTGAATCACACTTTAGGATGATGAGGAACGCCGTGTGATATCCGGCTGAATAGTACCACCCTCTTTTCTTACCGAGGTGTCGTAAAAGGCGACTAAGGTAAGTCGACCCGCCGTTTGGTATCCGGCTGAGTAGAACAGACCAACCTCATTTCTTACCGAGGTGTCGTAAAGGGCGACTAAGGTAAGTTGACCCACCGTGTGGTATCCGGTTTAGTAGAATAGACCACCCTCATTCTTACCGAGGTGTCGTAAAATACGACAGAGGTAAGTTGACGTCAGGCAGGCGGCCGGTCGTAAAAACGCAGCCAAATCATGTAACAGCGTGTTTATAACATGTTGTGCCGACCCCACTTAGAGTGGGATAAGGGCAGGAGGATGATGACTTTAGGATGATGAGGAGAGGTTAATATTTTACACATTAACCCTATACCAGAGCAGAAGTTGTTGCAGAGGAAAGAGCTACTCTTTCCTGCGCTTACCGATGCATCGAGAGCAGTCGATATATTGACCCCTCAGGATCAATTTCAATGGGTAGTTCGATTCCCAGATCGAAACGCCGTCTCCGTTAGGGGGGGATATGATGGACTTCGGCAATAATCGGTTTCAGGAATATTCTGGATCCATTCTGCTACTAACTTCTGCAAGATATGAGTTCGGAGAAGAAAGCCATTGTAAGTAGGCATAGAATGTCCATCAGCTATCCAGAGTTACTCCCAAGCACTGACAAGTATATACGATTCTGATCGACGTGTCGCAGACCAATTAACATAACCTACCCTGGATTAAGTTCATCCTTTTATGAATGATTTTCATATGTTGTGGCTATTACTTTTACGTATTTGAAGTAATTTACTAAAAAAATTCAATGACATTGTATGGTTAGTGATACTAAAGATATTGTATTTTATAATATTTCATGTTGTTTTCATCATAAAGAACTGCACAAAACGATTTTACGAAATACTTAGTGTACAATGTGACGCCTTGAACTAAAGGATATCTTGATATTCTTGTTTATATTTGATTCTTAACCTAATTCATTCAATTCATGCCTCGGGCTAAATTTAATGTTTATTATACTTGTATCCATGATACATTTAATAAGTACGGTGTTGATTAGCGATTTCAAATATTTTTATAATACTGGTAATGTATTAAAAACAATTTAGATTTTGAAAGTGGATGACATAGATCGGTAGAAAAAATAATACTAATGGGTAATATGGAAGGCAAGCAAGATCATAAGATATCTGTGAGTAACCGGAAGGACCAGACTTGAAATATGATTACTAGTTATTAGATTATATTTTACTGTTGATTATTTTATTTATAATCCTAAATCGCGGGGTCTAGAAAACACTACGTCTTTTAGTGTAGTGTAGTGTTGAAAGATGTGTGGTATCAGGCTAAATAGAATAGTACCACCCTCATTTCTTACCGCGGTGTCGTAAAATACGACTGAGGTAAGTTGACGTCAGGTAGGCGGCCCGTCAGAAAACATTGAAATTCAAAATATTCTTTATTCAAATAAACTTGTAAACAAGTGCTTTTGAATCGTTAACTTTACTGCTGGTTCGGAAAGCTGTTCTTACTGAGAAGAGCCAGCAAGAAGCTCGCCGGTTGCTGTTTTAAAAATATAATTCTTAATACTATTAACATGTCGTTACTGTCTTGTACAGGTTCAAAGAGAGCTATATCCACACATTCTTATCTTCTAAATAATCTTCAAGAGTATAGTAGGCTTTCTGTATCAGCCTCTTTTTAACAGTGTTTTTAAACTGCTGCAATGGCAAAGCTGAAATTGATTGCGGAATTTTATTATAGAATCTTATATCAAATCCCACAAACGACTTACGTACTTTTGCAAGGCGCAAACTAGGAGCCGCAAGTTTATGTCGGTTCCTTATTTGTCTATTGTATACATCACTAATCGTTTTAATACGTAGCTAAATCATGAGACAACATGTTTATAACATGTTGTGCCGACCCCACTTAATCTGTCAGTGTCTGTTACGCTTTCACATCTGTAGGTACCTATATGTTTTACTCTGTATTGGTTTTACCTACTCGTAAGATCATTAATAAAACTTTATGGGTACAGCTCCTATGATATGTACAAAAATATAGTCATTTTTATTAAATAGCAATTCAAAATATTCAACTTATTCGGAAGTTTGCTCCTACCGAGAAGAACCATCAAGAAACTCGGCGGTTAATCTTAAAAAAATATATACAATTTATTTTCATTTATTATCAGATTTACATGTGGATCGTTGTAATTGCGTATTATATAGATATATCCAGGTTTATTATATTAATGGACGATAACATAACTAATGGGCTATCAAGTGCGAAAGTAGCCAAACACGGAACATTTTTGAGCATCTATGGAGCGAGCAATAATGTTCGAAATGCTATTAAATTAGTAAAGGTGCTGTCATTTGTATTTACTAAATGCCAATTCTAAACACGTTGTTTATGAGATACGGATATTATCCTAATAAAATATTGTTATTCAAATATTAGTCTTTTATTTAACTGACATTTAAATCAATATTGACATTCAACTAACTATAACTAAACTAAATTGACAAGACTACAATAAAGGTCATGTATTTCACAGTACTGGTCTAAAGGTGGTCATTAACTAACTTACTAACTAAACTAACTTAGAAATTGACCAAGTTCCTTTTGTTTAAATCTCAAGTCAATAAATCGACGTTATTTTTCTTTTTTAGTTAGTGTAAGTATAAAATTGTACAATTTATAAAATAATTTATTTTTCTTTTTTCTGGAAACATATAATAAATAAATATAAATAATAAATATATGGGACACTTACACACACGGTCGTCCGTCCCCAAAGTAAGTAACTTAATACTTGTGTTATGGGTGACAGACAACTGGTGAATACATACTCATATAATTTGAAATACATAGGTACTTTAATACAAATATACACCAAGGCCCGAAGAAACAACAAATTTTTGTAAGAAAATGTTGTCAATCGGTGGGAATCGAACCCACGACCCGCGGAGCTGAAGGCAGGGTCACTACCCACTGCGCTAACGGGCCAGTCACATAAGTATATATGACAAGAAATTTTATGCCACCAAACAGACAGTTCGAAATATAATAGCTTACACTGTTTTACTAACCAAATAAAGGTCACTCTAGTTACATGATCTAGGGCCTAAGTATCACATTATCTATCTATAGCACAATAAGGGCGTATTGAATAACGTTTGAGTGACTGAACTTTGTTCTGACCCAAATTATATATCTTGTACTTATCGTACGTTTTTCACAGTTTACTTTCTTAACCTGATAAAACATAAGACCTAAAAATCTTCAATTTATGTAAGTATATGTATTATACTCCTACGTCATTTGTATAACAAGTCATGTTAAAAATGCTTTTAAAAAAGCTTATAACAAAATTTCATGTATCTACTGTTAACCGTTGAGGAGTTCCCTTGTCTGGAGCCAATTCTGGCGAACAGCATCAGGTCGTGCTTATCAAAAACATGTATTGTAATCGGGACTGGATTAGTATGTGTAATTTCATCTCAATTACAGACCGAGAAGTGGGTCAAATTTAACTTTAAGATTCCACCTTTACATACATATATTGCAATTCATATATAACTAGCGGCCTGCCCCTGCTTCGCACGGGAATAAAATATATAGCCCATGTCACTCTGAAAAAAAAATTATTTAAAGCGATCCGGTAGTTTCGACTTATTCATTACTGAAACCTCAAAAAATTACATTTTTTGTTTTACAAAAATACAAAATCAAACCATACATACCATACAAAATTACAAAATCACATTATTGAATGTTATTATACATATAAACCTTCCTCTTGAATCACTCTATCTATTAAAAAAACCGCATCAAAATCTGTTCCGTAGTTTTAAAGATTTAAGCATACTATATTTAAGCATATTATATTATATTTATATTTGTTATTTATATTTGTTTTCATATCAAAAAGCCAATGTTGCAGCATTAAGTTAATATAGGTTTATTCGAATACCACCATGGACTTTCAATCATAGTTAAGTATTCGTGTTTACTACCACTAATGAGCAAAGTCTCTCTCTTTGAGGAGGAAGAATGAAGTTCAGATACCCACCACATAGCATCAATGCCAATTGGAAGTTTGCACATTTCCTAAGAATGCAGTTTACTTATCCCTTTTTTCCTTCACATTCGAGATAAATTTTAATTACGAATGAAACGCATAACTATTTTAAAATAATAGTTATTTCCTAGGGTTTCAAGTCGTAAGGCTTGCGCTAAGACCCTATTGCGCGTGACTTTGGCTGACAGCAGACGGTCAATCCGAAAAAAAAGACTTGGGATCAGTGATGTGCTTTCACCGTTTGGCCATCACGGCTACCATACAAATATTTAATTTTAATTTATTCTGGTTAATGAAAACATATTAAATTAGAATAAAGTATTTTCTTGTTAGCTCGTCTCTCTCTAAAAAGAGAGAGGAGACCTGCCCAGCATTGAAACAGAAAAACACTATGTATATTAAAACAAAAACAAATCAAATAAATTACTTGCTTGTCCAAATATATGCATGATGTATTTTCTAATAAGCCGGTAATAACCTGTTTTATATAGTACTAGCTGAACTGGCAAACTTTTTGCCATATACATGCTGCTCCTCTCTTATTCATCTTAGCGTGATGTTATATAGCCTATAGCCTTCCTCAATAAATGGACTATCTTACACTTAAATCTTAATCGGTCCTGTAGTTCCTGAGATTAACGCATTAAAACGATCAAAAAAACACACTCTTCAGCTTCATATATTATTATAGATTATATATTATAAAATAAATAATAAATTAGTTATTTTTAGTATGGTTTATCATAAAATCCGGTGATACCGTATATGTTACAATTTTTTTAATTGTGTTACCTTATTTGTTCTGTAATAGACTTGCACAAGCTTAAAAGTGGCGAAACATTTTGCTTGTTCATAAGTTTTTATAACAGTTCCGACTTCTCAATGTCATTACTGATTATATCTTCCTATTCGTGTAACTACTACATAGGAGCTTTGAAATTTAAATTTCTTCTTGTACCAATACTATACTATTACTAACTTCAGTATGTGAAAGTGGAAATCAATTTACCCGTACATTGGACTCCAAAAAGCGAGTAGAAGTCTCTGTTGGTTTTTCTGTAGAATACTGAGGTATTTCTTATAAAAGATAAGAATAGTTCGTAGCACGATTTCTAAATGCATTAGTTTACACATTCTAAATTAACATATATAAACTATAAGATGGTTACGGCTATTTTGGCATAATTGAGAATTAAGAAATATTTACACACTTAGCGTAAAATAGAAATGCGGTTTAATTAACGTTCGCCTTTCAATAGTCCGATTTTTATGGTTGTAGATATGATAATACCTTTCGTAATAAAAAAATTATATATAGAAGAAAAACGCAGAAATGTATATCTCATATTGAGCGAGTTCGACACATAATATACCCAAATACTAGTAAATACGAATCTACAAAACTGAAAATCAATACTGCAAAGATCCATAACACGTTTCTGAAAATCTATAACAATAGGCGATACTCCGTAAATAGCAGACATCAACAATATCTGTCGTTATGATTTGACAGTCTCAACCTTCAATATAGAACACTCCTTCAATATAGAACACAGAATAGCTCCTCGCACTCTTTAATGCACAGTACTCCAATCCCATAATACCTCCCATCTCTGATCTCCAAGATCATACGGCATGGTTATCAGTAACGAGACCTGACGAAAAACGTGCACAACGAAGCACGAGACCGGATCTCTACACATCTGAACACACGACCTATTTCTTGAACGAGATTAAGTGCATTACGGCAAAATTCGCTATGGAACTTTAAATTTGCGTTTTCTCTCCAAACACCATCTCCCACCCTGTGTTTAATTTCTTATTAATACGACTGAGTAATGATATTTTATTTTTCTGACTCCTTCACTGAAATATACAATATTTTAATCATCGCTTATATTGTGTAGATTAAAATATAAAATTCGCTCGCTACATTTGGTAAGTATGTAATTAAAAAGCGATATACTGAACAGCGGTAACACCGTGCGACTCTTTCGAGGAGGCACGGGTTCAAACCCGGGCAGACACCAATAAGATTTTCTGTCAAAATTTATGTATCTAATAGATAATTGCAATTTATCACACGCTTTTCGGTGAAGGTAAACATCGTGAGGAAACCTGCATATCTCTAGAGAATTCTGCAGATGTGTGTAATCTACCAATCCGCACTGGAGCAGCGTGGTAGATCTTAGCTCCAAACCTTCTCTCTATAAACGGAGAGAAGAGGCCTTTTCTCAGCAGTGGAATAGTAACAGACCGCTACTTACTTACTTACACTGAATAATCCAACATTCTCTTGATCACTAATTAAGCAGGTAGACTTTTCTATTATGCAAAGAAATGGACTTCAAGAAATAGATGATGTACTCGAAAATAAGTACTTCTCTAATGTTTTTCTGCAATCGTATTGTTAACAAAATAGGGAGATTATTAAATATGGTAAATTGGTACTAAATAAATAAAAATGGTAATAAATATGGTATATGGTAAAATTTTTTCATCAGTTATATATATGCATATAAAAGGTATATAAAAGCTGATCGGTCAATCTACATTTAAATAATATTTTCTTATTACATATAAGCACAAATGATACCGATCAAGGAATTTTGGATCCATTAGCTAGTTCGAAATATATTCATTATATTACAGTAATGTGTTTTGATAAGTGATCGCAATGTTACATTTATGAATGGAACGCGCGATTGAAATGCATGCGCGTGCGCTGCACCGTTCAGTACATTATTTGTTTTATTAACGATGCCGTTAAAGTGACAGGAACTATTAAGTACAGAACTATTGACAGTAGGCAATCCTAATTCAGTTTTTACTGAAAAAGTATTTACTGGTACTTAAAGTAAATTAAAGTCGTTAAATGGTCAAATCATTTTCAGACATCAAAAATATTTTCTAAATATTTTTTTTCTTTTTACGCTTAGTCTTTCTCTTTCAGAGCTTTAATGGCCTAGACAGTTAAATGACGACGACAGAATCCAAACGATTATTACGAAAATTATAAAGTTGGAACGTGCTCACTTAAGTCAGATTTTAAAATCTTTTTTTCTGCATTAATTCTACGAAATTATATATGTATAAAACGAATATTCTTCGGGTAAGTGACTTCAAATTTTGTCTCATATTCTTCAGAATTTTAGAAGATTAATTTACATGTCGTTTTTACATAGTGGTTAGGAATAACAAGTCAAGTTAAAAAGCATTAAAAAAGCTTTTAACAAAATTGTTCCTTTTGTTAAACGTTGAGGGGTTCCGTCGTCTGGGGCCAATCCTGGCAGCAGCATCATGTTATGTTTATCATAAATGCATTGTCATCGGAACTGGACCAGTATATAAAATTTCAGATCAATCGGACCCCGGGAAGAGGGTCAAATTTAACTACTTCAAATACATACACAGCAATCCGCCGTGTGGTATCCAGCTGAGAAGCATAGACCAACCTCATTTCTTACCGAGGTGTCGTAAAAGGCGACTAAGGTAAGTTAACCCACCGTGTGGATCTGGTTTAGAAGAATAGACCACCCTCTTTGTTACCGCGGTGTCGTAAAATACGACTGAGGTAAGTTGACGCCAGGCAGGCGGCCGGTCTTAAAAACGCAGCCAAATCATGTGACAGCATGTTTATAACATGTTGTGCCGACCCCACTGGGAGAGTGGGATAAGGGCAGGAGGATGAAATACATACACAGCAAATTAAATAAAAGCTTTTAAAAATACAAGAAATACATTCCGTATGTATGCTGGGCGGTTTTATTAGTAAATAACATATTTTTCAGACATCTTTATGCGATATTATGGATTGAGAACCTCACAAATTGTGGAAGGTGATTCAATAAATATATTGTATAGTTGATATACGCAATTCATAAGAATTAAATAAATAACTATGATTCATAATATTATTTTTATCACATACGTAAAATGTGATTGTACTATTAACGGAATGACTGACACTACCGGAATGACTAGTCACATGCACCAGACCAACTACCTGTCAGAATAGTATGGATCTGTATAGAAATATCCAGAAGTGCTGGTGAAAGGGCCCGCTGACTCGTTCAAGGTTAAGAACACCGGCACTGCATTAGTTGGCGCTTGCGTGGGTTTCTCACATACCTATTCAGGTAGAGGTACCTAGTTATTATAATTTGGCTCTATGTATATTCATGATGGTATATATTCTCCTGTCCTTGTCCCACTCTAAGTGGGGTCGGCATTACATGTTATAAACATATTGTAACATAATTTGGCTACGTTTTTACGACCGGACGCCTGCTTGACGTCAACTTACCTTAGTCGTACTATACGACACCTCGGTAAGAAGGAGGGTAGTTTATTCTACTAAACCGGATACCACACGGTGGGTCAAGTTACCTTAGTCGCCTTTTAAGACACCTCGGTAAGAAATGAGGGTGGTCTATTCTACTCAGCCGGATACCACACGGCGGGTCGACTTACCTTAGTCGCCTTTTACGACACCTCGGTAAGAAGTGAGGGTGGTACTATTCTACTAACCCGGATACCACACGGCTTATTCATGATGGTATATTTATATATTTCAAAATTTGTTAATAGGAAAATGTTTTTTCTGACTGAATTATAAAAGAAACGAAAAGATAATCATAAGGACATATTGTCTGAAATATGTCTGAACCTACAGCTCAAGACTGCGAGCTGGGCGTTTTTTTAAATTCTGTGTTCTAGAAATTTTAGACACCACATCAATGTTTCAATCTACGATTTGTCTACGTAAAATACGTAGCTAAATCATGTGACAACATGCTTAGTACATGTTGTGCCATCCCCACTTAGGGTGGGATCAAGGCAGGAGGATGATAATAATATAAATAGCAAAAGAAATAGTAAGAACGCAATTTAACAAGCTACAGCAAATTGTTATCAGATAATTTTTGATAATCATTTACATGAAATATTAAAAATGAGACAAATATACATTTACGAGAACTTTTAAATGTTACATATTTCATCCCATAATTGTTATGTAGGAACTTGGTTCTATGAGTTTCTGTGTTTGAGATATATTTTGTCATTACGCAGCCCATTCTAGTTTATTTTGTGTTTGCTAACTTCTGAGATCTTTCAAAACGAGCGACTGGTATGACATCTGTAGCAAATGAATAATTGATAATATCAGAAATGGCCTAACATTCCCTCGTAAATCTTACATCGTAATCTATAATAATCATAGCGTAAAAAAATTACTTTGAATGTGTGCCTTAATATTAAAAAAAGGGTTGTTGTTTAGATAATAGATAGAAATGTCTTTTGTTAAGGTATACATTAATGCTTAGATTCAAAATATTATAATGAAGAAATGAATCTGTTTTTTTAAACGATGATCGTATCTTAGGGTAAGTGAAGAAAAGAAAAAAAGTAAAGATAGAGCTTAATGAGATTAATTATGGGGAGGATGAGGTCCATACGAAGTTTGTCGTTTCAGATGAATCGATTTATGTGTATATACATCTCTCTCTACGCGATCGGTTTTGCAGTCTTTGGAGCGTGAGTTTGAAACGTGCATGAACGTGGCGTGGTTTATTCTTCCGGCACATCGTGGGATTTATCACACAATGTATGAGGACAATCAATAAATATTTCGTAGGCAGAAAGTAATATTGGAATACTTATAGGTAAATAATAAGTTTGATGGTCTGATCATGTAGAAAGTATAGCTTGTTACCTCCAGAATATGCATTGATTTTATTATCTCCAACTTAAAGAAAATATTATTTAATTAAAAAAAAGTAAAGTAATTGCCTGAAACTATCCCACTGTTGGGTATAGGCTTCCTCTCTCCGTTTTTGGAGAGAAGGATTGGAGCTAAGACTTACCACGCTGCTCCAATGCGGTTTGGTAGGTTACACATATCCCCAGAATTCTCTAGAGATAGGTAGATTTCCTCACGATGTTTTCGTTCACCAAAAAGCATGTGATCAATTGCAATTATCAATTAGACATGAAGTTTTAATAGAAAAACTCATTGGTGCCTGCCTGGGGTATGAACCCAGGATCGTCTCTTGAGAGTTGCACGGTCTTAAAGCTGAGTCGCGTCACAATGTGACTCTTCACGTGGGACCTCCCTCTCTTAGCCCGCGCTGGTCCCACAGGGGACAAATGCCGCTGCGTGATTGATCAAATCTATTAGCAAGGCAATAAGTACATTTCACCCATAATTAACTTTTTTTTCTTGGAATCAGAACAAGCAAAATACTGAAATTCCATTTACAGTGTTGTACTATTATAATCAATGAATAAACATGTATGTGGGAGATAATAGGTAATTGAGATAAATCGATTTGGTGTTATAGATACAAAACGCTGGTACTCGAGTTACAGTGCATTGTATACTGCAGAATTCTTGTCTTACATCTTCCAGTTTCTTAATTATTATTATATCAAAATGCCTCACCAATAATGTTACATATTTTTTAAATATGGATAATACATAATACGATAATAAATTCTAAATGTTATTATTATAACATTATTGTTTTGTCAAGATTTTTCATATTTATTTCATATATGCCATACTTCAATTTACGAATTAAGATAAAGGTCAAATGAATGACAATATCGTACCACTGTTTCGCTGACGTGAAAACTCTTAATAACAAACCAGCTTAATTATTTCTCGAATTCCTTGAATTAGTAGACATTGACGTCTGAGCGGATATGAGTCTTTACATTTTTTTTATTAAAGGTAACATGCAATGAAAAATAACTGTCCTTACAACAAAGTCATTCGTAAACGGATCTGCGTTTAATTGTTTTTCTATATTATAGAAATCTGAAGAATTCGTACTGATATTAAATGTGAATGGCTCTGTCTTTTACGCCTGTAAGGATAAGTTATATTGTTGCACTTTAGTGCAACTGAAGCTTATACGTACAGTTTAACATACGAGATAAATAAATTTCCGTTTTCTTTGCGAACAGGAATAACCCAATAACAGAGTGCAAGGAAAGTATTTGGACACAGAATTAACACGAACAAGGGTATTCGTGTATTTAATTGTCAATGTTATTGAAGGTGACGTGGACTTTATAATTATCCCAGCCAGGGATTTTATAATTGGCGCGGATCTTGCGTCGTAAAGATTTAAAAATGGTTAAAAACGATGATTAAATTAAGAACTTAGAAGAAAAGATAACAAGCGCCGGTAACAGAAGGGTATAATCATATACAATATACAATGCGTATAATCTTTAAAGGGGAGGAATGGCAACAATTTTCTCCTCTATTGACAATCATTGCTAGTGACTGGTGAAGCTGGGAATTGAGTTATGGTAGTATAAGTATTCATATATGGTGACTGAAATAACATTGACCGACAAAGATTATCAAAACTTATAGGGCTTTCCAAATTTGTTTATTCGCATTCAAATTTATGAATATTTTTATCCATAAAATATACCTACGTTCCGTTCTACTAGAATATGACGAAGACAGAACAAGGTTTAATATTGCACCTTTACAAAATATTATACATATAAAATGATTCAGCCGCTATACTAGTACTCGTAACGAACAGATATTCTAAATACAAAAAACACTGATGGTTTATTTTGGAATAGCGTTACGTTCTGGTTATTTTAAGATTCGTGCGGGAAGACAGAAGGAATGTGCATGAATCTAATACTTTTATATAATTACTGCGTTATAAATTTTATTATACTAAAATATATAATACATTTGCATATATATAAGTCATGTAAATTTTAAGTTTGGATGACATTTTTAATATAGAAAATTATTACTATTAGCTGTATTCAAATTTTCTTGTAACGCGAACTGAATTTTAAACTTTTCATACACATTATCGTATATTTATATATATGATATTCCGAATCAATCTGTTTACCTGTTACCGTCTGGTTTTGTTTGTTGATATAATTTTTTTAGTAAATATATTAAATTTATCAAAGCATTTTTAAGTGTAAGAACTTATTAACATGGAATGTACATCTAGTGAACTATTACATATTAATTTAAATATGTATATTATTCTTTTATTGACGGAACGAATTAAAAGATCATAGATTACGAAACAAACCGTGCGAACATGAATTGCCTTGGACTTTTTATGAAATATTTATTGTGAACCTAGTGACCACAGACATTTTCCAATTTCTACAAACCTTATGGCACATACAATTATTTGTGTGCTTATTTTCGTAAGTTTTTTATATAAGCTGTGACAAGCATAAGGTGACATGAACCAGAGACTCCGAGGTTAAAAGCCCGAGAAAAAATTTGTAAGTTTTCTACGAAATTTATATTCTATATTGTTTTTTACAATTTATCATGTAAGTATAAGGTTAAATATAAAGCATCATACCTAATACTAATAGTAATCTGTAGAATAATTATGGAATATGTCTAATCAGTCAATCCGTATTGGAGCAGTGAGGTAATATAAGTGCCAATTCTTGCCTTCCAAAAGCGCCCTCACAGTTTTGGAACTTTGCCCAGCAGAGGGATATTAACAGGCGGCAACTGTATATTTTTTACTGACCAGATGAGACCAGGCTCTGTTTTAGTTAACTGTGGCAGTTATATATAGTAGTATAATCGTTATCCTACTGCCCTTATGTTGTCCCAGCCCCACTCTTAGTGGGGTCAGGACAACATGTTATAGACATGTTGTCACATGATTTGGCTATGTATTTAACGACCGGCCGCCTGCCTGACGTTAACTACCCTAAGTCTTGAAAATAAAACTTAAATAAAAAACAAACATAGGGTGTGTAAATTATGATAGTATGTATTGATTAGTATAGTATGCTCCTATTTTTCTCAACCTCAAGATAGATATTATCAGAGAAGCCGCGAAGCTGAATAACCATCGGCTCTATAAGGTTGTAAAGGAGTCAAGTTTTAAAATTTGTGTATTACTGTTATATGCAATTACGTATTGATATTTTTCGTATTAAATCCTACACTCCTACGATTTGTGGGACATTATTAAGCTCTGTTATATTTAAATTGTATGTTACATGTATTATGAATCTACGTTGTAAATAAAAAATAACGACATTTCATACAAGTAGTATTAAATATTATTTATATCAGGGATATCCAATTGAAGTATAATGAGATTGCAAAATGTTTCAGATGTCAAGCTGTTTCATAGCCAACAACGCCCAGTCGTGCAGATTCTATTCCCATGACAAGCTGATAAAGGAACCATCACATCACCGTAATAATCTATGTTTTAAAGTATTATATTGTAATTAGGCCAATTTTCAATAGCCGAAATATTAAGGCAGTTATATTAAGTATAATAGTAATTTTATGAGTTGGAAATGAGTTGTGTATATTTCATTTTTATTTCACTCGTGTGTTTCTTAAGTGAAAAGCTCAGTTATTATCTTCTTCAGTTAGATACCTATATTTTGTAGAAATTATTATTTCGCTAGTCAGCTTCTCAAATTTCAAAGATGCCTTTAGCCAATGATGATAATAACTTATCGATCTGTTAGGGCAATGTAGTGTGGCGGCACCATAACGTACAATCGGTATTCCAAATTACTAGTGAATGGAATAGCATGCACGTTTAATAGTTGTTTATCTTTGAGTCATAGGATTGATAGACATCATAGACAAATCCAGGGTAAAAGATTACAATAATATATTTCTTATTAAGTTTAATACTTATTACATTCACGCTTCTGTTGCAAGTCCGTCAGTGCGAATTGTTATAGAAATAAAAAGTAGGCTTTGTCTATTTGGCTCTTCAACTATCATCATAGCATCCAAATCGACCCATTCCTACCCTTAGAAGTGAAAGAGAGACAAACAAACATATTTTTCGTCAATTTTCCTATACGATTATGTTTGATGTCTGAATTGTAAGTATTGAAATATATAATTAAGTAACTTTAAGATTTATTTAAGTAGATAATCTATAGCCATAATGTTTGGAAATAAAACCATTGTTCATCATTGTTCTCTGTATATTATAATATTTAAAGCAACCGTAAACATGACTATCACTTGAAAAGGCAGGAATAAAAAGGGAAGTTATTAAAAGACAAATGTAATCAATATCACTACATATTATAAACCAAAGTCCATATTTTCGTATGTACGCATAAAACTTTAAAACTACGCAACCGATTTTGATGCGGTTTTTTTTAATAAATAGAGTGATTCCAGAGGAAGGTTTGTACGTATAATAACATTCAATACGATGTAGAGAAATACTGTAATTTTTGAGGTTTCTGTAAATAATTACATTTTTTTCCGCTTACATTGCAAACGCAGGCTAAACCCTACGAGATTTATCAAAATGATGTACTAAGTATTTGTACACCTTAAAAAGGTCTACAGAAAAGTGCGCGATGGTATATATCTATCTCTTATGGATAACCCACAATAGCAGTTTTTTTCATTTACTTTTTACGAAAAATGATGCCTTATGTTCAAAGCAATTTTTATACAATACAGCATTAATCCTTATCCAATTGAGTACCTTAAATAAATTGTTGATTTAATATAGATCAATATGGCCCTTTACAGCATGCAATTTAAGTGAACATTTTCGGAGATATTACAGATTTAAAATGCCGTGAGGACGCCGCGCTTCGCCCTAACACTTCGACTTTAGCAGCTTTGTCGGTCTTTCAAGAGTTTGTTTAAAGACATTCTGTAATTAATTGTAAAAATAAAATACATAGGGAAAATGTAAAAGTAAATAAGTAAAAATGTCTATATGAATTTAGATATTCCAAAGATAGCAGAAAATCTTCTTGGTATAGGGAGAGGAAATTGTTTTTCTCCAAATTTAACGCTTGCGGGCCACGGGCATTAATGAATAATTCAAAACTACTGGATCGATTTTAATCATTTTTTTACACTGACTGACATGGGATATATATTTTATACCCGTGCGAAGCAAGGGCAGGCCGCTAGTATACAAATAAAATAAAATATAATAGAATAACCATAAACAACATTATTTTTGAAAACATTATCGTCAACCTTATTACCTTAATCAATTAGGTAGGTATACTATAGGTAACTTTAATTAGTACTTGTAATAGTTTATAAAGATTTAACGATTTTTTTGTAACTTCAAATAAAACACAAAAGCACAGTTATTGACAGATAAAAAATAGTGTAATGTAGAGGTAGGAGTAATGATAGAATTATTATTTTTTATTGAAATATCATCAATTGTGGGTTTTTTTCGGTTTCCAGGTAAAATAGCAATATTTTTTACTTATGTTGGCTCTGTACATGAGCTTCACTTCTGCCTAATTTCATAATTATTTTAAACATTATAATCACAAAGTAAGAAATTTTAACAAGTAGTTAAAATATATATTGTCTATACACAGGACAGACTAATAACCGTGAAATAAATAGACCGAAAAATCTAAGAGTCTGTGCACGCATACACGAATATCCCATCGAGAACAATACTACATTACTTTCGATTCACGTTCCCACATATAAATTTAAACTTTAAATACTTCACTATAAAGATTATTTCGCCATGTCATTATAATTGTATGATTGTAGATGATATCTAGGGTCGAAAATTGTAATAGCATAGTTGCCAAAGTGCATTGCAATAATGCATGAAAATGTGCAAGAGTAATAGGCACGTAGAGCCACTAAAAATAAATACAAGCAATAAAGAGTATTTTTGAAGCGTAACAAACATTTCCTGTTTAATTAAAAGTAATTATCAAGATTAGTTTTAAAATGTAATTACATATTTTATAAGGCCCATTTACATATTGCGGTATCCGACATATCTTTAATTTACAGTCTTCCGATTTAAGACATGTAATTGTCCTGTTACTTTTATATCTTTATATGTTACTAGCAAAAGCCAGCGGCTCCGCCCGCGTGGAAAGATTAAAACCATAATATAGCAAGCGTTTTGAAAACCATAAAAATGGTTAAAGTGTGTTAACCTTAAAAGCTAGACATGTGCTGTCCCGGACTTTTGTTTAGAACTTTTATAGGAGAACAATTTTGTAATACATTATTTTTGAATAACTTTCACCGTTTACTTAGCGCACGCAATGAAAGCTTTAAATTTTGGCGTTTTTATAATATTTGTATTGCTGCTTCTCTCCTATTCATCTTATCGTGATGTTATGTAGCCTTCCTTAATAAATGGACTATCTTACACTCTACGAATTTTTTATATGGGTCAAGTAATTCCTGAGATTAATGCGTTCAAACAATTAAATAAATAAACTCTTCAGCTTTATATTATTGATATTTATATATGACCCAGTTTTAAGTACTGATGTAAGTTTTCTATACGTAAAATACATAGTTATTATACTAATCTTCTAATTATGCAAGTTTTTATTATTCATAAGTTGTCTAAAGGTAAAGAACTGCTTTGTTCTACAATAAACTTTTTTACGACGCATTATGTTTTTTCTAGTTTTATTTTCTCTTGTTCCGACTAAAACTGAAACTACTTGCCTTAATTGTAACTAAGTCTAAATTAATCAAATCAGCATTTTCTACACTAGAATCGTGAAGTTTGTATTAGCAAGTAAATGCATTTTTATTAACTTTATTGTATTAATGCATAAAATATTGATGAAATATTTATCGCTCAAGGGCCGTAATAGAGGCAAAACTCAAAAACTCAAGTTTTGAGATAAATGGGTATAAAGTACTAATTGCTAAGAAAAATCCATTAAAAATGCTTTAGCTTGTTTAAACGAACGGCATAATATTATATTTTGAGATATGCCGATATTGCAACTGAAAAAAATGTATTTTTAATAGTTATATATAGATTTTAGTAAATATACATATATAGATTTTAGTAAAAACACGTGTTTTTTGAATTGTGCCCTTATTGCAGCCCAAAAGCGATATAAATCAACGTAAAAATTTTAGTGATGACAATACAGATTCATTACTAAAAATACATATTCAAATTCAAATTTCAAAATATTCTTTATTTAAATCAACTTGTAAACAAATGCTTTTGAATCGTCAACTCCAATGCTGGTTCGGAAAGGTGTTCCTACTGTGAAGAGCCAGCAAGAAACTCGGCGGTTGCTCTTTTAAAAATATAATTCTTAATACTAGTTAAATTTAGTTTACTGTCTTGTACGTGTTCGTAGAGATCTATATCCACACATTTTTATCATCTTAGTAATCTCAATAGTATAGTAGGCTTTCTGTATCAGACTCTTTTTAACAGTGTTTTTAAACTGCTGTAATGGCAAAGCTAAAATTGATAGGTACAGTTACTTCAACAAGTTCCTTTTCGAGTCAGATTGCTTATTTATAACATGATTGTAGATAAGTCTTTTTATACCACTGCCTTACTGGCACATTAAAGCCGAGTCATACTGATTTCTTAGAATTCATAATTACGTAGTGCCTATTAATGACTTCTGTTGATATAATACTGTTTACTAAAAAGTAACTAATTGATATATTTAATGCGATTAATTAAAGGTATACTGTATAGTGGAATTTAAATCCTGATTGAAAATTGTAATTAAAATAGTTGGTATTTTTTTATCGCACTCGATGTTAGCTTTTAGCATATACAATTAAGTACGCTCTATTGTCAGCTGTGATAGCCCAGCGGTGTGACCGTATGACTCTTTCAAGGGGGTCACGAGTTCAAATCCCGGGGAAGTACCAATGAGTTTTTCTATTTAAATTTATGTGTCTAATAGATAATTGCAATTTATCACATGCTATTCAGTGAAAGTAAACATCCTGAAGATACCTGCATATCTCTAAAGATATTCAGGGGATATGTGCAACCTGGTAATGCGCTTTGGAGCTTCGTGGCTCTTTGTGGCACCACACTGTTTCTTCACGAAAGGCAGAAAGGAGGCCTATGCCCATCAGTGGGATAGTAATAGGCCGTTACTTTTGACTTTTACGTTTTATTGGCTCTTTATTTTTGGTGGTTTCAGGGTTTGGCTATTGGTGGTGATTTTTCGGATGGGGTAATATGTTCATACGTTTGTATCTATTCCGTTGCCTACAGGAACTTATTCTAGTTCCTTCTGTAACCTTGAACTGGTTGTGAATAGAAGATTGAATAGATGATTGTAATATTCTATTTGAATCAGATTAATATAACTTAAGCCTATAGTTCTGCGTATTATGATCATTAGATTTAAATTGATTTCTTCTTAATTTAATTGATTTGTGAACTTTACCTCGACTTTACAAATCTTTTCTCCGAAGACGCTCGACATACCTCTACAAACACCCTCATATAATTCTAGTCCAAATAAATGATTATATAAATGTTAAAGAGGCGTGAATTTAAATTGGATATGACTGTCGACAAGTCTTCAAATATTGTTATATAAGACAATAGTTGTTACTATTTTATTTGTTAAGAGTTTTATTCTTCAAACGAACATTCCAGACCACTTGTAGATTTCAATGAGAAGATTGAAGTCTGATAAAATTAATATATAAAATTTTTTAAAATGATTGAAGAAAGTTTATTTTTAATTTGTTTTTATGTTGTTAGACCGTACTATTAAACTCGTGTAAAACAACTTTAACATTGTGTAACGCTACCAAATGCTGCGCCAGGGAAGCCATAGCCAAACCCACGACAGAGCGCCATACCTGTGAGCAAAAATGTAGCGGATATGTTACCCGTGGCGTCATTTTGTGGCAAACCTAACCCCGAGAGAGGGGATGCATTCAAATTCAAAATATTCTTTATTCAAATAAACTTGTAAACAGGTGCTTTTGAAAGCTGTTCCTACCGAGAAGAGCCAGCAAGAAACTCTTTTTTTTTAAATAATACTTAATACTATTTACATTAAGTCGTTACTGTCTTGTACAGGTTCAAAGAGAGCTATATCCACACATTCTTATCTTCAAGAGTATAGTAGGCAAAGTAGGCAGAGTATAGTAGGCATTATAAGCCGTAGTCAGAATGTGTACCTTTTTGGTACAGTTAAAGCTTATAGATTGTAACCTGATAAGCATCACTAGCCCTCTACTGTACATCACTCCAAGCCTTGATCCAATTTGACTGGAGACAACTTTAAGACGATAACGACCAACGGTATATAGCAGTTTCTGCTTTTTTATATATAAATGTACTAAAATTTGTCTTTTACAAATTTTATTAAAATACGGTATACAATATAAGTTTTGGATTAAGTAACTCTAAATATAGGTTTAAGTAATGACAATCTCAGAATAAATGTAAAGAGCTATTTGAGTTGTTTTATTTGGATCCGGTATGATTTAGATACCTAGGTAAATATATAAAGCATAATGCAGTATGGAGTAGGTGTATAGAAGACAGTAACGAATTCAATACATTCTAGATCAATAAATCTAGATGATTTATATAAATGGTTGGCCTACTAACATTATGCTTAGCCTACTTAATTATAATTATTAATATAAATAATCCTGTGAAGTATTAGGATGTGAATTTACGAAAACAATATTTTCATTGTATAACTAAATTTTTTTTCCCTTGGGGAAAAGGGAAAGACATTATACATTATTGATGGTACCTTAGATGACGTAAGCGGAGTTTTAGGTAGAACATGTAGATTATAATAAAGGTCTGCCCTTTAAACAAAGATTTTCTTACGTTTAAAGTTTTTCATTAACTTTAACATTCTTGCGACTATTCCACGTGGGCATGATTTGTATGGTCTTAGCGTGTAAGTAATATAAAATAGAGATAACTTGTACATTTTAGCTGTAAATAAAAACAAAAAAAAAACAGAAAATAACTTTATTACAATGATTTCATAGTGCAAAAAAGGCAAGCAATGCAAACCTATTCGCACGTCATCGATAAAATCTCGGCAAATTTCGGCACGATTATACGGTCATATTACGGTTATAATGTAATATCCCGGATATCATTATCCCGGAGATTTCGACGTCTAGTTTAGTTGACCGAGTTTGGACACAACAGCCTATCAAAATTTCAATATGTATTCAAATTTGCCATGATAACGTGCGAAAATATTTTCGTGTGACCCACCCATTTGAAATTTGTTTAATCTAAAAGGTAACCTGCTAATGTTCAGTGGGCTAGGTTCGACCTTTAATACGAATTCGCACGATCTTAATACACTTAAAGTCAAATGCTTTTAATAAATGGCCATTTATCAGCAACGAAAAGTAAAGGTTGGAAAAACTTTCGATAAATGTTCTCATAAATGGTAGAGTTATTAGTTTTTCTGAAAACTTGCAACCTTAATAGCTTCATTGTAATTTGGTAAAAAGTGCTTTTGAAAGCAAAATTAAGCAAAGAATTATTTGAATTTGAAAAATCGAAATTTTTTTATGACAACGGACCTATATTGAGAAATTTCGCACAATTAAAGCTTTTCACTATGGGACGAAAAGGGAAAAACATCTATCGCACTGTTGAGGTCACGTACACGCCTAATTAGACACGAAAAAGCCGCAGGTACCAATGTTATATAAAACATAACTTCATAGAATTTTTTTATGCTTAAATTATAAGTCGAATACGAATTTCCTGTAATTAAATTGTATATGCATTAATAGCGCTATTTGCGAATTTGAAAGTAACTGTGGATTAAAATTTTTTCTAAACGTTTTAATCATAAATATTGTAACTATTGCACCTATCCGGATTACGATAATGTTGTATTTATAATTTAAACTTACAGATTACCTTAACTAAATATCAGGTCGTTAAAAATCAGCTCGAAAGTCCAGCTATGACTCTAAGTCCAGTTAAGATCCTTTTAAACCAGTATCCGTTACAGGAGATCTACAAGAGCGAATATTAATATCTGAACTTCTTTAAAAGAGTATATATTCCAATTTTGTTTGCAAAATAGTATAATTTATTTGATATTATGTAAATCTACTGTTACTTAAATAGGTATAAAAAATAGTATTTATCATTGAACTAATAGCTACGTTCTAATTTGTTAATAGATTAATTCACAATACATTCCTATGCAAATTTAATTTAAAAATACTGCGATTGTATTTAAGGAAATAATTGAATTACTGAAACTATCTATTAATGCGACTTTAAGCATTTATATGTAAATTAAAGGTATCTCTGAAAAATTACTTGAAACAGACTCTACGATTTCATAGAATAGGATTACACAACAAACCAGTTATACTCGTATGTATTTATTGCTTGGTCACCTGTTAACGCTTAGTAATGGCTCCAAAGTAATTTTAAATAATAATATATGTTTCAATATAATTATAAATATAGATAGTGAACACTTTCTTTGAATATATGAAGGAGACTTTAACACTTAACCTTATAGTTGATGGCACTAGATTGAGCAATGTTATTTAGAAATTTTTAGTTCTGTTCAATATAAAATATTTCCTTAACTGAAGATTTTCAAGCTCAACATTTTTTTAAGTGTAATTATTTATGTACATTTTATCGCCGTGTGGTATCCGGCTGAGTAGAATATACCAACCTCATTTCTTACCGAGGTTGTCGTAAAAGGCGACTAAGGTAAGTTGACCCACCGTGAGGTATCCGGTTTAGTAGAATAGACCATCCTCTTTCTTACCGAAGTGTCGTAAAATACGACTAAGTTAAGTTGACGTCAGGCAGGCGTCCGTTCGTTAAAACGCAGCCAAATCATATGACAGCATGTTTATAACATGCCCTTATCCCACTTAGAGTGGGATAAAGGTAGGAGGATAATGATATTTATGTACATTATAGTCATCATTAAAATCTTAAAAAAAAAATAACTATGACTTTTAGGTGTTTATTCCTATTTTTACCCGTTATATGGAATAAAAGATTTCTTGGGAAAGGTCTGTGTTTACTTCCACTTCCAGGAACCTTTATTCTGCTTAGATATCGAATCCAGTTAGAATTTTTTCAATTCACCTTCCGGTTACTTTTGTCTGAGTGGTGGGCGACTATCATCGGTGAGCCGCCTCTGTTTCATTAGTCTGTGTCGAAAGCCTCGGAAATACGCTCTCTGGGGGCAATTATTATTACTATTTAACTTATATAAAACCATTAACATAATATCAGATATTCACATTAATAAATTAATTTAAATATTCATTCATACACTTTTACAAGATATACGTAATTATAAACATTTCTATAATTATAACTCAAGATTAACATATAATATTATGAATACTCCTGATGATTATTGTTATAAAGTAACATTGCTTATCTTCGGTCTGACTAACTTGCGACAGCCAACTCGTCTACTTGTGATTAAACACTGATTTGATGTGCTATCAGTTTTTTATACGAATTTAGTTATAAGGGGTTATAATTTTCACTTAGTTTAACGAAGTTTATTCCATGTAATAAAGAAAATCGGGACTATGCAAAGTGTACTATAAAAAGGCATTGAGAGAAAGTAAATGGTCACTTGTTGGACGATAAAGTATTATCTAGTATCTCCTTTCTTATTCTTGACATTATATTACGCATATACTATAAAACCAATATACTCTTATTATGAGATTTTCCTTTATTTATTGTTGGGCTTGGCATAGAATATATATAATAGATTGTTCTTGTATCAAAACTCCTTATTCCGCACAATCGCAGCTGTTATGAGTTTTATTTTTTGGTTCGCTCTGGACGTTGAGGGGCTGCGGGTTTGGTGAGGATCGCTCGCGATTGATTAACAAATTACAATATCCATTCGTAGACTCCTAAATTGAGTAAATAATAAGAGATACCATTATTGCATTGATTTGCACTGCTCAAAACTCGTACATTGGACTTATTGAAATGTCATTTGTTTTTAATTGACCGCGGTATTAATCAAATGATTCAAGGCAATATGTGATAATGTAAAAAAAATCCTGTAATAAATGAAAACAGGATATTTTTACATAATTTTCTGTAAGCTACACTGATCTAATAATAATAAGCCTGTCGGCCTTACTGTTGTAAGTAGCCGACGTAAATAAATAGGGTCTTTATCAAGATTGCTTTTTGCTTTTAATAATTAATTACAAATTATGTAACATCATCCGCCAACATCAAGTTACTGTAGTCACAGCTTATCAGATAATAAAGTATTGTTCGAAACTATCGAAAGTGAATTTTAAAATGGTTTATAGCTTCGTAACCAGTAAAACAGATGAAAAGGAATTTGCCTTGCTTAAAATATTTTCATAAAACCTTTGCATTCTACATTTAATACTAGCTTCTCATTTCACCGCATTTTGACTTTATGGTCTTTACCATATTGTTACTTTTCCAACATGTTACTATCCCATTGATCTCGAGCTTTAACTCACTATCCCAATACGGATAGGCAGGTTATTTGTTTTCCAGGTATTCTCTAGAAATACGTAATCTTAATAGAAAACACAGATGCCTGTCTATGCATTGAACCTGCGAATCCTTGGTATTTGGTGAAATGCTATAACCGCTGGGCTCTAATAACTTTTACACGAACATAATCATTTTAGTGATTATCTAGTCAACGAGAGAAACACGCTGATCAGTTAGTTGCGTAGCTTACAACAATGTCAATGTCTCGGTAAGTGATTTAAAAGAAGATACAAAGGATTTAGCGGTAGGAACATAGAAAGCCTTGGATTAATACGAACCTTGCAATGCATTATTAAAATACACTTTTACCTTGAGACAACTTAATAAATTGGGAATATTTCATTTGTAAAACAATAAATGGCATGAGTGTTTGTATTATACAGCAGTCAATAACATATATTTTGTATAAACAACTATGTTATATCACCTCACTTGAAAGTTTTCCATTTCAAGTCTGTTTCGAATGGCAAGAAATATTTACTCACTATGTATATTTGATTTAAAAATTAATTTTGGTATTCTTTGCGTATTTATTTATTTGTAAAAATCCACAGCTATTATAATGATTAAATTACTCTTAATATAAAAATATTAACATAAGCCAATTAGGATTACATTTTTTAGACTAAACATTAGACATTGAGTCAAACTATGTAGGTAATAAACATAATATAATTAATAAACTTAAATAGAAAAACATTTTTTTTTAGTTGAACATAGATAAAGGATACACTCTTGTTATTCTTAAATTAAATTAAGTTAACAAATTAAGAAAAAATATATAAACAAAATTATGTATGATGGTGTTATGTATAAGGAAGTCATTTTCAACGATTATTGTTGTAACTATTTAATTTTAGATGTTAAAGGATTGTGATAAATTTTATCGTTGATTTTAGGATATTAGAAAATTTTGAAGTAGTGTGCAGAGTTTTCAAAAAGTGGTCATGGTTTTGTGAAAACACTGGGACGTTGGGACTACATCGGGACACATTTTATGAAGAAAAAAAAAATATCTGCCAACGCGTTGATAATAATTGAATGCAGCAGGTGTATTAAACGAAGTGGCTTATAATTATAACGTAGATATTGCCTCAAGGGTTTTACTTTAAACATCATTATAATTATCACGTTAGACGTTTTATGTTTCGGTGATTATTGCAGTACAAATTGAATCGTGCGCAGTATGCGCGGACTAAGAAATAAGGGCGAATAATATTTATCTATATTTTATCCAAATGTTTCACTTTTTAATTTTTCGATTATTGCTTGTTTGTAGTCAGCTATCTAAACGATAAACATCTTCATGCATATATATTAAGGAAATTTTATTGCACTTTTATTTTACTACTTTTTGTGCATATTCTGCGTTAATTTCTTAACTCGATTTTATTAATGGGACTTAACTAACATCTTTGCACGTCTTTGTACTTTGATTGATTTTTTTTGGAAAGTTTTTACAGACTTATATAGAGTTTCATTTGGGTAAGGCAAATTTAATGCATTTATGTATTTTTCTTCTCTTTCTTTTCTTTTCGTATTTTCCGTATCTGCTTTATCTGGAGTATATATCCGCATAATTCTATAAGTATGTGGTTTATTAATGATTGTACTTTATATAAGTATTTAAAGTTACGTCAGAGACTTGTGTAACAATAAAGTGCTATGTCATTCTGGCGCATGTACGCAACGCGACCTGCCAAATTGCGCTATATTCGTATGTAACGCGCAGACAATATGACTTGGCCAGGCTATTTTAAGTAAACATAAGAGAGTATGCAAACGGAACACCACTGAACCTATGCTGTTATAATACTACTTCAATCTGTTCAATGTGTTGCTTATTTGAAGGTCGGTTTTATTTCGATTACTGTAGTAACAACGGTTCGTGGTTCGTATGATTTTACATGAATGAAATCGATGTAAGGCAGCTTTTTTTTATTAATAAAACTTGCTAGATTTTAATTAATAAACCATTACAAAATCTTCAGAAGATAACCTTAAGACCTATTAGTTTTTAGTATTATTTAAAACGTTACAGATCACGTAGGTTTAAAAATTTGAAGGTTAAATATCATAAACATTTTTAGAAATAAGATGTGAGGGATAGAGTATTCAAATGATGTTAATATTTTCTGCTACATATGAGTTAAATTATTTATTGATTATACAAGTTTAAATTGCGGCTATCTGCTAATATTTAATACCCATAAGTACTTGTAAATTTATTCAGCATACACATTTAAACAAGTCCGTAAAGTCCTCCCAATAACAGCAGACATTGCCTCGAGCTAATTATTTTAAATAATGTAATTTATCTTCAAATGATCCAATAAAACATAGAGAATTCCAAAATGACTACAAGGCAAATACGTTTATAAGTAGATTTTATAGCATTATTACACGTTTATCGCTTTTCGCTACCAGATAACGTGTAATTACCAGAGGCGTCACGATTTCGGACTGTTAGAATTTGACATTTGTAATATGTAGACGGAATTTGCTAACGCCTATAAGATAAATAGAGCGAGTTGTCTATTAAGTGTAATGTACGTTTTTTGAATGTAGATTAAATTTACTGCAACAACTAATACATCGAATGTATGTTAGTTTTATTTTATTTAGATTTTAAATAGTTTAATACTTAAAACCGATAAATTTCAAACGGCGGGCTCATCAATTTGAGCGGATGTTGCCAGTTAAAAGTCTGCGTAGTTTTGAACGCAAAGTCAATCGAACTACTAGATTGTTCTTGTCGATTAGAAATAAATACAATTGTCTAGGGTTTTGGGTTGTTACAAACCTGAGAATATTTTTCAAATTCAAGAATTTGTGTTGTTAGAGTCACGTGTTACATATTTGTTGGATAAAATGTTGGTCGCGTAGGTACATGCCTATCCAGGTTAAGTGTCTCTTTCTTCTTCAATTCTTGTCTTTTTCCTTCTGTTACTCAAACATTGACTGGAAGAAATCCCTTTTAGAGATAAGTTCGCCTTTATACATGTGCTTTTCCACTTTTCTTTCTCTTTTTAACTATATGTAAAAATTAAGTGTTCTGCGTTCTTTTCTAAATAGAAATTTGCTTTGTTGATCATAGATACCACATTGTATAAGATTGTAAAATATCTATTTAGTGTAATAAACATTAACACTAGAGTGCCTAGATTGTAAATATCTATTTAGTGTTAATTAATACGGCTCACCAGCTGTAACATAAGTGGGGTGAGAAAGAAGCCGAATGGCCAAGGCCGATCGCATCCAATGTGGATTTTAATAATATTGTTCTGTACAAGTTTTTTACTGATGCTATGTGACATTTGTCGGCAGACTAATTAATTTGGGAATATCATTCATGCAATAATTATTATTATAGTTGTTGACTTATAAGCTTTTAACATTTTGGTTTATTTTTATATAATTATTTTTAAGTTGATCCATATATCACACAACAATGTAATGTATCAATATATAGAGTTATGTATTAAATAAATGTTTAAAATAATTCATGCTTGCTTAGTTGGAGTATGCTAAGTAAAGCAAAAACAAAAGAAAACTCTAAAGAATGGAGGCTATATGTATAAACCGTGAGTTTCCACTAGTATTCTGGTATACCACACCTTCATTCATAACTTAAAATATTTTAACCCATTTTTGAGTGTAGACACCCCCCTCCCCCCTCTACGCCGTGTGGTATCCGGCTGAACATACGGCTGATTAGAATAGATCACCCTCATTTCTTACCGAGGTATCGTAAAAGGCGACTAAGGTAAGTTGAACTACCGTGTGGTATCCGGTTAAGTAGAATAGACCACCCTCTTTCTTACCGAGGCGTCGTAAAATACGAATAAGGTAAGTTGATGTCAGGCAGGCGGCCGGTCGTAAAATACGTAGCCAAATCATACGATAACATGTTTATAACATGTTGTGCCGACCCCACTTAGAGTGGGATAAGGGCAGGAAGATGATGAAGATGGTGATTTTGAGTGTAGCCCCAACTTACAACAGACACTTTGTTATAATTATAATTTTTTTTTTATTGCACGAATGCCGTTTAATTTTCTAAGATAAATGAGTTTTTGAAATTCTTTTAAAAATTTACCCTGAGGACATATGCAATATTTAATAGCTTGGCAAAGGCGATTAACAGCTTAGACACCGATGTCAGCTCAATCAATTTAAATTAATCTATTGACCTTCGTCTGAAGTTTCGTGCAATACGTTAAATTTAAAAAATACTTGTTACATTTTTTAATAAAGACAATGATAGATTGGCTAATTATATTACCCGTGGCGCATTAATATACTAGAATGTTAGTAATGTTTGAACATGATTTGTTAAGCAGTGTCGTGAAACCAATTAAAAGAAAAGAAGTTTAAAAAGTTCTTTCCAGTCGCTGTCTGGGCTGCTAGGCATTAAGATTTTTAAAGAATTTTCACGTAATAAAATTTTGTGTCACTTCAATTCAGCGCCTAATTGTCATCTTTTCTGGCCTGGCGAGTCTCTCTCCCCACTACGTCTTATAGTGAGATATTACCATACGGTCTTAAGTTTGGTTCTTTGGCTCTTAAAAATAGATAGATCTAAATGAAAAGACAATTTAATTAGTCAATTAGTCTGGTATTTTTTTCGTTGTGTGGTATCCGGCTGAGTAGAATGAATCACTCTCATTTCGTACCAACCTACCGAGGTGTAAAAGGCGACTAAGGTTAGTTAACGTCAGGCAGGCGGCTGGTCATGAACTAGGTATCTAGCCAAATCACATCAGGACATAGTTATAACATGTTGTACCAACCACACTTAGAGTGGGATAAGAGCAGGAGAATAATGAATTAGGTCGATTTTCGCACTTACCTTCTTATTTAGGTAGTGTATAGACACTCCTATAATAGTCAACATGTTCAAGGGTCTAAGGGATATAAAAAAGTGGACGAAGAGTACGCGCGTATCATTACACTGCTAGGGTCGACTTTGATTGGTAATTGGTTCCTTTCACAAAATTAGAACTTATCTTGAATGTCTATGTCCAAGTGAAACACTTTTATTATAAACGATTTTATTATATGTATTGATAAAAGTAAAATAGCGGCCTCTGGCTTTCCCAATGCTGTGCTAAACTACTTCCTTACAAAGAAGGATTTAAGAACCCCTAACCAAGAAGAGCAAGAGAGTGTAATTATAAATACATAGTGTCTCTACATGTAGTCAAGCCTATCTGCGAGTTAGTCCGCATACATGTTATAACTTTATAAAAAGCTTTAAAAATCTTTTGCAGTTTACTACATTAAAACTAGCTTGTTATATATTCAAGGATTGTATATTCATTGTATATTCAAGGATATTTTTTTTTTTATACAGGAAAAAACCCCTTATGGGTACCGCCGCCAGACGGGGACAGGCGGCGGTTATGTCGGACTCGCACCGACTAAAACGACCTGTGTGCTCCACCACGCTGCCGATGGCAAGGACAGGGTATCATTGTACATATTGCCCCCATCCCGCCGACAGCTCTGATCCCAGAGAATAAACACCTCCAGGTAGGGGCCCCTCGAAAGAGAAGCCCCCCTCCGCTAACCGGTGCATCGGGAGCACCAGATGCACCGACCGCCTCGGGGACCTATAAGCCAGGCGTCCGATGTACCCCGTTCGGAACACCCGAAGGTCCCCAGTTAGGGCGGCAGACGATGGGCTTGGGCGAGTCACTAACACCTGGACTCACCAGCATCTGATTGGATCCAGAACAACAGTTCGTGGAACCGCTCCGCCGCCTCCCTCTGCCCCCTCCGCAGAGCAAAGGGAGACCATCGCTGCCCACGATCGCTCCCTGCCCACCATGTTTGCTATGTCACGGTCGTCAGGGAGAGACGTGCCCCAAGTAGGGGCCCCAACGCCTTGGTGGGCGTTTCCGCCCCCACCGGGTAATTTTTTATAGAGGTTTTCTTCCTCCCAACCCGAAGGTCCCCGTTCCCATTGCTGGGCTTCCGGGTTTCGCCGACGGTGGCCGTAACCATGTCCAGCCAGACTTAGAGTAAGCCCAACTGGACCCGTCGCTCATTAGGGACTTCACCCCAACCCCCCCGAAGTCCCCGGCCCGTCCAGATTGCCCTCTGCTAATCAGAGGGACAACTGGATTGGCCACCCCTCAGTGGTCCGTTCGCCAAGACTAGGCTTGTCCAGGGTGCGCCACGAGGAGGCCGACTACTTTGGCACCCCAAGGATATTTTATGGGCTAATAAATTGTAACCTTTCTTTACTAATAAGAAGGCATTTGACAGCAAATATTCTAGTCGATTATAATAAGGTCGACCATAAAACTCTGTAATTGCGCTAAGGTATTTTGATTGATGGAGGACATTCATATTTTCTTCTTACCTTCGCACATCAAGTTTTACTTATAACATAGTAGGCGTAGTATACATAAGTAAAGAAGTATTAGGGTTTTAGGATAAATAGGCTTTAGTATTGACTTACAATACGTTACAGGGTATACTAAAGTCACTTCTAGTTATCTTGGTTTCTCATTTTATAAAAAAAAACTCCAGAACTGTCATTGTTTATTAATTCGCTTGTTTCATCCATATTATTTCACTGCGATCATATTCTTTTCGTGGAAGATAGTCTTACATAAATTTGCATAAAGGTTTCATCCCAATTTATACAATTACAGGGCCGTTACAATAATAAAGTAAGTGAAATATTAAGTTTGATATCATGCTCTCTAATAGATTCCAAAATAACGGAGTACATTATAAAGTACTGGATGCGTAATTACACAAAGCAGCACTTACAATTAATTAATAAGCGATGATTAATGTGATTTAGCTGCTCACCAGAAAATCATAAGTCGTTGATCTTTTTGCTGATAAAACGCATATCTTAGATAGATTAACAACTGATTTCGCTATGTAGTATATGTATTGCAAAACTCTTTAATCAGAAGTTTCTCACAGAACTTCTTGTAAAGTTTCTACAAGAATTTTATTTTTTGCTCTTGATATATTAAAAAGCTGTTAACAACAAATTAAATTCACTGTAGTATATTATATTATAGTGAATATTTAGGTCTGCTACTCTTCGCTATTTGCTTGCTATAAGCTACTTGCTATAAGCTGTGATGGCCTAGCGGTGCGACCGTGTGAATCTCTAGAGACGATCATGGGTTCAAACCCGGGCAGACACCAATGAGTTTTTCTATTAAAACTTATGTGTCTAATTGATAATTGCAATTTATCACACGCTTTTCGGTGAAGGAAAACATCGTGAGGAAACCTGCATATCTCTAGATAATTCTAGGGATATGTGTAACCTACCAATCCGCATTGGAGCAGCGTGGTAGGTCTTAGCTCCAACCCTTCTCTCCAAAAATGGAGAGAGGAGGTCTATGCCCAGCAGTGGGATAGTAACAGGCCGTTACTTACTACTCTTTGCTGCATTGACTCAAAGTATAGAGAGCTGACTAAAAAGATTGTCATGATTAACAGGAATTGGTTCTATTATATAATTTCAAGTACAAGATTACCTAGACTCTAATAAGCAGTAGACGAAAATATATTAAAAAGGTTTTCGACTATGTATTCGAGGTCTCTGAAAATGTTTGTAATTCGTAGGGCGTTAATAGATTTGTAAGTCGCCACATCGCCACGGTGATGCTGTCAGTACTCGCCGTTAGTACAATTAATAACGGCTTTTTACATTTAAAATTAAGATTATTTAGTTACGGACTACATAGCGTTGGATATATGGGCGTTTAATTTCACAGTTTTGTTAGAACTGTCCAATTAAAACGCAAGATTTAATATGGTTACGACGACATGCGTCCGAATCTCAATCGTTGTCCGTAATTATACGAGTTTCAAATAAATTTTATAAGGTTTTTAGAATGTATAAAGATTATTGCCGATAAAGTTAGGGAAATAAACAAAAAAAAAATAATATTAGTAATGTTAGTATTGTAGATTGTTTTATATATATGAAACAATTACTAATCTAACTAATAATAGTAATATTATATATTATTTGTAAGTTTATCGGAAATTTAAGAAAAATCTCTCATTTAAATAGTTAAGACGTCAGCTGACGGGTCAGCTAGGTTTATATATAATGGCATATTATTAACTTTCTTGTAAAATTGTATATTATTATTTTAATATAATTACATAGGCATGATTTGTAAAATACTAGCGTGGAACTGGGATAGATATAACTTGTAATGAAAATGAAAAAAAATAAACTGCACATTAAAATTGTGATATATATTTACCTTGAGCATTTCAATCCACACTTTAATGATTGTTATTCGATGATGAGTCTTGATTCCCGCTAAAATTTGCAGGTTCAATGAGTTTTCAAATACATAAAATTTAAAATTCATAGGCTTCATGATATGTACAATTCATGTACTTTATGGTCTAAAAAAAATCATGAGGAAACCTGCACATTTTTTGAGGATTCCTTGAATAAGTTTAACCTATTAATCCGCATTGGAGAGGCGTGGTGAATCTAACGTCCAATTTTTTCAAAGAGACTATAATTATCTTCAGATTAACTTATATTAAACTTACTTTGAGAATGTTCTAGCAGAACACATTTAATAAAGACTAAGAAAAATGTCTAATAAATACTTACTGAATAAGATTAAGAAGTAAATTTTTTAAAGTTAAAGTTAATAAAAAAATGCTTTTGCTTGTTTCTTTAAATTATTTTTTGTGATATTATTTATAGATAATCATATTTTAAAGTCGAGACTAGATGCTGAGATCACAAGAAATGGTAGAGGCCTACGTCCAAAATTGGACCAGAAATGGCTGAAGATGATGATGATATTTTTAACTAAAAAATTGGTTATTTGACTATAGCAGAACGGCAACATCTACACACGATGCTTTAGATCCATATTCTCCTAAATGAATTTTAACTCATTAAGTACTACATTTCCGAGTAAATTAAGAATAACATCTTTTCTTCTTTAAAACTGTTAGGTAGAATAGGCTTTCGGTTCGGTCTTAAAGATCCTTTAATCAAAATGTTTTCTCTAAAAAACATCTAAATATTTGGATTTATTTTATTTTTACTAAATATTTATATAAACAAAGCTTATATAAAGCAAAAAAAGATTATATAAAGTTAACTTAAAAAAACCAAAATTATAAGAGATAACTAATGATGTATAATCGTTTTAATTCTGCTTAGTAATAAAATAATCCTCTAGTTACTTTAACTGTTACTTTCGAGTATTGTAGAGACAAATCTTCTAATCTTTCCAATAAAGGTTTATATTAATAACTATTAATATCGAACTGTGCACCTAGTACCATTTTGTTGCTGACCCGGTGCGTGTTTTTATTAATACTAATAAAAGTTAATTTGGGAAAAAAACAGGGTCGCCTAGCGAATATTTAGCTCTTAAAGTTGTATTGTATCTATAAATTAAGATCATTCAATAAGCAAAAAAAGTAGTCTGCTCAAATACGAAAAATTGTTAATGTAATATCCAGAATATTCTTTTGCTAGAAAACGTAATGAAGATAAAATTTTGAATAAAGAAAGCACTATGTTTTTTATTATTATACTCTTATATTCAGGTTACTAGAATAAATTAGTAATTATTCAAATTCAAGTTAATATTTAATTCAAAAAGATTCCACAAGCTAATGCTTTTGAATAACTGCTCCAGAACATTGCTACTGTCTAAGAAGAAAGAGACTTGGTGGTTGCTCTTTTTTAAAATTTACGTTATATAAACTGAAATTATTATTATAATTATGAACTCCAATTAATATTATATATTTTCTTATATAAAATCTTGCTAACGATGCGGTTTACTTTAAGTTGCGATAATACTATTTTTAAAGTATGTTTTACTAATTCATTGCTTGGCGAAGACCTCATCACGCTGTCCCAATGCGGATTGGCAGGCTAAACGTATCGGCAAATTATTTCCGAATTTTTTTCATTGCAGTGTATAATAAATTTTTAATGTTAAATAAACAAAAGAAGTTTTTAAAGAAGACCGCAAAGATGCATGCGCTGGACATGATATTGTGATTCCTGGGGCCTCACATCACTTTTTTATTATTTGTGATCATTATTTAAGTTTGTATATTCCTTTATTAAGTTGTGGTAGCCTAGCGGTAACACCGTGCGACTCTTTCGGAGAGGTCACGGTTTCGAACCCGGGCAGACACCAATGAGTTTTCTGTTAAAACTTATGTGTCTAATTGATAATTGCAATTTATCACACCCTTTTTGGTGAAGGAAACATCGTGAGGAAACCTCCAAATCTCTAGAGAATTCTGTAGATATGTGTAACTTACCAATCCGCATTGGAGCAGCGTGGTAGGTCTTAGCTTCAAACCTCCTTTCCAAAAACGAAGAGAAGTGGCCTATTTCCAGCAGTGGGAGAGTAACAGGCCGCTACTTACTTACTTACTATATTTCTTTAAATGTAATGGTGTGTTAAGCTTATAAAAAAGGAAGATCTAAAGGTTGTCATTTTTTATACAAAAAATATTAAAAAAAGATAATAAAGTACAACCAATCTAAACAAAAAAAGAATAGTTAATATTCTTTTTTTGTTTAGATTGGTTGTACTAGAACAACTATAAGTTGTATTAAATCTAGAACAAATTTAAGATATCGTCATCAAAATACGTTGCTACATTGCAAGTGTAAAAGTATAATAAAGAATAATATATAGCAACGCCCTATATCGAAGCGGTTTCCGTACAAAAGACATCAACGTCGTCCTGTATGCGTCCTTTGTTCGTAGGCCCGCCTTTCGGCCTTTTACTGCGAGGAATTTCATTCAGGAAATATTTGGTATGTTCGAGACTAAAACTTGAAATATATTTACGTTTATTGTCACAAGTATGACAGAAAGATGTTATTTGTATTATTACATATAAATCAATAGTACATCGGAATACGTATTAATATAAACCTCTCAGTAAAACATATCCCAATATCTAATATTTTTATATAAGACTATCTTTTTTATATAAGAATATCTTAAAATATATTGAAATTCTTTTGTAATGTTGAAGTAGTTAATAATGAATAGGCACTTTGTTTCATAGTTTCAAAAATGTATTAGAGTATTTCTCTAAGCATGTTATGTAATGCAGTAGACATCTGAATAAAAAAATGCAAACAATAACGCAAATACATGACATTCACACCACAGTTTTGCGCAACAAAAATGTACCCGTAGCCGGCCTATAGTATATGAAAATATGAATTTTTGACGAAATAGACATATGACCTTGGGATATAGGCTCATCCCCAAAAATACCCCTATCGTGTGCGCAAGCCGCATCATAATTAAAATTACGGCATTGCACTTGCCAGTTAATTGTTTCCAATTACGACTTACCTAGCGGGGTGTTACATATATAAGGGCGCAGGCTTCGAACCAAAGCATTCCGACTTTAGAAGTGGTGGTGAAAACACGCTTAGGCGAAATTCTCTAGGCGAGTACTGGTTCACAGCAGCGCTTAGTTAGTTCGTTTGAGATCTCCAATCTTAGTTATAAAACCAGCAATCATGCAGTCAATGGTGAGTTTCATTCATAAAATTCTCCTGCCTTGCTTGTTCAGTACATTGTAGATATATTTTCCCAAAATAATCTACACAAAAATAACTTAATTATTCTTACGTTTCCACATAGTTATTAATTATTTAAATAAATTATGCAAAATTTACTCGTGCCCTGGAAAACGTTATTACTTAAATGATACTCGTCTCAAACTACGTACTAGCAATCGTACAATATGCATAAGACTTGAAATTGCAAATAATTGGAAAAGTCTATAACAGGAAAACTGTTCGATTTTCAATAATTTTCCTGGTATAGTATATAGTGTATGCTATAACTATATGTAATAGCATTATAAAGACACTACAGTTTTCCAAATCGTATAATTGTCAGACCTCTATATAAAGATTAGATGAGAAGTCAGTAAAAAGTGTTAAAAACATTAATTTAACTAGTATTGAAGAATAAACAGGGAATACTTTTTAATTGTAAAAGATTTAAAAAAAGTTTTCTTCTGAAAGTGTCTAATGTCTAAAAATTACAAATTAGGATGTGGTGACTTATTATTAGGTATATAAAAAAGTTGTACAAATAAAAATAGTTTAAGTTTCGGAAAATAGTTTCCTACGCCGTTAAAACAGGTACTTACTCGTATAAGAAGGTATTATTTATTTGAATTATGAACAATTTTACTTATTATCTCAAGGACAAGATCTTGCGTCGTAATATAGCACTTGGGGGCGGTATCTTAGGCAGATTGTTATGTCTGCGACTAAATATTATGTCAAGGTTACTTTTTTAAGATAACAATGCATTAAAGATTAATCAATAAAATTATGCATCCGGCTGTTGTGGCGCCTACGACATTACATAGCGATCCTCATCATTGTCCTTAGTCATTGTTTTGATAGACTATGACTATTTTTTGTGTTAACTTTTAATTTATTTTTGGTTTAGAGCTTTTGAAGTTAATATAAAATCTTCGAGTTCGTCCAAGTCAAAGTAGCCCTGAAAGTGGAATAGAGAAACAAATTTTCGCATTTTATTGTAATGAGTATAAATGGGATAATATCTCTTATAGTTTACGCATAGAATTTAAATTCTGCGTAAAATTAATAGATAAGGAAAACGAACATAACACTGTCGTTATTGATGGATTGATCGATGTCGAATGTTTAAATTTAATGCTCTTGAATAAAAGAAATGGAAGCGATATCGAAATTTAGTTAAGTGTCAAAAGTCTAAATAAAAACTGAAACTATATTACGTAAGCTATGGGCGGGTGCGTCGCGTTCATCTTTATGCTTCAGTAGCTTCGTCATCTCGTGGGCAGAAAATCATTTTGTATTGTATTTATTAAACAAATGTTTAAAATGTATTCTTTTATCACTAGATAGTAACTAAATTTTTAGTTTCATCATTCACATTTTGTGGATAACTAAAATTGTTTCAATCGTAGGTTGAAATACGCAGATTTGTTAACTTTCTCCTATAATAACAATCATGCAATTGCCCACAAAGTCGAACACACTCCATTTGAGCGTGACGCAGGCTATATTATTTTTTATCGTGAAACTTTACTTATAACCTTCATCACATCGACATGGGCTATTGCCACAGCTGATAAAGCTATGGAAATGTTCCTTTGAGGTTTTAGAGAGCATGGCTTTATTTTGAATTCGATTCAAGGTAAACAATCAACCCAAATCACCTGAAAAGCTAGATTTCTGTAGAGCACGCTGGCAAAATTTGGACGAAGGTCAGCAATAATTATGCCTTTAAAATTATGAGTGCAGGAGGAGAAGTTAGGAGAACATGCATATTAACTACTACTATAGTCATCCAACTCTTGATTCACATCGAGGATGATCTCCAGGATGTTACTCGTGAGGCAAGGAATTATTGTAACCTTCGCAAGTCCAAACTTCCTTACGCCCACTTCCTTTGTTAAGCAATACAACTGGTTGTGCACCAGTTAACTGAATGATAATTCCAAATCATTGCAAAAGAGGTGTTTGCAACAGAATGTAAAGGCGAATCGATATGAGGTCCCTGCCTTCAAATTATATGCTTGCATTGTTGTGCTCAGAGAATGCTATAATCATTTTCCAAATATGAAATACCAATTTGTTGTGAGAACAATATACTAGTACATATAACATAATAGTGGACAATATGAAAATTATAAATATTCGACGAATGCCTTATGCAGCTGCTGGAAAGGAATATACGGTTGTTCATCAACGTGCTTTGTAAAGCTGAATCAAGCAGTACAAAGCTCTCATGTGTATGTGTATCTAATATTATAAATGTGTACAGCAACTATATTAGCACTAAAGAAAATACATTGACCTATATACACATTTAAGATCATATAAATTTACAGAACGCGTCAGCTTGTTTGTAGAATTTGCAGAATTTTCAAAGGTCAAGTGATCCTTTCCTAACGTCGGATCTAAGCACAAAGGGAACTAGATCGACCTTTCCTGCTGACCATGGCAATTGATATTTCACAATAATTGAAGGTTTGTGAAACTACAGAAACGGTCAAGATTACTGAGTTAAATTTTTAGGAAATAAGGTCTTATAGTCTATACTACGTCAGGGTACGAACAAAGCGATATTTTCTCTACATATTAATTACTTAGATATCACTAAACAAGGCACTAAATACCTATATTTATATTAATCTTAAAAATGAATTAAGTTGTATTAACACGCATACTTCATAAATGTATTGTTCAATTTGCTGATTGTTTGTGATAAAGGTGCTGTGTTTATCTCGAATATCGTTAATAAGAACTTAAGTCTTTTATTACAATAGCCGGATATGAAACGAATCGATACAGCTCAGAATAACATGAAGGAGTTTAAACTTTGAGTAACATGAAGAACTTTAAAAGAATTTGAGGTCGAAATTAGTAAAGTATCGTCATGACGAGATATGTTATACAAGACACAAGTTTTACGGAAATAACTATAACCCTAAAGACCGGAAACCTAAAACAAGCCGCAGAATACTGTACTAAATTAGCCGTATCATAAAAAAATATTAATAGAGAAATACTTTTTTCAATCAAATGTCAGACGTCAGAAATTAGTTTCGCTCTTTAAACTGGAACGCGATTACGTTAATGGTACGCAATCGTCGGTAAAAAAAAAAACAAAGTACGTTTTATGTTAAATGGCCTAATTTTAATTTATAATCAACGTGTGTAAAATATAATTGCTTGTGTGCAATAAACTCACGTTGAAACTGCTCAATTAATATTGCTATAAAGTATTCGTCTGTATTATAAAACCAACTTTTTTATTACCAGCACCAACTTTAATAATATATTCATTGTTCTAAAATTTCAAAATAAAAACATATATTATAACACACAAAAAGAGATTAAAAAAGTATTACGATATAGTTTATAGTCTGTTTATTCTTATAGGATACACACAGTAAATATTTATATAATAATTTCTATAAAGCTAGGTTTTGTAATCAGTTGCCGCACAAAAAAAATATTGATATTATAAACTAGGCTATTTTGAAATGGCTACGAATTTTAAAATTCTATAAAATTGATATAATCTAGTTTTAAAAGAATAATGGAGAATGATGCGACATTTGTTACGAGGTTTTTGTTATTATCAATTCGTTATACCGCTGCAATCACAAGTATGTAGCTATTTCTACAAAATGATTCTAACAACCTGAAATAAACACATTGAGAGATTACAGCATATTAACAGCTAATAAAGTAAATGCCCTAATGTCTCATCTTCAATTTATTCCAAAAATTAAGGTATTTAATATACCTTTTGTGGTGATAAATTATGTGTAGTTAAAGTCTATAATATTCAGAAGGGTCCTCCTTTAAGAAGCTCTAGATCGGCCATCGGTCGATCGGACTATTACCTCGACCGGAATAGCTTATCGGCCTAAATATAAAGTACACATTCGAAGATTGATACTAATATCAAAATGTTATTGTATCATGGTACTCACGAGTAAAAAATACTGCGGTCTCGGAACGATATTGAAAATCCAATAAGTACGTGCGGTTTATTTCGTAACATGATATAGTTTCCAATCGAAACTGGAGCCAGTAATACAAGATAATATTGCTTTGGTCTTAATAGTGTTGTTAATGACTTAGTTGTTGCTATCGGTAAACTCTATCAAAGCGATAAATAATTGCTTTAAACACTGCGCTAATTGTAATTTAAAGACTTATTTGAATAATCTGTTTATAAATGAGTTATGAGCGTGTTTAGTTTTTTTTTGCTCCAGGTTTGCACTGTTCATTATTCAAGCTAAATATATGGGATGTACTAAAAAAACAATAAAAAAGGGTAACGGGGATTTTTGTACTTAGTATTTTTTTTTAAATTTTAATTCAACTTATTACAGACTTTATACATTTTTTTTTGTTGCTTATTTACTTAGGACGATATAACATATTTTAACTATCCACGTCTTATAATGAAGGCCAATTATACTTAGAAAAATTGAGAAAAACCTACAACTTTCACAAAACATAATTTCAAGTTGTTATATCTTGTCATATCATATCATATCGTACAAGTTTCTTTAAATTCAAATTCAATATTGTCAAAAATTGAAACATTTAAATATTATCTGTGAAGTATTCTACAATATTGTTAATAATTTACCTTTGTCAATGATATTACATAGACTTTCGTGATTAATTTGGATATTATAACTACTTAAGTTTATCTGTTATTATATTGTACCGCAACTTTATCACTTAAGCCTGGCTTGTTGATATAAATCATTTACATAATATTCGTAAAGTACTGGAATTTAAATACAAGTCTGCTACGACAAGTAGAAATATTGATTTCTCGTAGTAAAAAAATCAATTTAATAATACATAAATATTTATTTTCTTCTTTATATTGTCTTCTTCCTTATTTTGACTTAACTGCATTTATCAAGATCGCAATTTTACAGAAAAACTCTTTGGTAATTTAAATTTATTAAAAAAATATGAATGACTTTCTTTGTACGTAGAATTTTAATATCGTTTCATTTATTATAACCAACATTATGCATTGACTAATTTAATTTTCCATCACGTTTAATATTGCAGCCACTTTCTTAACTGTGTTACTTTTTTAGTACATGCTTATTCACACAGAATCTACTAAAATGTCGAAATTAGATTATTAGTAAACAAAGTACACAATTAACCATCAGTACATGAAATAATTGTGTGAACAAACCAGTATCGCGACCCGTATAACGTAAGAATTTCGGTATTACGGAGTTACATTTAATTTTGACCGAATAAAGTTTTTGCTATCGTTTCAAAATGTAGGTACAAATTTGTTTTTGTATCTGGATGAGAATATTGAATGTAATCAACTTTTTAACAATACATTTGGCGTCTTGTAGAGTCGTAGGCTACAAAGTGCATACAATTTTGGTGAAAAAGTTAAACGTTAAAAAATTAACGGACCAAAGACTGGAAATTATTTTATACTAGGTTTTACCCACAATTTCGTTGGACTGTTGTCGCATGATAGGTTGATGATGGATTGCGCTTTTCAATGTCATCCTATTCCTAGAGAATTAACAGATTTCTATAGCCTATACATATATTACCCCACTGTATAAGGAATAATTGTGACATTTTTCATTGATATCGGTTAAGCGAATTCGCCGTGAAAGAGTAACAAATATACATCCATACTCACAAACTTTCGCATTTATAATATTGTTAGAAGGAAGTAGGATAGGATAAGTAGGATAATCTTTTAAAAAATATCTTTGAAAATGACATTGGGTGAAATTTAGATGTTTACCATCACAAAGTCATAGTTTAAGCGATGTACTAGTGCTTATTAAGCTTATTTATTAATACTGGAATAAATCATGTTTATACCTGAGTTGAAAGTTTTTGAGTATTTAGTATAACGAAATTGATAGAGTAGCAATAAGAAAATAAGTTTTAGAAGCTTCACTTCAAATATCAATGATACTTTATAACGAATACTGATATTTTTTTCAGTAAATAATATTTGTTATGACCAACTTATTTAGTGACTCAACTGTTTCTGAGAAATATATCGAAAAATTGATAAATCAGTCAAGATATGCGTCAAATGTTAATAATTACAACTAATTTCCTCTGTCCGGTCAACTCAGAGTTGAGTATCGATAATAAATCACGATCTGTCACAATTACTAGAGGCAGCCGTCAATAAATATCATAGCCTTGTCAGTTGTCGGCCGCACATACCTGCAATGGCCATAATAGTTAAACCACGGTGCCGAGATAAAGATTGATTGCACCGATAGCTTACAAATTGTTATCGGATAAAATTCTTCACAAATTATCCCACGAGCGTAAGTGATTGTCAATTAAAAGGATTCCAATTACTTACTTATATAGCTAAAGCGTTCACTCTAATGTGGTTAATTTAAAAAAGTAAATCTTTTTATTTCAAAGCTATGACATATTGGACCATAACAAGCAATAAGTAATATACTTCTCTCGACTGCAATTAAAAATTGACTCGGCTTTAATTGAAAATTTATGTTTTATATTCTTTTGACTTTAATTTGAAAATAAAATGAAAATGCATCCAAAAATAAATATACTTAACAAGAATTTCTCCTAAAGTTATTTTACAAAGGTATCTTTCAATAACAACAACAAAATACTTTTTAATTTTTTACGGAATCTTATATCATAATTTGAAAACTAACAATGTAGAGCCTAATAAAAAATTACAATGTAAATTACATTTATAAAATGTTCAAAAATGGAACGATAACAATATGTTTATATTGTTAGGAAAACAATTTATCTTATTATAATTTCTTTGTTATAGATTATCTTTGCCGCTTCCCTCTGCCTCGCGCAAGCATCCTACTACGCCGGTCCCCCAGCACACATCGCACTCAGCTCTGACGGCAAATATGTGCTCGACACACCGGAAGTAGCGCATGCAAAGGCTGCCCATCTCGCCGCGCACGCGCAAGCTTCCTCCGCGCACGGTGCCTGGGCGCCAGCAGGAGGCGCCTACATCGCCGGGCCAGCTTACGGCTCCGGTGGACACTATGGAGCCCCTGCTGCTGGTATGCATTCAAATTAATATTTGATTCTATTCACGAAAGTGGAACATAAAGAGTTCACGCAGCAGTCAATCAATACCAGTAGAATATACCATAGACTTAAGCACACCTATTGTTTTTAGGTCTCGTTAAATACGGCCCCGCTCCCCTGGCTCATGACGGTCGCGTCGTTGACACTCCTGAGGTCGCCCACCTGAAAGCCGCTCACATCGCTGCCCACTCTGCCGCGGCAGCTAAAGCCGCTCACGGCGGTTACGCCGGCATCGGCGCCGGACTCGGCGCTGGCTACGGCGCAGGCTACGGTGCCGGATACGGTGCTGGATACGCTGGCGGCTACGGCAAATGGACCGGCCCTCAAGCTCACATTCAACTCACCCACGACGGACAGTACGTTGTAGACACACCTGAGGTACAACACGCGCGTGCTTCTCACTTCGCGCAATTCGCACACGCCGCGCAAGAAGCCGCCTCCGCCCCCGAAGAGCCTTGGGACGCCCACGGTGCCCACGGCGCTCACGGCTGGAACTAAATCTACCTCCGATTCGGCCTCCCGCACTGCCTGATACTATTTTTTTATACAAAACTGAATGAAAAAACCAAAAAAAAATTTAGTTGTATAAAGTTAAGTGACCGATGTGTATGCGATGCTAGAGCGATTTTGTACCTAATGTAATAAAAATCTTATGTTACAATTTTTTTTCTCATTTTTGTCCATTCATATATCACATTTACTTGTTGTATTGATTACTAAAAAAACGAAGAAAGAAACGCAAAACACTGTTTCTAGTACTTGTTTCGAACTGAATTGATGAATCGAACAGAATACAAATTAAAGTTAAATGTTATTTGAAATACTATTATACATTGTGAATGAACAATTATATTTATAGAAGTCGAATTTAGCAAGTACATAGTGACAAAAAGCATAGTGACAAATTTAACATCTGTGAATCAATTTAAAGTTGAATACTCTGAATAATTTTATTTTTTTTAATTTCTGGAAAATACTTATAGAAAATAAAAGGTCCCAAATTCTGCCGGAGTGTTTAGAAGCGTAGTCGGGTTTTACTAGTATTCTCACATAATCAAATGCTTATAATATAATAAACTTGAGGATAGATATAATGCATCATCATTTACCCTTGATCATTCATTCATCATATTGATTCTTGACGATTCAAAAGTGCTTAAAAGAGCTTGATTATAAATCGTTACAATGAATGTAGTAGTAGCTTATTTCAAAAAAGATTATTTTGACTTTATTTGAATAATAGTCAAAGAACGGTAGGCCAGAAATAATCCGTACAGAATATTATATGGAGCAACTTTTTTGATCTAACCTTATGTTTTTAACTCTAAAGACTTTTAAGGCGTTAACAGTAAGGAACTGTTAGTACTGAATTAGTTAAATAAATCTTAAATAGTATTAATTGATATTAGTAGTGGAGTAGGACGCACGAACAAAAATTATAAACGCAGCATCGCAATTCTGATCACATAGATGACAATGATGGTGTGTTAAGTAAGAAACTTAAGAGATAGAGACTATAAATTTATATCTTAAGGGCTGAAATAAAAATATTACTAAAGATACCATGACTGACAAAAAGTGAATTATTTAATCATAATAATATACTAATAAAGAAATCTTAAATAATATCTTTATATTTAAATGAGTTAATCTTGTATATATATATATTTTCTGAATCTCAAAAACGGCTCCAACGATTTTCCTGAAATTCAGCATATAGGAGGTTTTGGGGGAGAAAAATTGATCTAGCTAGGTTTTATTTTAAAAAAAATTGTTTTATTTTTATTTTTAATGCCCAAAAACAGGGTTTTTGGGCATTAAAAAACACTAACATTTATATTGAATTGAATTTTCGCCATTAGCTGTCAAGTCGACGTAGCTTATCCGGGTAACGGGCAGCCTCGAGAATTATGAATGCCAAGGATTGATCCCCAACTAAATAATTGTTTTTTCTTTTTTTTTTTTTGCAAAGAATTACCCAGATATTTTAATATTTAAATGAGCTTATCTTGCAATGCTGGATGAAACCAACCTTCACAATTAAATCGAATTTCACAAACAGCACGTCTGCAATTATTTATTGGTAGTTGTCCACTTTAATTAGCCTTTATTCTTATTAATTATTAATATAAAAAATGTAGCTTTTAGAAAAGTCGATTATTTATTAATCGATTTTTTTCTACTCCAAGTCACATCCCTAGTCGTCTTATAGCTAGTCCGTTGAATGTTGTCAAGCTGAAATTTGAAGACTAAAGAAAAACCTAAAGTGGCTTTAAACGTAGCTTTGGTACTACGCGTAGTTTAGAATAAAAACTATCTATGAGATAAATTTTGCCTAGATCTGTTTGGCCATTTCATGATTCGCATTGGAGCAGCGTGGTAGATCTTATCTTCAACCCTTCTCTCCAAAAACTAAGAGAGGTGCCCGGCCCAGCAAAGGGATTGTGACAGGAGTTATTTTATTTTTTTTCATGATTGAGTAAGAAATATCTAAATGTTTTTAACATTATTTATAACGGCTCTATCAAAGAATATATAAAGAAGTATACATAAAATATTAAATTGGAATATATTAAATATTAAATTAGGTAAGATTCTATTGTTTCGGTTTTAAGTTGTTAAGATTTTATAAAATAACTAGCGGCCTACCCTGCTTCGCATGGGTATAAAATATATAGCCTATGTCACTCAGTGAAAAAAATGATTAAAATCGATCCAGTAGTTTTAATTTATTCATTACTGTCCGTGGCCCGCACGCGTTAAATTTGAAGAAAAACAATTCCTCTCTACCTATACCAAGAAGATTTCCTGCTATATCTAATATCTAAATTGATATACTACATATTTACATTTTTCCCTATATATTTTATTTTTAAAATTAATTACAGAATGTCTTTATATACAACATTCATAGCTTTGTTATCATTAGACAATACAAACATGTTTCCTTTAGAGGTTACTCTTAAAAGAGCGACATTTAGTTGCGCGTCCGATCGCTGCTAAATTCGAAGTGCTATAGGGCGAAGCGCGGCCTCCTCCGGGATTTGAAATCTGTGATATCTTCGAAAATGTTCATTTAAATTACATGCTGTAAACGGCCATATTGATCTATATTAAATCAACAATGTATTTAAGGTACTTAATTGGTTAAGGATTAATGATATATTGTATAAAAATTGCTTCGAAAATATGGCATTATTTTTCGTAAAAAGTAAATGACAAAAAGTGCTATTGTGGGTTATCCATAAGAGATAGACATATACCATCGCGGACTTTTCTGTAGACCTTTTCAATACAAGCAAACACTTAGTGTACAAACACTTAGTGCATCATTTTGATAAATCTCGTAGGGTTTAGCCTGTGTTCGCAATGTAAGCGGAAAAAAATGTAATTATTTACGATATCACATTAGAAACCTCAAGAATTACAGTATTTCTCTACTCTGTATTGAATGTTATTATACATATAAACCTTCCTCTTGAACCACTATATCGATTTAAAAAAACCGCATCAAAATCTGTTGCGTAGTTTTAAAGATTAAAGCATACATAGGGATATAGGGACAAACAAAGAATGTGACTTTGTTTTATACTATGTAGTGATAATCCTTATAACATGATTCAGTATTCACGTGCGATGGCTTATTATTAGCATATTTCATGTATAACTTTGGTGTTTCTATACCGATTTCAATGATTCTTTTTTTATACAATGGTTAATACTATTCACTTTTTTATGTAGGGACGACTGAGAGTGATATAAACGTAGGAGTAGACAAATATAACCAGAAAGCTTCGAACTGCTAAGCTATCGGGAGTTACACGTGTTATTGTGAGTCAACCATAAAAGATAGACATATGCTGTTCTGGGATATTTTTTATATAATTTTAAGGAGAACATATCCGCAATACATGATTTCTGTGTAGCTTTAACCATCAAGGTTGCACACGCGACGGAAGCTTATAAAATGCAGTAACTTCTCCCGTTTTCCCGACGTTTCCGTTCACTGCTCTGGTCCTATTGATTGTAGCGTGATGAAAAGTATACTATAACCAGCTCAGGAGTATGTAAAAAAATTGTACCGAGTTTCGTTAAAATCCGTCGAGTAGTTTTTGTTTCTATAACGGTTATACAGACAGACAGACAGACAGACAGACAGACAGACAGACAGACAAAAATTTTACTGATTGCATTTTTGGCATCAGTATCGATCCCTAATCACCCCCTGATAGTTATTTTGGAAATATATTCCAGTTACAGAATTGAACTCTCTACAGATTTATTATAAGTATAGATTATTAGGATACTTACATAATAAGTATAACGAACTTTTATAATGTCGGGTTCGACGGTATCATAGTTTTTTTTATAGTATCAAGAACTATAATCGTACCATTAGTATTAAACTGACCGAATTCAAAATTAGGCTTAGTTGAGTTATTTAAATATTTCCTTATTTCAATACCATCTATGACATAACACTAAGAACTATTAAAAAAGCTAACGTTTCCTTGCTCTTCCAAGTTTTGGATCTCTTTAACACTGACGAGTTTTGTAGTCGCTACGTTACGCTTTTTGCAATTTGTCACTTTTTTGCCATTGAATTTGGTCACTTTAATACTAATCGTTCGTTTGGCTTCCTAAAATTCAATATAATTTTTATACGAATATATCTATCTATATATATCTAAGTCCCAAGAGCTGTCTGTCTGTATATTATGATTTTCTAAAAATCTACTTAGTGTATCTAAGTATGGTTGTTACTAAAAGATAGTGCAACTCTTCCGGAAGTTTTAGATTAATATTGCATTACCGTTCTATGTAAATTGTGTCAAAGAGGTCGCGCAGTCGTAGCAAAACTCGCCTGCTGGGAGTTTTACTCGCGTTCGCCGCGAAAACCAGTAGAGATACACTAAAGTAATGTACTACCGAATTTTAAATCTACAAAAATACTACAAAAAGTCCTACAGCATGTCTTTACTTCTTATGATCACAATAACTATTTTTAAGTTCAAAATATGCCGTGTGGTATCCCATTGAGTAGAATAGACGACCCTCATTTCTTACAGAGGTGTTGCAAATTACGACTAAGGTAAATTGATGGTAGGAGGCCGGTCGTAAAATACGTATCTAAATCATGTGACAACATGCTTATAACATGTTGAGTCGACCCCACTTAGAGTGAGATGCTTAGAGACACTTAGAGTGAGTGAGATGAGATGGGACAGGAAGATGTTGATGTTCAAAATTTCGATTCGGTATTTTTTTGTTACACACTGATTTTTACACGGGCGAAGCCGAAGCACAGCTAGTATAGATAGATATCAGTTTAATGTTTTCGTCAGTAACTGTAGTGAAATTTTTTTTACTTTATATAATAGATTATGAAATAATAAATTATTTATCAGTTCGTTAAAAGCTTCGATCAAGCAAAGCAAATTTACTGTATAAAAAAATTGCTAATATATTTCTAGACTTAAAATTATTACAAGTAGCTGTTAATTGAGTTTAAGCTATCATGAGTAGTATTCATAGTTTATGTATAGAAAACGTCTATACTCGCATCACTGGAACTTATCCCGTTCAGTTCCCGCCGTATAGAGCTCATGAGTAAGGTAACCAGAAGAGCTCGAAAATAGTCGGGCTAACCCGAACGAATAAGATGTAAAGCCGGTTGCTTTAAACTCTTGATTGCATTTATTGGTATAAATTTTGAAATAATAAATATCTTAAAATAGGTACTAGAGGTAGTGGAATAGGAAATTTGTCTTGTCTTATTTTCAATAATCGCAAAGTATATTCATGCCTTAAACAAATTACTTAGCAATTATCACTGTCTGTATTATTGATAGTAAACAAAACTTTAGTAAATGATAGAGCGTGTTGTTAAGCAAAAGAAAGTCGATAAAGATATAAATAAAATTTTACTTGACATTTAATAATTATTTATTATTATTTCTTTATTTATTTAAATAGAACATATCAACATCCGCTTACAGTAATTAAACACAATAAATCACATAAAAGAAAAGAAAACAATTTTAACTAAAACACAAAATAATAAGAAACTTAAGTAATATATTTTAAAAAAAATTACACAATAAATAAAATGATGATGATAAATAATGATGAATCAATGAATGAAGTAATGAAACTTAAACGCGATAGAGATTAGACAATTGCATCATATTAATTTGTTATTACTGACTAGCTAATTGCTAAGCTAATTACACCACCGATATAGAAATCAATATACATCTTTTATACTTATTTGATGGATAAGGTTTTGTTGATAGATTCAATTCTATTAATTATGTCGTTGTTATTTTACCTAACAATAAATTTCACTATAGAACTCTGTATGGACTTTTAAGCTTTAGAAAAAACCTTCTATTTCTCCATCTTTTCCGTGATTTATAATTCCACTATAGATGATCATGTTTGATGTCTATGATTTATTCATAATTATGCCAATAATACATAGAGTATTATTAATAGTTTGTCTAAAGCACGATATAACATTAATGATTATTATATTGTAGTTCGTCAGATACGAGTGTAGGTATCACGAAAAGTGTTTCCTGGATGAGTTGAAAAAAATATTCCTAGTATTAACCGTGACAGGTCTGACCTCTGACCGTATAATTAGTTTTAGAGTTGTAACTGTATTGAACCTATGATAAAATAGGAAAGTTCTTGGGGATATTGTTATTAAGTCTCCTGACATTGCGTTTGGCTATGGAGCAAAATGAAACTTTGTGGCGTGATAATTACGATGGTATGTTGAATATGTAACAGAACATACGCTCTACGCTCTACTTTAGTAGTTTTATTACATTACACAGGTCCATACCAGTATTATAAATGCGTAAGTCTGTCCGTCTGTCTGCTACATTTACGGCTTATCCACTGAAGAAAAAGAAATTTAATATGATTGAAGCTTAAATACCGAGCTATAATATTGTATGAAAATTGACCCGTTTCTACTTTGGTAATAGAAAATAGCAATATGAATAATACATAATTAATATAATAAAATATGTATTTTAACACCAAAGTCGCCTTGAAGGATATTGCTACATTTTTTTATAAATTAAAATAACTGTGACATGATAGATTTTTGAATTAATCTCTCTCTTAGTGTCGTCGGTTTCAAATGCAAATTAATAACAGAAACTAAAGTGTATGAATCTTGAATGTTAAATCTGCTTCATGTCTCATTATAATTATTAATATTATGTACGCTTCTTATTGTTTATTATAAAGTAACGAAAAAAAATGTTCGAGGCTATACAACTATTCACAGTTTGCGGCTAAGTCAAGAAGTATCATTTTTAATAGCTTTGGATTAATTTTGGATAAACTTAGAACCGTGTGTGTAAGTGTCCCATATATTTATTTATTTATATTAAATTTAATTTTACTTACGAGTATGTCCTTCTCAGATCATGTAAAACAGAACGTGCCCCAGTTCAAGTTAGACATTATTTATAAACCGACAGCGAGCCTACTATTATTGGGTTAGACAACCCGTATGACCGCATTTCAGATATGTGTGCCAAGTAACATCCATAATAATATTTAAAATACGAAAATCTTTTTTTTTTACCTGAAAACAAAGCAAAGTTTAGACTAAAAATATTTCATTGATTATTAGTGATCTACAATAGTAAGTAAGTAAAGTAGGTAGCGGCCTGTTACTCTCCCATTACTGGGAATAGGCCTCTTCTCTCCGTTTTTAGAAAGAAGGGATTGGAATTAAGAGCTACCACGCTGCCCCAATGCGGTTTGGTAGGTTACACATATCTCCAGAATTCTCTAGAGATATGCAGGTTTCCTCACGATGTTTTCCTTCACCGAAATGCGTGTGATAAATTGTAATTAATCTATAATGTATATCTATAATGTATTAATATATAATGTAATTAATATATATATGTATCTATCTATCTATTAGACACATAAGTTTTAACAGAAAAACTCATTGGTGTCTGCCCAGGATTGAACCCGTGACCTTCTCGAAGAAGAAGCACGCTGGGCTCTCACACCTCAGTCATAGCCCAGCGAGGCTATGACTGGCAAAATGTGGCAGGGTGAAATTTAGGAGCGAAAGAATGGGTTGTTAATTTCCAAGATGAGATCCTGTTTGATTAGAGGAGCCAGGAGCTAATGTTTAAATTTTTTAACCTAAAATGAAGAGGGAGGCAAATATATTACACATAATATACCTAGCTACAAAACAAATAAGGGTACGATGTTTCTACCAATATTTTGGTTTTGCAATTGACAATGTCAAAGAGATTAGTAAATATCATACACAGGGTTTATGTACCCTATTATTATTACTACAAACGAAAGAAAATACTTTCATGTATATTTCACTGTCGATTCTGTTTTTAAATGTCTTTCTACTAATGTAGTTACGTTTATCTGCCCTTCTACTTAAGAATTTTATTTTAAAAGGATTTTTATCATGAAGGAACGATGTTCGATATAACATTGGCATAGAGTAATTGCTGTGCCAAAAATGTCTTATTGGTTTTCAAAAAGTAACAGCACATATTGAACTGTAAATAATATTTCAAGTTTTGTGCAAAATTAAATAAATTTCGCCCAATCCGAAGAATAACGAAAAATAAATATAGAACATGTAACTTTATTCGTTGGATGGGTTGATATATATATTTATGTAAAGATCTTAACTATAAATACTGTATCTACCGACCGTGTTTACGAGTCAGACGTAAAGTGTACATAATAAAATCGATCCACAAAGTTAACGGTAAACAAACGAGAATAAAGGTATCCAGGACTGGTATTACTTCGAACTGTATGTATAACAATACATTATTAATGTATTAATGTATTGTTATACATACTACTGTATGTATAACAATACATTAATTTGAAAAAAGTCAGTTTCTATATAAGTACTATATAAAATAATAGTAAAAAATGGTAATAAAATTACTAAGGAGGAAATAATTTATAGAAGTAGGCGTTACTGTGCGGAGATCCATAATATAAAAGTATTAAAGTAATAATAAAATTATTTTGCTGTACATAATCCGCGATGAAGTAAAATAGAAAATATAAATAAGTAAGGTAACGGCCTGTTACAACCCCACTGCTGGGCATAGGCATCCTGTCTCCGTTCCTGGAGAGGAGGGTTGGAGCTAAGACCTACCTCGCGGCTCCAATGCGGATTGGCAGGTTACACATATCTCCAGATTTCTCTAAAGATATGCAAGTTTCCTCACGATTTTTTCCTTCACCGAAAAGCGTGTGATAAATTGCAAGTATCAATTAGACACATAAGTTTTAATTGAAAAACTCATTGGTGCCTGCCCGGGGTTTCAACGTGACTCTCTCGACAGAGTCGCACGGTCACACCGCTGGGCTATCATAGCTTATAAAATAGAAAATATATATAATGCTAAATGTAGAGTGGACAATCCGTTTTCATACCTGATACATGCTGGATTCGTAAAAACACATGTACAAACCTCGACCACCGCCACCACAATATATAAGCACTACAAACGTTCACTATCACAAACTCAACAACATAAATAAATAAATTAAATAAATTGAACAATTATAAATTAATTTTATGAATTAGCTTTACATCGCAGGTGACATCGCCATCTGCATATAATTTGGATGCATATGGATTGTGTCCGTCAGATACGATGGTGACCATATATAAGTAATAACTTAACGTTCTAACGGTATTGGCAGTAAGCATAAAATACAAGAAAGTATCGATAATTTTTTTATAATCACTTTTAATTGCGGAAGTAATCACCGTTTGAATTTTATGTTTTTAATTCAAATAATTAACAGCATAGCTTTTGGCTGTAGCTTTTATCCTATCATCGTTAGCTGATATACTTGTATCTATGAAACGCAAAACTTATTTTTAATAAAAAATATCAGTACGCGTGAATTTATGGACATAACTATAATATAAAAATTAGATATAAATATACAAACGCAAAATATGTAACATCATATATTATTTTAAAGTGAGCAGTTCTTACCCGGCGTTTGTATAACAAATTTGTTGTTGTTTTTCATAAAAAATTTTGTATAACATATTTTATTTTATTTTTTTTTATTTTATTTTATTTGACAAGCCAACAACATTTATGCATTAAGGTAATTAAACGTAAAAGAAACACTTATACAATAAGACACATAGCATAAACATCATAACAGGCGTGTACAATTGATTTACAAACAAATATGACAAATAATAAAGCAGTTTAACACCAAACACAACAAACCAAAAATAAAAATAAAATTAATAATACATATAAAAAAAACTGAACAATCAATATCAATGAATATCTAAAGATTTTGCAATTTAAACTCCAAATATTGTTTATTTAAGTAAACAAGTGGTTTTTAATCGTTAACTCTACTGGTTGGCATATGTTAAAAAAGCCAGCAAGAAACTCGGCAGTTGCTCTTTCCAAAATATTCTTATGATTAGTTACATTTAGTTATTACTATCTTGTATAGTCGTCCCAAAGATGTTACAATTCTTAAATTACTTTAATAGAAAAGTAAAAATGATTGACTTTTTGAAGCGGTCCGAGTACAAAACAGTATATTGGTACAAATTTAATGTTTTAATGACAGCGAGTGCTTAATAAAGTATTGGTTAAAAATTAAGGGTCATTGACCTTGATTTTTAGTGTGAAATGATTTTAATGGAAATACGTATTTAAAATTTTTAGCTACATATTGAAATTAAGAAAAACCATGTCTATATCACGTGTCGGCTTTATGCATATCATTATCACCATCGCATAAACCAACATCACGTTCTATATGTACTTTATACAGGTACTTTTTGTTATAAATTATATCTCATGACCCCATATTCACGAATATACAAATAATAATAAATACTTTATTGTTATTTTAAATATGTCGTCTTCACTTTAAGAGAAAGTCTTGACATCCTTTCGTTTTTAAACAACTCTTGTTTACGTTTGCATATTAGGTATTCTTTAAAAATAAAATACCTAATATTCAAATAATATTTAAAAAATGTCTTTCATGGAGAATATCCATAGGGCAGAGATATAAAGTTGCATTACAAATGTTGGCCCGGTGAATTAACTTTAAATTGTACCAAATTTCTTGTAACTTCTCTAATGAATTAACTCTGAAAGCGAAACAGACACACAGCATTAGTATCTGGTTCATTTTTGTATTTAGTATCAGTCACCAGTTAATAGCTACAGAGATTTGAGGAAACATAAAAGTCTGACCTTTTAATGCTATTATTTAGTTTTGTTCGTTTCTGATTCTCTAGCAAATGAGCTCTGGAGGCAGAGCACTCTTTAAACTTTCCACTATCGTAGAAATTCAATACTATTTTAACTTTGATCATGCAAATAATATAATAGTCAAATAATAACATTGGATTACAATTGACAGTTATGATTTTTACTAAAATTACGAAAAACTAGACTGGTCTTTTAAATATATGTATTTAAAATGTTTTTTTAGAAGGAAGTTTATTGCGGAAAATGTTTTGTTGCAAAGTTGAATATAGAGGTGGTTGTTAGAGCATGTCACGCAAAAAAAGTTCACGATAAATTTAGACAATAACATATTCATATGCTTATGTCTGACAGAAATAGCTTTGTAGATGCCGACTCAAATGACTTGGTAAATACCAAGCTCAATATTTGAATCAAAACTTTTTTAGTCTTTAAATCTCAATAAAGCCTTTAAAATAAAAAAATTAACAATGTTTATGTCACTATATTTTGGTTTAAATTACTGCTTTACTAAGCAATTTGGAGTTTGTCTTGCGATGGGCCAACTTAACCAAAGTACTTTATAAGCGCCAAGTAAACGGTAAAATTTATTCAAAAATCGTGTAATACAGAATTGTTCCCCTCTAAAAGTTCTAAATAAAAGTCCGCGACAGCATATGTCTAGTTGTAAGTAATAGTTGCTAGTAATGAATAAAGCTGTAATATTCTATTAAATTACTACTGTTTGTCATATGGAAGTGAAACGTTACTCAATAAAACACAACATGCAATGTAATACACATATGTAACGCAAGTTGTCTATTAGAAAACATGGATTTATTTTGCTTTCGCACTCACATAGTAATAGCATTTTCATAAACTTTATATCAAGGTTAGTAAGAACTTGAAAGTAATAATTTACACTACAATTAATTATGCAATGAAAATTTAATGAGTAATATTCGAAATTTTATTGTTATAAATCAGGGTAGTTAAACATGTAACAATAAAAAAATATGTTTATAGTATAGTATATATATTAATATTGTATATTGAAATCTCACTATATTTGAAAATTAATACAGATTTCAAATAGTTATTAAAACTGGGAAATATAATCGTATCATATTAAACTCATCTACAGAAAACATTAAACAAAGTGTAGATACGAACTATGCTTATACATCATCCTCCTGCCCTTATCCCACTCTAAGTGGGGTCGGCACAACATGTTACAAACATGCTGTCACATGATTTGGCTGCGTTTTTACGACCGGCCGCCTGCCTGACGTCAACTTATCTTAGTCGTATTTTACGACTCCTCGATAAGAAAGAGGGTGGTCTATTTTACTAAACCGGATACCACACGGTGGGTCAACTTACCTTAGTCGCCTTTTACGACACCTCGGTAAGAAAAGAGGTTGGTCTATTCTACTCAGCCGGATACCACACGGCGGGTCGACTTACCTTAGTCGCCTCTTACGACACCTCGGTAAGAAATGAGGGTGGTACTATTCTATTCAGCCGGATACCACACGGCGGTGCACAATTGAAAATTATTTCAATGATAATAATGCTTGGATTTAAAAATCCTTCCAGCTTCAAACGAAACTACGGTTTAATAATGTAAATTTAAAAATTGATCCTTGACGATTTGAAAAAGCTTATTTGAATAAAGATTATTTTGATTTGATTTGATTGTCAACTTTAATGGATATAAGGAATACCAATGAAAAACAAAGTTGTTAGTGACACAAATTTTACAATGTTAGTCAATCTTTTATACTCACAGATCAAAATACAATTGCATGCAATATTTTAAAGTTTGCATCCCATCCTGTATTATAATGTGGCGTATGACAATTAATTCAAGCGTTGCTAAGTCTTAGTTCACGCAGAATATGGATCAGGAATTGGTTATTAAAAAAAAACTAATACCATAAGTAAAAAGATGCAGAAACACTGGTAAAATTTTATCTTGGATTCCCGGAATAAGATATTAAGAGGCTGGTGTATTTTTGCTTATCACACCTACCGCCTATTTTTTTCAACTGAATGAATTATTTTGATTCGTCATATCCTTTCCGTTACGGCTTCTCATAAAAACTTTTGAGCTGTAGATGAATTGATAACAACGGTTTTTGTTTGTTCAACCTTGCTTAGTAGTATTTACCGCAAAATTATAAACTATATAATACTTAAAATATATCTTATGTACAAATATGTTAATTGTAGTAGATATCGATGAAAGATGATCTTTTTTTCAGTAACATTTTGTCTCGTGTTTCACCATACGAGATCAAATATTAGTCTTTTTTAAAAATAGATAGATTTTTTATACATTAGGATGGTATTAAGACAAGTGCAATACAAAAGACATGCATTTGTTTTAAACACTTTTTTGTATTATTAAATCTAGACTCAATAAAAGTTCTAAATTTGATTGAATGACGGTAAATATAAGAACTCTTTCTTTTGTTTCTCGTTCTCTGTTGGTTTCTTGAAAACTAAACGTCCTCTGTTTGAAGAAAGCTCCTTAAAGGGATGTTTGTTCTACTTAGTCATTATAAATGAGGTCCACGTTGTGATAGATGAATTTGCGATGACACTAATGTATACATACTGCTATTCTTTGTAATTAGTAAGCGGTAATTGACCAAAATTGTATTAATTGTATACACTAAATGCTGGTGGGAGTAAGGGGTGGTCAGTTGGTTATCTTAACTGGATACCATACATCCTGTTGATTAACCGACGTAGGTTCGGTGTCCGATTACTGATGGTAATTAATGTCTAAGATCACAGATACGTTCAATAACCTTCAATTTGTCGAATCCATATCAAAGGAAAAAGTCTTTTAGTCGAGCTCTAGTACCGCGAAGGCAATTTAGATTTCTCTGTGCTAGTTAATATTCATCACGGGGTTTCCCGTTGGAGAAAACGTCACTAGCGAAACACATAGACTAGGCGTATCTATAATTATTCGATAATCATAGATACGCCTTCAATCTTAAACTCTATTTAAGGTGAAATTAAAATCTTAGTTCAACGAAGAACTCTTTTGAGAATATAGTTAAACTATACACAACAATGTGAATCAACATCTTTAGTCCCCTTTCATTTTTTTTCCAATCTTTAACGCTTTTCTTTGTACAAGGTTTTAAATATAATTCTTTCCTCCTGCCCTAATCCCATTCTAAGTGTGGTCGGCACAACATGTTATAAATATATTGTCATATGATTTGGCTACGTTTTTTACGGCTGGCTGCCTGCCTCACTTACCTTAGTCTTTTTATACGACACCTGGGTAAGAAAGGCGGTGGTCTATTCTACTCAACCGAAAACCGCAAGGTGGCTCTACTTACCTAAGGTAAGTTGACCCACCTTGTGGGTTTCGGTCGCTTTTTACGACACCTCGGTAAGAAATAAGGGTGATCTATTCTATTCAGCCGGTTACCACACGGCGTAAAACAAGATAAACACAAGCTTTCAAACATAATTGTCCTGGTAAAACCCGGCTACGATGGTTCGGGATAAAGAATTGTGTATTTTTTTATGGTAAAAATATTTTAAACGAGTCCTTTTCTATTATGATTATTCCAAACATGGCCCTATACTACTGACGATGTATGAAAGTGATACTGTGCAACGCAATTTTAAAAAGTATATAATACAGTAGAATGGAACCTTGGGGAAGTTAGCAGATACAGGAACGGATGGGGACGAACATTAATTTTCTCTCTCTAAAGTCGGTCCCTCATGTCTGAGGACCGTGGTCAGCATCAGGGTTGTGTCTGGCGTCATTAATTTTATATATAGGTATAATTTTTTATATATATAATAATAATTATATGATATCATTAAGGATAAATATACGCCGTGTGGTATCCGGCAGAATAGAATAGTATCAACCTCATTTCTTACCAAGGTGTCGTAAAAGGCGACTAAGGTAAGTTGACCCACCGTGTAGTATTCAGTTGAGTAGAATAGACCACCCTCTTTCTTAACGAGGTGTAGTAAAATACGGCTGAGGTAAGTTGATGTCAGGCAAGCGGCCGGTCGTAAAAACGCTGCCAAATCATGTGACAGCATGTTTATAACATGTTGTGCCGACCCCACTTAGAGTGGGATAAGGGCAGGAATCATTAAGGATAAATATTGCATTTGTAATTGGTTTTTACCGTGATTTAATGGAATGTTGCGATAGTTATCACCCGCAGGCTCAACTGAAAATCAGCGCTGTGTCATTGCCATATACATTAAGAATGGTTTTAACGTTGAGTTAATTAAGTCCATTGTGATAATATACAGCGCTGATAATAAGTATATAGGCATTTACACAATAACCTAATCTACTGTTAAGACAATTAGGTATATATATATTGTAAAAATTTATATAAATTATTGTGCAAGCTTCTTAGGGTCAAAAGTAATAATAAAATTATTTTACTATAGTACGCGTTAAATTTATATTAATAACCGCGATAAATATATCGCGGATAGTAATTTTATTATAAGTTTTGTATTACAAATCTCCGCAAAGTAACGCCTAATTCTATAAATATTTAATATTTAAATGAGTTAATATATATTAGGCATTAAATAAATTACTAAAATTTACGTTGAATTTAAAACACTATTTTTGCCGTAAATTGTCAAGTCAGCGTAGCTTATTCGGGGAACGGGCGGTCTCGAGATATGAAAATACATAGGATAAGCCCAATTATTTTTAACTTTTTATTTTTATTTTATAAAAAATTACCGAGCAAGGTTCGGTCACCCAGGTACTTATTCTTAAGGTCACTAAAATTGAAATATTCGTGTATTAAAATCAATTACACAATCCTAAATTCTGATTTGCGACGTTCGAAAAAATACTAATTGTTCAATTTTGCAGTTAGTCGTATAAAATACAGACAAATTATCCGACCAGACACGTTTTAATCAAAACTGTGGATGCAGTTATGTTAATGTTTGATTTTACTGATAATACTGAGTAATGGTGATTCAAAAGAACGCATATTTAATTCCTTAGATTTGAATAAAGGAGATATATGTAAAAGGATGAACAATATAAACGAAAGCACAACGCGCGCAGCCTCGTGTTGTTGTCGACGCGTGTTAGCGTGCGCGCATCTGTAACGCGAACACGCGGTCGTGCGAAAACTAACGTGATAGTGATCGTTTACTTGTTTTTAATAATTTGGGTATGTATCTTAAAATATGATATTCTTATAAAGAATTATATTAATCGTCTTAAAAATTGCAAAAATCATTAAGTTACATCGCTTATTTATAAAAAATATTTTTATAATTTTATTTTATTATGCTCGTTACTAGGAATTTCAACTACAATAAATTAATACTTCATCCCAAACTTAAATATATGAAAATTTGTATTTTAGCAATTAAATTAAAATTAAAGCAATCAGTAATTTTCTGTTTTTGAAATTGAAAAGTACATTTCATAAAATATATTTTGTGTAATTGTATATATACAGAAATATCTTAAGAAGTCATTTATAGAATTAGGCGTTACTTAATTAAGTTATCTTACCAAGCTTGTCATGTCCATAAATAGATATATTGTTATAAATATATAAACTTGATGTTCTTCTGTTAAAAACATATCCCATTGATAAATATGTAGTTTAATACCAAGCAATCTTAGATTGTATATAAGCAATTTATAATAGAATATAATATGTAGATGCGAATGGAAAAATAGATATTCAAATTCTACACTGCTAAGTTTAATTTATTACAAAAACTGGAATTATAATTACAAACTGGCTTAACAATTCTAAGTCTATCAACGAAGTTAAAAATAGGACGCGGTGTATATTAACTAATTTTAGGTTTATGACTTGCAAATTAGTGCAAATTTAACAGCCAATGTCATAATATTTAATAAAATAATGAATAAGACAAATAAGTTGAGATGGTTTATAACTTTTCAGTGATCGGGTTGTACATTGTCAATAAGCCTTGATATTGATTTTTAAAGGTAAATAATACTTACGTTTACGTATACGTTTTCAAAGTTAAATTATAAATAAAAGTGTAATTGATTGAGATAAGAAAGGCTGTTTAAGTCTAATTTTTGTTGAAGTGAATAGTAAGGAATATATATTTTAAATGTCATTAATTTAAAGCTTAATTGTCCCTCTTGAACTATTATCATGATTAAAATATATTATCATATAATAAGAGATATATAATATGATAGATTGAATATAAATATCTTAATTATTTAAATGAGTGAGTTGATCTTAAATGTACGAGGTGTGTTCAAAAAGTATCGCGAATTTTGTGTATTTTCAAAAATTATTTATTTATTCGTAAATATCTATTTTGTCCCCTTCAAAGTAATCCCTCTGGGATATTATACACTTGTGCCAACGTTTTTACAAATCTTCGAAGCACTTCAAAAAATCATTTTTTTGTATCTTGTTCAGCTCCTCCTTCGATGCCATCTTTATCTCGTCAATCGTGGCGTAGTGTCGTCCTTTCATGGGCCTCTTCAGTTTCGGGAACAAGAAAAAGTCACAGGGGGCCAGATCTGGGGAATACGGTGGCTCCGGTATCATTGGTCTGTTGTTTTTGGCCAAGAAGTCGCGTACAAGCAGGGATGTGTGAACAGGGGCGTTATCGAGGTGCAAAAGCCAATTTTTGTTTTTCCACAAATTATCGATTAAAATCGAATGGCACGAGCCAATCAATATGCCTAGGTCCTCGGCAATTTCTCTATCGATGATTCGAAGATTGGCCAATACCATTTTCTTCAATTCATCAATTTTTTCGTCTGTTGTTGAAGTGCTCGGGCGTCCGGCACGCTCTTCGTCATTCACATCTTCTCGGCCTTTTAAAAACATTTTGTACCACCGATAAACGTTGCTTTTGTCCAAAGTAGCTTCTCCATATGCCACAGTCCACACTCGGAATGCATCCGAGCACTTAATTTCGTTTTTCACACAAAAATCGATACAGGTTCCTTGTTCCATTTTTTGAATAGGTAAAAATCGAAGACGAACCAAAACACGTGCAAGCAAAGCAGCTGTCAACAATTAACCGAACATTCAAAATCGCCCAACTTGTCAGCATAAGTGAGAGACATATGTACCAACATAACGCCACAAAAAAATCGAAATTGGAATATATGTAACTCGCAAAAATTCAAAATTCGCGAAACTTTTTGAACACGCCTCGTATATATGTATATTTTCGGAATCTCGGAAACGGCTCCAACGATTTTCCTGAAATGCAGCATGTAGGGCTTTTGGGGGAAAAAAATCGATCAAGCTAGGTTTTAATGTAAAAAAAAATTCGTTTTATCCCTGTTTTTGGGCAAAAAAAATACTAAAATATGTATTGCATTGAATTTTTGTCATTAACTGTCAAGTCCGCGTAGCTTATTCGGGGAACGTCAGTCTCGAGAAATATAAATACCTAGGATCGAATTATTTTCTTTTTTTTTAAGTGCTTTTTATTTTGTAAAAAAATTACGAGCAAGGCTCGGTCAACCAGGTACTCATACATTATAAAAATAAGATCTATATTTTATTATGAAACTTTATCTCGTAAAGGAGAATGGTTGGGCTAATACACCTCTAATAAAGATATTAATATCTGGGTGACTGTGATTTTTTACAAAAAAAAACTTTGAAAAAAGAAAAACAATTATTTAGTTGGGATCGATCCTTGGCCCTCACATTTCTCGAAGCTGCCCGCTAACAGAATAAGCTACGTCGACTTGACAGTTAATGGCGAAAATTCAATTCAATATAAATGTTAGTGTTTTTTAATGCCCAAAAATAGGGATAAAACAATATTTTTTTTACATAAAACCTAGCTAGATCAATTTTTCTCTCCCAAAACCTCCTACATGCTGAATTTCAGGAAAATCGTTGGAGCCGTTTCCGAGATTCGGAAAATATATATATATACAAGATTAACTCATTTAAATATTAAGATATTGTTCATTACTACAGTTATTCTCGACAAATTTTTGTAGTACAAAATACAAATATTTATAAATATTAAATTATTTTACAATGTAGAACTGTATGCATATATCCGTTAAAATCAATTCGTTTTTCGAGGTAGGTACACACGTAACAAATAGTTTTTACACTTCTTGAAACATAGTATAATTTGAACATTAGGAGTACTATGAAATTTTATTTTTAATTTTAATTTTTTTTTAATATTCGTAATTATTTTAATAATACAATAATTAAACAAGCATATGTAATAGATAATTCCAATTTAAATTTTATAATTATCTTCGATAGATAAAGTTATTTTAACATATTACATACTAGTCTTCTTGTCTTTTTTCGCGTCGACTTTAGTTATTTTTCGAAGTGACTAATGCTTTTAATTAGGAAAGCCAGCCTACAATGTGCGATATTTCAATATAGAAATGAGGGTGATCTACCTGTCTCTATTTTAATGTGTGATTAGACAAAGATGAAGAATAAGAGTATCATCTTATACAGGGTGTTTGGAAGGTCGATGCAAAGCAGGAGCTAATATAGACTATTTAGAACCATTTAAACTGAACTTATGTTAGGCGAAGTGCGACTATTTTTTTTTTATAAAATTTTAAAGATTTTTGAAGAAAAATCCGAAGTTATGTCATTATTTGCTAATAATCGGCCATTTTGAAGCCAAAGTCAATTATTTTTTATTTTATTTTATTAAACTAATGTGTAAACAGTGTAATAAAACATGATTAAGGTATCTGTGTTAAGAGATATTTTTTTTACAGATATTTGAAGTCAATCATTTCTTTTAAGATCAGAGAAAGCTGATTTTTGATGGCATTTAAAAAAAAAATAGTCGCACTTCGCCTAACATAAGTTCAGTTTAAATGGTTCTAAATAGTCTATACTAGCTCCTGTTTGCAGCTTTGCATCGACCTTCCAAACACCCTGTATATCTCTCATTATTTACTGTGTCATTATCACATAGAGTAGGGAAATTATAGGCAGGTCGCCTATAATTTCCCTACTCTAGTATTAATAACTAAATGGACACTAACGGCTAACTTAAGTAAATATTTTTATCGAAAAAGCTTATTGGAAAGTAAAAATAAAAAGATGTGCCATGATACTTAAACATAAAAAATGTCTTTAGCATTTGACACTGCTTCGAGTTTTACTTTAAGTATTTTTTTATATACGTTTATTAACTATTCAATATGTTTATTTTGCTCGTATTTTTTATTCATTTCTACTGAAATTTTAATTTTATTATACTATAATTTTAAAATCACCGTGACGTCTCTTTTTTCAGATCCTGTTGACTTAATTGAAAATCATGATAAGAGCTGCAGAGGTAAGGCGATTGTTATCCTTACTAATATTATAAACGCGAAAATCTATCTATCTGTCTGTTACGTTTATACGGCCATTCCCCTTAACTAATATCGATGAAATTTGGCACAATTATACACCGTTATTATTTCTTATACATATAGGCTATAGAAATCCTGTTTATTCAACAGGAATAGGATGTCATTCAAAAACACCATCTATAATAGTCATACGGATTATTTATTAAAATTATCAAATATAGTCTCTCTCTCTATGGTTTCTATGGTCTTGAGAAAACGATAAATCTCTCTGATACTTCCCAGATCGAACTCATTTTTATGATGGAGATATTTGCGGGATTGGAGAGTGACAGACGCTACTGTCCACGTGAACAAAGTTGCGGGTAAAAGCTAGTTTCATTATGAAGTAGAAATATATAAAAACTATTTGACTTCAAATATTAAACATATACTATTTCATAATTATAAAATGGAAATAGTTTGCGCTATTAGACCGGTTTATTATCATTGATAGGTGTATTGGTAATTACCAATTACAATGTTGATGGACAACTATATTCGGTCTCGAGAAATTTATGTTGATGTCACTATTCTAAGAGCCAATAAACTCATAAATACCTAATGTAATATAGTAGTAATAATTCAGAAGTTAGAACAGATTTATTTTGCTATAATTTGCGTTTATTAATTATTATCCTAGGTTTAAGAAGCAGGCAACGTTCTTACACCTTATACATAAAGGACAGTCACTATGCGTATTATAAAGCCATAATGCATGACGATTTTGTGAATCGTGTACTGCTTATGATAATGGTTCGGTTTTTGGGCGAAACAATCGTAGAGACTGTAATAGTGTGTGTATGTAGTGCCTGTGCGGTCTTTTGTTGGCGGCGGCTTTTTCTGATACGTGTGGTGACTGGTCCTGCATGTATAAGATATGTGAACGTTGCGTGCTTCCTGCACTTAGCATTACATAGATTCTCTTAACAAACGCGAATTATAGCAATATAATTGTATTGTAACGTCTGTACTATGGAATTCCGCAAATTATCGTCTGCTTCTATAAATTATTTTGTTATAATAATAATTTCAGACACTAAACTATTCAATAGATAATGTAATCTCACGTCGTTGTTTTCAATAAATGCGTATTTCTTCTTTAATACTAATCGTTTGTACGTATTATACATAGTGGCGCCATTAGTAACGGAAGAACTTGAAATGCTTTTGGTGGAATGTTAAAAGATACAGAAAATTAAAAATTTTAAACATATAAATTTGCGTGTATTACTAAAAATTAATTTGTGCAAAATATCCTCGCAGCACCACGAAGGAATAAATACCGCATGACATCGAAAGCGGCCGTTAGTGACACAAAAACCTAAAACCAAACAATAAAACCAGTTACGCAACTTCTGACAAGGAACACCATACATCGATTTCAAATAATACAATAATTTTATTTTTTGATTCGACTTTTAGACAAATAGTTACTCTGATTTAATGAAGAGAATTCTGAATGCTAGTTCTGCCATGTGGTATCCGGCCGAGGGGAAAAGACCACTCTCATTTCTTACCAAGGTACCTATCGTAAAAGGCGACTACGGTAAATTGATGTCAGGCAGGCGGCCGGAGTAAAATACCTAGCCAAAATCATGTAGTGACATGTTAATAACATCTAGTGCCGATCCCACTTAGAGTGGGATAAGGGCAGGAGATTGATGAATGCTGTATACCGGTACCGAAAATGTTTCAAATCCCTAAAATTATCCCAAAATATACTGTCTCACAGTGTTTTCCTTCATCGATGAATTGTAAATATAAATAATTCTTTGTTCAGTTCATTATCATTTTATGTTGTAAGTTGTGCCCCAATTGTACTTATTCTAAGGTGAATGTAATTTCGCACTTCAATGACACGTTCTATTATCATATGCATTTTCTCTGACTTTTTGTTATTACATTAGCATTGGAATTGGTAGGAAAGTAATACGATATTCAAACCCCGGGCACCAACAAGTTTTTCTGTTAAAAATTATGTGTTTAATTGATAATACACTATCACATGGTTAAGAAAATATCACGAGGAAACTTAAATAGTTTTGTTGTGTTTTGGGACAACACAATCTGATTTTTTTTGGACTTTGAAAAAGTTCAAGTTATACCCTAAGTAACTAAATCGCATCAATTCTAGTCCTAAATTACCCTACATTATGAGCTTTATTTGCCCAATTCCCGAATGAAAACCGGAATTTTCAAAATTAATAAACCGGTATAATCTACTCTCCAACTGTAGCAAATTTTATCGACATCGTTCCAGTAAATAAGACGTGAAAGCGAAAGAAACATCAGACATTGGCAATTATAATAAGTGTGAATTATTAAGTAAGAGTGTTAGGGACTAATATATTACCCTGGTGCTGACATCACTATTAACTTATGATGACCATCAGGCCTTATCCGTAGCGTACCTGTTTCCTTCTAATATATATATACAATGATAAACAGAGTTACCTTGCAATCAATGTCTGTACATGGTAATAACTCGTAAGATAACTAGCTAATGCTAATGGTTCAAATTTACATACATTTACTGATATCGCAAAATAAATTTAACACACCTTTTGTATAGTAGGAAATTCACTAATATATTTATACCTGGGAAATTATTTACATATTTGATTGGTTTTTATTTAGTTAAAAATATGATTAATTTTACAATGAAGAACTTAAAATATACAAGCCATGTCATCATCAGCTATACCATAACCATAACATACCTAAAATTGTCCCATTACTAAAATCTTTAGTACTTTTCTTACTTACTTTATATTTTTTATTATATTATTATTATTTATATAATAAATAAATATATGGGACACTCACACACACGGTCGTCCGTCCCCAAAGTAAGTAACTTAATACTGACAAATTAATGGTAGACAAACAACTGGTGAATATATATTTATATACAAATATACACCCAGGCTCGAAGACCAACAAGTTCATTTATAGAAAATGTTGGCCCTCGGCGGGAATCAAACCCGCGACCCGCTAAAGGCAGGGTCACTACCCACTGCACCAACGGGCCAGTCAAGTCAGTTATATACTTTAGTATCAATTCATATTCCGTCCCTCACTGTCGCCACAATCCCGAATCCGAAATTCCTAATGGACAACGGGAAGATCTTTTGTGGCAAAAGCTATTTTGTTGTTATCATTAAGATTCCCATGACGAAAAATTACCATAGCAATATAATATAACAAGTAAGTTAAAAATGATCACCGCAAAAACAGGGGAGATTATATACCCTACTATAAATTTAATTTCCTGTTTCTAATATAAACAGTGCTGTATTTTATATGCTTATCTAGCTCGTTTATTTTATTCGTTATATCCGTGTGCCAACAAAAGTCACAATGAATAAAAATACTTAAGTAGCTATTATTATTATTAGAGATTAATTTGGATACATAAAATCTGTCCGTCTAAGGAATGATGAAATAACAATAAAACTTAATTTATGAATAATAAATTATTGTAATTTTCTAGAGAGTCATTAGGTTATACTCAAGTTTTTATAATAATACTAGCGGCCTGCCCCTGCTTCGCACGGGTATAAAATATATATCCCATGTCAGTCAGTGTAAAAAAAATGATTAAAACTGATCCAGTTGTTTTGATTTATTCATTACTGCCCGTGGCCGTAGCGTTAAATTTGGAGAAAAACAATTTCCTTTCCCTATACCAAGAAGATTTCTTGCTATCTTTGGAATATCTAAATTCATATAGTACATTATTACTTATTTACTTTAATATTTTCCCTATGTATTTTATTTTTACAATTAATTACAGAATGTCTTTAAACAAACTCTTGAAAGAGCGACATCGCTGCTAAAGTCGAAGTGTTATAGGGCGAAGCGCGGCCTCCTCACGGCATTTTAAATCTGTAATATCTCCAAAAATGTTCACTTAAATTACATGCTGTAAACGGCTATATTGATCTATATTAAATCAGCTATTTAGTTAAGGTACTTAATTGGATAAGGATTAATGCTGTATTGTATAGGAATTGCTTCAAAAATAAGGCTTTATTTTTCGTGAAAAGTAAACGACAAAAAATGCTTTAGTGGGTTATCCATAAGCGATAGACATATACCATCGCGGACTTTTCTGTAGACCTTTTCAATGTGTACAAATACTTAGTACATTATTTTGATAAATCTCGTAAGGTTTAGCCTGCGTTTGCAATGTAAGCGGAAAAAATGTAATTATTTACAGAAACCTCAAAAATTACAGTATTTCTCTACTCCGTATTGAATGTTATTATACGTACAAACCTTCCTCTGGAATCACTCTATCTATTAAAACCGCATCAAAATCTGTTGCGTAGTTTTAAAGTTTTATGCATACATAGGGAAATATGGACTTTGTTTTATAATATGTAGTGATGAACTCTAATGAGAAATAAAATATCTCAAACCTCAATATGAACATAATATTTAACTATATATTTTTTATATATATAGTTACGAATTACGATATGTTGCTTAGGTATGTTATAAGGATTCGCTTAGCTTTTGAAAATTAAAGCAAATTTTTAAGTATTGACGTCTGGAACAAAAAATCTGGCGTATAATTACTTAACAATTTACCTTCAAGAACTCATAATAGTCTTTTTTGTCACTCCATGCCTTCAAATATCATATTCATTCATTAACAACCGTTAACCCAATGAGACTTTTATTCTGTAATCGTGCTGCTAGATAATTTTTAAGTCGTCGTTTTTTGTTCGTAAAGAGTTGGAGGGTATTACGTGATATAGGTTCGATAAAGAGAACAGAGTAGATTCTGGTCTGGTGCATACATCATCCCTTACAACTCCTGAAAAAAGAAGTAACCGGGAGATTGAATCTTTTAGGAATTGTTGCATACTTATACTAGTTTTCTAGTATAACCTAACGTCTGACTATGAGGGTATCAGCGTCTGCACAAACCCGTGTGCCCAAGGTTTTAGTTGAATATGTGTCTTTCAGGTTACGTTATCCTACACATACATATATCCGGTGATACCTCGACATACGATTGCCCAAGTGTTTTGATATACGAGCTACTGAGCGAGCGATATTTTGCTTTGATGCAGCAGATGAGTACACGATATCAGATAAAATCAATCGTAAACTAAACTGCACAAATACGCCCCGCATGTTGGTGTCGTGTGCAGCATCTAACTATTTCTCCCACTTCAGACTAGACCTCAGTCTGGGTGCTTGTTTCCCTCGTATATAGCTCTCTCTTCGAATTGACTATATGCTGTTAGCCCTAACGGCTTTTACAGCGTCACCGGGCGGGACGTATACAGCTCATCCACAGCCAACAGCTCAGTGGTATCCTTTCGCTTTTTATTACTACGGAAATAAATCTGGGAGCCGTGATTAATTTAAATTCTACAGGTTGAATCGGATTTTCTTTGTTTTATAACATTAAAGAGTTTGTTATTGTATTCTTAGATAATAGAGGTGTAATCACTGACATTGTTCGTGTTAAACACACAATGTCAATTATTATTGGTATGTGAATAGCGGAGTAAGGAAATTACTTTAATAAAAGCATTCGAAGAATTTATTATTTGTTACAAAATAGTTATTAATAATTTTAAAAAGGATATTCTATTGTGTGTACACTGTACACACATGTTAATAGTGTTATGTGGGTAGTGCATAAGTTGTGTCACAAAGTTTTTCCATTTAAGTTGACATAAAACCGTAATGTATTATTAACTTAAACCTTCCTAAAGAAATTCATTATCTTTTAGTATAAACCGTATTAAAATCAGTTCAGTTAATTTTAAGAAAATCGATCACATACTGTTAAACGCTAGACAGTACAGTTTAATTATCTCGTTCACTATACTACTCAACAATAGATGGCGCTGTACACAGTTAAATTAAATTGACATCTCGCTAAGGAGATTCTTTGTCTCAGATATAGGTAGGGCCGAGAGGCGTAAATAAAGTTGAGATTTGTATTCTTGCGATTGTAGATTCATATCTCCTATCGGCTCAGTGTGGGTGTGTTCACATACAGACACAGATTTTCGAGACTTATAATATGGATAGATTTTATTATCGCGTGTTATAGGATTTTTTTCAATATTTTTGTGTTACGGACCTCCGGAACGTAACGCATAATTCTGTAAATTAGAAACATGCAACATAAGTTTTTTAACTGTAAAAATAAATATTTTGTTTTTTTTTCAGACATGCCCGTGTCCTATACTTGAAGTTGGGCCATCAATGGCACATTCCTGTCCTACCCAATTTTTCCTATTTATGAGTATTTTGGAATCTTTCGTCAACGGCAGATGCGACCTCGCCGACCCGTGCAATCGGATTAAAAGCATAGATGTACCCGATGAAACCTATGATTTCGTAGTGGTCGGTGGTGGCGCCGCAGGAGCAGTCGTTGCGGCGAGACTTTCGGAAAATCCGCAATGGAAGGTATCTTACATTTACATCTTACTAATATGAATGAATAATAGAAATGAATGCGAAAATATGTGAGTATGTTTTTTCATGGCGAATCCGCTTAACCAATATCGATGATATTTGACACAATTATTTCTCATACACTGGGATAACATATCGGCAATAGAAATCCTGTTACTTATACAGAAATAGGATGATATTGAAAACCGCCATCTATTATAACCTATGTCGCGACGACATAGGTTATAATAGATGGCGGTTTTCAATCTCCGCTTTGAGTTGACTTTGCAGAAAAGTCAACCTCCGATTTGTAAATTAGATGTGGTTGGTCAACACTGGATAGATTTTATTGAATTCTCAACTCCACTGCTGGTTTGGAAAACTACTCCCGTGGAGAAGAGTCAGCAAGAAACTCGACCAGAGAGCAACCCTCTTTTCAAAACATAATTCTTATTACTATCATATCGATATATAATCCTCAATAGTATTTAGTAGGCATTCTGTATCAGCCTAATTTTTTTTAAACTCCTGTAATGGTTAAGTTAAAATTGATTGTGGATTGTGGTTATATCTAAAACTGGAAAATTCGCATACAGGTCTTATTAATAGAAGCTGGTGGCGATGAGCCAACGCCGTCTGCAGTGCCTGCTTGGGTGCCGGCGTATTGGGGCCGAAATGATACTGACTGGAATTATCATACTATGCCACAACAAAAGGCGTGCCTCAGCAACCAGGGCGTTTGTTCTTGGTTGAGAGGAAAGATGCTTGGTTTGTATTGTATTACAATTTAATACAACATTTTACCCTTTCACGGTGTAGGAAAGCAACTTACAACTGTTTTTGATAAGTTGTTTTTATTGCTATATGATGATGATTGATAACTGATGTTTCTATTATTTTGGAAGACCCACCAAGGTTGTTCCAATAGTGTTTGGGTAAGATACTGTAGGTAATGAAGGTTGACCGTCAGCTAAAACTACTGTATCAGTTAATAGGTATCAGTAGTGAGAATTAGTAGTAAAAGTAGCACCTGATTAGATATAGGATTTCTATTCTTTAATTGCTTATTATTGATTGTACAATTTCTTAAAAAGAGTCTTCTCTGCGTGGAGATCGTTCTCCGTCCTCCAATGATGGAGTAGGAATATCCGTTCCTTGACGAGGGTTTTTTCATCGGTTCCGGGTTTCACCCACGTGGATCGCCTCGAAGACTGTATTCCTTGCTTCGTATCGCCCTATCCGAAGAATAAAGTGAAAATTCCTATTCTTATAAATGGGATATGTAACTTTATTCTTCGGATATGTTGATAAATGTATTCCTAATTTTTTCATACTCTAGTCCATGTTTCGCAATATAAAATAAAACAAAATTTATTCTAGCCATAATTAAGTCAGTTCTCGTAGAGTAATTTTAAAAGTAAAACCGTATTTTGTTTTGAATATCGTTAAATAACTTATTCACTTATTTACTTTGGTGGAAACTATACTACGTTTTTCTTATGAAGCATTCGACCACGGTAAAATAAAATTTAAATATAAATTCAATAGAAACAAGTTACATCGGAATGATCATTCGAGTTTTAATATCCTAAGATAATTAAGTTAGATTAATGATGAGCTCATGATTAATTCATAGCGACTAGTAAAAATTAAAAAAATAAGTCGTTAATTTTTTTTTATGATATTAACAACATAGTTTAGGCAAAACTCAATATAACTTCCGTAACGTGTTTTAATTATCTATGACCATAAAGACGTTACGCGTATATTATAATGTGCATATACATACATATTTTAGACAAAAATGTGGCCTAGAAGTGGTTTATTACCAGTTTCAACAAGCAAAAAAGGCTTAGCAACTTTGATTGACTTGATTTGGATCCAAGCGATACTAAATCGTGTGGCGTAGATATTTAAGTTTACCGCTTTTGATCTACAAGCGTAGATAGTCATAATAATACAAACATAATAGTAGTTATAACGACCGAAACGTTACCTACAATTGAAAATAAATATATTTCAACCAATATACTCATTTCACGTAGAAGATAAAATTAAGGTCGACCTTTGTAGGCCGTGTCGTTGTAGGACATTGTGTTGTTTTGTCTTGCTTCGATGAAACAATTCAAACAACCTCAACTTCAGTCTCATCAGTGATCACAATAGTCTTTTACCCTGTATTATCTTTTCTTCCCTTTTATTTTTTATTTTGACCTTATATTTTGTATTTATCTTTTTGGATTTACTTGTGCCTAGTTATTGCAAAAGTTAGTAATTGCAAAAAAATATATTTTACGTTTTTGCTTAAATAACTTTTGATAATTGAAAAAATATATATATTTAGTACTTAAAGTACCACTGCCTGTTATTGCATAAACGTATAGGTAACAACGATATTTTTCCTTTTTACTTATTCAATATGCAATTCCATTTGTATATATTTATGAAATGAAATGTATTTATTTGCAAGCAACAAGGGCTCATAATGTTAGAACCAGACATAACCATGTAAGTAACTTATTATCTACGAATTCAACTAATGAACACAAAATAAATAAACACAAAAGACATAATGAGACAAAATTTACTGTCGCACCAAGATATTCATGAATCGTACGTATATGGGCGAGTCCAACTTACACACTAACGTGTTTAGGATACTGTAAGGGCTGGAACGAAGTTTTACTAGCAAAAACCCGGTCTTCTTCCTTATAATAGAGTAAAAATCGTAAATTCGCGCTTCAGCAAACATGCTAGAAGCCGAGCAATACCTCGGCAGACCCAACAGGATGTCGCCATATATGTACTTATGATGTAATATTTTTAAGGTGGTTGTACAACAATCAATGGAATGATGTACATGCGTGGTAATGCAGCCGATTATGACGGTTGGGCAGTCAATGGTGCTAAAGGTTGGTCTTGGTTTGAAGTGTTACCATATTTTTTGAAGAGTGAAGACAATAAAGATATCGGCAATGGAATATCTGGGCACTACCATAATGTTGGAGGACCTTTACCAGTGCAGAGGGTAAATTTTTTGTTTACTTTTCAGATAGGTGATCTATTTTTCCTGACATAAGAACTTACTTTCTGAACAATTCACACTAACAGACGTCAAATAATAATAGGCGTGTTTTGTTTAATACAACATTTAAATATATTGTTGATAGGACCGAGTCTTTTCAGTTTACAAAACAGGACAATTATTTTAAACTTACAAAGAATTTTCAGTATTCATGTTCATTTTTAATACTCCTTATTTTATATTATTCATATATGTGTTTTAAATTTTAATATTTATAATATAATTACCTTAAGATTTATTTCTGTTCCGTAATACTATTATCTAGTGATAAGGTGATTGAGATAAAATTCTTGGTTTGCAGAAATAGTAATTTAAATATAAAGGAGATTGTATGACGCATTTACACAAAACAACCTAAATAATATGCATTTACCTAAAATTTGATAAATTTTCCTAAATATTTGTTTTGTCCTAAACAACAAAAACCTAAACAAAAAAAAATGGCATTGTTCAATTTAAAGTTTCAAAAAATATTTGATTTATACAGCTGTGTAGTATTATGGCAAGATGTACTAGTATCTTAAATACAGTAATTAATTCTCTTTCGAGCAGTAAAACGTAAAATTATTTAAGGTTCAAGCAAGATAAAAACAGTAAAAAAAACTTGTTACAGTTCACATTTTTGGACATATTTCTACACTCTTGACGATTCAAAGGTGCTTGTAAGAGCTTATTTGAATAAAGATTATTTCGATTTGATTTTATTTGATTTGACTCTCTAGGGTCAGAAATAAACCTGGGTGAATATTATGTTCATTAGAACCGAACCTCAAACAAACTCAGAATATTATGTGAAAACCAATAGAAAACGTTTAAGGCATGTAAATGAACATTGTTGAATAACGTTATTAAAGTAAAATATTCTTTATAAGTTGGTCTCATATCATAGGATTTGTAATTATTAAAATGCTGAAGGATCATATTTTGTAAGTGATATTTGTATGATGGATGGTAAAGTAGTTTAGCGTATTATTGTTGCAGTTCCGCTATGCACCAAGATTTGCTCATGATGTGGTAGCTGCCAGTATTGAAATGGGTTTTCCACCTACTAGTGACCTAAACGGGGAATCCCAAACCGGCTTCACTATTGCGCAAGCTAATAACGAGTAAGTATGCTCATGATCAAGGGCTCAAAGTATCTCTATGTGATTGATGTAGCTTGATTTCTAAAAAAACTAAATTACCAATGGTGATGGCAGTGGAAGTCTTTCGCCGACGTTAATACTACAACAAATAAACCCAAGGTGATTTCGGTAAAGTGTTTCAGTTTACATACACAATCCATATCTCAGAAGCACAATAGGACCAATTACAATGGTTGTAATATGCAGGAACTGATCAATCTGCGTGTGGGTTTATGTAGTGTTTATAAAATATATTGCATATAATAAAGCCGCCGTGTGGTATCCGGCTGAATAGAATAGTACCACCCTCTTTTCTTACCGAGGTGTCGTAAAAGGCGACTAAGGTAAGTCGACCCGCCGTGTGGTAACCGGCTGAGTAGAATTGACCAACCTCATTTCTTACCGAGGTGTCGTAAAAGGCGACTAAGGTAATTTGACCCACCGTGTGGTATTCGGTTGAGTAAAATAGACCACCCTCTTTCTTACCGAGGTGTCGTAAAATACGACTTAGGTAAGTTGACGTCAGGCAGGCGGCCGGTCGTAAAAACGCAGCCAAATCATGTTACAGCATGTTTATAACATGTTGTGCCGACCCCACTTAGGGTGGGATAAGGGCAGGAGGATGATGATTGCATATAATAAAGGTTTTGTATGCAAGCATTAAATTTCATTTCGTTAAAATGTATGTTTTGGTATTGGTAACTTAATCACGCAATAATATCTGAACGGTTTTGGATGAAATTTGGTGAGCAGAAATTGGCACCAAAACTGTATTACAAAATATTTGTTTATTTAGTATAATAGTTATAAAACGGAAACATTCCTAACACTTAACATGACGTAAACTTAGTTAATGTTGCTGTTAAGTAAACGTTACAAATATACTAAGTTGTCTACTTTGTTTATAGGTTTCTAAACTATTTAATTATACACAAAATATTGCGAAGTGTTGGATGCTTACTATTTCTAGGAACAATTAATTCAATTTGAAGGCATCTTTTATATTTGATGAATCTAAGAATTTGTTAGAATGAATACGTTAGGACGCATTGTTATCTGCACTCGGCCATTTATCACTGCTCACGCATTCACAAATGTATGAGATTTTTCTAAATCACGGAGCATGCTCGTAAAAGTCTTCCTATTAAAAAGTATTTCTATTGCATCAGAAATACTTTAACGTGCTTTATTAATAGAATATATGATGAATTGTAGAGGTGGTTCAAGATACAGCTCAGCGCGAGCCTTTTTGCGTCCAGCATCCAAGCGGGAAAACTTACATGTTATATTGAATGCGCTAGGCTCAAAAGTCATAGTTGATCCAGTTTCTATGAAAGTTACCGGAGTGGAGTATATAAAAAATGGTGAGAAGAAGACTGTATGTGTTAAGAAAGAAGTAAGTACTGGATCTTAGTTTTTACAATCGGTATCCTTTACATCATATTTCAACTCCCTTGTTGTTTACAGGCAATTTTATCCGGTGGAACATTAAACTCTCCACAAATTCTCCTACTTTCTGGTATTGGACCAAAGGAAGTACTTGAGAAATTCAACATTCCTGTAGTCAAAGACTTACCGGGTGTGGGGCAGAACCTTCATAATCATGTTGGAGTAACGTTACATTTTACGCTTACGAAAGAACCCGATGTTCCTGAGCTGAATTGGGAAAGTGCTATGGAGTACATGCTTAAAAGACAGGGTCCTATGTCTGCTACTGGAATGTCTCAGGTATTTTTTATACTATAAATTTAACAACATAGCAAATGGTTTTCTAGAACTTACTTATACTTTAATGTTCATAAATAGCGATTTAAATTTATGGAAGTTTCGTTTATGTTCTAGTTATAAGCATAGAATATGTTACTTTGTTATTCGGATGGTGTGACATAAGAGTATGTATCTTTTCAATACAACTTACCATACCCATTTTAACTTAAAATGGTCAGGTACACTGTGGTATTTGAAAAGCTACTTAATTAGTATCACATTAGATACTAAACTTACTTTAAGCATTTCATGATTAACTTTTTTATCTTTTACACCATATTATTTAAATGAATAGGTATCTTAGAAGTTATCGTATAATTAAAACGCGTGCCAGAATTATTAGAAGTTAGAAATTTGTAAGCAGACTGAGAAACATGGACTCCTGGCCGTGTCTATAATCATCTGCTCTTTAAAAAAAGATACTCTACAGTTGACAGGTAAAGTGAACTCTCGCTTCGCGTCGGCAGGCGGAAGACATCCAGATATACAGTTCTTCTTTGGTGGTTATCCCGCCTCGTGCGGAGACGGCTCATTAGGCGACGTTAAAACTTCGGCAGGTGACGTTAAGAAAAGAACAGTAACGTAAGTCATTTGAATTGGACATTTGTAATTGTTAATAAATTTGCTTTAGTCTTTATATGTAAGATCTTATTGGTTACTTAGGTTATATAAACAAAGCCTTAAAGAGGTGAGCGATAATATGGCTTTAGATGTCAAAAAAACACTAAACTTCACCGTCATTACAATCGATGAACATTCACTGCAGCGATAGTTATTTTAACGGTAATAGTTATAGTGAAGTTATACTTGGAAGCTAAATTTGTATTAGGCTAGTAGGAAAGAATTAATAATAGCTTTATTAAAAAGTTTCATTTATTTGTAGGTAGTATTTTTGCAGACTTGAGACATACAACACAGCTACAAGCTGAATGTGATGATTGAATGAATTTCTATATTAACAACAGCTTGTATGTATCACGCCTGTATCTAAAATAAATATTTTATATATCAAGTACTATACCAATAAGCTGTTAGGTTATTGATACAAATTAAATACGACTTAGTACACATATACACTTTTACGACCAAATTTAAAGAAATCTAATATATATTTAAAAATATATAGTGATAATAATAAATATTATTTTGTATTTTATAATGCACACTTTTAACAGCATATCAGCAATATGTCTGCACCCTCGGAGTCGTGGTTACCTAACCCTTCAATCTACAGACCCGCGTGTGTCTCCATTGATGCAGCCTAATTACTATTCAGACGAGCATGAGCTGAATGTCGCAGTAGACGCTGCGAGAATAGCTTATCGACTTGCTAATACTACGGTAATTGAAAATTTTAATCATCATCATCTTGCCATTATCCCACTCTCAAGTGGGGTCAGCTCAACATGTTATAAACATACTGTCACATGATTTGGCTGCGTTTTTACGACCGGCCACCTGCCTGACGTCAACTTACCTATGTCGTATTTAACGAAACCTCGGTAAGAAAGAGGGTGGTCTATTCTACTAAACCGGATACCACACGGTGGGTCAACTTACCTTAGTCGCCTTTTACGACACCTCGGTAAGAAATGAGGTTAGTCTATTCTACTCAGCCGGATACCACACGGTGGGTCGACTTACCTGAGTCGCCTTTTACGACACCTCGGTAAGTAATGAGGGTGGTACTATTCTATTAAGCCGGATACCGCACGGCGAGATAATTGAAAAATTCAATCTTGGTGATATATTCATAATTAGTAGATTACGAGAGTAGGGTCATTCCGAATCTGTGAAGTGACAGCTTCATTAATATTATTGATTCTTGACGACTCAAAATTTCTTTCTCTCAAAATTGCTTGAAAAAACTTATTTGATCGAATTATTTTGATTCGATTTGATAGAAAATTTATCATATTAGTGCAATCAAGATCGTCTTCGTAGCTGATCTTTAGATAAGGCATATCTACTAGTTCCTACCGAGGTGTCGTAAAAGGCGACTAAGGTAAGTTGACCCACCGTCTGGTATCCGGTTAAGTAGAATAGACCACCCTCTTTCTTACCGAGGTGTCGTAAGAAAAGACTAAGGTAAGTTGACGTCGGGCAGTTACAGACGTTGATGCTGATTTAAAACACTTTTTTCGTGAAAATCAAACTTTAGTACTCAAAAGTTATCTTTATCACATCCCCTTTTTGCTAGTGGTGGCTCTGCGGGATTATTTATTCACCATATATTATGCCTAATATCTTGAATACAAAATGGTGTTTTTGCAAGTTAGATAACCTTAAAAACTGACGAGTTGAACAAATTTAAATCTCCAAGGATTCTACGCAAAAAGTTAATTATCAAAATTGACCAAAAACAATTACAACAAATTTTTCACTGTCCAAGTATAGTTATTAATCACATCTTTTTCGTTTACCATAATTTATTACATATAAATATAATACCTGTAAAGTTCTAAGTTGTATGTCAAAGGAAATCGAAATACACAATAGTTTTCAAATGATTGAGTATTGTGAGTCTTTTTAAAGATAGGTAAAAAACGTGACGCTTTGCGCGAGTGCTTTACAAATTCACCACTCAGGATAATTCTTGTTCAACTTGCGGTAGTACTACTATTATTAGTGTAACATTTTACTACTATTAGGTAGTGTAACATTTTATTATTCCTATACCAAATGAGATTTATCGGCAAATCCATTATAGAGAAGTAAATAGCAGATCTCCAAATACCGATCAAGCATGCAGTGACCGATAACTATTGAATTACGTCCGGCCGCTTACTTGACGTCAACTTCCCTTAATTGTATTTTACGAACCCTCGGTAAGAAAGAGGGTGATCTATTCTATTCAACCGTATACCACTCGGTGGGTCAACTAACCTTAATCGCCTTTTACGACACTTCGGTAAGAAATGAGGGTGGTCTATTCTACTAAGCCGGATACCACATGGCTAAACTATTCAAAATAGACTATATCCCTCTCGAGTATATAAATAAATGTTTGAATACATACAATAGGGAAGTCATAAAATAAATATGTACTTGCAGATTTTGCGTGAGAAATATGGTATGAAACCTACAGAAGGTTACGGGTCAGAATGTCCTGGTGGCGGTCCGAATCCTACTGACGAGTTCTTCAAGTGTTTGGCTAAGTTACACACCGCTCCAGAGAACCATCAGGTTGGCACCTGTAAGATGGGCCCCGAGAGCGATCCAATGACCGTGGTGGATCCGCAACTTAAAGTATATGGAATTGAAGGTAAGAACGAATCTTACCATAATATAGATAAGATCTAACCGATTGTCCACTTACATTTAGCATTATATATATATTTTCTACTTAACTTCTTCGCGGATTATAGCAAAATAATTTTATTATTACTTTTGTATTATGGATCTCCGCAAAGTAACGCCTACTTGTATAAATTATAGATAAGATCTATGATGTTCAAATTAATATATTTGTTACGCTGCTCATTCAGACGCTTGTTACTCTATGTTGTAACAGTTACAAGAGGCGAAATATGCACGCACCTTGATCTCAGCTGAGATATTAATCTGTTAAGAAAGTCTCTTGTATTGCCTTAATAGCACATTAATATTAATATATTACTAGCAAATATGTACCCGAATATTTGTAAAAAAATCGCAAAGTTTACGTATTCCATTTTCGTACAGACTTATGAGTACTAAAACAAAGCAATCTTAATATATTTAGAGGAAGAACCTTACACAAATTAATTCACAACAAAGATCGTATCTGTAATATGATCTGATGTTCTGATGCTAGTCTGGTGGAAACAGATTAATGTGTCATAAAAAAGCATTGGATTGGAAAAGTATTTGAGAATAGAGAAACAGAGCATCGTATGCTCTGTATATATCGTAAATGATTTTTCACGACGTGTGGTATCCGGAAGAATAGAATAGACCACCCTCCTTTCATACCGAGATGTCGTAAAAGGCGACTAAGGTAAGTCGACCCGCCATGTGGTATCCGGCTGATTAGAATAGACGACCCTCTTTCTTACCGTGGTATCGTAAAAGGCGAAAAAGTTAAGTTGACCCAACGTGTGGTATCCGGTCGAGTAGAATAGACCACTCTCTTACTTACCGAGGTGCCGTAAAATACGTCAGACAGGCTGATAATCGTAAAATATGTAGCCAAATCATGTGACAAGAACATTCATTTATTTATATACTATAAAAAATGTTGGGAAAAACATTATTGGTAAAAAAAAAAGTGTACAAAGGTCAACTTATCCCTATGACCGTTATGTATGATGTCGTGCCGACGCCACTTAGAGTGGGAAAAGGGCAGGAGGAAAACATCGTAAATTTATTTTCAGGACTGCGTGTAGTAGACGCATCTATAATGCCCCTGGCACCATCCGGCAACACTGCAGCACCAACTATGATGATCGGTGAACGTGGTGCGGAGTTTATTATTACCAGACATCAACTTTTGAAGCACAACTTACGGAAAAGTAATGCTATTTTGCAAGAAAATAACACAGGAATTTACGATAAGTAATATTCTTTTTTCTGCTATTTTATTTTATTTTTATTTTTAAACAGGATAATCTACAGGCTACATCTTAATCAGACCCACTTAAAGATAACCACACCAAAACTTGCGGTTCGGTTGTCTATAACCTTTACATATTATTAAGCATTTATATTTTTAAGTTAAATAAATAAGTTATTTTAAGATATTTAAAACATTCATACTAACCTAATTTATTTCAAAACATTTTTTTTTTAATTGCATTATTAATTGTGTATAATATAAATCTTTATTTTGCTTGAAACATCAAATTCAACTAACGCGCTATTGTTTTATAGAATCTATACTTATAATAAATCTGTAGAGAGGTCAATTCTGTAACTGGAATATATTTCCAAAATAACTATCAGGGGGTGATAAGGGATCGATACTGATGCCGAAAATGCAATCAGTAAAATTTTTGTCTGTCTGTCTGTCTGTCTGTCTGTCTGTCTGTCTGTCTGTCTGTATAACCGTTATAGAAACAAAAACTACTCGACGGATTTTAACGAAACTCGGTACAATTTTTTATCATACTCCTGAGCTGGTTATAGTATACTTTTCATCACGCTACAATCAATAGGAGCAGAGCAGTGAAGGGAAATGTCGGGAAAACGGGAGAAGTTACTCCATTTTTTAAGCTTCCGTCGCGTGTGCAACCTTGATGGTTAAAGCTATACAGAAATCATGTATCACGGAAATTTTGTCCTTAAAATTATATAAAAAATATCCCAGGACAGCATATGTCTATCTTTTATGGTTGGCTCACAATAACCAGTGTAACTCCCGATAGCTTAGCAGTTCGAAGCTTTCTGGTTATATTTGTCTACTCCTACGTTTAAATCACTCTCAGTCATCCCTAAATAAAAAAGTGAATAGTATTAACCATTGTATAAAAAAGAATCATTGAAATCGTTATAGAAACACGAAAGTTTTACATTAAATACGCTAATAATAAGCCATCGCGCGTGAATACTGAATCATGTTATATGAATTATCACTACATAGTATAAAACAAAGTCACATTCTTTGTTTGTCCCTATATCCCTATGTATGCTTAAATCTTTAAAACTACGCAACAGATTTTGATGCGGTCTTTTAATAGATAGAGTGATTCAAGAGGAAGATTTATATGTATAATAACATTCAATATGGACTAGAGAAATACTGTAATTTTTGAGGCTTCTAATGTGAAGTCGTAAATAATTACTTTTTTTCCGCTTACGTTGCAAACGCAGGCTAAACCCTACGAGATTTATCAAAATGATGTACTAAGTATTTGTACACCTTGAAAAGGTCTACAGAAAAGTCCGTGATAGTATATGTCTATCTCTTATGGATAACCCACAATAGCATTGTTTGTCATTTACTTTTTACGAAAATTAATGCCGTATTATCGAAGCAATTTTTATACAATACAGCATTAATCCAATTAAGTACCTTAAATACATTGTTGATTTAATATAGATCAATATGGCCGTTTACAGCATGTAATTTAAATGAATATTTTCGAAGATATCACAGATTTAAAATCCCGCGAGGAGGCCGCGCTTCGCCCTATAGCACTTCGAATTTAGCAGCAATTGGACGCGCAACTAAATGTCGCTCTTTTAAGAGTAACCTCTAAATAAAACATGTTTGTATTGTCTAATGATAACAAAGCTATGAATGTTGTATATAAAGACATTCTGTAATTAATTTTAAACATAAAATATATAGGGAAAAATGTTATATGCTAATATGTAGTATATGAATTTAGATATTAGATATAGCAGGAAATCTTCTTGGTATAGGGAGAGGGGAATTGTTTTTCTTCAAATTTAACGCGTGCGGGCCACGGGCAGTAATGAATAAATTATAACTACTGGATCGATTTTAATCATTTTTTTCACTGAGTGACATTAGCTATATATTTTGTACCCGTGCGAAGCAGGGTAGGCCGCTAGTATTTAATAATTTTCTTTCAAATTTATTTTTATTTTTCTTCCTCGCCGTGTGGAATCCAGCTGAGTAGAATAGACCACCCTCATTTACCGAGATGTCGTAAAATACGACTAAGGTAAGTTGACGTCAGACAGGCGGCCGGTCGTAAAATACATAGCCAAATCATGTAACAGCATGTTTATAACATGTGCCGACTCCCACTTAGAGTGGGATAAGAGCAGGAGGATGACATGTGAGTTGATATTTGATTTACTTAAACTACAAGTCAGCTTATTTAAAACTCTAGTTGGTGATATAATTTTCTTGATTTTAGTACTAACATTTTCAATAATTTGCAGGATGAATGATTCCTTTGATGGGACGTTAGTGGCAAACGATGATCGCACTAGTTAACAATGGAGCTTCAAAAAGTAGTATCATCAGTGCGTAGATTGGCATACAAAGTTTACATGACGTTCAACAGTATATTAATATTTATTTAATATACTGTTGTAACTTAACATATAATATTAATAACTTTTTTGTCGCCAGACACAAACATACTACCAGGTCAGATAAGTTATAAAGTATCCATCTATACTTATATTAAAATAAAGTTCTCAAAAGCTGTCTGTCTGTATGTGATCGATTTTCTCAATATATTGAAGGGGACGGAATTATTATTTAGAAATAAAACGCAACTTTCACGCTACATCTCTGGTATATTTTTCTTGTTATGTATTTATAAATAGTGCAATTCTTCCGGAAGGTTTAGGTTAATAATATATAAGGATTTTATATAAATTTTATTGAAGAGAACGCTCAATTATAAAAAAAACTCGCCTGCTAGAGCTTTAGTCGTGTGCGTCGCGTACACCAGCAGAGATACTAAAGTACTGTATTAGAGATTGTAGATCTACAAACACTATAAAAGTCCGTGACAGTATGTTTCTATCTCTTATGGTTAACTTTGTGAGTTACTACTACTTACTACTTTTAAGTTAAAAATTTTAATACGGGGTAAAATATGTGACAAACTGATTTACACACAGGCGAAGCCGGGGGGCAGCTAGTATTGTATTATAACAATAAAATTTTTATGGTATAAAATATAGTAATGTAATCAGACGAGAATATTTAATTAAGGATCATGTTAAAAGTATCAACTTGTAGACCTTTAAGCTGTTTCACAAACATGCATATCAGCGCCAGGATTCTGCCTATGCCAAAGAATGCTTTGCAAGATTGTCCTTAGGTGTTTACAAAGAAATCGCATTTTTATCTTTCAATATACATTGGTTGAAATGTATAATAATGTGTAAATATAATTTAGATCTTTCATTCTGATAAGAAGATCCAACAAACAAACTTTAGAATTTATAATATTAGAATGGATTCCACTACTGTTCTTAAGAGCTGTATGCATTTAGCTCTAACCACTCCAACTATTTTACTCGTAGTTACACCTTCTATTCTAACTGGCCCGTGGGCGTAGTGGGCAGTGATCCTGCTTTCAGCTCCGCGGGTCACGGGTTCGATGCGAGGGCATACATTTTTTATCAACAATTTGTTGGTTCTTCGAGCCTGGGTGTATATTTGTATTTAAAAATTATAGATGTTTATATTCACCAATTGTCTGTCCGTCACCCATAATACACTTAATAAGTTACTTACTTTGCAGACGGACGACCGTGTTTTAGTGTCCCATATATTTATAAAGTCGTGAATAACATCGCCGCTAGTTATATTTAGTAGCCTAGAATTAATTGTCAATGATAAGAGCAATCATGTATATTACGATGTCGCCAATGTATGTTTCGAACGAATTAAAGATAAAAAATTAAAAAAGGTTTTTAATTTCCCTATTTATGTACAATAGTATCTACTTATCAAATTTAACTATAATCAGTTACCTATATTAAGATATTGTAACAACGCCGCCTTGTCGCTACTGCAAGCAAGACATGTCGTCATATCTTGCCCCAGCCGTTAATGCCATTTTTGACGTGGGAGATATGACAGCCGCTGTCATTAGCAGCTAGCCCGCGAATAGCGACAGTTTGCTTTGATTTTATTTTTGCAATTTTTTAAGAAAAGAATAAAACTGATTTAGAATACTACTTTTATTAATACAAGTAGTTTAGTAACAATATAATAAATTTTGTATATATACTATTAATGCGTTTTATTTATGAATATTTAATTACTGAAATGGAAAACGTAATATTATACCTTATCTCAAAAAAGGTAACCGGGAGTCGCTACATTTCTGTAGTACGACGTTACCACAAACTTTTAACAGATCTATTGTCTATGAATTGGACTATTGAAGTATAAGATTGATCGCGGAATTTCATTATCCTGAATACGGCATACGATTTAGTTCTCATTCATAATTAACACACGTTTTGTCACATTTGTTTACATTTTATTAAAATAAATAATTTTCTGATTTTATATGGCCATACTATTATAATATGACTGTCATTAGTCAGCTTCGAAATAAAACCCGCACTTGAGTACAGAAAAGCAAGAGAAATAATGTTCTACATTGGGCATATACGTGGTTGGTATAAAAAAAAACTAGTTTAATGAATGGCAATTTTTATTCACATGGCGTTAATTAAATACATACAATAATATTGTAAAGTAAACAATGTCATCACCATCGTTTATTTCTTTACCTTGCGTTTTCCTTTTGCCTTTGGATTCTCTACTTCTTTGTCAGATCTGAAACAATTTTAAAAAAATATATAATTTTGTCCTTTGTTTTACATTGCACTTCAACATTAATGTTTAATAAATTAGACAAAGTTGTAATGATCGCTAGACTTTTATGAATACATAAATTCATAACAATCTCTTGACGTTTACCTTTATTTCATGTTAAGATATTTTAAGTGTAACAAATTTGGGCAAGAGCGTTAATAAATATCACCGAGAAGACTTAAGTCTGAGGACACTATATTGTCTAATTCTATCGAGTATTTACCTTAATTACAGGTTATTTATTTAAAAGGAATACAAATAATAAAAAAAGCTAAATTTCTATACGATCTTCTCGTGAAATTTATATCCGGGTGAAGTTTCGGTCACGGGACAAAACGACTGTTGAGATTGTTGTATTATGAAAACTACAAAACAATCTACTTCATTACATGACATCGACTTTATCGAATCTCATATTATAGCAATATTAAAATCATACGGGTCACATCGCAGTCAAAACTGAGTTTCATTTATGTTATGTTTCTTTCGAACGTGACCGTATTGTGTAAAAGTATGAATTGCAAAACTTCAGTATCTACTAAAGCTAAATAATTCATTTACTCTTATCATTTCGTATACCAACCACGTATATGCCCAATGTAGAACATTATTTCTCTTGTTTTTCTGTACTCAAGTGCGGATTTAATTCGAAGCTGACTAATGACAGTCGTATTATAATAGTATGACCATATAAAATCAGAAAATTATCTTCATCAACCCAACGCCTGGTTCTATAAATAATACTTACTCGTCGCTTGCATCCGGTGTTTCAGGAATAGTAACATTAGCTTTCGACGATAGCCTGCTGTCTATTAGTTCACTCGAATCGTTGAGCAGTTCTTGCTCCTGAAAGTTTGAACAAATATAATCTGTAGCAAAGTTCATAACGTGGATGTGCGCCTGAAAGCCAGCGCGCCCAGTGAAATTTGCTTGTGCGTGTATACATTTTGGTATGGATAAGGTGAACTTACATTTTTAAAAAGGTCCCAGGGAGATATTGGATCTAAGTGGCACAGAATCGTATGGTGTAGAGACCATGTGAAGAGACTTATATGGTAGTATGGACGAGGTAAACTGACATTCTCAAAAAGGTCCCAGAGAGATGTTGGATCCAAATGGCACAAGAATCGTGTGGTGTAGAGACCACGTGAAGAGACTTATATCCAACAGTGGAAGTCTTTAAGTTAATAAGAAGATGGAGATATTATTATCTAGATCTTAATACACATAGTTAGGCATAGGGGCACATAGTTAGAAGAACCGATGGACGTTGGACCCTCGGTGGATAGACAACAGAGTGTTCAAAAAGGTCGGAAGCACTGGATTTAGGCAGCACAAGATCGTGTAGCGTGGAAGTACTGTGAAGAGTGACAGGAGTTACAGAGCGAGAGAGGGGGGGGGGGGGAGGGATATATTTAATATGAGCAATATTAAACTTCTCATTAAAACACCAAGTCGCGACATTATATATAGATTAGACAATTACATAGTTTAGGTATTATATATTAAAAATAGTTATGTTACTAACAATGTCGTTGTCATAAACTATGGTGTGAAGTTCAGTTTCATCGGCGTTGTCCTGTATTAAACTGCCAACACTGCTCCTTGACCCCGCCGAAGAGCGTGTCGTGCGACGGTATTCTGCAGCTTTAAAAGTAGAGTGAATAATTAATCTTAAATAAAGGCAACAACAGAAAACACTGGAGTTATTACTCCTTTGTATCTTTACATTAATAAAGGAAGCATTGTCTGTTTGTTTTGGTGCGTTTCATTACTATTTATATCATAGAATATGGACCTAATAAAAGTCTTATACAGTAACAATTTATTTTTATATATTATACATTACATATATTATAAATAAGATTTTAATTTAAATACTTTGAACATTATTTAGCACACCTTCGATATGTTTATTCGTGTTTCATGCAAAAGGATATTTTTTATAAAAATTTTGAACGTCCAATTTGATCCATCTAAGTGAATCTTCAGAAAATGCGAATTCATTTGCTTTTTCCCTACTCTAGTATAATAATATTTACACATCCTCATACTGTAAAGGAATATATTAGAAAAGATACAAAACAAACATTCTTATCACTACATATTATAAAACAAAGTCCATATTTCCGTATGTACGCATAAAACTTTAAAACTACGCAACAGATTTTGATGCGGTTTTTTTGTAATAGATAGAGTGATTCCAGAGGAAGGTTTGTACGTATAATAACATTCAATACGAAGTAGAGAAATACTGTAATTTTTGAGGTTTCTGTAAATAATTACATTTTTTTCCGCTTACATTGCAAACGCAGGCTAAACCCTACGAGATTTATCAAAATGATGTACTAAGTATTTGTACACTTAAAAAGGTCTACAGAAAAGTCCGCGATGGTATATATCTATCTCTTATGGATAACCCACAATAGCAGTTTTTTTCATTTACTTTTTACGAAAAATGATGCCTTATGTTCAAAGCAATTTTTATACAATACAGCATTAATCCTTATCCAATTGAGTACCTTAAATAAATTGTTGATTTAATATAGATCAATATGGCCGTTTACAGCATGCAATTTAAGTGAACATTTTCGGAGATATTACAGATTTAAAATGCCGTGAGGACGCCGCGCTTCACCCTATAGCACTTCGAATCTTTTAGAGTTTGTTTAAAGACATTCTGTAATTAATTGTAAAAATAAAATACATATTCCAAAGATAGCAGGAAATCGTCTTGGTATAGGGAGAGGAAATTGTTTTTCTCCAAATTTAACGCGTGCGGGCCACGGGCAGTAATGAATAAATCAAAACTACTGGATCGATTTTAATCATTTTTTTTACAGTGACTGACATGGGATATATATTTTATACCCGTGCGAAGCAAGGGCAGGCCGCTAGTTTTGTATAAAAAATAGTACCTTTATTATTAGTTTTAGTCCCCTTTTTGCTGTTTTTAGCGTCACTGGAGTCCGTATCGGAGTTAGATTGCTTTGACCTTGAATTGCGCACAGTGACATTAGAAACATCCAAGTCATCAAGTGGAGGGGACTGTTGTGAAACTCCATCATTGTTATCTTAAAAAAAAACTAAATGTAGTTGTGTTGAAAATTGCCCATATTTTTGAAAATCTGTACATAAATCGAAGTAAAGAGAATTTTATGATAACAAATTAGGATATCGTATTTCACAATTTTTCTAAAAAAAAGCAAATAATCAGTATAATGCTTGTAATATGGTCCTCGCATGAAAGCCCAGTGTCATTCAAAGACCAATGGATAGATCCGTTCTCGAAGTACCTCTAGGAGGTCAAAACAGAAATGAGGAATAATATCAACCGTAGAAGAAATGGTGTCACCAAATACACAAAACATATCACAAAATATTCGAGCATTGAAAATATTCGAACCAGTGGAAATTAGGATCCCAAGGTTTTGGAATCATGACTTTGCGTATAAATACGGTGTTACATAAATACTTCTATTATTTAAAAGACAACAAATATTATAAATACCTTTTGTTTTCTTATTTTTCGTTTTTTTGCCTTTATTTGAACTACTGGAATCTGTACTAGAACCGGACTGAACACTACGAATTGATTTGCGGACAGTGACGTTGGAAATGTCAAATTCATCTGAAGGAGGCGATTGTTGTAACGGTGTTTTATCTTTAGTTCGTTGGTCCTTTTTGGATTTTTCATTTGATTTAGCTAAAAGATAACAAAGACAATCTTATCCACAATAGGAGATAAGCTTTTCAATGTGCATAGATAAATCAAAAATAAGCTTAATCAGCAATGGATTGATTTTTGTTTTTTATATTTCTCTACTTTATGAGATAAAACCTTAATGCAGTATGTATGTATCGTTAGTTCTTTTACAATTAATAATCCAAAAGATGTTATTCTTTACATTTCTCGAGAAAGGTGTTATATATTGATTAATTTTTAATTGTTTTTATTTTAACTTAAATTCGGCGGTCATTTAAATATTTTATAGAAATTTCATATAATGTATTTAATAAAAAAAAGCTTTTAGTCTAGTCAGTGACTATAACTAGGAATTATCAAAAGTAATTTTCGTTAAAAATTTCATTATTCACTTTTGTAGTCTTTAAAAAAATGATGCTGTTTTATTTATTTAAGCTTTTAGAACACAATTTTATTCAGTTTGCGAGTTGTGATGACATAAAAATTACTTACTTTTCTCTACATTCTCTGCAGATTGCTGTGGCCGAGATCTCTTAACGCCCTTTGACCTTTGTCCTGGATCTTTAGTACTCTCTTTCATATTCAACTTGTTAGATTTGCCATTATCCCTCGACTCTGAGCCGCGTCTTGTGAGAGGTAACTTTTTTTTCTTACCTGATTCAATAGATTTGGACGGAAGTATTAGAGTGAGATAATCAATATATTAAAAACTTTATTGATAAAGTAATAAAATTATTTTTCTACTTTTAATTTATGAAGGATAAAAATAAAAATAAAAATTTAAAACCACTTTTCGGTACTTTTAGGCCAGTCCATTTTCATCCTTTCCTATCAATATTACCTACCATCTTATTAGTTTAACCAATTTTTACTGCCCTTTTATTGGATAATCTTCTGTGAGGAGATAGACAATTCTAAGATATACATACTATTAATAGCCAATTCATCACGAACGCAACACATTCATTTACATTCACTAAATACGACCAGAATAATCTGTAATCATGGGTACAGACATATAGCTTTAATTTGACCAGTGTTGGCACCGTGGACTTTCTTTTTACTATTTAAACTCTTTGGGAAACCTCTAAAATAAGTAATAATAAAATTATTTTGCTATAATTATCGCAGATTATAGCAAAATACAATACATATTGTGTATTGTGGTGGCGGTGGTGGAGGTTTGTGCGTGTGTTTTTATGAATCCTGCATGTATCAGGTATGAAAACTCTCTACAGTCCACTCTACATTTAGCATTATATATATTTTCTGTTTTACTTAATCGCGGATTATAGCAAAATAATTTTACTATTAATTTTGTATTATGGATCTCCGCAAAGTAACGCCTAATCCTATAAATCACTTTAATAAACTTTAAGTATCTTTTGATTGTAATTTTAGTAACTACCTACTGGCAGATAAATAATTAAGCCTTACCTTTAGTGACTCTAGCCTTTTTAACGGGGGAAACCCCGCTGCTATCAGAGGTTCCGCCTGAAGCATCTTTGTTTGTATTTATGTCCATGTCCTTTAGCAGAGAGGAATTTCCTTCCTCCGGCGGCGGTCTTACTTCTACAATTAAATTAAAATTTTGCTTATAGATTGAAAGAATACATAGCATTTAAAATATATTAAAATCTTACCAGGGACATAGGTATCTTATTTTTTGAAAAAAGTTTACATTAACAAACCTTCCAATTCCTTGTCCACAGCTTCAGAGCCTATGGTTTCTTCAATTTCAGGTTCTTCCGCAACAGTTTCATTGATGACTACATGAGTACTACGGGCCAATGGGTGCGCTGGAAATTTTTCGGTTGCTTATCAAGTTATGCGCTTTAAAATATAATATTTCAATGAGAAATTAGACAAAGTATTGCAGCCGCTGTAGAATACCTCGGCTGCGATACTTGTGGAAGAGTTGGGTAACTATCGAATGTACCACACTATGACGTCACACCATTTTGAACACAGACTATAACCTAAAAACTCTTACCGCTTGATAAACTCAAGTCATATTATACTGAACGTCATTTCTAGTTATTATTGCTAAACGTTAAAGTATAGTAGAATTTATCATTGTCGTCTGTCACCTCTTAGTTGCCTATTGACTATTGTACCCACGGAATTAAACCGGTACTCGATTTTTGTAAGATAATAATTCTCTTCCATTATGTCGTATCATTCGTCAACTCTGGCACTACTTATGAGTATATATGCATGCCATACTTCAATTCTTCATTCAATATCTTTTTATAGGCCTACATCTAGTAGCATATCCATCCACATTCATATTTAGCACTAATTTGGTCACATGATTTTCATCCCTCCTTATTATATGTCCGCACAACCTTAATTGCACTTCTCAACGGTTTCATTCGTTTATTGCTCCCATGGAAGTTAGCCGGCACGTCATTTTATTTTAAATAGAAAATCTTTAAAGGTGGGATATAATAATGCAGATTTTGTCCTTGAATTTGGATTAGAGCTAGTCAAAGTACAGTAACTTTTAATGATACTAGTGGTATGGTGCTAACATCTACCAACAACAATGTAATATTATGTGATGCTTTACGTTCTTTAATTATTTGCTTACATAACATTAGGAATGGAATACCAAATCAGATATATAGATAATAAATGGTAAGCTAATAATATTAATGATTTAAGGCCATTATGATGATGAAAATTTTAATAAGAATGTGTGATACTTGTTTTTTTTTAAATCAAAGTATAAAGAGCAACGTACACCAATGTAACTTAGAGAAGAAACGTCTTGATAAGCTTTCACTTTGGTTATGCAAAGTTGGCGAGGACCCTTTAAAATAAATTAATACTTAAAAAAATAGAAACATTAAAAATCATTACTTTGAATATCAATATTATGACTCCATTTAAAAAGGGGGAAAATATAACATGTTACATACCAACATCAAAAACAATATGTATTATTTATCATCATAACTAACATTAACATAATTATAGAAAAACTCATTAATTTATTTACAAATTTCATTACATTTTTAAATATATTCTAAAATAAAAAATAACTTCTTTCTTCCGCGGACAAAGGACCCTAGCTCCCGGCGGTTAGGATTACAGAGTGAGGAACTTCCTTACAATACCTGCCGTCCCAAGCAACAATACCTTCTGTATCCTGCCCTTGATCCAACAACTAAGCGAGAGCCTCTCGAGATGTTGGTCGAGGCTATTAACTAGTAGATCGTTTACCGATACGACAAAAAGAACAATTATTGTTGAGTCAATATTATATATTATATATTATTATATATACTATATATTACTTAAATTATTATTATGCCATTATTTTTATTTCTTAACTTCGACAATTACATGGTCATCCAACCACAAAGTAGGTAACTTATATTGTGTTATGGGTGACAGACAACTGGTAAATATATACATATACAATATTAAATAGTACACCCAAATTAAATGTTACAAGTAATACGCCCAGAATTGAGGAAGCAATAAATTGTATTTATAACATTTTTTGGCTCCTGGCTTCAATCGAACCTGTACCCGTGGAGCTTTAACTATTTCATATAAAAAAGTAACTAACCCACTACTCCTCCTCTCTCCATTTTCGGAGTTAAGGTTTAGAGCTAATACTTACCACTCTGCTCCAACGCCGATTGGTAGGTTACATATATCCCTAGAATTTTCTATAGATATGCAGGCTTTTTCACTATGTTTTTCTTTCACCAAAAAGCGTGTGATAAGTTGCAATTATAAATTAGACATATAAGTTTAAATAAAAAAACTCATTGGTGCCCGCCCGAGATTTGAACTCACGACCTCCTCGAAAGAAGCGCATTGTGTTACCGCTGAGCTATCACAGTTAGTGTTTTATATATTTTGTTGCAAATCAAGTTGAAACATTGTTTAAAATACTATATAAAAAAAATACATACGCAACGACGAAGTTATACGACCAACGGTGTTAATAGTATCTTCTCTTTGTACTGTACTTTCTGTAATACCTGTAATAGAAAACATAAATATACTTTTTTTCAAATTCTGAAACTCTGAATTTGTAGTATGTTTCGCATATATTTTTAATTAGTTACCAGCTAACGTTCACTTACAAGTTACTTGTAAGTGAACGTTAACTCATGCTTTTTTGTATGTTGTTTTTTTTTTCTTCCTAAAACCCACTATTTACCTTCTTTATGTGGACAATTCAATTTTTAATATTAAAATTTATGTATGTTACTTAGGGGGCAAAATAATTTTTAACGGGGGGCATGGACCAAAATGTTCGGGAAAAACTGGTCTAGACTGTTACTGTTATTATTGTTACTGTTACTAGCACATTTATTTACGTATTCAAAAATTTAACTGAATATTTTCTGTTAGACTAATAACTTATTATATACTAATTTTGATTTGTAAATTAATTTACCTGTATTAGATATTTTACTAAAACTGGCACGATCCTCCAAAGCACCAAGGTATCGCGTCAGATTGCGACAGGACTGCTTATCTGGTAATTTCTGAAATATTTTACTATTATAAACTAGGAATATGTTTTTTTTTGTAAATGGGTGAATGTAAAATTTTATCCAGATAATGAAATTGACAACCTAATTTTATCATCATTATCCTGCCCTTATTCCACACTAAGTGGGGTCGACACAACTTAAATTTGGCTCATTATTTTACGACTGGCCGCCTGCCTGACGTCAACTTGCCTTAGTCGCCCTTTACGCCTCCTCGGTAATAAATGAGGGTTGTCTATTCTACTCAGCCGGATACGACGATACAGTGAAAAACCCTAATTTTATATTTTATAAGGAAAACTAACAGCTATTACAACAAAATAATTACTAAAATAATTTTGGAAATAAGGCCAATTAAAAGTTTTCGCGGATAATAATAGATATTATGTAACAAATAATGTGAATAACTTACTTCACATAAATCTCGCAGCATCACAGCGAGGTCTGCGGCAACGTGCGCATCCCTTGGAGGAGATAAAAGAGCCAGCATGCGACAAGCCATCGCAGCTTCGGAGCATGTGGGCCGACGGACTAAGTGACCACAGAGCACCATGGCCATTGCTCCCTGACTGTCTATAAGCTGAGAGAGAGAGAGAGAGAGAGAGTTGCAAGAGGAGTTAAGAAAGGAACTTCACTACCAAATTTATTTTCTATACTCCGTAGGTTTAGGTAATTAAATAAATAAATAAAACAAAACCACGTGACTCAAGTGTACCAAACATTTTGTTGCAATAATATAGTGTACAATTAAAAAAATTTAAATAAAACTGTATTAGTCTAATTTTTTTTTGTAATAAATTATTTCTTTTATTAAATTTAATTTTTATACTTTTAGTATGAAAACCACAAACATTTAATTATATAAAGAACTAGCAATCGACAGCGGCGCCGTCCGCTTACGAATCAAATTGATCCGTAATAGTCTTTTGATAACCATAAATGGTTCAAATGGGTTAATCTTAAAAGCTAGACATATGCTGTAGCGGACTTTTATTTAGAACTTTTAGAGGGGAACAATTTTGTAATACATGATTTTTTAATAACTATCACCGTTTAGTCAGCGCACGGAAGGAAAGCTTTAAAATTTTGCCGTTTTCGTACTATTTTTTGTTGCTGCTCCTCTCCTATTAATCATAGCGTGATGTTATATAGTCTATAATCTAGCCTTCATTGATATATGAACTATCTTACACTGAACAAATTTTTCCAATCAGTCCAGTAGTTCCTGAGATTAGCGCGTTCAAACAATCAAAAAAACTCTTCAGCTTTATATATTAGTATAGTCTGATAATATCAATCTTTTGTATAGTCAGTTTGTGATAACGTAGTATTATAGTATATTTAATATTCTCCAGGTATTTAGTGCATGATTTTTACGAATCCTGCGTGTAAAACTTTACAATGGATTGTACACTTTTCTTCTAACATTAGAAAGACGTCCTTTAATCACGGATTTTAGCAAAATAATACTATAATTGCTTTTGTATTATGAACCTGTTAGCGCAGTCTCTACAACAACACGATATAATAGAAAACCACAAGTCACGCTCCGATATACTTTTCTTAAATAACGAACACAGAATGAATGTCACTGAAACGTTTTATCAATAGAAAGACTTCACCAGAAACAACAACGGCACAGTGGCGCCATTATTTTGATAAAAAAGGGCGCGATACTCTTGTTTCATCGCTGTGTTGCTATAAAATACAAAGCGGAAGTCATAGGCGACAACAAATAATAAACATTTTTTTGTAATATTGTTCATTTCACGTTATATGTATTTTGTACACTCTCAATACCTAATTCAATATTACATACCTCATGGTTGACTCTCGTGAGTGAAACGATGAATTTAACAACCGCCTCCTGGTCTATATTAGCAAGTGGAGAACTCGAAGGTGCGTTGGCAAGAGCACGAAGAGTAGGTAGTGTTGCTTTCTGTTTACAAAAAAAAACTTATTTGTCCACAAATGCAAGGTATATCTTTTCAGTTTTAATTCCGTTGCACAAGAGCGGACTGTTTCAACATTACTCTTTCATTCTTAGATATTATCATTATAATATTTGGGAATATAATTATTAAATTAATATTAGTACCCGGTTAACCGAGCCTTGGTCGGTAATTATTTACAAAATAAAGAAAAGAAAAACATAATTAGTTACTTGGGGATCGATCCTAGGTATTTACATTTCTCGAGACTGCCCGTTCCCCGAATAAGCTACGCTGATTTGACAATAAATGGCAAAAATTCAAATCAATATAAATTTAAGTATTTTCTAATGCCCAAAAACAGACCACCTAAAACTTAGCTAGACAGATTTTTCTCCCCACAAAACCCCCTACATGCTGAATTTCAGGAAAATAGTTGGTTCCGTTGCCGAGATTCCGAAAATATACATATGAGATTAACTTATTTAAATATTAAATTAATACTAAAGTAAATTATTAAATTTAAAAATGGTAAATTTTTTATCAAATCTTTACGTGACCAAATTAAAAGGAGAATCGAAAGGTTATAGATGTAGCAGAGGTGAGTAAACACGCGATGGTCACCAACGCATATCGATGATTGGATTATGAGAATTATGGATAGTTAAAATATAATAGTGGGTAGTTAGAAAAAGTTAGCCTATGTACTAAAAATATGTTCCGTATGTAACTAAAATCTACAAGCTGTCCCCGCGACATTGTTCGCGCAACTTAAGTAATTTATTTTCTTCCGGGAGAAAAACGAAATTTCTTTATACAATATATAAGCCCAATATACTAAACTTTAATCGTCAAAAATTTCACCAATAACGTTCCAGCGGATTGTTTCCAACTGATAGGCGTTTTGAAACATTTTGATCTTACTGCATGTTCCTCACCTGTATTTGTTCCTGTGCTCCATCCACAGCAGTAGGAAAAATTTGGAAGAATATACCTATAGTCTGACGCAAAACATCTTCTTCCACTAAAAGATACAAATTAATATATTATATACTCAGTAATAACATAAATATATATAAACAGCAATTATTTTTTTATTTTTTATTCTGTAATTAAAGGGCTTTAACACTACATGTGTGTATCAGCCCTATTATACCCTAAAACTTGACTAATCAAATTATTCTAAGGAGCTTATAAAGAAGAGTTAACAAATTATACGCTTCCTCCGAATCAGGTGTTGACAGTATACTATAGAAGACACCAACTTGCAATTTGTTCAAGCTCACTAAATTTAACATAGAATTCCTAACCAAGTCAAATCGGGAACATTCCATCAGCCAATGATGTATGTCATCGATTAGATGACATACATCGCACATGGGGGAAGTAGTTTTTCATCAAAAACTTGAATTTGTTGCTCGAAATGTGTCCGACCTAACTCGGTGAGCAAATACTAATAATTTCCTACTAATGTTACTCTTAGGTTACTCTTGGAGCATAGGGTGTATAAGCTACGATTGTATCATATTACAGCAATATTTCTCAAGTGGATAAGCCTTGAAAGCATAAAAGACAGATAGAAAGATAGACTTTCACATTTATAATAATCATTCTCCTGCCCATTCTTAACCCGCTCTAAGTGGGACCGGTACAACATGTTATAACATCTTGTAACATGATTGCCTGACGTCAACTTACCGTAGTCGAGAGTTTAAAACACCTCGTTAAGAAAGAAGGTGGTCTATTCTACTTAGCCAGATACCACACGGCATATCAACTTACCTAAGTTGCCTTTTACGGACTTCGGTGTGAAATGAGGGTGGTGGCTTACATTTTTATTTTTAATATTAGTACAAAATGTACCTTTTATCTTAAAATCTTACCTGTAGCTGGATTGAACCAAAGCAACAACAATCTGCTAAGTATCGCAGGGGAAACCAGGTGCCCGAGGTATATAAGGCGGCAGAGACCTTCGACTATAATCAGTCTATATGCCGGACACTGTGAAGAAAATAATAAATTAAAATGATTGATGCAGAATTTTCTCAAAATAATAATAATAAAATTTTATTTTCTGTTTAGTACAAAAACAAAACTATAAACTAATAAAAATTTAAAAAAAAGGAATATATCTAAAAGCACACCACATTTTGCTGCAATAATATGATTATTGCAACACTGATTTTCAGACGCACCCCAAAAGTGACGTCCCGGACTTCTCCGTTAGCCACTCGTAACAAAAAAGAAAGACACTTAATTAACAGTAGGTTATTCATTTAACACACATTTATATTAATTTTATTTTTATAGGCATACACCAACAGCCCTCGTGGACTTGTCTTAGAGACAGCATTAGTCTTTTGAGCTTAACCTAATTTAAACGGAGCCGCTGGCAATTGCTAGTAATATATAATGGTCAAACAAATTAAAAAAAGGGAACTCTACTTACAGGGCTATCAATAATTTTTAGCAACAGTTCAATCACATTGCTATGCATCGACGATACGGATAAAGCGGATTCAGATATTGTACCTACAAAAAGAAATAAATTGCCACTTTAACCATATCAATCAAAAACATCACTTTGTACTGCAATAGTAATTTAAAAAAGAATGATATACACGTACATAGCGTGTATTCATTTTGTTACTGCCTTACTTCCTTTTGTGTTACCACACACATACACTAACTTAAAAAACATCTTTCGTGATATATTTAAATTTAATAATGGGCTTACCATTTCGTGATTTATTATTAAATAAAAATACCGAATGATACATATTAATTTATTAATTGCTGATATTGCTTTATTAAGCCTATAATCTTTTAACAGTTTAGTAAATAAGCAGTTCATTACATGAGTGACCAATAAATATTGAGGTTCTTTTGTATTGGTTTGATTTTTTAATATTTTTTCAAAACTGCAACGATGATTTTGTTTACTTCGATGAATTTATGAAATTTTATATCTTATGGTTTTTTTGTAAATAAATAATTATTTTTAGATAATAGAATTGTAAAAATAGTTCCAATTTAAGAGTTAATGTACTTTCAATAATGTAATATGTATTTTTCCGTTATATAAAAGGGTATTTTCAATCATATAAGATACCCTGATATGTAGTGTCTAGTGCAGTGATTTTCAACCAATGTGCCGCGGCACTTTTGTGTGCCGCCAAATTTCAAAAGTGTGCCGCCAAATTTTGCAAATATATAATAATGTTAATATTATTAAATTATATCATTTAAAAAGAAAAATATTTGTATTATTAGCATGTAATTAATCCCTTGATAAACGTGTTACGTAAATTGGATACGAGGTAGTCGCTGAGTTCGCGTTCCTCTTTTCGCGGCCTCTAAACGTGCGGAAGTTGATGATGTCGCAGCCTAATGAAACGAATTCCTAATGAAAGTAGAGTAAAGCTGATGCAGCATTGCATCAGCCGAGGAAATTTTACTGGTTAAATGAAGATCATTTCATCATTATTAGATTTTGCTTCGCCAGAGAAGATAGTTTAAGTAGGTTTGGTTTAGTTGTAATTTTAATTTTAAATAAATTCTTTCTGAAAATTCTTTTTCTTCAAACCTCTCGCTGCTGCAAACGTAATTAACGTTAAGTTATTATTGTAATATATATTAGTCTATTTCGAATATTTAAAATTTTTGTCATAAACTATTCATGCAGTGATTTGTAGTAAGTAAATAATTTTTATCTTTTTCTTTGTGTGCCGCAATTTTGAAATCGTTAAATATGTGCCGCAACAAATAAAAGGTTGAGAATCACTGGTCTAGTGGATTCGCCATGAAAGAGAATCAGAGTATGGGTGTATAAATAGGGTGTATGATATGGTAGGGTGTAGGGTATATATGTGATTATTATTTACCGTCAGCTTCAATTGGATCAATGGAGTGCTGAGTGTTCCGTTTTTTTTGTGAATCGGTTTTTGATTCATCACACTCGGTCTCAGTGTCGTCTTCGAAAACACGGGCGCCATGAACGCATAGTAAATCTACTATACATTTAAGCACCGTACTCACTATGGGCTCGTTAGTTGTGTCAATTATCTGAAAAATAATGGCGCCAAAATCAATAATACAATAGATAAAAGACTCATAGTCCCTTTGTGGACTACTTCCGGAGTTTTATTTTTAAATAATATATTAGGCAGTTACACAAACGATCGTACGTCCCCAAGGTAATTTTATACTTGTGTTATGGGTGAAAGACAGATGGTAAGTATATACATATATAACTTTCATAACGCAGATTCAAAGCAGCAACAAATTCTGTTTAGAAAATGTGTCCCCTGGCGGGAACTAAATCGAGACCTCCGGAGCTGAAGGCAGGGATCGCTGCCTGAGCCAACGGGTTAATCGAGTATTATATGAGCCAACGGGCTAGTCGAGTATTATAAGAGAACGTATGAAGAGTTTTGGCTAAACCATGACCAACATGGGGAAATGTGTGGATATGGAATGGAATAGTCCATAACAGACACGTGACAGGCGTCCTCAGCTTAGATAGGATCGGATAAACCACGATAATCCTATTGTTACTGATGACATTACCAAGCATTACCATTATCTTCCTGCCCTTATCCCACTCTAAGTGGGGTCGGCACAAAATGTTATAAACATGTCACATGATTTGACTACGACCATTATTTTACGACCGGCCGCCTGCCTGACATCAACTCACCTTAGTCGAATTTTACGACACCTCGGTAAGGAGGGTGGTCTATTCTACTTAACCGGACACCAAACGGTGTGAAAATTTACCTGAGTCGCCTTTTACACCTCGTTAAGAAATGAGGGTGATCTATTTTACTCAGCCGGGTACCACACGGAGGGTCGACTTACCTTAGTCGCCTTTTACGACACCTCGGTAAGAAATGAGGGTGGTAATATTCCATTCAGCCGGATACCACACGACGTAATTACCGAGCATTACCAAGACCAAGATAATATTAATAAAATATAAAGTTAACGATATACGAACGATAAACTAAGCCCATATTAAAGTTAACAGCATCCTAAATTTAATTTAATTCAATACTTACATTAACGAAAAAGAATGCCTTATGATCCCTGGCGAATTGCTTATCAAGCATACCAAACATCGCCACTGTTTCAAGAGCATTACCCAATATGTCCGGGTTTTGGAATATTTCGCCCTGTAAAATACCAATATATGAAATTGTAACAAACAACAAAATGAATTCAAGCAAAACAAGACATTTAATCATATCAAATCTCGTGTAAGTTATTGGATAAGTTTTGTATTACCATTTTGGTCTTAACTTAAATATTGTAACGCGTCGCCGTATGCTGAGCTAATTGCACCAAGCCAAAGTAAGCCACGACATTTGAACACCATTACCGAGGTGTTGTATAAGGCGACTAAGATAAGTCGACCGGCCGTGTGGTATCCGGCTGAGTAGAATAGACCACCCTCATTTACCTTACCGAGGTGTCGTGAAAAGCGACTAAGGTTAGTAGACCCACCGTGTGATATGCGGTTAAGTAGAATAGACCACCCTCTTTCTTACTGGTAAGTTGACGCCAGCAGGCGTCCGGTCGTAAAATACGTAGCCAAATCATATGACATGTTGTAACATGTTGTGCCGACTTCACTTAGAGTGGGATAAAGGCAGGAGGATGATGATTGTTACTAATTGATTGTAGCTAATTGAGCCAAGCCAAAGTAAGCCACGACATTTGAACGCCATAACTGTCAGCCAAAGCCTTGCGGCCTATGTGATACTTCCGTACCGTCGTAAGATCTGAAGTCATATTGTCGCTCCCTAGCGTTAAGACAGCTGATTCTTAAAAATAAGCCAAAGGAAGCAACCCATTTCCGATTATATATTTGATTAAGTCGTAACGCAGTTTGTATTTAAATTACATTGCTGTTACAACATGCATAAAACATACAAACCTCCATTTCGTTGAAAGCTATCTGCAGCATGGGTGTTATGGTTTTCAGTTGCGGAGTGTCTAAAGCGCAATTCAGTATTGTCAGACATTTATTAAGAGTTCCTGCATCACATTGCTTCTCTTTTACTGTCTAAAATTTTTAGAGAATAATAATAATAATAAATATATGGGACACGGCCGTCACGTACCCAAAGTAGGTAACTTAATACTTGTGTTACGGTAGAAAGACAACTGGTGAATATATACTTACTTAAATACAAATACGCCCAGACTTGAAAACCAACAAATTCATTTATAGAAAATATTGGCCCTCGGTGGGAATCGAACCCTCGACCCGCGGAGCTGAAGGTATGGTCACTACCTACTGTTCCAATGGGCCCGTCTATGAGGTCTAGTCTCTTATTTAGTCATTGACTGAATAAATTAATTGGGTAATGTTATATAATTAAGTTTATAACTAATCGAGATGTCCCATAGTATTATTCAGCATTATTAAATGACTAACTAACGCGAAAGCAATTTTTAATTATTGTACTATATTTATTATACTGTGCAGGGAAAAGTGTTTTTCGGTGCTGTTTTACATTTCAGAATGTTATTATCAATTAAGTAATTTTTAAAACTAAGGAAATTGGCTTAATACTTCCATCTATTAATAATTTAAAAAAATATATTCAAAAAAATCAAAATTATCTTTATTGTAATGAGTATTTTGTATTTTAATAAGAGTGTATTGTAATAAGTACTTTGAATCGAATATAAATCTCTCTTTACATTAAAAAAAAACAAGGAACATGATGTAACATGTTTCTTTATGGTAAATTTACTTGTGATTGCATTATTAGAAGTACATTATTATTCTAATTTTATGCTTACCGGCACAATTGGAGGTGGAGGTGGTTGCGCTAAAATATTCAATTCTTCAAGCCTTTTCTGAATATCCGCTACCTATATTAAAATTTCACTTTTTATTTTTTAGTATACTTCATACACTACAGATACGGACATATTTATTTTAGGACGCAGGTCATTCGTTATTTATTTTGTTTCTTGTTATACTTGATATCATCGCTATAAGGGTAGACGAAGAAACTCTATTATCATCAGGAACGTCATCTAAAGCGCGGCTTTTGTGTATCAATGACTATGACAGTCGCCCTTCCAGATTTAAACGTTACACGTCCATTGAATCCATATATCCATAAAACAAGCTGTGGTAGCCCAGCGGTAACACCATGCGACTCTTTCGAGGAGGCCACGGGTTCAAACCCGGGCAGACACCAGTGAGTTTTTCTGTTAAAACTTATGTGTCTAATTGATAATTGAAATTTATCACACGCTTTTCGGTGAAGGAATGTTTTCCGTGATCCCTCGAAAGAGTCGCACGGTCTCACCACTGGGCTATCACAGCTATACCGATGTAAGATATACTTTTCAATAAATGTAGCAAGAAAAAAAAAGAAAAGCTTACGCAGAAGATATTTGCTACTACTCGTACTACTACGCATATGGGAGACGTACTGAAATGTAAAAGAGTAACGGCCTGTTACTATATTAAGCTGTGATGGCCCGGCGGTAACACCGTTTGACTCTTCCGAGGAGGTCGCGGGTTCGAACTCGGGCAGACACCAATGAGTTTTTCTGTTAAAACTTATGTGTCTAACTGATGTTTACAATTTATCACACGCTTTTCGATTAAAGAAAACATCGTCAGGAAACCTGCATATCTCTAGAGAATTCTGCAAATATTTGTAACCTACCAATCTGCACTGGTGCAGCGTGGTAGGTCTTAGCTCCAAACCTTCTCTCCAAAAACGGAGAGAAGAGGCCTATTCTCAGCAGTGGGATAGTAACAGACCGCTAATTTGCTTTTTTTTATCCATACAACAGTACATACTTTACATGTTCTTTACAAGAACTTCGTTATAACATACTTTAGATCGTAATTCTTAAGAAATAGGACTCAAATTCGCTTCACGCCATTTCTCTCGATCTTTCGGTTGTTCATAATTTGTGATACCATTAACATACCATTATGTACTGCTATTCTAAGTACCAAAAGCTGTACTAAAAAATTGAACGGATGAAATGCACGAGTCGGTCGTATAATACGTAGCCAAATCATGTGACAACATGTTTATAGCATGTTGTGCCGACCCCACTTAGAGTGGGATAAGGGCAGGTAGATGTATGATGTCTATATTTTTACAGTGTTACTTAACTTAGCTTTACATTCAGCAGCAAGGGCATAGTTTTCATCTCGAACAGCTTCTTCTTGTGCCTCAATAGCAACATTTAACGATACGCGCAATCGAGCCCTCTGTAAATAGAAGCATAAATAAATAAATATATGGGATACTTACACACACGGCCGTCCGTCCCCAAAGTAAGTAATTTAATACTTGTGTTATGGTAGACAGACAACTGGTGAATATATACTTATATAATTTTTAAATACATACTTAAATACAAATGAACACTTGAAGTAAATAAGGCACTAAGAACCTAAAAATTAAAATTGGAACTAACTGTGCAATTTGGTTCTAAAAGCCTTTTAGAACCAAATTGCATACTTAGTTAAAATTTTAATTTTTAGGTACTTTGTGCCATATTTATTTCAAGTGTTCAAATATACACCCAGGCTCAAAGAATATGTTGGCCTTCAGCGGGAATCGAACCCGCGACCCGTGAAGCTGAAGGCAGGGTCACTACCCACTACGCCAACGGGCCAGTCAAAGCATAAACTGATACATAAAAGTTACTCTATAGAGTAAGTGCACACGGGCAGAATAAGGCAAGAAATATGTGATAATGGTTTTTTGCTTAGCATAAAAATCTATACTAAAATTATAAAGAGGAAAAATTTATATGTACGTTTCTTACAGAGGTGTCTTAAAAGGCGAATAAGGTAAGTCGACCCACCGTGTTGTATCCGGCTGAGTAAAATAGACCACCCTCATTTCTTACCAAGATGTCGTACAATACGACTAAGGTAAGTTGCCGCCCACATAGATCCAGGCTGACTTGAATAGACCACCTTCATTTCTTACCGAGGTGTCGTAAAATACGACTAAGGTAAGTTGTCGCCAGGTTAGATAAGTTGCCGCCCACATAGAGTGGGATAAGGGCAGAAGGATGATGAACAGCGTTGTAAATATTTTTGAATATAACAATTTTATGAGTTTTAGGTCCCCACTTAATTTGAAAATTACCTGCATTTTGACTTCCGTGCAGTCCACAGGTGGAAGTGGTGCCGGCTCCTCAACTTCAGGCGGTTCACGTAACGCGGAGATTATGCCGCATATAATTTCGATACGCGGGGTTATATCTGGCACGACTAGTTCGAGTGCTGATACAAACGCGCGGATAACGTCCGCGTTCAATGGGCCATAGTCACCTAAGTAGCATACATAAATATACGTATTTAGTCTAATATATATTAAAACTAGTCCTATCCGCAACATATGGAATATTTCTTTTCCAGGACTACAAAAAAGTCTGCAATGGCATATACCTTTCATGGATATAATAACATACTCATCTGAAGTTGCTATAATCCGCGACGATGTCAAATAGAAAATATATATAATGCTGAATGTAGAGTGGACAATCCGTTTCCATACCTGATACATGCAGGATTCGTAAACACACATGCACAAATCTATTTTACTTCATCGCGGATTATAGCAAAATAATTTTATTATTACTTTTGTATTATGGGATCTCCGCAAAGTAACGTTTGCTTTTATAAATTATTAAATTATATATTATAAAATTTAAATAGTCATGTCTATGCAGTATTTGGAAATTAATTTAGACATATACAATGTAGACATATTTAGCGATAGCATCCATGCTTGCAGACACAATATAATTAACTAAATTTAAAAGAAATAATTAAGTTTACAATATTGTTACCGTTTATATTTTATAATTTAATATTGATATAATATTTTATTTTGTTATATATTTAAATAATGTACGCGTCCCTATTACATGCCTTAGTAACCTATAATTAAGACTACATTTAGTTGAATAGTTTGTATAGTGTTTTATAGTATGTATTAATAATGTAACTCTTGTTGGTTATCCCAATAAATAAAAAAAAAAAATATAATAAATAAATAGAAAAACTCATTAGTATCTGTCTAGGGGTTTGAACCCATGATCGTCTCTAAAGATTCTCACGTCACACCGCTGGGCTATCACAGCTTACGCTTTAATAATTGCCAGAAAAATAATTATAAATACGAAAAAGAAGTTACCAGTGAGTATATCAGTGATGAGTGTTTTGAGCGAACTACGGCCGGCGGGGTCGCTGGCATCGTAGACACGCAGCATGCTTCCCAACTCGTGCAATACATTTTGACGAGTGCTAAATCCTACAGGATCTCCAGTTTCCAAAGGGCATGGTGACTCGACTATACTGTATTTAGAGGGAAAAAAAATCATGTATTACTCATTAGTTACATAAAATACTAGATACTTTTTTTTTTTTTTAGACAGGAAAAAACCCCTTATGGGTACCGCCGCCCAATGGGGACAGGCGGCGGTTATGTCGGACTCGCACCGACTAAAATAACCTGTGTGCTCCACTACGCTGCTGGTGGCGGGGATAGGGTACCTATAAAGACATTACCCCCCATCCCCGCCAGCAGCAACTCTGTACCCCAGAGTGCGCCACCTCTGGGTCGGGGCCTCTCTAAAAGTGGCCCCTCCCTCCGCTGGACGATGCATCGGGAGCACCAGATGCAACTTCATACTACTAGATACTACTAATACACTAGTAACATAGGTAATCAAACCCGGGCAGACACCAATGAATTTTTCTTTAAAAAACTTATGTGTAATTGATAACTGCAATTTATCACACGCATTTCGGTGAAGGAAAACATCGCGAGGAAACCTGCATATCCCTAGAGAATTCTGGAGATATGTGTAACCTACCAATCCGCACTGAAGCAGCGTGGTAGGCCTAAGTTCCAAACCTTCTTATCAAAAATGGAGAGAAGAGGCCTATTCTCAGCAGTGGGATAGTAACAGGCCGCAACTTAGTTACATAAATTATAAATTTGCTTTGTTTTCTTTAATATAAAAGTTAAAGGTTGTTAAAATATAAAAGGTGGTACAAGTACAAGACATTTTTAATTTGCGGTAACCACAACTACACATAAGTTAAGTTTTAGAACACTCAATAAATTAGATAATGTGAACAACAACCTTAAACTAGAAACTTAACGCAAGAGCGAGTGAGCAAGGCATGAAATACCATAAGGTTTTCTTCTTATGACCAATGCCATAGGAAGCAGTGAATCTAAATTTATCTTCATCTTCCTGCCCTTATCCCACTCTAAGTGGGGTCGGCATAACATGTTATAAACATGTTGTCACATGATTTGGCTGCGTATTTTACGACCGGCCGCCTGCCTGACGACGACTTATCTTAGTCATATTTTACGACACTTCGATAAGCAAGAGGGTGGTCTATTCTACTTAACCGGATACCACACGGTGAGTCAACTTACCTTAGTCGCCTTTTACGACACCCCGGTAAGAAATGAGTGGTCTATTCTACTCAAACGGATAACACACGGCGGGTTGAATCTAAATTTATGTCATGAAAAATATAAAATAAAGGAAGCTCAATTATAAATACTTACGCCCGTATATATCCAGTAAGCACTATGAGATCAGGCAATACAGTCTCTAAGGTTTCATCGTCATCAATTTTCTGCAAGTGCTGTGCTAAATGGCGCCAATACCAAGCCGTTTCTTTGTTAAGTTTCTCAGCAGGTATGAGCCGAAGTGTTTTGTCAGTTGGCAACCATTCCAAAAGTTCGGAGACTGGGAGACGTCTGAAAATATAAAATTTTTAGTTAACGAGATTGTATAAAGCCCAACCAAATGCCTGGCCCTATCCAGTATTCTTAGTCATGAAGTCTTTTGCAAGCTTATATCATCGTTCTTCCCTTATCCCACTCTAAGTGGGGTCGGCACAACATGTTATAACATGATTTGGCTGCGTATTTTACGACCGACCGCCTGCCTGACATCAACTTACCTTAGTTGTATTTTACGACACCTCGATAAGAAAAAGGGTGGTCTATTCTACTTAACCGGATACCACACGGTAAGTCGACTTACCTTAGCCGCCTTTTACGATTCCTCGGAAAGAAATGAGGGTGGTACTATTCTATTCAGCCGGATACAACACGGCGTGTCTTTTTAAGTTAACAAGGGTTTTAAGCTATTTGGGCATATAATATGTACGATACTAGTATAACCATTTTGTATAAGTGAACTTAATATAGGTATCCGCGTATTGAATTAGTGTATTGAAAAACCATTAATTTTCTATTACATTATTTACTTCCTGTTCCGCTAGGAAAAATAGGATTTTTTTATCCTATATGTCACCACCAATATTCATCAATATTGCTCCAGCGGATAAGCCGTGCAAGGGTAACAGACAAACTTTCAGATTTATAATATTGTATTGATGTGCGTGCCGTTATACAAATAACTTACTTAAATAGTGACTCCAGAAGCTTCCCCGCAACATACTGCGAATCTTTAGAATCATGTGCATTGTCTAAGCGAATCGCTTTAAGTAAATCTATGATATTGCCCTTAAAAGAGCTCAACCAGCCGGGTATCAGTATTTCTTCTACAACACGTCGAACGCGTAGACTGCGTTCAGTTAGACCAACCTAAATAATAAATCACATAATTATAACTGATCTACAGAGACGTTTTGTCTAGTTAAGCAGATATTATAATCACGAAAAACAAATAAATCTTTAATGCGTTATTCATAAGTGCATTAATATACTAGAGCTTGATTATTCATTCACAATCACTAAATTAGTAAAAGATTACATAGTGATATTATGTGTAATTATCTATAGTTATTATAAAACAAAGCCCCCATAAGTTAGACGTCTGTCTGCATGTGATCGATTCTCTCATAATCTACTAATGGATCTTTGTACGGCTTTGCTAAAAAATAGTGCAATTACTACCGGATTCTTCTGGAAATTATGTTGAAGAGATCGCGCAGTTATAAAAAATCTGGCCAACTGGGAACTTTATTTGTGTGCGCCGCGACAACCAACAGCGATACACTAAAGTAATGTAATAGAGAATTGTAGATCTACATAAATACTATAAAAAAGTCCATAACAGCATGTCTCTATCTCTTATGGTTAACTCACAATAACTACTTTTATGTTCCAAATTTTAATTACACTGATTTCCACGCGGGCGAAGCATAGCTAGATTATAATATAATATAGTAGTCATAATTCAGCAAAGCCATACAAAGATTCATATATTAAAGATAGAGAAGAAAATGTATGGCTTAGACTTTACAGTGGAACTTACCAGGGCTTGATGGACTTTCATATGAGTGTCAATTAATTTAGCTAGAAAAGATAGCAAAATGGAAGATACGATGAATTAAAGCAAATCAGATATTAACTTAATAATTAAGAGACTAATTTTAGGACAATAAGATCAGTAAATAGCTTTTACTGACCTTATTGTCCTACCACATAAATTATTTTTAAGTAATTTTTTTTTGCTCTTATTTAGATATACAACATTGAAATCTATACTAATATTATAAAGAGGAAAAATTTATATGTACGTTTGTAATGCTTTCACACAAAAACTACTGGACCGATTTCAAATATTCTTTCACCATTGTGAAGCAGGTTTACTGAGTAACATAGGCTATGTTATATTTAAAAAAAATAGGGATCCGTAATAAAAATGAAATAAGGTGTAAAAAATTAGTCATACAAATCTGTAATAGCATGCGAACTATTGGTGATATATTTAACAAAAATAAATCTCTGGTCCGATTTAGTAGAGTTTCCACGTCTATGTGATCGGTGTACGCGGGTGAAACCGCGGGATATTACTTGTTTTGGGTAAAGAGATTCTTAGTTATGCAATCGGTAAATATAACGTATGCTGCATTTACCTTTAAGGTAAACACCCGTTGTCTAACCCTTAGCTGAGTGACGTTTATTGCAGATATGTAGATGAACGCAGCACGTCTCACCGCTTCATCAATATCGCATAATCGTAGCAAAACGTATGGCACATTTCGCGTGCATTTGGCTATCGACATTACAATGGCTCTGTAGACAAATTACATATGGTGTAAATTCTCTTGCTAGTTTTGAATTATGCAACTGCAATACACATTTTATTAATAAATATATGGGACAAACAAACACACGGTAGGCACTCCCCAAAGAAAGAAACTTAAATACTTACTAACTTTAAACAAAATAATGTCATTAATGCAGAAGTTGTTATAGAATTATTTTGATGTAATCCGCGTTTGTTAAGAGAATCTATGTAATGCTAAGTGAGCATATACCTTATAGATGCAGGACAAGTCACCACACGTATCACAAAACGCCGCCACCTCCAACACTCCACACAAGCACTACACACACTCACTACCACAATCTCAACAATCGTTTTACCTCAAAACAGAGACATCAGGAGATTCTACGACAAAATCGTAATGCGGCGCAACGCCTATGCTTGCAATCTTATACAAGATTAGATAGGTATATTTTATCTCAAGTTGCTCCAAAATATTGAGTCGGAGGCCCTTATCAAAGATGTGAAGAATATTAAAGGAATGGTCGTTGGGTGCTCTACGACCGCTTTCCAACAGGTGCTTTACATTATACTTATTTTACATTGACTTACCTTCTTACTGAAGAACTAGGATCACAACTCATGTGGAAGTAATAATTACGAGTGACTTCATCATCTGGATCCATAGGATCTTGTAATCTTTGAAGTGCCAGTGCCGCGCGACATCGAACCGCACCACGCGTATCTTGGAGACGTTGCATCTACAGAATTTATAAAAAAATTCGCCCTCTCCTAAGAATAAAGTCACAAGTCCCATGCATAGCATAAGAAATGTGACTTTTGACTACTCTTTGAATAGGGAGAATTCACATTTTTTATGTCTATTTAAACTTATGGTCCATAGTTAATACAGACACAAATATAAATGTGAAAGTCAGTTTGTCTGTGTGTCTCTTACACTTTCATGGCAAAATTCTTCTTCTTCTTCACATATAGATGATCACTGCTGAACATAAGTATCTTCTCATTATCTCCATAAAACACGATCCTATGCCACTTTCGCAAGTCCATCTCATAGGGGGCCTACTGACTGTGTTTACCAATGCGGGATCGCCATTCCAACACATAGTGCAGGGCTTTAGCACTATGTGCGTATACTATACTACAATTTATTGCAATATACTACAAAAGAAATGAATGAATCAGTTTATTTTAATACTAAGCATGCTATATACTACATTAACCCTATTAATACAACTGAATAAACCTATACTATTAGTCTTTGACTGGCTTGTTGGCGCAGTTGGTAGTAACCCTGCCATCAGCTCCGCGGGTTGTGGGTTCGATTCCCAACGAGGGCTAACATTTTCTAACAAAAATTTGTTGGTTCTTTGAGCCTGGGTTATATTTGTATTTAAGTATGTATTTATAATTATATATTTACCAGCGTTGTCTATCACCTATGACACAAGTATTAAGTTACTTACTTTGGGGATGGACGACTGTGTGTGTTAGTGTCCCATATATTTATTTATTTATTATTAGTCAGCAGTTAATTCATACTGTTGACAATAAGTGAAAACCAACTTAAAATTTTTTAAGCAACATTTCACTTCTACTAGTAAACCAACAGATCACTGTCAACATTGAGCTTATAATATCAAACTAAATACCTGTGATGCAAGAAGTTTGTCACATAAATTATCGTCAAGTGAAGCATTATCACCAAGAGCAGCAAGGACAGCGGCTAACAACTGACTAGCTCTGTATCTAACTGACTGACCTGATACACATTGGCACTGAAAAAGTAAATTAATTTTAAATATATAATATTAATTGGGTGCACTAATCCAGAATAGAAGCTGACCACCGGCAATTGTGATGGCGAATTTCCTTATAGAACATGTGATCTTCTTACTATCCTTAGCAACAGAACTCCCTCAGACATGTTGTAACACAATCTGACACGTTAGTCCTTAATTATCGTACAAGTCTAGCTTTACAGTTAGACTCCTAGTGATGGGACAATCCAGCAGCGAAACAGGACAATAACTCTACTTGTTAAATTTTACAGCAGGACTTTCACACTACCAAGCTCAGCTGTATACCGTTTAAGCTATCACTGGCATTGGTGGAGGATAAGTTTAGTTTAGGGTATGGTCACCATTGAAAACCAGTGTTGGGGCTACCTCAACATATAGTGAGTGGTGGTCCTTTTTGCAATGTCACTTTTCTCTGCATAGGTAGAATATTTAACTTAATATTGTCTATTCTATAAGTTTTCATGTTCATGTAGGGTAAGTGTGACAGTTGTCAATAAAAGGTTAATGATCTGGTTTGAGTTGATTTGATATGGAAAGTGTGAAACTATTAAAACTTGATACTTCATTCATATTTATAATTAATCTTGTGCTTTAAGAAAACATGTTCATGAAACCTGCATAGTTTAGAGAATTGCATATCTTACCAATCCACACTATGGTAGCTCTACTCCATTTCTCCAAACAGTAGAAAAGCTATTGCCCAACAATTTGAATCATAGACCATTACTCGAAGTAACATCAATGGTCAAATTTACGAGAATACCAGCATTATAAGTTTTGAAATTATTAGAGAATATCATATTGTTTTTATAAAAATAATATTCTCAAAAAAATTACTATTACATACAGTATAATTTATTATTTTCAAATATTGTTTTTTAAATGGATGATGTATGATAATCAATTATATATTTTGAAAAACATAATTTATTTAAGATATCTTTAAACTTAATAATATTAATTTAGAAAAAAATATTATTACTTAGAACTTTCCATGAAGTAGTTACAAAGTAGTAAAACTAGAGTTACTGATAAAATATTAATTATTCTGCAATAACTTCGAATTTAGTTGTAAAAATGAATTCATATATAGCACAGAGTTAACATTTTCTACTTACATCAAATATAATCTCAAAAATAAACATAAGAAATTCATCTTCATCATCAAGGGTGGTGCAAAAAGTTGAGACAAACTGAACAACTCTATCAACATTTGCACTTGTATCTCCAAAAGTAAATAAATAGTGAAGAGCATTTTTGAAACTTTCCCTAAATGTATCATGATCAATCTGTAAAGAAAAAGGGGCAACTAAAAATAATATGATCAATAATGAGATTTAAACTTGATTTAAATTCAAGTTTCCTGATGTTATAGTCTTGAAAAGTATAGGTCTGTATCTAGACAATTGTAGACATTGTATTTTAGTGAATTCCGGTGAAGAATATATGTATGTAAAAAAAATTACCAAGCCTAATCGTTTTTTATTTATAAGTTACCAATTTATTAGAATAAAAGCTTACCTTTCTATAAAGTTTTTTCATCTCTTTAATATATTTTTTGTGTTGTACCACATTATACTGAACGTTTTGAAATATTTGGAACATCGTCGAATTGTTTCGCGGATTTGGTTTAACAATGGACACAGGTCCATCTACATCGGTAGGGGGCATTGTTATTTTAAAAATAAATATGTAATGACACTAATATTATTTTATTTGATAAGGAAAAAATATCTCGAACACAAGAAATTGTTATATTTTTGACAGATATGACGGTTTATAGAATTTAAATAAAGCACAGACAAAATAAATCTAAATAAAGATTGCGTTCCAAATAGGGTTCTATTTACTCGACAGTTTTTCGATTGGCTTCTGTCGAAGGGATCGGAATCGTAAAGTAATCGTAAGGACCATAGATTACTATGGTGAGGACTTTTATCTTGGATAAAGAATACACTGGATGCCGCCTTAGCTATTTGTGTGTCCGTTTTATGCTTGTGTGAACTTTTAGAACTGCATTAGTGTGCGTGATTAGGGAAGTACTTAGCTTATCGATAAGCTAAACTAGGCGTCGATAATTATCGAAGCCTAGCTCAGGTAATGTAAAGTTAATATACAGTTGTAACCAACCTAGTTGGTTTACTGTTCAGAATAGATTTAAACATTTGAATAGATTGACATAATTTCCTGAGTGTACATTTCTTTACTGCATATCTTACTGTGATGGGTGGTTCTCAAAAATGGTATCAGTCAATTGACTGTGAGCCTAGATTTACCAAAGAATCCTTTGAAGCGTTAAAAATAAAGTCGAAGGTGCAGCCCATACTCGGTGCTTTATGTATAGATGAAATGTTAACATAAATGTTAGTGCTTCAGTGGCCAATTGAACAATATCATGATCCACATTATTCCCAAAATTTACATATTCGTGAGACCGGTGACAGCTTTTATCCACTGTTCTCTTATATGTGGGCATTTAGGAAACCTAAGAAAATAATCTAAAATTAGAGAATTCGCATTTACTTGGCTAGTAAATATAACTTTGACTGATATTTATCGATACATAATAATTCGTTAGTGTGTACATCACTACGTAGGTAACACAATTCAATCAAATATTTAATGATTAATTTCTATGTTTTATCAGTATCCCACACTCGTGCCGGCTAGAGAATATCAAACTGTACTGATACATTATAATCTGAAACGCTTTAACTGAATAAAACGCTTTAATTTAGCACGCAAATGAGAGTCAAAGATTTACTTATGAAATGGTAATTCCGTGTTTTTAACTCCTCCTTTCGTTGTTCTTGATGGTCACGTTAAGGCAGCACACGACATATTCCACCTTTTTTGAAAAAATATATCAGTAACACTCGTATTTGCTTTAGATTTCAAGAATTAATCTTCAACAAACTCAATGTTATGGCCTCATTTGGTGTCACCAACTGGACACATTTGTAGCGACGTTGCCAAACTTCATCACAATCTCTTTCACTCTTATGTATAGTTCGCGATAAGAACAGAGACAAACGATAAATCGCTTACAGACAGACGCAAGATCGGCAACGTCTTTTGGCGCCGTCCAGTATATACTACGTCCATGACTTTTATAGTTAGTAATCTATGGTGAGGACCTTTAGGAAATGTCTAATGATCTAATCTAATAAGTAATAAGTATAGTCCTAACTTCTATAATATTATTGGAAGATTTTTTCGGTTAATATATTTTGATAAAATTATATTAGAATAAAAAGCTTTTTATGTAGTAAATTTTATTTATTATAATTATTATTTCAGTTAAAGTTATACAAAAAACTTTCAGTTAAGTGTATAATATAAAATAGGAATTGTGAGAAGCATATTTACGATATAAATGTGACTAAAATATAAAAATGTTTATAGGATCAATTATATACATGTTACTAATTGATTAACAGCTTCGCAAAGTGTATAAAATTATTACTTATTATAATCTTTGATCTTTTTTGGATTTAAAATTAATGATGACAAATAAAATTACATCTAAATGGATTTAATATAGTCTTAAATTATCCTATGAGACGCTGTTAGTGATAACTGCGCTATACTATTTGCTATAAGACTTGCAAAGGTATAATGTTAACCCAAATATATTTATGATCTTAAATGCTATCCAATTCAGTTTTGTATACGATAAAACACGATAACGTTATATATGGTCATCTGATCGATACAAAACTTAAACTCTCATCTGCTATTACTGCGTGCCTGTTGGTGCGTTATTCTTATTCATAAAGTTAATGAAATATAAACGTTAATTAAGCATGAGACCATTATAGTCATTTTTTATACAACATATAAAATCGGACTAGGTTATAGCTTCAGGCATTAAGAAAAAAAAATCCATAATCGAAACATAGCGCATGAATTGTTATGAATACTGTCTACCATTAAAAAATGAAAAAGCCCGTTATATTGAATATTAATCCTAAAAATATTTGTGATACGGACTTTTAAGGATGAGTCACATGTATGATGAAATATATTTTAATAATTTATATTATTCCTCATTTAGCCTTATATAATTGTTTATTAGTAAGTATACGTTTCTGCTTACAATTCAGATTGTTTTAAAACTATTAATTTGCGTGTTTAAAGTTCGGCGACGACCTACGTAACAGGAATAAAATTATAATATCTATTTTTCAGTACTTACACTAATATATGTTAATGTTATTCTAATGTCTAAGAAAAGAAGTGATTTGTAAGTAATATATGCTATAATTATATATGTAATAATGTAATTTTTTATATAAAAAAGCACCTGTTTAATAATTGTATTACTCAACATAAAATTGATCGTCATGGAAATCGTTATATTTATGACATGTTTAGTACTTATATTTCATTAAAATAAACATCGATCTATAATACTAATCAATACAATGTTATGTCTTATAAATTATACATCAGTGGATAGATGATAAAATAATGCTTCAGTGTAAGTAAAGTTATTTGTTAAAGCTTTATTCCAGATCTTCAATCAAAGAATCTAATTCTTTCTGGAGTGTAACTGACTTCTCCTTCTGTATCAGAACGTCGTCTTTTAATCGGTCAACATTTGCCATCAGAAGAGCATTGCCTTTTTTCAAAGCATTCACCCGTGTTTCATGCCTCTTCAATCTTTTGGATAAATTTTCTTTCTTATTGGGCAGAGGAGCGTCCTAAAATACAATATTCATATAATATCTACATACTTTAAACATTAATTGTCTATCTTCATAATAATAATAATCGTAATTAAATTATCAGTACCTAGTTGACCGAGCATTGCTCGGTAATTTATTACAAATAAAAAAAAGGAAGTTAATAAAAAAAAAAGAAAAAACAATTGGGTAGGTGGGTCTCGATCCTAGGTATTTACATTTCCCGAGACCGCTCGTTCCCCGAATAAGCTAGGCTGACTTGACAAGTTATGGCAAAAAATAGAGTTTTATAAATACATTTTAATATGTTAGTATATTTTAATGCCCAAAAACAGGGATAAAACGATTTTTTTAAAATAATATCCTAGCTTGACCGACTTTTCTGCTCCACAAATGCCTTGATGGTGCATTTTAGGAAAATCGTTGGAGCTGTTTCAGAGATACCGAAAATATAAACATACAAGATTAACTCATTTAAATATGAAAGATTGTAATTAAATTATCATATTGGAATTTGTTTATCATTTACATTTCAAAATAGCACAGAAATAATTTCCTTTGTGGTCATTAATAAAAAGAAGATTCCTTTAGGTCTTACCTCAGGTTCACTTTCACTTTCAGTCTCACTTTCAGTTTCTTGCTCGGTTTCGGTCTCTGTCTCTTCTTCCTCCGACTCGCTCTTCTTGTCTTCTTCCTCAGAGTCTTCGTCTTCATCGTCTTCTTCGTCTGTGCCGACCTCTTTCATCATTGCTGCCATTTTATCAACTTCCCGTTTTAATTCCTTAAACTTCCGTTTTTCATCCCTGAAATCATTGACCAAAGTTAATGCATAAATGCTTATCGTTTTTAATTAATCAACTACTAAAAATAAATACGTTACGTAACAGCTCTTATTATTCGAGACTTATTGTATTAAAATCCCTATAATATCACCACTTAAGTGAGTTGAGTTCAGGCAAACTACATGTAATACTATAATGAGAAAAATCCCGCTGGATTGAAAAAAGGTGAATTGATGATTTAGCAATTCATAATAATGAAATTTTAAATAGTAAGTACCTTTAGTTTTTTTTACGTAATTAATGGACTTAACATTTAATAGTTTAAATCCTATTAATCGACAAATAAATGTCTTCTACTACTATAAATCAATTTTTTGCTATGGCATATTAAATACTATTAATTGCTTAAAACTAAATAATGCTAAATTCCAAAGTATTAACTTAAGACACGATTGTTGATTCTTTAAGGCCATCTTGTATGCCATTCTTTCTCTTTTAATATTATCTTGCTTCTCTTTCAAATGGCGAATTTTATTTTTCATGTTGCGTATTTCTTTCTCCATTCGCTTTTGCTTCTTTTCTTCACTTTCATTCTGAAATTCAATAACAAGAGTAATTTCAATACTTACAAAATATAATGTCTAATTCACAATTTATAACTATTCTTTTTTCTGTGATAAAGTAATTTCTTAAATGTGAGAAAAAAATTTCAATTTGTTATAATAATGTGCGTATTATTTTTTGTGTATGTACGATACTAGTACGCTTATAATTTTATAACTACCTCTTCTTCTTCTGATTGTTCTTCTTCTTCAAAACTGTCATCTTTTGCCATAGACAGTTGTTTGACAGCGTGGCTCGACCGTCTTGATCCAACGTTTGTTGGCATGATTCCCTACAATTACCACAATAATATTATGTATAGTAATGAAAATTTAATATATTTATTTCACTATCTTTGTTTTATTTAGTAAAATATTATCATTATTATCATTTGAATGGCCCGTTGGCGCAGTGGATACTGACCCTGCCTTCAGGTCCGCGGGTCGCGGTTTTCCGCCCAGGGCCAACATGTATGTATTTAAAAAATATAGCAGTATTTATTTAGTATGTCTGTCTACCATAACACAAGTATTAAGTTACTTTGGGGACGACCGTGGGTGTAAGTGCCCATATATTTATTTTATATATTTATCATCAGCACCAGGATGATATTTTTGTAATACTTTATTTAACCTCAGAAGAATTAGCGTTATAGATGTTGATTACATTAAATGAATTATTTACAACAAAAAGCAAACTTTTCTATTTTGTATATGATGACGTATGTATTTGTAGTATTATTTTTATTATTTAGTTAATGCACACTTACTAAATTATTAAAAATTTACATACAATAGAGAGATCAAAAAATCACAAGTAATATTAAAATTATAATGCTATAATTCGCGGATAAATTTATCGCGCATAGTATTATATAGCAAAATCATTTCATTTTTACGTTTACATTATATATCTACACTAGCGGCCTGCCCCTGCTTCGCACGGGTATAAAATATATATCCCATGTCAGTTAGTGTAAAAATGATTAAAATCGATCAAGTAGTTTTGATTTATTCATTACTGCCCGTGACCCGCACGCGTTAAATTTGGAGAAAAACAATTTCCTTTCCCTATACCAAGAAGATTTCTTGCTATCTTTGGAATATCTAAATTCATATAGTCCATTTTTACTTATTTACTTTTACATTTTCCCTATGTATTTTATTTTTACAATTAATTACAGAATGGCTTTAAACAAACTCTTGAAAGAGACATAGCTGCTAAAGTCGAAGTGTCATAGGTCGAAGCGCGGCCTCCTCGCGGGATTTTAAATCTGTAATATCTCCGAAAATGTTCACTTAAATTACATGCTGTAAACGGCAATATTGATCTATATTAAATCAACAATTTATTTAAGGTACTCAATTGGATAAGGATTAATGCTGTATTGTATAAAAATTGCTTTGAACATAAGGCATCATTTTTCGTAAAAAGTAAATGAAAAAAACTGCTATTGTGAGTTACCCATAAGAGATAGATATATATCATCGCGGACTTTTCTGTAGACCTTTTTAAGGTGTACAAATACTTAGTACATCATTTTGATAAATCTCGTAGGGTTTAGCCTGCGTTTGCAATGTAAGCGGAAAAAAATGTAATTATTTACAGAAACCTCAAAAATTACAGTATTTCTCTACTTCGTATTGAATGTTATTATACGTACAAACCTTCCTCTGGAATCACTCTATCTATTAAAAAAAACCGCATCAAAATCGGTTGCGTAGTTTTAAAGTTTTATGCGTACATACGGAAATATGGACTTTGTTTTATAATATGTAGTGATAAAGTAACGCCTAATTCTATAA